>CM062296.1:100671740-101411196 GCA_031216915.1 Pictodentalium vernedei
TCGTTGTGATGGTTTCCATGAGGATCATAAGCCATGTGTTTGACGCACAAATGAAAAAAATAACTATTCACATGTTTTGTTTGGATGTGTCGACTGCTTCACGTGTTAGGCAAAGACGTTGCGACGCGTGTACTACACGTATATTTTATTTTATTCACTAATAAATTTCCAAGAAGTACTTTTTTTAACTACAGTCCCGTCTGACTAATATTCTAACTACGTCATCAAGACACACAATCGACTCACCCGTGGTCATGGTCACAGATAAATGTCAACACATGGAATGAACATTCACAAATCCAGCTCAAGACTTGAAAGTGGAAGTAGTTATCACAATGAAACTTACATTACATATGGCCCATATCAAGACGGTGTGTCGCATAAAAAAAATCAAGATCGACTCACTAAGGTCAAGGTCATAGTAAAAGTCACCACATGGAATGAGCACGCACATCGACTTGGTTGTGTCCGAGCCATGGCCTTTTAGTGGAAGGTGATACCACAATGGATCTTACATAAAATGTGTGGCAGCTAGGTATGGGCCCCCCCCCCCCTCCATCCCCCAGATCCGAACGAGACCGGTTTTTTCAAATACCTGGACATCTCGCGACTCGCGACTAGATTTTCAAATGTTTAAACAAGAAATCATCCTGGCCGGATATGACGTAATCCAAGATGACGCCCATATTGGTGGGTCAATTTCGCGATTTCACGCCATCACTAATTTTTCTCGATTACGGAAAAAACTATACAAGATAAGGAACGGGAATTAACTCATTCGTATTTCTGACACCATTCCCCGAATAATAATATCAATCAAGTAAGTGAAAATCCAATATGGCCGCCCAAGAATTGCCTCAAAATAGACGAAAATCAAGTTTTTCGACCCCCAAAAACTTATACAATCTTGATAAAATATTAGAAACCTGTAAACTTTTAGATGTTAGATTGATCGCAAATTATTCTCCCGATTATATCCATCGTGAACATGTGAACATGCACCATCGAAAGCCCGATGTGGAAGACATATGACCGACAGTACGACCACCCTTTTTCAATTATCCCGCTTTTGTAATGGGCACAGGAATCAATTGTATAGTATTTTGGACACTTTTCTGCGTATGATAAAACCAATTTAGTCAATGAATATCCAAGATGGCCGCCAGAAAAAATGCCTCGAAATTAAAAGAATCAGTAGATAGATCATGTACCCGACCAGGCCCCCATTGGATGGTCCCGGTGGTGGACCTAGGAAGTGCCGTCATATCATGTAACCCAGTTAAGTCATGTTTAGTTGTCATGGTAACCCGCCGGTGAACGGCCATCTTGTGACGTCATCCCTAGAGTGATACGTCGTCCATTTTGTATACTGGAGGCCGCTATCTTGTTTTCTATGGTAGCACGTGGTTGCTATGCGACCCCAAACCCTACAATAGGACAGGGGTATGGTTAGAGGGTGTGTTCGAGTTGAATAGGAGTAAATCTAATTGCCACAAACAACCCGACAATCCCTCCAAACAAGGCAAAACTACCGAGCGGGCTTTATTTTTTGAGATTTCTCCATTTTGGGCTTATAATTGTAGCACGTTGTGCTATGGACCGAGAGGACTCCTGGGGTAAGTTCGATGGAACTGGGGTAGTTTGCTGGTTCGGATACTTCCCATTTATCTAGTTCGGATTCCTTTGATATCCCCAGTTTCTCTCTATTCTGTCTGTAACTGACCCTATTCTGACTATATTAGCTGCCTATCTAGTCTCAGCTGTCTCTGTCTCATCCTCGGACCTCAACCAAGTCTTACAATTACCAGTCAGATTGCTTCATTTCCCATAATCTGTGCATATCCATACAGAGTTAAGTCTGTCCCCCCCCCCCCCCCCCCCCCCCCCCCCATGTGTATAACAAAGTCCTATATGATTCCTAGGGCCAAGCGGCAATCGACCAGAACAAATATTACTCGAATGTCTCGAATAAGCTATCGAGTAGTGACTGGAACAGGCTTTGCTCGAATGGCTCGAATCTAATAGAGAAAATAAGCCATAGAATAATTACTCAACGCGTGACTCCTCTTACGACTCTTATCCTCATGTGGGAGGATACCTTTGACATGGCGATGCAGTACTGGGGGAAACCTTTGGAGGATACCTGTTGAGGATACCTTTTAGAGGATACTTATCGGGGGATATTTATCTGAAGACAGTTATGGTTCCTAGTTTCTGTTCAGTTCCTTGCATTTAGACTTCCCGATGGCCTTCGTAGCTGCCAGACCGCTACTGTTGATTTGTCCAATATCGCCACCCTCTGTCCTATGATTAGCTTCTACTGTAGTCGCCCAGTCTCATAGTCCTCTTCCAGCCCTATACCATTACTACTGACATGTAGTATCACTGCAGGCTTGTTAACTATCTCAAATTGCTCGACGACTAGAATCCCAGCGAGCAAATAAGCCATCGTGTAATTGCTTGAACGAGTGACTCCTCTTACAACTCATATCCTCATCGCTGTAATGGAGGATACTTATGACATGATGATGTACTAGTTGAGGGTACCCTTCGAAGATAGTTTTGGAGGATACCCTTTAGAGGATACTTATCGAAGATATCTATCCAAAGACAGTAATTGTTCCTAGTGTCTGTATCTAGACCCCCCCCCCCCCCCCCCCCCACTCTCTCCCCACCACCAATCCCTCATGGTCTTCATAGCTCCTAGGACCGCTACTGCTGACTTGTCCAATATTGCCATCGTCTGTCCTATGATTAGGTTCTACTATAGTCACCCAATCTTATGGTCCTCTTTCAGCATTATATCATTACTACCCACATGTAGCACTACTGCAGGCTTGCTCTGTCGGATTACTCGAACGATTAGAATCCCATCGAGCAAATAAGCCATCGAGTAATTGCTCGAACGAGTGACTCCTCTTACGACTCTTATCCTCATCTCGGTATTGGAGGATAATTATGACATGGTGATGTAATATTTGAGGATACCTTTGGAGGATATCGTTTGAGGATACCTGAAGACAGTTATAGTTCCTGATACTTGATCGGCCTTTGTTTTCATAGCTCTTAGACACGACTGTTGACTTACCTATATTCATCATCACCTGTCCTATCATTAGCTTCTATAGCAGTCACCCAAATACAGTAGTCTTTTAATTTACGGAATCGGCTTGGAATTCCACATAACATACAAGGGATATGAACTCTGTATTAACTGGTGGAGTGCTAAATTATTTTTGGTCACCCAAATTTGTCCCCATCTTTTTGCCATGTTACAATTTATGCGAGAGTGCCTAGTGGCACTCTCGCATAAATTGTAAAAAAGCAAATCCTCACAGACTAAATAATTTTCAATTCAAAAATAATATGAAGCACATCCACAGTATATGAAACCATTAAGTTGCGGCACCTGCACTTCGGAGTAAAGCCCAAATATGGGCTTCCAGCACTCTACCAGTTAAATGATATATGTGTGTGTGTGGGGGGGGGGGGGGGGAATGAAGCAATCTGATTGAACATGTTAAAGGCTTGACCGATCGTAGATAGTCAGCATGCCTATAGTAGTGCTACAAGCCAGAACTAATGGTTCAAGGCTGCAAGGGTAGGTAGAAGACTATAGTATTGGGTGACTGCTGTAGAAGCTAATGATAGTGAATATGAGTATGTCAACAGTAGTGGTCTATAAAAACGATAAGGCCGACAAGGTACCAGGAACTGTAACTATCTTCAGGTATGTACTGTAACTATCTTCAGAAATGTACTCTCTAAAAGGTATCCTCAAAAGGTATCCTACAAAGGTATCATCCAGTACTACATCACCATGTCATAGATATCCTCCAATACAGAGATGAGGATAAGAGTCGTACGAGGAGCCACTCATTCGAGTTATTACTCTAAGGCTTATTTTTTCGATTAGTTTCGAGCCAGTCGAGCAATGCCTGTTCCAGTCACTACTCGACAGCTTATTCGCTCGGTAAGATTAGAGCCATCGAGCAATATCTGTTCCTACTCGATTGCCGCATGGCCTTGGGAATGATATAGGACTTCGTTCACAGGGAAGATAACTCTGTATGGATATGTACAGATTATGGGAAATCAATCAATGTGCCTGGTGATTATAAGACTTGGTTAAGGTCAGAGGGTGGGACAGAGACAGCTGAGACCAGGTAGGCAGCTAATATAGTCAGAGTAGGATCAGTTACAGACAAAACAGATAGAAAACTAGGATTCCAAAGGAATCCGAACTAGATAAATAGGAAGTATCCAAACCAGCAAACTACTCCAGTTCAATCGAACTTACCCCTAGAAGACCCCTCGGTCCTATAGCACAACGTGCTACTATTATAAGCTCAAAATGGGCAATCCAAACAAAATAAAGTCCGTTTCGGGCAGTTTTGGGTGGTTTGGAGGGATTGTCGGGTTGTTTGTGGTAATTAGATTTACTAGTATCCAATCGAACACACCCTCCCAACATACTCCTGTCCTATTGTCGGGTCACATAGAAACCATTTGCTGCCATAGAAACCAAGATGGTGGTCTCCACTATACAAAATGGAAGACGGAACACGCGTCACCTTAACAACGCGCGTTTCGCATGCGCACTAAGATCACATATCACTGTGGGGATGACGTTACAAAATGGCCGCTCACGCGGGCTACTAGGACAACCAAACACAACGTAACTGGGGTCACGTGACATGACGTCACTTCCTAGGTCCACCACTAAATCCATCCAATGGGGCCCGATCGAGTACATGATCTACTACTGATGCCCTTCAATTTCGAGGCATTTTTCTGGCGGCCATCTTGGATATTCACACTGCATATTATCGTAGAATAATTTGCGATCAATTTAGCATTTAAAAGTATAGAAGTTTCTAAATTTTATCATGATTCTATAAGTTTTTTTGCGAAAAAGTGTCGAAAAAACTCGATTTTCTTCTATTTCGAGGCATTTTTTCTGGCGGCCATCTTAGATATTCACTTACTTGAGTGGTTTATCATACTCAGACAAAGTGCCCAAAATACTGTACAGTTGATTCCTGTGCCCTGTATTAAACAATTTTTTCCGCAACCATCGTTCAATTTGAGGTAGTGTAAACTTGTCCATTACATAAGCGGGATAATTGAAAACGGGTGGGCGCACTGGTAGCCATCTTGTTTTCCACATCGGCTTTTGCAGAAAAAAGGGTCGAAAAACTCGATTTTCGTCTATTTTTGAGGCAAATTTTGACTGCCATCTTGGATTTTCACTTACTTGATTGCTATTATTACACGGGGAAAGGTATCAGAAATACGAATGTGTTACTTCACGTTACTTACCTCATGTTTTTTCCATAATCGAGAAAAATTAGTGATGGTATAAAATCGCGAAATTGACCCAATTTATGGGCGCCATCTTGGATTACGTCATATCCGGCCAGGATGATTTCTTGTTAACATCTGAACATCTTCTCTCGAGATGTCCAGGTACATGAAAAAACCGGTCTCGTTCGGTCCTGGAGAGTCCTATAGAGGGTGTAACCTAGCTGCCCGACTAACTGTATGGTGTGTTGTATACAAGATTCACGATTGGCCCATCAAGGTCAAGGTCACGGGTAGAGGCCAACAAAGTCAACATGCACATCGGCATTTTAGTGTCTGGGCCATAACATTTTAGCGGAAGGAGACATCACAGTGGAATGTACTCAACATATTGACTACTGCCAAACAGCGTTTCACGTGCAAAATTTACTGCTGACACACCACTGTCAAGGTCACATATACAGGTCAACACATAGAATCAACATATGCAACAACTTTTTAGTGTCCCTAACTTTTAGTGGAAGACGATACAGCAGTGAAACTAAAACAACATATGTACCACCACTAGGTGGCGTGTCGCTTACAAAATTTTTCCATACAAAAGTATGACTCTTAGGCACGCAGCGAAATATTGGGAGTTTCTCTTGGCCGTCCCGGATGCCATCTTGAATATGAGTTGGCCAAGGTTTATAGAGTGGCATCATTCAGATTTCAGTGCACACTTAATAAAGAAACAAACATAAAACCTGCAATTTCTCCACATTCGAAAGCTGGCCCTAAAACGGTCATTTGGCTGCTGGACTATATGTTATGACTTCCCTTTTCTACCTATTTCAGCTTGCCCAGATGTCCCTTGTGTTTAGTACGCAAAGTGTAATATTAGTTATCCTTGTGTTTTCCAGGGTGTATGGAAATTTACACCGGTTTGGGAACTCATACACCCAGAGGCAAAGCCGAAGAGTGTATGATTTCCCAAACCAGAGTAAATTCCCACACACCCTGGAAAACACAAGGATAACGGATTTCTTTCCAAGAATGCTTGTGTACTTAATACTTTAACCTACATTGTGGGTAAAAACTGACAGAAAAGTTGTACTTCGTAAGTTTCTTAAGAAATAAAACCAGACAAATATGGATATCATTGGAACTGGCTCAATGAGCCAGTCCCAATGACATCCATATCTGCAATATTTTATTGCACATAAATATTAAATTTCCTGTATTTTTATTTTTGTTCTAACGTAACTGATCAGAAGGAATGAATTAATAATTAAAAATTAGTTCTTTTTTAGCCATATAGCCTGCTATTGTATATTCTTGTTTTTACATCGTGGTTACCCATGGTGTAAAAAACGCACTGTGGATTGCATGTTACACCGTACCTCTCAGCCAATCAAAACGCAGTATTTTGTTTCATTTGGAAATAACAAGGTGTACACATTACATGCAACACAAAGGCACATGCTGGATATGTCTGTATTGTTGTGGTTTGGAATGCTGTGTAAGATGCACAAAATAATGCATAGATGCAAGTAGATAAAAGTCATTTAAAGTATAAAGACAGTTCCATATTTATTTCATCAGCCACCAATATTCTATGGAAATAATATGTGACGTCCCAAATGGGGTGGGGGGATTAGCCTGTGGTACATAAAACACGAGAGTTGGTTGACAGTCAAAGGGAGGTAATAACTTTTATCTATTGAATGTTAATGCTACATCCCCCTCGTTTTAAAATATAAAGTCTACTTTGACTGAATAACTTTGGGCTTAGCTGTTCGACCTGAACGGGTCACATATTGGGGTTGACTTGGTGAAAAATTCAAGAATGGTTGAGGTAGTGGCGTGGCTGGGTTAACAGACATGTTTAAAGTGAGCACGGGTGGTTTCCCTTGGTATACAGTTGGGATTTGAACTTCAGAAGATTCATTTAAATCAGCATTTGACTGGTTAGTAAAGTTTCTGACTTCCATATCGATATCAAAATCTCGAAAATGTTTTCCTTTGTTTTCAAGATATACCTGCGCGCTATTTGGTACACTGTTTGACACAATTAAGAGAAAAATTCAATTCTCTTGGTATTTTGAATTGACTCCAAAAATAAAAAAAACGGAATCCTATTGTTGTGGACATATTCGATATTAACTCTCCTTGGTTTAATTAATTTTGGCCTGTTATTTTATATACAATTTGTTTCAATATTACACAACCATAAAAGCGTGCAATAAATTCTGCATTTATGGCGTACTTAAATATATTATAAATGATATGTCGTCATAACACTCCGAGTCTTTCGGTTTCAAAGTCCGAAAACGATTTTAGATAATGGGTTTTAAAAATAGGTTGGGGTACGTTTCTCTTATAAAGGCCGCCGTACTCTCAAATTATAGGATTCACATTCTCGTTATAGATACGTCATTTTATAACTATATTCATTATCTCGGCCAAAGTTACTCGCTTCAAATTGTCATCTGTGTAAGTTTCGTTTCTACATACGTTTTACTTGTGTAAAATGCAATGGATTTGTTTAATTAGTTTAGCGAATGTTTGCACATGTCACTTTTTGATGATCTGTATTATTAAAGAGATTCACAAACAATTCACTGCTGGCTTAATTGACATAAGAATAGTTTTTAAATAGGTTGGTGGATGGGACATGTTCCTTTGATAAACTCAGCAGTACTCTTATCGCTTTCAGAAGAGATAAAGGCATATATACGCCATGGTGTAACTTGGTGCGTTCAACAGTTGGCTTAAGATTCTGGTTTGCGTGTTCTGTGAGGTGTCTGCTCTGTGTTGTATTTTGGACAATTTTGTCAACATTTGCACGATATTTCAGGTTCAATGAGAGGTTTCAGTCGAGTTATGCGTCGCATTAACCTTTCATCCACAACAGCGATGTGGAATTGAGTCCTATATTTTCAGAAATATTGAGCTGACAGCTGACATCTGTGCGTAAATCTTTTTGATAAGAAGTAATGTTGGCGGAGTGAATATTACCTGCTACGATAACCCTTCACGCATTAACCCTTTAACAAAAGTAGCTCGAACGTTTTTCAGAAATATTGAGTTGACATATGTGTGTAAATCTTTTTGATAAGGAGTAATCTGGGCGGAGTGAACATTACCTGCCACGATAACCCTCCATTCATTAACCCTTTAACAAGAGGAGCCCGAGCGTACGTATGCACTTTTAGAGTTTACTGGCTGAAATTTCGCACCTACATTTGAATTTTAGCTGAAATTTCACACTGAGGTTTATATATTTTTTAATCTGGAGTAGGCCAAACATGGGAAGTTGCATTTTACGTCTAAACTCGTGTCAACCCTTCAACAAGTATAAACCTAGGGGGTGCACTCCTACATATACAGAGATATCGAACTGAAAATCTGACAGTTTCAAACTCAGCTGACTCGGCCCTTATAAAAATGTACCATGGTAAAGCAAAATACAGGGTATTACCATGGTATTACCAATTATTTTGGGATTTACCATACCATTGTACTTTTTATAAGTGTGTGTGTGGGGGGGGGGGGGGGGGGGGTAATTTTTGTTTGACATGAATAAGTATGCGTAGATGAAATTTAACCTTTCAATTTGGGAACATGCGATATAGTGTACATGTTACTCATATTTGGACCAAAATCATCACTGTTCGATATTTTATGTGCAACGTCGTTTTCACCCTTCAACAAGAGCAATGTTGGGATGCACTCGTACATTAATCAAAGATATTGAACTGGAACTTTCACTTCTAACGGTAACTAAGTTGGGTTAAATTTTGGAACAGGAGTAAGCATGCTCAGGAAAATTATATTACCCGAGAATATTGAATATAATGTACACGTTGCGCCAGAATCATCACTATAAAATAATTATGAGCCCACCCCCTCCATAACCACACACCCTTCATCCAGACTGAGACGCATTCAGAATTAGCATGTACCATTTGTTGAGCCATAATGCCAAATTATGGGGGGGGGGGGGGAGGGGGATTCCAATATGTTGTAGGGGAGCAAAATCTAGATACCGCTGTTGAAGCACGGAGGCCGAGGACAGGATAGGGATAGGGTATGGAGCATGTGTCCCCCGCCCCGTGGGTGAAAATTTGTAAAGAAATTAAGCTGAAGCTCTAACGGGATAGAATTATTTCTCTCCTCCCTCTCCGTGGTTGTACCTTACGCGTTTTTTGTTTTCAAGACTTGAAGAGCGGCTTGATATGTCTAATGATTTCTTCCCACAAGCCTTTAAAGTTTATCCAGTCTGTCTTCAAAACTGGTTTGATTCGTTCACAAAAATGGGCCGATTTACCTGGTTCCAATTATCTTTAGAGGTTATTATTTGTAATTCCCGTCGATGCCGACACTGTCTTCAGCGATAATATTCGCTTCAAGCTAGATATTTTCTTTTGAGAACCCCGAGAAGCCCTACATTTATTTTTTCATGGAAGCAGTTTGAAAATTAAAATCACGGGTGATCTATTTTACTTGTTTACATTTTATAAACAGATTCACCGATGTCTGGTAATTAATTTTCTCAAAATGCTTCACGGCGGTGGTTGGATCGATTTTCTCCAAACATTCGCTCCAAAAAGGTTCATCTCAGTGCGTTTTTCTTCCTGAATCAACTATTATTGCGGGACGATTCATATTTGTCTTCGGGTAGAATCAAACTGTTTTGGGTCGAAATCTTCAAAAATGATTTGTTTCTATAATTCACATCAATCTGCTCTTGTCAAACATTTCTCTCTATGTAAAATGTTTGACGGTGTGAGTCTTCCACACAAATGGGCCGATTTGTCTGGGTCCAATTTTCGTTGTAACCGGACACGGTACAGGGTAGGTTAAATGTCCCACAGAAACTCCAAAACCCTCTTACCGTTGGTTAACCCACTCAAGTTCGTTTGTTCTTGAACTATGGCTGATGAGAGGACACACATCAAAATATGGAACAACACAGGAATAACAGTGATATTCTATTTTAATTGAGATTCATATTGAAGGAGTATGACGGTTTCAATTTGATGATTCGATGTACCACTCCGGGACAATTCAATACAAAATCAGCTGTTTGTGCATCATCAAGTGACCTCCCCTTTCTTTTATAAAATAAGAGAAGGCATAGGGTGATGCACAGACAACCTCAGCAAACCTTACATGAGGCCCTATAAGTGTCAACAAAACAGAAAACAAACGGACGAATGGACAGGTATTTAATTCAATAGTTTAGTCAAATCGAAACTCTGATAAATAATATCTCAGACTGTAATGAATTTCATGTTTGCAAAAGTGGGCAATTTTGTGTTGTTCATTCACCAAGAAAACAGATGTTAAATGGTTTTGACCTAGGTTGGACCTCTCCACTCACATCCTAACAATTTAGTTTTAAACTAGCCAAAATAAAAAAAATAGTCTTCTAAAACCACCCAGCACCCAATATACCCAAGAGCGAGAGACTAAAAGTCCTTAGGAAGTAGATCGAACCTGGAGGTTCTTAAGTCACAACCTAAGTGATTTGAATGCGCCGCGACATGGCTTTTATACACAGTAAGGGGAGACAATTCAAGAATTATCCTCCCTGACAAAATCCAACCAATAAAATAGCTAGCACGAATAGTAGTACCGCACAACAGAAAACCGCCCGCAAACCGGGCTCCGATTGGTCCTGTTAAAAAAAATACAGACCAATCAGAGTCCAGCTTGCAAAAGACATTCGGCTGTGACAGCAAAATGGTGGACAATTCAATCCAACACCGAAAATGGGAAACAAGCCCGTTTAACCTAAAAACTTACCAAATAGGGCCAAATTAACAAGGACTTCCATATAAAACTGATTATAGATAAAGACTAACAACTAATTCAGGGTAAATTATTTTCTTACGACACACCTATAGGGTAAGTAATGTCCGTACATCGAATCACCCAAACCAAATCCGTCACACTCCTCCCCTCTTACAATAAAATTTACAATTTTAAAAAAAAATACAAAAGAATGTTCAGGCATTCCAGAGGGGACATCTCTTCTTCTCTACCACTCCATCTGCGTCGATGACAATTCGAACGTCTCTAGCATCTACATCGTCTCTTGACAAATCATGGCTAGCCATCGCTGTGTCTTCCCGCCTCCTCTTTGCTGCCTCCACTCTCTCAACCCTTCGCACCATCGGTCGTGGACACCGAAATCCTTCTGGATCAACATATTTGGAGTTTGGTTTCTCTATGGAGGTTACAGTATCCATTAGTAATTCAATTTGGCTATCCTCCATATGATGCTTCTTTCGAAGATGCCTCCTGACCTCAGTCTTCTTCACGTCTATCATACTGCAATTATCAACTGGACAACCCCACAATCTGACGGTTCCAATATGGAACCTTTGAAAGTGAGCCCTATATGCTGATAATACCCTAAAATGGTGAGGCCCACACTTGTCAACTGGACACGTCATCCCACCATCTGGCCACTCCATCTCCAAGCCTTTATCCAATTCCCCTAACTCTTTACAAGAGACTGATATTTCCAATTCATCCATTCTAAAACAAAACAGCCACTGAGTTAAGGCGCCTGTAATCAACACAGAATTTCCAAGTCCCGTCTTTCTTTGCAACTAAGAGTAAAGAAGAAGACCAGGGGCTTTCACTGGGCTCTATAATATCATTTGCAAGCATATTTGCAACTTCATTCTCGACTATTGCCTTCTGAGCAAACGGCAACCTGCGAGGCAGAATTTTAATAGGCTTAGAGTTTCCAGTATTAATACTATGCTTGACCAATTTTGTCCTCCCCATTTTCCCTCCGGGGGACTTGAACACATCCTGAAATTCAATTAAAAATTGGCACAGCTCACGCTTTTGTTCTTCATTCAGTTTTTCCGAAGACCTCTGATACAGAGAGCTTTAGGGACAAATTTTCAAAACACCCTTGACTCGAATGCACCACTTCAGCTGTCTGTAAACTTGCAACAGTAGTATGCTTTCTAACACAAACTGGCTTATCAGTTATATTCATGACTGTAAACAGAACTTTTTCAGGGTTTACTAGTGACCTTGCTACTAAAAGACCTTTTCGGTTCAAAAATTTAAAAGGTTCTAACAAATTATTTGCACTCTGATCTCTCAGTCCATCCACATATCCCCTTACTACAACTTCCACATCAGCAGGAACTACTATATTTTTAGCCAATTTTACTCTTGCACAAACAGGGGCTAAATCTCTCTTTAACTTCACAGTTTTCCCGGCTACCTGTAGTAAGCCTTTGGAAATTCTAATTGTTGCATCATTCTGCTCCAGATAATACCATTGAGATCACCTAAATCTGTAACAACAAATTCTTGATCAAAGGGAATTCCATCAAGAAAAAACTGAAGCTCAATTTTTCCATAAACATTCAAATTACCACCATTAGCAGTTACCAACGAAACATCTGTGTCATTCAACTCTGCCATACTACCACCCGAGCGCAAATACAAATCCCTAGACAACAAACTATACACAGAACCAGTATCAACAAGAAACCAAGATTCCTGATCCTTCAGAGCAACAGGAGCATAAATGCATGATTTGCCAACTGTATTAAGTTTAACTACTGACCCATTTTTCAAAGTTTCCACCTGGGTTACACTTGGGGTCTCTGGTGCAACCCATTTTAGTTTCCCTTTTGGTATTGTTTATTGTTAACTGATGAATCTGTCTTTGATTTATTAGGGCAATTATAAGACAGGTGGCCCAACTGATGACAGATATAACACTCGATTGAAGAAAGATTAGGTGGGTGTTTCCTCCCTCTTCTATTACTATTAAATTTAACCATTTGATCAACACAATCTTTCATGAGGCCCACGAGCTTTATTAGCTCTTCAGAGCCCTGATTTTGACCTTCAGTGGAAATCATACTTGAACCAGCTACAATAGGTTCTTTCACTATACCCACCAAGTCTTCACTCATGTCATATTTGGGCTTATTTAGCATAAACTGTGGGCCCCGTACTGCTTCAAACTCAGTTGCCAAAGAAATGGCTTCATCTAAAGTTTTAGGATGATGAAAAATTATGTGCTCCCGAATGGTAGATGTCCCAAAACCAGTTATAAATTGTTCAGTCACATTAATTTCCCTATCAGTATATGTCATATCAGGAAATGCAAGACAACCTAACCTACGTAATGCATATCCATAATCACAAGGAGATTCATTCTTCAAACGTTTCCTAGAATGAAATTCACACCTATGAGCTATAAGGAGTTCTAATGGATTAAACCGCTTTTCTAAAATTGATTTCAGGGTTTTATAATCCTTCCTTTGCCCTTCTGTTAAATCTCCTAATAATTTTTGAGCCTCCCCTCTTAAACACATTATTAACTGTTGCCCCTTCTCCCGATAATTCCATTTATTCCAGTCAGAAACTTGCTCAAAATGAACCGAAAAGTCTTTCAGCTCCGTGCTTTTCCCATCAAATTTGTCAGGCTCTTTTTCTTTTCTAACAGGGTGATCCATCCACGAGGACACAGATCCCCTGGGTGAATTATCACGACTCCTCGAATCCAAAGTGTCATGCCTAAAACTAGATGTTTGATTTGGCCTTGTACTATCTAAATCCCTTTTACGGGCAAGAGAGGCAATCTGTTTATCATATTCTTGTTGACACCGCTCATAGTTTAACGTAAGAGCACGAAATTGAGTCTCAATTTCTTCTATTTCAAAGTCAACACTTTTCCCTTTTAATTTTGTTCCACCCACTGGGGTCTTAACATCCGTATTGAATGAATACTCTCCTCCCATAGCCATGGTTTCTATTCAAGAACCCTGCTCGCAGCGCCAAAAATGTAACCGGACACGGTACAGGGTAGGCTAAATGTCCCACAGAAACTCCCAAACCCTCTTACCGTTGGTTAACCCACTCAAGTTCGTTTGTTCTTGAACTATGGCTGATGAGAGGACACACATCAAAATATGGAACAACACAGGAATAACAGTGATATTCTATTTTAATTGAGATTCATATTGAAGGAGTATGACGGTTTCAATTTGATGATTCGATGTACCACTCCGGGACAATTCAATACAAAATCAGCTGTTTGTGCATCACCAAGTGACCTCCCCTTTCTTTTATAAAATAGGAGAAGGCATAGGGTGATGCACAGACAACCTCAGCAAACCTTACATGAGGCCCTATAAGTGTCAACAAAACAGAAAACAAACGGACGAATGGACAGGTATTCAATTCAATAGTTTAGTCAAATCGAAACTCTGATAAATAATATCTCAGACTGTAATGAATTTCATGTTTGCATAAGTGGGCAATTTTGTGTTGTTCATTCACCAAGAAAACAGATGTTAAATGGTTTTGACCTAGGCTGGACCTCTCCACTCACATCCTAACAATTTAGTTTTAAACTAGCCAAAATAAAAAAAATAATCTTCTAAAACCACCCAGCACGCAATATACCCAAGGGCGAGAGACTAAAAGTCCTTAGGAAGTAGATCGAACCTGGAGGTTCTTAAGTCACAACCTAAGTGATTTGAATGCGCCGCGACATGGCTTTTATACACAGTAAGGGGAGACAGTTCAAGAATTATCCTCCCTGACAAAATCCAACCAATAAAATAGCTAGCACGAATAGCAGTACCGCACAACAGAACACCGCCCGCAAACCGGGCTCCGATTGGTCCTGTTAAAAAAATACAGACCAATCAGAGTCCAGCTTGCAAAAGACATTCGGCTGTGACAGCAAAATGGTGGACAATTCAAGCCAACACCGAAAATGGGAAACAAGCCCGTTTAACCTAAAAACTTACCAAATAGGGCCAAATTAACAAGGACTTCCATATAAAACTGATTATAGATAAAGACTAACAACTAAATCAGGGTAAATTATTTTCTTACGACACACCTATAGGGTAAGTAATGTCCGTACATCAAATCACCCAAACCAAATCCGTCACATCGTTATAGGTTATTTCTGTAATTCCAGTCAATGTCGACTCTTTAGCTTTTAAGCTCGCTCCTAATCAGTATTTTGTGTTGAGAGACCCCAAATATATTTTTAATGAAAGCAGCTTGGAAATCAAAATTATGGTTGAACTATTTCGTCTTAAACTTTCTGTTAAAAGGGCATTTATTGTAAAGAAGCGCTTAGGTTTAGGCAAATGAAAATCTCGGCCAAGTTCTATTTTTCAACCAATCTTTACGAAACTTCTGGAGTAACTTTTTTATCAACGTGGGACGAGAACAAGTGTTTTGGGGTATGGTCTGAAATTCAACACAGCCACTGACCGCCGTTTTGTACAAAATTGGGTGCAATCAGATTCTTGCGCAGAACTTCCATATGAAAGCTCGGATTTTAATAATTTTTGTAGGAATGTTTGGTAACATGGGATATAGCATATAATATGTTTTATTTTTCTCTTGCATAAATTATGCAAAATAGATTAACTTTGATCTATTAAGTGTTACTTTTAGCATTGTAACTGCAAATGCGAATACGCTCAGGCTAGAGGCCATATTTATGAACCGATCTTTATAAACTTTTTGGATATCTTTGTTATCACCGTGGGACGAGAACGAGTGTTTTTGTCCAAAATTAGGTGCAATCAGATTTTTGTGCAGAACGTCCACATGAAAGCTCTGATTTGAATATTTTTTTCTATGAATGTTTAGTACATGGGATAGATCTCACATAATATTTTTTTTTTCGTGCATAAATTATGCAAATTAGACTAAATTTGATTTATTCAGTATAAATTTCAGCAATGTAAGTGCAAATGCCAATAAGGCTCGGGCTAGAGACCATGAAAGTTGTGATTTGAATAAATTTTTGTGTGAATGTTTAGTAACATGGAACACATCACATATGGGTTTTTTCTCATGCATAAATTATGCAAATTAGATGAGAACTTTGATTTATTCAGAGCAACTTGTACACAGTAAGTGTGCATGTCAATAAGGCTCGGGCTAGAGGCCTCACTTATGAACCCATCTTTACGAAACTTCTGGGAGCCTTTGTTATCATTGTAGACAAGAACAAGTGTGTTGGGTTCAGGTACGAAATTTAAGATGGTCTCCGGCAACCATTTTTTTGAGACAAAAAATGAAAAAATAATGAAAATTAATTGGCGATTTTTTAGAATAGCGCTGGCCGGTTTTGGCCGTTACGTTGGATAAAGGGTTAAGGCAAGATACTTAACTCCTTGCATGCTGCTGGCGGTTATTCCGCACCAGGATATAATTTCTCTTGCCACTGAAATGAGGATAATTTGGGTTCATTTCATCACATTTCCCTCCAGTAAGTTGAATGGATGTTTTCACTAATGATTTCTTGAGTTAAATGTAGATTAATTTTTCATCAAATCTAGTCATGGCTGCTTTACAGCAGCCATGACTAGATTTGATGAAAAATATTTTTAAAATACTCAGCGGGTTAAGAGTTAATCCCTCTTCCCTAATGGATGCACGATTTCTCTGTGTATTAAAGCGTAGGGCACGTCGATAGTACGCTTGTCTTCTAGCAATGCTAACCAAGCTGGTGTCGGATTAGTTGTTTGTAGAGTCCGACAATTACTTGCTCTAGCTCGGTGGTCCTTTCCGGATACCTTTCCTTCTTCCCCCCTTTAAAATGTCCGGCACGATGGGACGCTGAGTGTAGACAGGGTCGTTAAGCCCCAATAAACAAATAAAGATATATACCTTAAGAATTACCTTTCCATCAATTCTCACTGATGGAGGATTAACTTTTCATTTGATTTAACATCTGATTCCTTGCTATCTCTAGTTTTTCTGTACTCGGCGACTGTCCGAGGACACAATGCAGTTACCCCTGGCGGGGATCCAACCGTGACCTTTCCGTTTGAAGTTCAATGCCGTAACCTCTGTCCCACTGTGCTCCTTCACCAACAATGTCTGTTTAGCAGAGTTAGGTTAGCTGATAAACATGGTCTCATTGCTTTTGTTTTCATAAATACATTGTGAGGTACATTTGCTGCTAAAACTGTGGCATGCGAAATAAGAGTACAGAGGTAAGTGACTAACACAATCTACTGGCTGCCAGACCCTCTAGAAGTCTTACCTTACAAATATGTAATATTAACCATAGTTGGTTTACCAATATATTGTTTGTTTTGCTTTTAATATGGGAGAAACTGAGGGAAATTGCCTTTTTTCACTAAAATATCGAGAATTTATATACTTTATTGATTTAAAAGAAAATACACACCAGCTTGAAGAACGGTAATTACACACAAGATATTGGTTAAGATTATATGACCTAATTTTCACTTTTACAGTTCATTTGCAATCATAGTCCAATTAGGCCAAACAATAAAAGTACATTTGGTTCACGTTCACGTGCACTTAATTATTCAAAATCGATGAGGGAGGGAGGTTTTTATTTTTAATTTTTTTGTGATATTTTCCACCTTTTACGAAATACAAATACTGTCCATCTAATATTTGAGTTATTTTTTGCAGAACAGATCAAATTGGATGTTTACGAAACAAATATTACTAAACTCTGTATTTTGATCCTCTGTACACTCATCTCAAAATACGTACAGTTAAAACAATATGTCCTGTCACGAATAGTGCGCTTATCTAGGCTTAATTGCGCGTTGGAATTGCGCGCAATTGCCATATCGAATGGCATCCAAAGCACGGCAGGTTCTCTTGGTTCCTCATAGCAAATACATGCAATGTTTCTGCCAATGGTCCTCCAGGTTACCCGGAGGGCCATTGGCTGAAACATTGCTTGTGCACAGGCCATATGTACATAATTTGATAGCTTTACTTAGGCCATAACGCGTACGTTAACACGCATATCAACGTGCCATTTGTGCGCATTTCATGACAGGACTTCTAGTTTTAACTGTAGATTTCAGGCAACAAATGTTTCCCATAATGCATATAGGAATTCAACCAACACAATCTTGTTTGACAGATCTCAATGAGTTCTGTCAAACAAGAATGAAATGGTTAAATGCTTAGTTACATTATGGGAAAAACATTGTGCCAGAAAGTTTCATACTTCAACATAATTTTGTTTAGAGGTCAGTCATACTTTGCTTCATACACATACAAATAAATACGTGCTTAATCGAAAAAGGTATATTTAAAAGGGTCACGATTCCATAGTAATTTTGAAAGACACTACATGCCAATAAAAATGTTCGTAATGGGATACAATTTAATGAACCAAAACAATTGTTTAGCCTAAGGTTACATGAAAACTGCTCTAGACTCCTTTTTATTAGCTCACCCGACTGCAAGTCAGTGGGAGCTATTGCCATCACTTTTGTCCGGCGTCTGCCGTCCGTCGTCCGTAAATTTGTTGTAAACTTGACATCTTCTTCAGAACCACTTGACCAAATTCAAACACATATTGCACAGACCATGTATGGAGTATACCCTTTCTATTTTGTTTAAATGAAGCAGCTGCCATATTCGAGTTCTGGTTTTTGCCCCAAAAGCTTAAAAACCTTTAAAAATCGTCTTCTCATGAACCACCGAAGGGAGTGCCTTGATATATGGTATGGAACATCCTTTGGTGTAGAAGATTAAAGTTTGTTCAAGGGAAGTTGATAGGTTAATATCTGGGCTCTCTGTGGGGGAATGTCCATTTTGGGCTCTGTCCAAAATTTATATTCAAGAACCGGTGGGCCAATTTCAACCAAGTTTGGCATGTAGTATAAATGGGTCCTAAGTAATTGATTGATCCCCCCACCCCCCCCCACCCCCCACCCCCCCCCCCCCCAAAAAAAAAAAAATACAATAAACGTACAGCCCTCTGGCAACCCCAGGGGCTAAAAACAGAAAAAAAATTCAAAAGCCCATATATCTCAAACTACAAATAACAGAGAACCGTTATTTAGTATGAAGCATCCTTAGGACCGGTAGAAAGAATTGGTTAAAAAACATTTCCACCAGTTCAATCAGGGTGCCGCTAGAGGGTATTGAAAAAATGATGAGTCAGCCTTTTTGGAGTAGTTTATCCTGGATAAAAATTTTCATTCACTGAGAACCTTGATTGACATCTAGAATAACGTAATGTTCTTAAAATAACAAATTACTGCCAGACACATTGTAATCTGTTTTTTCTAATCAGGACATTGTTCAGAAAATTTGTGACTTCAGTGCGTTTTCAAAAGATTTTATTTCATGTTGAACCCTTTCAATGCTGTAAACATTTATCTGATTTCTGTATGCATGTCTTTAATTTAACCCTCTCAAGACAGCAATGTGGGTTCCAAAGATTTTATTGATGCCATGAACAAACCCTTTCAATGCTGTTTTTGTTTTTTTCTGGTTCCTTGGAACATTTTTTATCTGATTCCTGTATGAATATCTTTAATTTAACCCTCTCATGACTTCAGTATGTTTTTCCAAATATTTTATTTCATGGTGAACCCTTTCACTGTTGTTCACATATATGTTTTTTCTGGTTTTATGGAAACATTTATCTGATTCCTGTATGCATATCTTTAGTCTAACCCTCTCACGACTGCAATGTGGGTTCCATACATTTTATTGATGCCATGATCAAACACTTCCAATTCTGTGCACATATATGTTTTTTGTGGTTCCTTAGAAAAAAATTGATCTGATTCCTGTATGAATATATTTGATTTAACCCTCTCATGACTTCAGTGTGTTTTCTAAAGATTTTATTTTATGTTGAACCCTTTCAATTCTGTGCACATATGTTTTTTTCTGGTTTCTTGGAAACATTTATCTGATTCCTGTATGGATGTCTTTAATTTATCCCTTTCAAGATTTCAGTAGGGCTTTCAAAGATTTTACTGATGCCTTGATCAAACCTTTTCAATTCTGTGCACATATGTTTTTCCTGGTTTCTTGGAAAACAATTATCTAATTCCTGTATGAATATCTTCAATTTAACTCTCTCAATGCTTCAATGTGGGTTCCAAAGATTTTATTTCATGTAATACTATTAATGAAAACCTATTTCTGATTTCTTTAAAAGTATTTTACCACCCCCCTCCTCCCCCCCCCCCCCCCCCACCCACCAAAAAAAATAAATAAAAATAAGCCTCCATAAATTCTCTTTCTGTTTTGTTTATTTTTGATGCTTTAACCATTTTCACACAGACTTGAATTTACTGGTGGCAGTAAAATTCTGTTTCTCTAGTTTGAAGTCTTTCTTATTCTTTAAAACCACTAGGCCAAATTCATTCATTTATGGCACAGACCATCTTTGGAGTAAACCTTTTCTCCTTTGTTCAAATGAAGCTGCTGCCATCTTCAGGCTAGTGGAATTTACTCTTCTGATTTTTTCCTCCAAATTACCATTTCCCTTAGGGTGGGGTTAATGCTCCATAAGCCTAATATGTTTTTAAAATCCTCTTTTTATAAGCCACTTGCAACAATGCTTAGTTTAGTGTTGCAGATTCACTTTTTTCCAAGAAACTTAGTAAGACAAAATTTGGGCTCACTAATTTTGGTACACTCAGTATTTCTATTTTCAGATTCAATGGGTAGATGTGAACCATATTTGTCATGTAGTATATAAGTGGATCATAAGTATTTAATTTATGCCGGATTTTCTTTTCTTTTTTTTTGGGGGGGGGGGGGGGTTGAAAGAACCACAGTAGCGGAAAACAAAACAAAAATTCACAGAACAGAGCTTGCTGGAAAGCTTTCCTAGGACCAGCAGAAATGAGAGGCCAAAAAAGCTGCCTTTTGGTTGTGTCATAGCAAATTAAAAAAAATTGCTCTTTCTGCTGATCACTTACTGATGATACACTCATCTCTTTTAACAACTTGAGCCAGGTGAGGGTTTTAGACTCACTTGGGCCTCTGGGTTAATAATACTAGCCGCTGTCAATTATCCCAGAAAATATTTGACCCTCTGATCACGAGAGACCGCTTTAACGGCCCAGGAACATGATACTTCATAACTTCATTAAGTTGGATGGCTGCTAAATGAACGAATGTGTGGGGCACAACAATCAATATTTCCAACGTGCAGCCTGCACGTTGAAAATATTAATTGGTCTACCCCCAAATAATGAATATGGACTCTTCCAACTGCTGCCATTGAACTGACATGGAAGATACTACCATTGTTCAAAGGGTTAATTTAACCGAGTCAACAGTCTAATAGTTATCGCCAGGATAGTATTTATCAAAGAAGAAGAATAGAAGAGAAATGTAATTTCTGTCACCATCTAGCTTTTACCAGTCCTTTTAACCCTTTACCCAACGTAACGGCCAAAACCGGCCAGTGCTATTCTCAAAAATCGCCAATTAATTTTCATTTTTTTTTCATTTTTTGTCTCAAAAACATAGGTTATGACCCCTCGTTGGAACGAGCTCGTCGAGCTCGTTCCAACGAGGGGTCATAACCTATGTTTTTGAGACAAAAAATGAAAAAAAATAGTTATTCAAGAATTATTTTTGCAAGTGGCGTCTGCTTTTCAGGTTAGGTAAAGGGTTAAATCATACTACACTCATTGGACTAGAGTCGGACTCTTATCCCTGGCCGGATCACTTGGCACCTTTTGGCACGCTCACTTTCATTAAAACTTTCTAAAATATCACACAACGACTCTTTCATTTCTCTAATTATGCAGAGGAGATGGGGGCGTGGAGACCCCGCGAAGTGAAGTAGTGTTTGTTTGCTGTGGTCACTTTATCTCCGTGTTGCTGTCACGATTAGCCATTGTGCAGAAATATGTGATCTTACACACCAATAAATAAATAAATAAATAAATAAATAAATAAATAAATAAATAAATAAATAAATAAATGAATAAATAAATAAATAAATAAATAAATAAATAAATAAATAAATAAATAAATAAATAAATAAATTATGCAGGGTGTGTGTGAGGGTGTGCGTGTGTGTGTGTGTGGGGGGGGGGGGGGGGTGTTCAATAAAAATATTCCGAACACCAAGGCCGGAGTGGGTGCGTAGTTTCGGGTCGGAAAAAAATATGTTTTTGCAGGGTTTTGCAACAGGCTTAGAGGGGTTTATGTGATAGAATAACAACTAAATGACCCGTATTGGCCAATAAAATTGTGTATTTACATGCTCAGATGTGTACATAAGATATATATTTACTGCTACTGACCAGTGTTTTACTTTTGTCTCGACGTGATTGGATGGCACGTGCCTTTGCCCCTGTATTATGCGATAATTTTTAGTGTCTCGCACAAAATTTTGTGAAAAATTAAAAAAAAAACATTTTAAATTTTCTTATTGTACAATAATGCCCATCCACTTCTTAATGCACCGGACAGCTTTAGTGTTTTGCTGCTGTAATTGTGGGAAAAAAGGTATTGACCTCATAAACAAAAATAGATGGGTCCAGGAAAAACGGAAGTTTTGTTAATGAGATGATTGATTATCTTGCTTATCCAATAATTATTTTTAATCCTCTGCACCCTGATGTATTAAAACCCCACCCACCCCCACCCCCCGAAATTTCAAGCAGCGTTTGATGATGAAGCAACTTGACAAAACAAATCCATTGAAATTTTGATATTTTGATATGTCCAGGGACCAATACTATAAAACTTTTACAATTATATTTTCTAGAATTGTATTTTCTACCTATTAACCCTTTACCTAACATGAAAAGCAGACGACACTTGCAAAAAAAAATTCTTGAATAACTAATTTTTTTCATTTTTTGTCTCAAAAACATAGGTTATGACCCCTCGTTGGAACGAGCTCGTCGAGCTCGTTCCAACGAGGGGTCATAACCTATGTTTTTGAGACAAAAAATGAAAATATTTTGAAAATTAATTGGCGATATTTGGGAATAGCGCTGGCCGGTTTTGGCCGTTACGTTGGGTAAAGGGTTAATATAACTGACTAAAATGAACCCTTTCATTTTCAAAATTCTGGCAATTTGCCAGTTGGCAAATTGCCATATCTTTTAAAATGCTAATGATTCATTTTAGTCAGTTATATTAATAGGTAGAAAATACAATTCTAGAAAATACAATCGTAAAAGTTTTATAGTATTGTTTTCTGGTCAGACGGTTAACCTGATATTTGATGCACTATCTCCTTTCACAAATGGTAGGGGGAACTACAAAAGCAACTTCATATCGACGATAAATGTTTTGAGGCCATTATATTGATCCATTTGGGAACAGCGTCGGTCTTGTTTGCACTTTTTGCACTTATATATATATATATATATATGTTATATTAGCCTTTGTGGCGGTTTGCTGGGTAATAGGCATATTGGTTAACGTGTTTTCAACTGAGTTTTTTTCATCGAAACAACTCCGGAAGTCGCAGGAAGATTATAGTTACGCGAAACTCTATTGCTTGTCCGGGATATAGTTAATGCATATCGGGTGGTGCATATTTCTAGTTGCATCCGCTCCAGATCGTCAAACCTCCGACAACCACTACAGCAAGTTTGAAATATAATTAGCACCCCACCCCCACCCCTACCCCCACTTTGAGTCAAAATTTCCAACTACCGGTTTTAAGATTCAGAATTCTATTTGTACATCCCCTTCAACTGAGGTTTTCGGTTGTCACAATTCCCAACTACGAATTAATATTTGGGGTAGGGCTGTCACGATTAATCGATTAATCGATTGTTGATCGGTCACGGCGAAATCGATTAGTATTTTTCGTTGTCGAATAATCGGTAAATTATATCCCGTTTAAGACGTTTAATAATTAAAAGAAAATATGTTGAAAAACTATTGTTTCTAAAGGTAAAGAGTTAAGAAAATCGATGTTAAACCCAAGAAGCTATTGGAAGCTATATTCGCAACTGCCGACCAGTCTTGATTATTACACTGACCGTTCAAAAGTTCAGAACATCAAAGCTTTGGATGTAACTAAATCGTCTTCGTTGTTTACTTGAGGTAGGTCAACTGACTTCTACTTCATTTTATCGACTTCAAAGAGAAGGAGATGGGGGTCATCTAGGTACAATCAATCGATTATCATCGATTATTTGCGACGATTAATCGATTTCTAAATTAAAAAATCGTGACAGCCATAATTTGGGGGAATTTTTACTTTTTTAAATCAATATTTGGAGACTATACTACTTTTCAGTCTAAAAGCTCCGTATTTTTGCCAAACTCAAACCATGTTTGGAAAGATTACACAAGTGCACATTCGTTTATTCGGCCCACGTTCGTCATGTTTATTTCAGAGGCAAAATTCAAAATGTATAAAACTATCATTGGGTATGATTTTAGTGGTATCACATCGCGATTTGCGATGTAATATGTCGTATACATTGATACAGTATTGTTATTGTCTTCGCGAAATGCGACACGATTCTCATGTGTATGTTCAAAATAAATATTTATTTAACTGGTTAAGGACTAGATTAGTTTTGGTGGTCTGAATTCGTTCGTCTAAAACTGTTTTATTACAAATTATTTGAGAGTGACAACAGGCACTGTCCAGTAATTTGTAATAGAACAAATTTGTATAAATAAACTTAATTACGTTTGACTGAATACGAAACAAGGGTAAGGAAATTGTTGGCTTTTGCACTGGTATCCTAATTTTTTTGAAAGGCCTGACTCAACCAGTTAAAAAAGTACCTTATTATTTTTTATCTCCATTTTAGTTGTTCTATATTGATTTTGTGTTGTATGATCACGGTTACAAAAAACAAAATTATCAGTGAAATCAACATGGAATCTCTAGTATTTAAGTTTAGGCTCTCACAACTGGGTTTTAGGAACCGGCGACCGTTCCATCAGAAATAAAAAATAAAAATAAAATACGCCCTGCCTCGTTCGTTTTTAAAAACAAATGCCTGAGAATCAATTATTTAATTTTGTTTGGCCTAATTTGTTAAATTGTTCATGCCTTTCGGGAAATATGGGGTCAATGACAAAAAAATGGAAATACTATCAGAGTCCTAGGAGTTAAAGGGCGACCTCTGAAAATTGAAAACTTTCAAGAGGTTTCCGTTTGTTAGTGAGCCTTGTTTATTTTTAGCAACAATTTCTGTCACCCACACCCACAACTGTGGTGGTCGGTGTGACACGTTTCAATATGTGACCAACGAGCATTCCAGCAAACTAGTTGTACAGAGAGTAGTGGTACGAGTTCCTCAGTGTGAAACCTACGACGAAAATTATCATTAGCATTTTATTTTCCAGATATATATTAATACCTTCATATACAGTTTGGGAAGAAATTAAACAGCGATAAACTCGGTGTGACATACAGGGACAGTTAACACGGGGGCTATGTACGGCAGCGTATTAGCGCCATTTCGTTTTTTTGCGTAACTTATGTTAAATTGTAATTACAATTTAGCTAAATTGTAATTACAACTTAATAAATTGTAATTACAACTTAATAATTTGTAATTTCAACTTAGCTTAAATTGTAATTACAATATAGCATAAATTGTAATTACAATATAGCTTAAATTGTAATTACAATTTATTTGCATTGTAATTACAACTTAGCTCGACCTGCTAGCATGCCGTTAGTGGGGCTTGTCGGTAGTCGAGTGGTCTATGGCGCTGGTCCAGTGTCGCTAGGCGATTGATGCCGCAGAAACGTACTCTCATCAAGGCAGTGGTTCGATCCCCATCGGCGTCAGAGTCTTTCATCGTAAAAAATTCATAATAGAAGTGCCGAATTCTGTATTCTGTA
The DNA here is from genome assembly GCA_031216915.1 of Pictodentalium vernedei. Classification (NCBI taxonomy): domain Eukaryota; kingdom Metazoa; phylum Mollusca; class Scaphopoda; order Dentaliida; family Dentaliidae; genus Pictodentalium; species Pictodentalium vernedei. The sequence continues at coordinate 100,697,656 of CM062296.1, forward strand.
CCTTAACCAGGAAATTTGAAAAAGAGATTGATTCTCACTGATTTCATCTGCATTACATGGTATAATTCATGGTAAACAACTAATTCTAGGGGATACCGAGTAATTTCGTGTGGACTGTGCCAGTTCCATGGACGCTCGTCCTGCTAGCAAGCCTTTAGTGGGGCTTGTCGGTAGTTTAGTGGTCTATGGCGCTGGTCCAGTTTCGATAGGCGATTGGTGCAGCAGAAATGTACTCTCATTAAGGCAGTGGTTCGATCCCCATCGGCGTCAGAGTCTTTCATCCTAAAAAATGCATAACAGAAGTGCCGAATTCTGTATTCTGTACGTTAAGCAGGAAATTTGAAAAAGAGATTGATTCTCACTGATTTCAGCTGCATTACATGGTATAATTCATTGTAAACAACTACTTCTGGGGGATACCGAGTAATTTCGTGTGGACTGTGCCAGTTCCATAGACGCTCGACCTGCTAGCATGCCTTTAGCGGGGCTTGTCGGTAGCCGAGTGGTCTATGGCGCTGGTCCAGTTTCGCTAGGCGATTGGTGCCACAGAAATGTACTCTCATCAAGGCAGTGGTTCGATCCCCATCGGCGTCAGTGTCTTTCATCCTAAAAAATTGCATAACAGAAGTGCCGAATTCTGTATTCTGTACCTTAACCAGGAAATTTGAAAAAGAGATTGATTCTCACTGATTTCATCTGCATTACATGGTATAATTCATGGTAAACAACTAATTCTAGGGGATACCGAGTAATTTCGTGTGGACTGTGCCAGTTCCATGGACGCTCGTCCTGCTAGCAAGCCTTTAGTGGGGCTTGTCGGTAGTTTAGTGGTCTATGGCGCTGGTCCAGTTTCGATAGGCGATTGGTGCAGCAGAAATGTACTCTCATTAAGGCAGTGGTTCGATCCCCATCGGCGTCAGAGTCTTTCATCCTAAAAAATGCATAACAGAAGTGCCGAATTCTGTATTCTGTACGTTAAGCAGGAAATTTGAAAAAGAGATTGATTCTCACTGATTTCAGCTGCATTACATGGTATAATTCATTGTAAACAACTACTTCTGGGGATACCGAGTAATTTCGTGTGGACTGTGCCAGTTCCATAGACGCTCGACCTGCTAGCATGCCTTTAGCGGGGCTTGTCGGTAGCCGAGTGGTCTATGGCGCTGGTCCAGTTTCGCTAGGCGATTGGTGCCACAGAAATGTACTCTCATCAAGGCAGTGGTTCGATCCCCATCGGCGTCAGTGTCTTTCATCCTAAAAAATTGCATAACAGAAGAGTCGAATTCTGTATTCTGTACCTTAAGCAGGAAGTTTGAAAGAGAGATTGATTCTCACTGATTTCATCTGCATTACATGGTATAATTCATTGTAAACAACTAATTCTAGGGGATACCGAGTAATTTCGTGTGGACTGTGCCAGTTCCATGGACGCTCGTCCTGCTTGCATGCCTTCAGTGGGGCTTGTCGGTAGTTTAGTGGTCTATGGCGCTGGTCCAGTTTCGATAGGCGATTGGTGCCGCAGAAATGTACTGTCATCAAGGCAGTGGTTCGATCTCCATCGGCGTCAGAGTCTTTCATCCTAAAAAATGCATAACAGAAGTGCCGAATTCTGTATTCTGTACCTTAAGCAGGAAATTTGAAAAAGAGATTGATTCTCACTGATTTCAGCTGCATTACATGGTATAATTCATTGTAAACAACTAATTCTGGGGGATACCAAGTAATTTCGTGTGGACTGTGCCAGTTCCATGGACGCTCGTCCTGCTAGCATGCCTTTAGTGGGGCTTGTCGGTAGTTTAGTGGTCTATGGCGCTGGTCCAGTTTCGATAGGCGATTGGTGCCGCAGAAATGTACTGTCATCAAGGCAGTGGTTCGATCTCCATTGGCGTCAGAGTCTTTCATCCTAAAAAATGCATAACAGAAGTGCCGAATTCTGTATTCTGTACCTTAAGCAGGAAATTTGAAAAAAGAGATTGATTCTCACTGATTTCAGCTGCATTACATGCTATAATTCATTGTAAACAACTACTTCTGGGGGATACCGAGTAATTTCGTGTGGACTGTGCCAGTTCCATGGACGCTCGACCTGCTAGCATGCATTTAGTGGGGCTTGTCGGTAGCCGAGTGGTCTATGGCGCTGGTCCAGTTTCGCTAGGCGATTGGTGCCACAGAAATGTACTCTCATCAAGGCAGTGGTTCGATCCCCATCGGCGTCAGCGTCTTTCATCCTAAAAAATTGCCTAACAGAAGTGCCGAATTCTGTATTCTGTACCTTAAGCAGGAAATTTGAAAGAGAGATTGATTCTCACTGATTTCATCTGCATTACATGGTATAATTCATTGTAAACAACTAATTCTAGGGGATACCGAGTAATTTCGTGTGGACTGTGCCAGTTCCATGGACGCTCGACCTGCTAGCATGCCTTTAGTGGGGCTTGTCGGTAGCCGAGTGGTCTATGGCGCTGGTCCAGTTTCACTAGGCGATTGGTGCCACAGAAATGTACTCTCATCAAGGCAGTGGTTCGATCCCCATCGGCGTCAGAGTCTTTCATCCTATATATATATATCTTCTCTTCTCTCTCTCTCTCTCTCTCTCGCTGTCTCTCTCTCTCTCTCTCTCTCTCTCTAATGGGGCAAGAGGAGCCGCACCATTTTATCAAAATTTTCAAATCTCAAATGGAAGATAGTCCCTCAAGTGGAAGTCCAGTTTTGTGGGGAGGTGCGTTTCCCCCCGTGGTTAAGCACCTGGTATGAGGATAGTTTTCATAGTGTACGGCTGTTCATTAGATAAACAAAAAATGTTCATTATCGAACTAAGTCATTAGGGCCTGTCAGACGAAACTTCAAGCAGCAAATAGAGTATTATTCATTTATTTATTGGTGTTTAAGGTCACATATTTCCGCACAATGGCCAGCCATAACCGTGTTAGCAAATACAGTATAACTGTACTACAATGCACTTTAAGATTACAACATTTTTTTAGTTCAAAAGCACTGTTACTGTCGAAGTATTTGACACAAAACAAAACGTACGGTTGTGATGTGGCACTACACTTTTTAAAAGATAATTACAGAAAGGTGCAGCTCTAACAATGATGCCCGTTTAAGACATATAATCGTCACAATGGAATGCACTCCATGCTTAAAATGGAATGAAAAAATCGACTTTTGGTGACGTGTATCTCACAACAACGACAAGAATAAAAAAGGGTAGAGCTCTCACCGTGTTGATTGTTAAAAACTTCCGTGTTGATCCGTTACTTAACCCTTTGAACCCTAGCGGCTGTTTTTCCGGCCAGGAACATGATACGTCATAACGTCATTATATAGGATGGCTGCTCCGTAAATGTGAGGGGTGGTCCAAGCAATATTTTCAACGTGCAGCCTCAGGGCTGCGCGTTGAAAATATTGATTGGTCTCCCCTCAAATAATGAATATGGACTCTTCTAATTGCTGCCATTGAACTGGCATGGACGATACCACTAGAGTTCAAAGGGTTAAAAACCGTCCATGTAATTTTACAAATTGAGCAGTTGAAACAATATTAAAAATTTCAACGAAATCATATCATGCGACTCCTCATTGGAACGAGCTCGTCGAGCTCATTCCAATGAGAGGTCACATTATATGGCTTTGTTGACATTTTTTTTAAATTTGATAAACAATTTTGTAATCGTGTGCTCTGGGTGGTGGTTAACAGTATTCTGGAATGTGGTTCAGTATTGCTGTAATTAATCAATACATTCTCAGCATATGTCACCAACAAAGGTGCCAATCTTTTTAACATTTTTTAACACTTTTCAAAACGTTTTGAATAATTTCTGCGAAAAAAGATGAGCAGGAAATATAAATATAAACACTCAACAGCTAAGGAGTGATAGAGTACAATCACCGTGGACTGGTCGTAATCCACGCGCGGAGAGTGATGTCCACGCATATCTTTATTACCGACCAAGTAATGAAAATCATCACCAGCAGAATTTTAGTTAATGAAGCTTTTATTTTAAATATTTAATTGTAGGTATTTAAACTTAATAAGTCAGTGTACGTTGTGGATAGTGCCGCAAATCGTGTGTTTGGATGAAACATCGCGAAATGTGAATGCGGCGAAGCTGGCAAATTGCGTAATGTGAAAGGTGAAGTTGGAAACTTCCGACTACAGGTGTAATTTTATTTTAACCGCAGTAGAAGCTTAACATCGGCAGTGGGGTTAAAAGCTAAAATTTAACATACAGGCTTTTCGCGGGTAGTAACATTGGTGAGCATGGCATAAAATGTGACAATGGGAACAGGACGTATTTGCCACTTTGCTGGATAGACCAAGTGTTAAGAGAACACAGTGACCAGTCCTCTTCCCTCCCATTAACCCTTTACCCAACGAATCGCATGCATCCGCCCGCGTAATATGCAAATTCAGCAGCTGAACAAATATTATTTTTCGAAAAATTTCAGCAAAACCATATCATGTGACCCCTCTTTGGAACGAGCTCGTCGAGCTCGTTCCAAAGAGGTGTCACATGATATGGTTTTGTTGCCATTTTTTGATAAAATTTAAAAAATGATATTTAAAATAATAAATTTTTAAATTTGAGATAGTTTGATCAGTTTACGCACAAACACTGTAAAATCATCGGGCCAGTTCGGTCTTCCGGTTTGCCACAAAAACAGGAACCAAAAAGAAAAATGGCCCAGCATTATTAGCTAATTATATTGGACTCAGCTCTGAAATTACTTCTATACGCTTCATATAGTATTCGCTTTATTTCCTCGTTTTGGGGCGCGGTGGTGTTGCGGTAACCAGTTCACGTGAGATCACCGAAGTTAAGCAACGTCGAGCCCGGTTAGTCCTCGGATGGGTGACCGTCTGAGCGGTCGATTCGGACTCCCGCGTTGTGTCCTTTGGCAAGACACTTCACCCCGATTGTCCACACGGATGCACGATGACGCCGTGTCCTAAGGCGTACTGCACGTCGATGGTGCGCAGGTCTTCAACCAATCTAACCCTGCCTGGTCAGCAGTGCGGAATTACGATGTTGGGGAGCTGGCAGCTGCTTCGTCGTTGCTCGGTGGTTCTCTCCCTGTACTCCGGCTTCTTCCACCCCTAAAACTGTCACGGTCATGATTAGCCATTGTGCATAAATATGTGACCTTAAACACCAATAAATAAATAAATAATATTTTCTCGTTATTTCAAAGAGATTTCAGCCAATCTCATACCTAATTTATTTATTTATTAATTTATTTATTGGTGTTTAAGGTCACATATTTCTGCACAATCGCTAACCATGATCGTGACAGTTTTACGGGTGGAGAAAACCGGAGTACCCGGAAAGAACCACCGAGCAACGGCGAGCAACTGTCAGCTCCCCAACATACCAACTCCACACAAGCAGGGTTAGCATTGGCTGAAGACAGGTGCACCATCGACGTGCAGTACGCCTTAGTACACCGCGTCACCGTGCCCCCACGTGGGCAATGGGGGTGAAGTGTCTTGCCCAAGGACACAACACGGTTGCCGCAGGTGGGATTCGAACCGAGGACCTCTCGGCTTGCAGCCTGCACCTCTACCTACTGAGCCACCGCGCCCTCATACCTAATTAATAGCTGTTTTGTTTTTATTTCAGAGATCTTTCAAGCAACAACATTACAGAACTGTCGAATTGCTTCCACGGATTAACGAATCTTACAATTCTGTAAGTGAATACATAGAGCATATCTAGTGTTTTTGAGTGGATACCGAAAATTATCTCATGAGTGACCGAGACATATGTTTATTTTTCGTGAGCGCTTGCGCGAGCGAAAATAACCATTTATCTCGGTCATAAGTGAGATAATTTTCGGTATCCACTCAAAAAAAACTAGATTTTCTTTTTATTATACGCTTTTTATAACAATCTGATAATTCCTCTCGTTTCAACTATGAATTGATTCATGAAAGAAAACAGCGCATTGAATCATTGATACGCGGAAGTGATTTGATCGATACTCGGAACATTTAGCGTCGTGCGATTTGATTCAGCTGGTTTCTAGTCCAAACATGGCCTGAAAGTCCGTAATATAAGTTTTTGATTTGGTACGTTCTTTGAATGGACGTACCAAACCAAAAACATATATTACGGACTTTCAGGTCATGTTTGCACTAGCGGGTTTCATGCATCAATTCAAGGTGAATACGTGTTGCATTATTGCTGGAAATGATCGCTATCCCCTCAAAAACACTAGCTTTTCTTTTTATTATACGTTTCTAGAACGAATTGACCATTTCCAGTGATAATTTGGCTCGTATTCAACTTGAAGTGGTGCTCTGAGAGACGCCATTTTGATTGATATCGGTAAAATGAAAATTTCTATGTCTTCACAGTGGGGGATACTATTTCAATCTTTCCGCAATTTCTTCGATAATCTATCGTTTAGCGTATAATAAATATTCCATAGAGTTCAGATGCCAAGAACTCACGACAGCTAGTTTATGCCTCCTTTGAGTCATTTGACAAAGTGGAATACTGTGAAAATAGTAAACCCATTGTTAACTCTTAATATGCTGTGTTTGTTTGTCTTTTTAATTTCTGAAAAAATCAAGTCATGGCTGCCTTAAAGCAGCCGTGACTTGACTTGATGAACAATAGACAACACATCACTTGTAAATGGACAACTAATACTTGTAGTGGTACATTTTATTAACAATGATCGTACCTTTATTTAGCGACGCCTGAAGCACGGGTGCAGAGGGGTCAGCTGCCCTCTCTGCCTTCGGACCACGGGTGCGAGAGGGGGCAGACAACGCCCTTCACGGGTTCGTCACTCAATTATTTTGTTCAATGATTTATTCTCGGAAGAAAAGCACACCCGAATCAGTTCTGGGAGCTTTCAAAATTTGATGTTGGAGTTTGGGAGAAGCTGCCCCCCCCCCCCCCCCCATTCCCCCTTCCTTGCGATGGGAGATTAAAACATCCTCTCAAACTCCCCCATCTCGGGCCTTCGGTCTTCGAGCTTGCATGCTTCGGCATGTCATGGTGAGACTGCTAGTGCGAGTAAATGCCTTTTCCCGGGATCTGACACCCCCCCCCCCCCCCCCAGCCCCCTGCCCTGAAGTGCTTTCGGCGCCCCTGCCTTTATTCGGGTAACGGGGTATTTTGTGCCCGATAAAGAATGACAGCTGCCTGAAAATGCTAGATTTGATCGGCGAGTGTTCAGTGATAATTCGTTTTCGTCCTATTGTGCGCTGAAAGATTTTCCCGTGAACCAATACGCCCAACGGAAGATCTTTAATAAACGTCACATAACTAGCCGTGTATCGTGCCTCCCTCCTTACAACTTGTAGCTTCCTAACTGGGACGTAGGATTCAGGGGCACAGGAGGCACGCCTCCCCCAACTTTCTCCAGAAATAGGGGGGGGGGGGAGGGGAACACTCTCTTTACCGACCCGTCATTGCAATTTTATTATAAATTAGCCGGGGAGGGGTGTACAGAACCTTTACTCTTGACCCTTTCCGACCTCGGTTATCGTGACGTTTTAACGTCACGAAGAATCAGGTTTTGGCGACGTCAAACGCAATCGTTAGCCCTTTGAGCCCTGGTGGTATATTCCATATCAGTTCAATGACAGCAACAGGAAGAGTCCATATTCATTATTTGGGGGTAGACCAATTAATATTTGCAACGTGCAGCCTTGTGGTTGCACGTTGGAAATATTGACTGGTCTACCACACACATGCACTTTGCATCCATCCTATTTAATGAAATTATGAAGTATCATGTTCCTGGACGAAAAAGTGGCCGTTCGGGTTAAAAGTCGGAGTACGTAATATTACGTACCGTAGTCACAACGCACGGTTCTTTTCGTACGTAATATTACGTACCGCAGTCGCAAAAGGGTTAAGATATGTGACTGAAGATTCCCTCGTTCGATTGGTCTTAACCACGGATGTTGAAGGCGCGAAGAATGCCCATGTGAGGCTCCATATTTAATAAATTTACCCATCGAGCCGAAACCGTGTTTCAGACTATGTGGAACCTAGCTATAATCCTATTCAAAAAAGTAGGGGATATTTGATAAAAGTGAGATATATGAAGAAATATATTTATATTTTTATCAAAAAGACAGTTGAGACATTGCACTGTGACATCTGGTAAATGATTTCAGCGATAGTTGGGTGTCTGGCAACCACACATTCCACACACTGTGGCGTAGAAGACATGGACGGTCAGTCAGAGAATTTACAATATTCAGCCCAAGACCTCAGTACCTTGTAAATCCTCTTCGGTTCGCGAGTCTAGCGCGGATCCGACGTGGCATACTCCTCACCAAACGTCCAATATCAGCTTGACTGATGGTATTCCATTCTTCCTACAGTACAACGACGAGTGCCTGGACATTGGTAGGGGGCTGTTGGCGTTGTCACAAGCGTCTGCCAAACATATCCCAGACGTGCTCGATTGGTGAAAGGTCTGGACTTAGTACTGGCCAAGGCAGTGTAGTGATGTTCTGTTCCTGGAGGAACTCTGTACCGACACGGACCCTGTGTGCTCTTGCATTGTAATCTTGGAAAATGAATCGACGGCCGTGACGTCGCGCAAATGGCACCACATGAGCTGCTAACATGTTGTCACGGTAGTACTGTCCTGGGACACGCCCTCGGATGACATGTAATGCTGTTCTGCTTGCCGTGGTTATGCCTCCCCACACCATAACCGATCCACCACCAAAATGATCGTGCTGCCTAACGGTTACGTCATGGTATCGTTCGTTCCGCCGCCGCCGCCACACTCTGTTTCGCCTGTCGTGGAAGTCGAGAGCGAGCCTCCATTCATCGGAAAACATGACGTTGCTCCACCGACGATTGTTCCTGCGCTATCGTGCTCCACGCCAATTGCGCCTTGCTGCGATGTGATGTTCAGTCAAACGTGGAATTATTCGAGGTCGTTAAACGTACAAATTCCAGCTGTGTTGGCGATTCCAGAGAGTCTGACCACTGACTTGCACATCTATCGCTCGATGCAGCTGTTCTCCAATTCCTGAGGCACTTTGATGGCGGTTACGTAATGCTGTGGTTCGGATGAAACGATCCCGGTTAGCAGTTGCCGCCCCTGGACAACCTGGCCGACGTCTGTCATCAGCATTGCCTGTCTGACGGTAACGTGACCACAACCTGCTAATGACCGATTGAGTTACGTTGAGAAATTTAGCCACTCCAGTCTGTCTGTTGCCAGATTCCAACATGCCAACGGCACGTAAACGTTCATCACGTGCCAGTCTTCGCATGCCTCAAAGGTTACGTTTCGCCCAGAAACTATTGATAAACGAGTTTACACCAAAGAAAAAGAACGATGAGACCTCCGAAAACAGTACAAATGAAAATTTCAAAACGTACCCCATGGACATTAACGCGGCGCTCGTGCGAAAAACCTTCAGGAAGTTTTCATGGACCGGTGACATTCATGATCCGCACTAAACTTGGTAACATATTGATGTGTCCAATCCCGCGTATTCAATACCATTTTCCGAAAATATCAACATCAGTTTGGATATTCTCTACTTTTTTTCAATTGTATATATGGAGCCAGATATGTGCATTTTCCAAGTGTAGTGGTGCGTGAGTCCCAAACATTTTGTGTATTGTTTTCCCACCATGTCACTATGGCAAATGGGCCATTACTGATATATATCAGTAGTGGACGTGGAGATCGGACCAATTAAAATAGACCCCCGCAATGGGCCCCGGAAGTGACGTCATATTACGTGACCTAGTTATGTCATGTTTGGGTGTCATGGTAGCCCGCTGGAGCGGGCACCTTGTGACGTTATTCCCATAGTGATACGTGGTCTGAGTGCGCATGCACAGGGCGTGTTGTCAGGGTGATATGTGTTTCCATCGTCCATTTTGTATACTGGTTTCTATAATAGCACGTGGTTGCTATATGACCCAAAGGCCTGCAATAAAACGGCGATATTTTTGAGGGTATTTTTCTTTGCATACGAGTGAATACCAAATCACCAAAGACACACAAAATCACCAAACTGGGTTCGGATTTTCCCCCGGAATCCTCTTTTTTCAATAATAGGTGCGTTCATTTGTCAATCTAATTACCCAGAATCCTCGGTTGCTTCTTGAATGACAACAAGCGGCCCGACAACTATTACTTTCTCGCTAAATCCTCGGTTTCTACCTGTTTATGCCACATGGGATCCCTGGGGAATGCTACTTATAAGAGTAGCACGTAGTGCTATAGCACGGAGAGGTCTCCTGGGGCTGTATTCGATTTGTCCGGAATATACTCCAGTAGCTTAGGGGAGCCTTTAATTTGGAACAGTGTTAGCTTATTGGTTACTATTTTTAGGCTTGTTGGTCCGTTCTGACTAGTTCAAAACAATAGTATTACTTCATTTTGTCGTTTTTGGGTACTCTCTTATGGCAGAAGAACCTTTAACTTGCAACAGTTTTACATTCCAACCCTAGTCTGTCACTACGTACTATTAAAGACGTCATTCTCGGTACCCTAAACAGTCTACCTAGCCAGGGACCGACCTGGGCATGTGCCAGTGCGTATTTGGTTCTGAAACATCAGGACCTGGCTCTTAAATCTCAGAAATAGGCTTCTCAGTTGGCGCGTAACTTCTCAGATCATATTTTGATATTCTTTCGATGGATAATCGAGAGAGACACTCTTACATGTATTATATATATGATTATCATTTATCATTGTTGTAGAGTGCTTAAGTTAATACTTCAATTCTTAATTACCAAGCATTAATCTTCACTGTGGTTTCTGATCAAGTCTTGGCTGCCTAAATAGGCAGCCAAGACTTGATCAGAAACCACAGTGAAGATTAATGTTTGCTATAGTGTACTAAATGAAAATGATGAGAGCTATTACATACTTGCAGTGTGTCTTACAAACAGCAGTGTGACTCCGTAAATTGAAATCTGGCGCATGAATTGAAAAAAAATAGGCTCCGAAGCTAGAGCGTAATTTAAATAGTCCTGATCGGTCCCTGCTATCCCTAGCTATCTCTGGTTTCTACCTTTACCCTTGTCCAGGTCTCCGAATGTCAGATCATATTGCTGCATTTCTCATAATCTGTACCTACCCATACCGATCTTCTTTGTATATAACAAAGTCCTATATGATTCTTAAACCCGAAAAACAATCGTGTAAGAACAAGCAATTAGTAATTGTTTGAATGAGTAACTCCTTTTACGACTCTTATGATCATTTGTGTATTGGTGATACCTATCACCTGGTGATGTACGTTTTGTGGACCCTATGGGCGGATGCCTATTGGAGATTACGTTTTGGTGGATACATTTTAGAGGATAGTCAAGGTGCCTACCGCCTGGTCAGTTCCTGGCTTTTAGGCCACCCCATTCTCATAGCTTGGGTTTAATCCCGGGGACGGGAATGAATTCCCGGTTTACCTGTTCGAAAGCGGATAACAATATCCGGGAAATCTATAGCACGGAACCGGGAATCACACGTGGTACACATTTGATATATTTGTCAGTCTGAAATAGAGGAACTGCTAGAAAATAAGTACAGTAAATGCACTGAACACTGTAATTCACTTCTTTCCCTATTAAAAATTAGGAACTTTGGTTCCTTTTCAATATATGACTCTGAGATAATAATCAATAAATAATTGTATCAAGACGGAATCTTTATTTGGTATAATACAAAAAATAATGACTAAGTTTTAGGGTAACAATCTGGCTCGTCTCCCCTTGGGGACATTATCTCACTCGGCTAATGTTTCGGAAGATAATTGTCCTTCGGGGAGACAGTCCACTTTGTTACCCTCGAGCCCAGTCATTATTTTTATATTATCTACCACTATCTGTCCTGTACTAGAGTCTCCTACACTTTTACTCACTACCATGGTTCTCAGAACCTATATCACAACATCTTAACCCATACGGATTCCGGGTTCATATCACTATCATACTTGGCCTCAACTACTACCAGTAGTCCAATACAATCTGCCTGCTCTAACGACTCGAACCTTATCGACCAAATAAGCCATCAAGTAATTACTCGAACGAGTGACTCCTTTTACAACTCTTACGCTCATCTGAATATTGGAGGATACCTATGGCATGGTGATGTACTATTGAAGAATACCAATTGGAGGATACCAACCGGAGGATACATTTTAGAGGATAGTTATGCCATCTACCTTCTTTTCAGTTCCTTCCATCTAGGCTACTACTGCCGACTCACCATCACCTGTCCTATGGTCAGTTTCCACTATATTTACCCAATACTATAGTCTTCTACCAGCCTTGCAGACAAGAATCTATCGAGCAGTTACTGATAAGTCATTGCTCGAACCACTCGAATCTCACCGAGCAGCAAATGAGCTTGCGAGCAATTGCTCGACCGAGTGACTCCACATATGGCTCTACGATTCATCTGGGTATTTAACCCTTTGAACCACAGAGGCCGTTTTTTCCGGCTCGGTCACAAGCTACGTCATAATGTCATTAAGTGGAATGGCTACAAGGTAAATGTGTGGTGTGGACCAATCAATATTTTCAACGTGCAGCCCTAAGGCTGCACGTTGAAACTATTAATTGGTCTTACCCCAAATAGTGAATATGGACTCTTCCAATTGCTTCTATTGAACTTACATGGAAGATACCATCAGTGTCCAAAAGGTTAATGATACCAACAAAATGGCTCCCATACAGCCCCAAGCTCCTAGATGGTTTCTAGCATCTATACAACGTCTAGACCATCCATCATCTCCAAAGCCACCACTTGTCCATAGACACCATCATCTGTCCTATGATTAGGTTCCACTATATTTACCCAGTACTAATCTTGTACCATTACTACTGGCGTGTAGCACTACTACAGGTTTGCTAAATATCTCGGATTGCTCGAACGACTCGAATCTAATCGGGTAAATAAGCCCGATCTAAACATTTACTGCTTACATCAGTGTGCGGGTGCCCCTGGCGGACCGTACCCTCACCCCACGTTCTAAACGCTTGCAATCACCCCCCCCCCCCTCTCCCTCCCCCACCCGCTTCCTAATTATTGGTGTAGGCGTAAATATTTACTATTTGCAGCATTGTACTATCCAGTACTCCAAACTCTACACACTAGCAAAATGGTAAAAACTTCTGTCCATATCAGTGCTGTAACCCCTTATACCCTGATGACATCGTCTATGTCAGTTTAATTGTTTCAGTTGGAAAAGTCCATATTCATTGATTAATGGTGGACCAGATAATATTTTCAACGTGCAGCCTCAGGATTACACGTTAAAAATATCGATTGGTCTACCTTCACAAATTCACCGATCAGTCATTTACTTTAGGAAAATATGAACATGTCCCGTGAAAGTTTTTTTTTTATGGATTGAACTGTTTAAGATTATGGCCCGGCGAATCATGATTATTCGCTCGAATCGAATCATGCAAAAGTTTCGAAATCGAATCGAATCTCAAATCGAATCCACTTTCCAATTGTTACGATACTACGGTTGTCTTTCTAGTAATATCTATCTCTCACGTGCCCCCAGTATCATTATGTACCCTGGTTAGACTATTTCGAACCATCGAACCACAAGTACAAGAAGATGGATTTATCACTTGTTTCTGAAAGGTTGAGTAATTTATTCATACCTCCACTAACGGTATTCCGTGTCGATATATCGGTATGGGCCAGTACATGAACCAGATGTACATCGTAGTACATACATTCATTAATATTAGAACCGTATAGGACGGGGTTCTGGTGCGTTGCCATTCCATTTACTCGAAGCTATTGCTTTGAATGTATCACTATCAAAACAAATTTTAGCATTTCTTTCCCTGAATTCCAATGTGTTCTATGTGTCATTAGGCACATAGAACACATTGAAACCCAGGGGACGATTTGCTTTTCTTGTTGGGAGCGCGGTACCAGGCCTGGACTTCTGAAAAATCTAGAGGAGCTACTATGGCTCCCCTAAACCAGTGCCAGGAGGAGAGCTATTCTATACTTAAGTCCATTATTAATAAGGGAATTGAATGTTTAAGGAGAGCTATTATAGCTCTTAAGGAGAGCAATTATGGCCCTCCTTAAATTGATTTTGCAGGAGCCATGGAGGGCGGGAGCTATAGCTCTCCTCAAAAGACCAGGTCTGCGGTAGCTCAATAGGAAGAGATGCAGGCTGCACGCCGAGAGGTGCTCGGTTCGAATCCCACCTGCGGCAAACGCTTCGTGTCCTTGGACAAGACACTTAATCCCAATTGCCCACGTGGGGGCACGGTGGCGTTGTATACTAAGGCGTACTGCGCGTCGATGGTGCACTTGTCTTCAACCAATGCTAACCATGCTTGTGTGGAGTTAGTGCGTTGGGGAGTCTGGCAGTTGCTCGTCCTTGCTCTGTGGTTATCTCCGGGTACTCTGGCTTCCTCCACACGTAAAACTGTCCGGCACAAGGTGACCCTGGCTGTCGAAAGCGTCGTTAAACCCCAAAAAATAAATTGCTCTTATTATTGTGGTGGCAGCTCATCCTGCCGTTGTCTATGCAATGGGGCTGGATTCCTGGTTTCACCAAGGTGGACGACGAAAAAGCCATATGTCGTCCCTCGAGTTGAACAATGCTAAAGCATTACAGATGGCGCTTTGTTCCACTCAAGTGATGATATATTTACAAACTGGACGTAATGCGATCTCCGTTATCGCTTCATATGACATTTTAAGGAATTTTCCGATTAAGTTTATGTTATCTAGTCAGGATGGATACGGTAAATCCCGTTTTACAGAAAACTGCAAAATGAGTTGTCATCTTAACCCTTTACCCAACGTAACGGCCAAAACCGGCCAGCGCTATTCTCAAAAATCGCCAATTAATTTTCAAAATATTTTCATTTTTTGTCTCAAAAACATAGGTTATGACCCCTCGTTGGAACGAGCTCGTCGAGCTCGTTCCAACGAGGGGTCATAACCTATGTTTTTGAGACAAAAAATGAAAAAAATTAGTTATTCAAGAATTTTTTTTGCAAGTGTCGTCTGCTTTTCATGTTAGGTAAAGGGTTAACCCTTTGAAACCTAGCGGACGTTTTTTTCGACCAGGAACATGATACGTCATTTTTTTTATTAGTGTTTAACGACACATTAACAGCCAGGGTCATATCATGTCGGTGACAGTTTTACGGGTGGAGGAAGCCGGAGTACCCGGAGAGAACCACCGAGCAGCGACGAGCAGTTGTCAGCTCTCCAACATCGGAACTCTGAACTCTGCACCGCGGCCCATGCAGGGTTAGATTGGTTGAAGACATGCGCACCTTCGACGTGCAGTACGCCTTAGTACACAGCGTCATCGTGCCCCCATGAAGGCAATCGGGATGAAGTGCCTTGCCCAAGAACACAACGCGGGAACGCGAATCAGTCGCTGAAATGGACATGATACGTCATAATTGTATTAAATAGTATGGATGCTAAGTGCATATGTGTGGTAGACCAATCAATATTTTCAACGTGCAGCCCCAAGGCTGCACGTTGAAAATATTAATCGGTCTATCCCTAAATAGTGAACATGAACTCTTCCAGTTGCTGTCATTGAACTAATATGGAAGATACCACCAGTATTCAAAGGGTTAAGAAGGACGAAAATACAAAAAAGGAAGTAAAAACTATCCGAGATTCGATTTCTTTCGAATAATTGAAATGGTTTCAAATCGAATCGAATTAATGAAAAGATTCGAAACTGATTCGAATCTCGAACGTTCGCCGAACGGGCCTTAGTTTCCAATAGACAGAATAACACATACGTCGAACGGACCTCAGTTTCCAATAGACAGAATAACACATACGTTTTATTTTCATTTTAGTTCCTTGAAGGGAAATTCGTTGACGTGTAGCTGTTCACTCCTAAGTGATCTACAGGCAGTGATGAATGTTCAAACACTCAAAGGTGACTGCATGCACGACGGTGTGCAGATTGTGAGCTTACAGAACTTCGTTGATGGATCAATAAGTAAGGATGATTTCTAACGTCTTTTAATCGTAACTGTTTTTGGCAGACATGGAGATATGTTTATTAGACGACATAGATGCTTAACACACCACCCCATATTTACAGCATCTGAGAGACCTATATTTTTACCAGTAAGCGAGGGAGTTCAAACAACACACAAAATGAACTCACATCAACCATCAATTGCGTTCATATTCACCTCAACTCAATTGATTCGAGCCATTTTTTTACCCAACTGATTTTAGAGTGTAGTGTTAATCTGAAGTATTGCGTGATGAAATTTATCGGCGACAGTTCTCGCGATTGGAAACGAAAGGGTTAATTCTGTGCCCAGCAAGTGGATACAATGTTTCATTATAAGTTATCTCCGCCAACATGTATGATATAAGGAGATTTAATACCTGGATGTCGGTTTTTAAAACCCGAGCTGCAGGCGAGGTATTTAAATGGGACTTCCAGATATTAAATCTCCATATACCATACGTGTTGACGGAGATAACGTTTTTAGCCCGTTTGAAACACAATAGAAACATAGTGGAGAAAAATTTGTGGACGCGTTTCTCACGCTCTGCAAAAAGTTGGACCAAATTCGTGAATAACTATTGTTTTTACAAACGCAGAAGACAACAGATGGAATTACATCCCTTGGGTCGTTAAGGAAATGAGTAAACAGTATTTGTTTACATATCGTCCCCCGAGTTCGAATTTGTTCTATGTGCCTATTGGCACATAGAACACATTGAAACCCACGGGGCGATATTTGCTCTTATTTTATTTTTCTCAAGTTGTTTCATTTAATTATTCGCATATTTAATTTATAACAGCAAAATATGATCGAATTGTCGGAAGGAAATTTTCAGGTTTTTGGTTCGATTTTTTATACCGTGGCGAGTGAATACGAAAACCTTTCATTTAAACTATATACCCCTCCCCCCCTTCCCCCGCCCCCGCCCCCGGTGTTTCGCGTGCGCTTATATCCTGGATGTTTACGCTCTCATGTACCTCGGATGTTGGGTACACCCTTTGCCATGGCTATTTGTCCAAGACATTCTGACCAATCAAAAGACAGAATTTATCGGGATATAGG
This sequence comes from Pictodentalium vernedei, assembly GCA_031216915.1. Taxonomy (NCBI): domain Eukaryota; kingdom Metazoa; phylum Mollusca; class Scaphopoda; order Dentaliida; family Dentaliidae; genus Pictodentalium; species Pictodentalium vernedei. The sequence goes on from CM062296.1 coordinate 100,714,713, forward strand.
GACAAGGGGGCTTATTAACTACTTACTTAACACAACAGAAAACATTTCCGACACAATTTCATTAATAACTAAACATTTCCACTCTTGTCTATAATAACACAATGTATCACCATGTTGGTGGCGTGACAGCATGGCCGGTCACGCAGGCTGACATGACAACCCAATATGACATCACCAGGCCATGTGTCTTTGACGTCACGTACGAGATCCAGCCATTCTCCCTGATCCATACTGTCTCCTACTACTCATATTTTATTTATCCACACATAAATTCCAGTGAAGTCTCGAGTTTTCTAACTGTAATCCTGACTGGCTAATATTCCAACTACATCATCAAGACATATCTTTGATGATGTTCTTGGAATATTTGATCTGTCGGCACCTGAGCCATCACAGTCGGAACAACCCAGGTTTACACACCCCGTGCGGTTATCTTTGCAACACCCATGCGAGTTGTGGTGGTGTCCTTTAACAACTTATCGATATATGATTTTGTAAAATATTCTTTAATCAAAATGAAAGTGTCAATGGCACTATAGCTCAGCTTGTGTAAGACATGTACATGTATAATATGTGACACAGCAATGACACACATCTAGGTAATGACCCGATAACAAAGGTACATGTAAAGTATTGTAAAGGTCTGTACATAAATACTCATCGTTGCCTGTAACAAATGTACAGGTAAAGTATTATAAAGGTGGGTGACAGTTAGATGCCTCTAGTCAGAACCGTATTGAAATGTGCATTTACTACGTATAAGTAGCACTGAATAAATCAAAGTTTGTGTAATTGGCTTCCGGCGGCCATCTTAAATTTTGGACCGCACCCCAAAATATTCGTTCTCGTCCCAAGGTGATAACAAAGGTACCCCAGAAGTTTCGTGAAGATCGGTTCATAAATACAGCCTCCAGCTCGAGTCGTATTGACATGTGCACTTACTGTGTATAAGTAGCACTGAATAAATCAAAGTATATCTAATTTGCATAATTTCTGCACGAGAAAAACACCCGTATTATATGTGATGTATTCTATGTTACTGAACATTCATACAAAAATTCATTCAAATCAGAACTTTCATACAAAAGTTCTGTACAAAAACCTGATTGTACTAATTTCGGCACAAAATGGCTCCCGGTGGCCATCTTGAATTTCGGACCGCACCCCAAAACACTCGTTCTCGACCCACGGTAATAGCAAAGGTACCCAAGAAGTTTCGTAAAGATCGGTTCCTAAATACGGTCCCTATCTCGAGCCGTATTGAATTGTTGACAGACGGACGACGGGCCATGACAAAACCTCAAATTTGACTACGTCAAAGTTGAGCTAAAAAGCAATCTAATTCGCTTCTGGTTATCAGGTTGTATATTTCCATTAATTTCCCTTGAACGAAATACAACTGATTAAAGACGGTGGGGAGGGGTGGGAATACCGTGGCCCATTAGTTAGTGTATTGTATTTGGAGATTGTCAAGTCATAGGTCGTTCCATTTGAATGGTGTCCTTGGTAGGGCTGTCACGATTTTTAGCTCAACTTGACAAAGTCAAGCTGAGCTATTGCCATCACTTCTCGTCCGTCGGCGTACGTACGTACGTACGTACGTTAGTACGTTAGTATGTTAGTACGTTAGTACGTACGTCCACAATTTCCTTTGGCACACCTCACGGGTCGCATTTATGATCAGATGACTTTGAAACTTGGCATGCTTGTTTGGGGTGACCTCTAGATGGGAGCTATCGATTTTCTTCAATTTCCGTAAAAAAATGTTGCCGCGGCCAACGTTCTTAGAACTTAGTTTAGTCAAACCACAATATTTCCCTTTGGCACACCCTACAGGGCACATTTATGATTTGATTGCTTTGAAACCTGGTATGCTTATTTAGGGTGACCTCTAGATGGGAGCTATCGATTTTCTTCAATTTCCGGCAAAAAATGTTGCCACGGCCAACGTTCGTAGAACTTAGTTTAGTCAGACCTCAATATTTCCCTTTGGCACACCCTACAGGGCACATTTATGATCAGATTGCTTTGAAACCTGGTATGCTTGTTTGGGGAGACCTCTAGATGGGTGCTATCGATTTTCTTCAATTTCTGTCAAAAAATGTTGCCGCGGCCAACGTTCTTAGAACTTAGTTTAGTCAGAAGACTCAATATTTCCCTTTGGCACACCCTACAGGGTACATTTATGATCAGATTGCTTTGAAACCTGGCATGCTTGTTTGGGGTGACCTCTAGATGGGAGCTGTCGATTTTCTTCAATTTCCGTCAAAAAATGTTGCCGCGGCCAATGTTCTTAGAACTTAGTTTAGTCAAACCACAATATTTCCCTTTGGCACACCCTACAGGGCACATTTATGATTTGATTGCTTTGAAACCTGGTATGCTTATTTAGGGTGACCTCTAGATGGGAGCTATCGATTTTCTTCAATTTTTGGCAAAAAATGTTGCCACGGCCAACGTTCGTAGAACTTAGTTTAGTCAGACCTCAATATTTTCCTTTGGCACACCCTACAGGGCCCATTTATGATCAGATTGCTTTGAAACCTGGTATGCTTGTTTGGGGAGACCTCTAGATGGGAGCTATCGATTTTCTGCAATTTCTGTCAAAAAATGTTGCCGAAGATATCATGGCGTAGCCGTAAGGCAACACGATCGTTTTGGTCGTGGATCGGTTATGGTGTGGGGAGGCATAACCATGACAAGCAGAACAGCATTACATGTCACCCAAGGGCGTGCCACAGGGCAGCTCTGCCGTGACAACATGTTAGCAGCTCAGGTGGTGCCATTTGCGCGACGTCACGGCCGTCGATTAATTTTGCAAGATGACAATGTAGGAGCACACAGGGCCCGTGTCAATACAGAGTTCCCCCAGTAGCAGGACATCACTACACTGCCTTGACCAGCACTAAGTCCAGACCTTTCACTAATCGATCACGTCTGGGATATGCTTGGCAGGCGCCTACGACAACGCCAACAGCCCTCTTGCAATGTCTAGAAACTCACCGCTGCACTGCGGGAAGAATGGAATAATATAAGTCAAGCTGATAATGGACGTTTGGTGTGGAGTATGCCACGTCGGATCCGCGCTTGTCTCGCGAACCGATGAGGATTTACAAGGTACTGAGGTCTCGGACTAAATGTGGTAAATTCTCTGACTGACCGTCCATTTCTTCTACAGCTCAATGCGTGGAATGTGTTCTTGTCAGACACCCAACTATCACTGAAATCATTCACAAGATGTCACAGTGCAATGCCCCAACTGTCTTTTTGATGAAAATATAAAAATATTTCTTCACATATCTCACTTTTATCAAATATCCCCTACTTTTTTTTTAATACTATATAAGCACTTTTGCACCTTTGAATGTGAAAAAGTACTTACAAAAATAGATCGATCAATTTAATAGGCATGTTTTATTTTTCAGGTATTTATACATGTATATATATATATATATTATACATATATGTGTAATTCTGGAAGAAATTAAACAGCGAAAAGCTCGGTGTAACATATAGGGCCTGTAACACCAGGACCATGCAACTAATCTCTGTGAGACTCCTAGGCACCCTGAACCTTTTTGTTATAACCAGGGCTATAAAAAAGTACCTGAGGAGTTCCGATACTCTTCACAGAAACTACATGCAAACGAGAACATTTATTTCAAAACCACTTGCCTGGATAAATCGTATTTTCTGTGTTTAAGCCGTAGAGAGTACGATGTATCGTGGTAAGTGAGGTCGCCCCATTTTATCAAAATTTTCAAATCACAAATAGGAGATTGTCTCTCAAGTGGAACTTCAACTTTCTGGGAGGGGTGTGCAGGCTACGCGTCTGCATTCTTGTAATATAATATATGCAAACGCTACACAAATTTAATTGCAGCTGGTCAAAGAATTCTTCCTTCGGCCTCTTTGGTCTGTTTATTGCAGCTCACCTTCGGGTTGGAAGGTGGTTGAAGTAGACGAACTAGACCGGACAATGTTTAGTTTATGGCATTCATACCTAAAGGAATGCCTAGCGGGTATACGTATATTTACTGATGTTTAACAAATATTGCACGAAGTTGCGAGCCATGTGGAAGTTTATGGACCGCCCAGTTAACCCGAAATGTGTTTATTGAGCGAAGCGAAGCTGAGGTCAGTTTTGCGCATTAAGTGTTGACTGGCCTGACTATAAAGTTACATATGGCCAATAACGTCTAACGAAGATACCAACATCAATCCCGTTCCCTGGGTTATCCCTCCCCTACACCCCATCCTTATCTCCCAACATTCAGATACAAACTGTATCATATTTTCACTTATATATTTTACCAAAATATTTTCTGTCGAGAACATGCTGCTCTACCACATACTTGTAAAGGCATTATTTCGGTTATTCTTAATTTGAAAATATAAACAGCTGATCAAGGCCTAGTATCAGCTCTTTTATTCCAAAGATAAAATTAACAAGAGAGCACCGGGATATACCTAACTACGGGCCATAATGTAAAATATGGACAGCAAAATATACAAAAGATAAAGAGCGAAATGAAACAGCCGATGTGCAATATTTAAGGAATAGTACTTAGCTTAGAGTTGACTACGCCCCTATAGTCCCCACTGACGTGGTTTAGTTCCCGGCGAGAAGCGAAGGAAACTACATCACGATACTGGGCACTATATAGCGTAGTCGATGACAAGACATGCGCAAATACTTATACTATATCGAACACCCTTCAAGGCAACATCTCTCTGATTTGTTAAGTGAAGCGAATAGACAAAAAGCAAACCTGCCAAAAGGGAGGCTTTATTTGCCGTAAAGTTTTGTCTCATTTATGCCTCACCACTTGTTTTTTGTGCGTTTACAGGCAGAAATCCCAGAGCGTTTTGTGCTAAAAATAGAAGTAAGAATAGTGCACGCTCGCGGAAAAATCTGTGACGCAATCCTCCTACCCAGAGTGTATAGTGCCCGTATAACGATCGCAAAGGCAACTACATGAAATGAGGTGTTAGTAGCTGGCCAATCAGACGAATGCAAGTGTGGTGTAATATTAGATTATAACCTTCCTCCCATCGGGCCGAACATTGCTACGTGTGTTGCGTCATGGGAACTTAGATCCATCCACTTTCAGTTAGCAACTTCATCAGATATGTGAATTTAAATGGAATGCTGCTGTAGACGATTGTACAAACACCTGACAAAAATCCATTTTCATTATTTGCAGACTGCACCACTGTTACTTCCACTGTTACATCCACGGAACCAAGCACCACTGAAGCAGATGTGACAGGTAAGATTTTCAGATGTTTTCTCGACTGTGCGACATGGATTATGGATACCCCCCCCCCCCCTCCCCCACAAAAAGTTCAAAGTGGTGGTCTTTCGTTTCTGGAGAGAAAGTTAGTCTGATTACTTTGCAACATATATGGATATCAGCAGAACAGGTTGAACGATTTCAATACATTTGTATCGTCATGAAAATCGACTTTCAAAGAAAGTGTTCTCCCTTGAAAGTATCAGACGAGCGAGGAAGGTGCAATTAAGGAGCAGGTAATTGTTGAGAAAACACCTATGGCATCAGTAGGAAATAAAGCCAAGTTTACTTTCGTTACTTTGAAAAAACGGAAACAACAGGCAGCTGTCTGTTGTTTTTCGTTTATTAAAAGTAACAAAAGGAAACTTGGCTTTTTATGGCAAGATAAGTAGAAACAACTACTTCACGGATAAACGGCCATTAAGAGTATCTACCACTAGTCCACTAGTGGTAGATATTCTTAATGGCCGTTAAAGTGGGCACTTACCAACACTAAGTAAGTGTCTCTATAGTTCTTTGTTTAGCAAATGTGTTTTATGGTAATTTGCAAGTTTTTATTTCTTCCCAGGGACAAAATAGCAAATATCACCTCCTAGAAATTTTATATTAATGAATAGGATAGTGTGTCACGGAAGGTCACCGCATGTTTCAAGTCTTTAGTCGACGACAGAAATTATATTATTTTCGGAAAGGGAGGATACTGTAAAAATCTGGGACAAATGACGACTGAACCGCGGATGGTGTCACAGAGGGTAACATGGATTATTCGTGTTGAACACTGTTATACTCTTTCTATATCCGCTTGGGAATAAAATCAGAATTTGAGAGAAAGAATCTTCATAAAAGCCGCAACCATTCATCGTGTTCCAAATGGATAACCATTGGATCATAATGTGGTCAGGTCGACGATAGGGGGGGGGGGGGTAGGCGTGGTGACCCTCCTCCTCTTACATTTTGTTCAAGCCGGGACATTTTCTTCCGCATTTGAGGCGCAGATATCGATTCGCTCTTGCCTGTAATCATGAAGAATTTTATGTCACTTGATTTGCGCTGACGTCACACACACACATTCAGTTGTACAGTGGAGGTCTATAGTGCCCGATGTGGGCTGTTGAAGTCCCAATATGACCAAGTTGAAGCTACGTGTTAAGTATTATAAGATGTTGCGTCACGACTACTACATGTATATTTTATGTATTCAAAAATAAATTTAACCCATTAAAATCGTAACGGCCAAAACCGGGCAGCGCTATTCCCAAAAAACGGAAATTAATTTTCATTATTTTTGGCATTTTTTGTCTCAAAAACATAGGTTATGACCCCTCTTTGGAACGATCTCGTCGAGCTCATTCCAATGAGGGGCCATAACCTATGTTGTTGAGACAAAAAATTTAAAAAATTAGTTATTCAAGAATTTTGTTTTCAAAAGTGTCGTCTGCTTTTCATGTTAGGTAAAGGGTTAAAAACAGTTGTCAAGTTCTTAACCCTTTGAACCCTCGTTTCTGGAATGATATCGCCCTTGTGTACACTTGCAGTGGGGTGGGTCTGTCCAATATCAATATACATGGAGGATAAAATAATAACTGCAGTCTGCAGCCGTCTGGCTGCAGACTGCAGTTATTCTTTTATCATCAATGCCTCATGTTTAGACCTCTTATTATAAGAAAAAAATTACGTCTTGAACCGAAAAATCTGTCTTGCGAGTCCAAATGGTTAAACTACAATCCCGACTGACCAATATTACAACTATACCATCAAGACTTGCCTTCAACCATGACATGTCTTCCTGGTGTACTTGTAATATTTGATTAGTCTGGACTTGAGCCATCGCAGTAACGAATCAGTTACCGCCCCCTCCTCGCCATCACAGTCGCTCATCTACAGCCTCCTAGACGCCCTACGTCTTCCGTGCACGATAATGGCCATTCGACGAGACGACAAGGTCGTTGAATTTCAATTTTAACTGGTGCGAGTCAACTGATTATCTCACTTGGAAGGGGGAATTTAAAGTCTCAATGCTCCTGTAGTGTAGGATGTTTGCAATGTTAGCAATATATATATATATATTATAGGAACAACTTCCGACACAAGCAAAGGTGCTAAAGTGAATTGGTGCAGAAAGCTTATATTTGTGGCAGTCACTCTGGTGGTGTTCATCTCGATCTGAGTTAAACGGGTGAGTAAATAGTACACGCGCGCACGATCAACTGTGGAGACTTGTTGTGGGACAAGAAGACGTGACAGACAAAACTCTCCACACTAAACATTTTCGAGCTTCATGTTTGTGCATGTGAAATTCGAAAAGGACTGTATATTTAATGCCTGTTTCATGCCATGTATTTGACGAAAACATTTCTTTCAAAAACGGAAAATTTAGCGATTCCGATCAAATCACTGTATCAGTCGAAAGTCCATGACGTGGATAATTCGTTCACCAACAATGGTTCCTCCAAGGTTTAATGACGACTTGTCTTAATGTACTGGGCTCTGATGGTACATCATTCAAAGACGAATAACCCTCATTCGCCGATCTCGGTGCATTTGGATTATTGACAGGTTCGGGGAGAGGGTTGAGCGAGGGTGTAGTAACTCCGGGGCCCGGAAATTGGGGGGGGGGGGGGCTGGCCTGGTCCATGATTTTTGGGACAGGCCTTGGCCCCCAAAGTTCTGACTCCTGTGCCAAGCCTGGCTCCCCGATCCCGAGCGAGAACCAGCAAGGTAAGTTTCCCGGCGTATTGGAATAGTAGTTGCCGCTCATGTGCCCTTTCCAAAGTTAGTACCTTATAAACATTTAATTCTACACAACAGAACTAATAGATCTTACTTTTAACGCATTTCAACAAAGAACCACCTCTACCTAGTTTAATAACTAATTTTCCCCACCCAACCCCCTATCATCGCTCGTGCCTTCGACATCTACATCAATATCCAGACACTTTTAAAGGGGTCCGTCACAGAATTAACCCCGAGCCCGAATTTCCTCTCCGTGGCATTGCTGGAACGCATATTGGGCACATATAGAAACGTGTCTCACCCGCTGCCATCATTGGAGGTGCCAACTGTTTCTATAAATATACACTGCTCAATAAACAAACAAATTATCGAAGATTTTCAGTTTTCAGTCCAATGGCAGCAAAAATGTTCATTATTTGGGGTAGACCAATCAATATTTTCAACGTGCAACCCCGAGGCTGCACGTTGAAAATATTGATTGGTCTATCCCACACATTTACTGAACAGCCATCCTATATAATGACGTTATGACGTATCATGTTCCTGGTCGGAAAAGTGGCCGCTAGGGTTCAAATGGTTAATGGGGTGGGGCATTCTAGCAATCCAGCTGTATACAGATCGTGTCTTCGTCGAAAAAGAAGACGTTCTCCATTTAAGTATCTGACACGGGTGGGGGGGGGGGGGGGGGACAACAAATGAAATGCCCTTTTATCTTCATTTTTTCAATTCTTTGTATGTTTTTGTTTTGTTTTTTTTTTTGATAAAAGAAAAATATGAAAAGTTCGGCCCACAACAGTATATCTTATGGTTTAAAAGTAAATATTTAACTTGACCGGTGACAGTGAAGTTCAATTATTTTTTCACAATAGTTTAAGCTGATTAGCTTTGATAAGTTTTATAATCAGTCCCGATGTCGTTAGAACATTACGTTTTAATTTGACCCAAACATATTGTACAATTTATTGTGTACGAAACTAAAAATTGTAAATGAATACCATATCTGTTTAAACATAAGAATTCCTGTTGAAAAATATCCAATATATTACTCAACCTTTCGTGTATTCATCCGCCATACCACACCACTGTCCCAGACATGCTGGCACTCTGTTCGTGAGAGTTCACGCCAAATGCTTAATATCGAACTCCCGCACACCAAAAACTTAAGCCCAAATAACAAAAACACAGGAGTCCTGTATGGGCATCCATACATAGCTACAGTACATGCGCAGAATCAAGGGAGTGTCCTCAATTCCCGCCAATAACCATTCGTTTGTTTGGCCCATTGTAAACAGTTGTGTTTTCTTAGCTTTCTGAAATTTCTATGTTTGGTTTGATTCAAACGCTGGCTCAAGGAGAACAAACATAAAATAGAATCAACAACATGATCAGAAAGGGGGCAGACGTGATTTCATTCATAACTGTGTTTTTTCATTAATTAGCATAGATTAGAATCATGTGTCACGCTATTTCAGGTCAACCCCCTGAAACGATCACCATTTATCATATTTATTCTAAGTATTACTCTGTCAGTCTGTCCGCTTAATGTATCCTTCCCTTCACCTGCTCCCCAGCCGTTTCGACGTATTTTCGCTTTTATAGAAATATCTTTTTTTAATTTTTTTTTCCTTTTGTTTACGTCAGAAACCGCTACCCAAGGACACTTGTCTTTGGAAACCCCCTTAAATTGGGCCCTGCTGTAGCTTGTCAAGAATTTAGTCTTTTTGGACTTAATACGGAAGTTTATTCCGTTTTCAACTAGAGCAGATATTTTATCATACTTACGCGGATGCTGTACGCTGTAACCCTTTATCCAGCGTAACCGCCAAAACCGGCCAGCAGTATTCACAAAAATCGCCAATTAATTTTCATTATTGTTTTCATTTTTTTGTCTCAAAAACATAGGTTATGACCCTCATTGGAACGAGCTCGATGAGCTCGTTCCAATGATGGGTCATAACCTATGTGTTCGAAACAAAAAATGAAAAACATTTGTTATTCAAGAATTTTGTTTGTAAGTGTCGTCTGCTTTTTAGGTTAGGTAAATGGTTAAACAATTTTCTTTATTTTCTTTGAAAACGTACTTAGATTCCTCGTTGTATTCTTATAGTATAAGACATAATTGAAATTAAGGTATTATCTACCAGCATGTGTCAATAATATCTTTTATCTAGCACTTATAGGCTCGCTACGCGCGACATTAATTGATAAGTTCTTATTCGCGGTATTTGCGGAGATTTTTCTGCAGTTACACTATGTTCCGGCCTTACTAAGGTTTGAGAGATCTATTCTCCTTGTTCATTTATTACTTTTCTATTATTGCATTATTATATTCATTACAAATAAATTTATATTGATCATGTCAAGTATTTTTCAACTCTGGGTTCACATTCCGTTGTTATTTAATTGATAAGGCATTTGGGTGTAGTGTATCGCGTCTATAGCCGTTCTTGCTAGCTTGGGCATTCTAATTCAGCTGTAAATGTAATTGTTATGCCTTGTCCATGCTGTTCATGCAATTTGAAATTTTTTGACCACAATCAACATCTTATGCTGATTGTGGTTTAGGGTCACTTAGTGTTCACAGACCTCTGTAAGTCCAGACAGTATTTGTCTTATTTTACGGGGCTCGCTAAAGCATGCATAAATGAGTTCTGATTTTTAAAAAGTTCAATCTTGACCTCATTTTCTTCTAGATTTGGCATTTTTGTTTTTCTTATTTTAGAAATTCGTGCATCCCAATGTTTCTACATATGAAAACCTTTTGCTCAGTTTGTTTTACCAAGAAGTCAACCTTCCGTCGTGCTTGACCTGCACTGGCAGTAACGCACAAAAAACTTGTGATGTTTGTGCAAAATGGGATAAGAAACCTTGGACTAAGTTTCAACCTTATTTTGGGCTCGGATCATAATATGCCTCCGAGCCCAAAATAAGAGTTTCCTCTATTTAAGAATAGATTAAGATTCTGACATTCACGACGGTATTCTTGCTAGCTTTTGCTACGGCGAGAAGAGTAAGTAAGCTTTACGGTCTCTCTATTGAGGATTTTCTTTATCGTAGTATGGGTAATTCTATTACCCTTACTCCCCAAGTCGGTTTTCCAGCCAAGAATCAGCACCAGAAAAGCTACCTGCTCCGATTTTCATTAATGCCGTACCGACTGTAAATACCTCTACACCTTTACTTTATCCAGTAAGGGCCATACCTGTTTATGTTAACCCCTTACCCAACGTAACGGCCAAAACCGGCCAGCGCTATTCACAAAAATGACTATCCAATTTTCATTTTTTGTGTCAAAAACATAGCTTATGACCCCTCATTGGAACGAGCTCATTGAGCTCGTTCCATTGAGGGGTCATAAGCTATGTTTTGACTCAAAAAATTAAAAACATTAGTTATTCAAGAATTTTATTTGCAAGTGTCGTCTGCGTTTCGTGTTAAGGCCCGGTCACACAGCCGACTTCGCATGTATCACGTTAAAACATTAGTTAAAATCTGATTGTTCGTGCTTGTCAGTGGAGAATTTGACGATTTCTGTTGATATGCGTAATAAAAAATCACTGATGAATTGCACAAGAACTACGGAAATGTCACGTACTATTCACTCACAAAACACGCACCCCAGCATATATCAGAAAATTTGCAATATACATGATGAAAACCCAACGCATAAACTGCTCACTATCGCTAATAAATCACGTGCGAACAACATATAACCACGAATAAATTACGCACACTCACGTATAATCTGCGCATATAGAACGTATGAATCACGCATGTATCACTTATGAAACACTCGTGAGCCAATAATAATGGGCGTAACTATCGCATCTGCCTCACGCATATATAAAACTGGCACTGACAGGGCTGTGGCATTATTGTCTCAACAGTCTAGAAAAGTAGAAAACTACAACATCCAGAAAGTAGAAACCATGCCTCCCAGGAAAAGTCGTCAGAAATCCAGAACCAGGGCCCCAACTACTCCAAAAGATGTGCCTGTGCCTGTTTGCAGTAAAAATAATGCAGCTGAAGATGAAGAGACCGCCAGGTCCGAAAGTCCCACACCACCTGCCAGGTCTCCAAGCCCTCCACCACCTGCTCATGAGATACAAGTCGAGGTGCACGCTCCCCCTGCTGCTGCTGAATGTAGGACTGAAGATCCCCATCCTGAAACCTCTGCAGACAAGGGTAAGGGCAAATCGAAGAGCAAGTCCAAGGGCAAGGTCAAACCCAAGCATGACTACTCCATTGAAGCAGAGAAGGAAGAAAGTCTTCTAGAGTGGATGGCAGAGAATGAAGCAGTCTGGCGTCGTGGCCATAAAAATTACAAGAAACGCAGAGAGATCTGGGTTGCCAAAGCTGCTGAGATTGGTGTATCTGTAGAGCACATCATGGGCTGGTGGAAATCTTTGAAAGACTGGTATGTCCGGCTCAACAAAGTGAAGTCTGGTCAGGCAGTTAAGAGATACACAGACAGGGAGAAATTTGTCATTGACAAGTGCAAGTTTTACAAGACCCAGTTGCCATCTACCAAGTCAGCACCCTTGGTCAGCTTGCAGAGGACCACGTCTACCCAACCAGCCCATGTCAGTGAGTCTGGGTCAGACAGTGAGAAGGACGAAGAACAGACTACCCTCGAGGGCGACCTGGAGGTGGTGGAAAGGCAGGCTGCAGCTGAGGCAGGCCATAGTTCAAGGCTCGTGAGGAAAAGGAAGAAGGCAAACCAGGAAGATGAGTGGATGAAAGAGCTGAGGGACACGATGAAAGCAAACCAACAACTGCTCATCCATGAGAAACCTGCCCAGTCCTCAGACCGTGAAGTCTTCATAAAATATGTGTCTGACAGCCTGCGTGTGGCACCAGCAGAGCAATACCACCAGTTGAAGACCCGCATCTGTAACCTGTTACAAACTGTTTCCCAGGACACCACTTCAGCTCCTCAGCCTCCAAGGCCTGTCCAGGTCACGTCTGCTCCACCTATCCTGTACCAGCAGCAGCCAACTCCTCAGTACCAGCAGCCAGCTCCTCAGTACCAGCAGCAAGCTCCTCAGTACCAACAGTAAGCTCCTCAGTACCAACAGCAAGCTCCTCAGTACCAGCAGCAGACTCCTCAGTACCAGCAGCTTGAGATTAGTCATAGTCAGCAGCCTCAACAGAGCCAACCCTCTTCTGCAGCTTCTAGTGGGCAGCGCTTGCCGGCATCCACCTATGCAAATCTACTGCAAACAAGTCAAGATGTTTTTGATGGGTCGATAAACCTCTCCTCGTTCAGTGTTGACAGCCAGCTCCTACCGGGCCCCAGCTCCAAAATACTGAGCACACAGTCCCTGAACACACCTCCATCTCCTCATGATGAGAGTGACAACGACTTTGATTAAATAGTGGCAGCCAGCAGAAGATTACTATGTATATTTGGGAAATAAATGATATTTCAGTTTTAGCTACTATTTATTTGTTTGTGTGGAATTGAATATGAATGGAGATGGTGGAGTGAAATGTTACAAATTTTGTAATGAATAGTGTTCAAAAGAAATGGAAATACTGTAAAAATAGTACACAAGAGTATGAAAAAAATTCAATGGTATCAGTCCACATACCTCCAGGTAATTTACCCCCGGTCATATACCCCGAGCCATATGCCCCCAGGACAAATAACCCAGCCATATACCCCAAGACATATACCCCTAGCCATATTACCCCTGGTCATATTCCCGTAGGCTGCAATCCCCCCAGGGCATTTACCACTTCATACCCCCTTATACAGTAATTGGTAGTTAGATTATGCAGAAAATTTTAGTTTCTATCAATAAAACAGTTTACCAAGATAAAATTCCGAAAGACTTTTCTCAACATATCAAACCTAAAGGAATGGCAAAAGTCAACCAATGCTTGTTTTTTCAGATTTTTATTTTTGTTTCCAAAACGTAGGTCATGACCTCTTATTTGAACAAGCATGACATGCTTGTTCAAATGAGGTGTCATAACCTATGTTTTGAAAGGAAAAATATAATAAAAATTCAGTTTATAATAATTATGTGTATGATTTATGAATAATTACTGAGCACTTTTAATATTCACTATGAGCAGTTCTAACATGTACTTCATGTGCTTTCATCGTATTTGATAATGAAAAAAATAAATTACAATGAAATCTCCTATTGACACCAAAGTAACCTAAATAATTTGTAGTTCTTTACTAATATTTCGTGAAAGAATTCAATGTAAAGATCAACTCCCATAACATCCCATAACATACAATCAGTATTATTAAATAAAATCAGTTTTTATTGGTAATTTTTTTCAAATAAATCCATGAGGACGGGTAATTGACCGTGAGGGTATTTAGCCTAGTGGATATATGACCTGGAGGTAAGTGAGCGGGGGTAAGTTACCATGATAAACATTAATGCACGTTATGGGGATTTAATAATGGTTCAGAACACCTTGGCAATAGACAATATGGAACAGATTAAATTTTAATTTCATTATCAAAATTTATTTTACAAAACACAACAACAGCACAATCTTTACATTTCAATTATTTCATTACAACAATAAAACAGAGCAGCTTCTTGACTCCAAGTTGTCTAGACGTCCACCATCCCGTCTTGCCAGGGGACAGCACCTGCTGAAGAGTTGCACCAATGTTTTAACAAGTTCCTTTGCCTCTTGCCTTCCTTGGATGCTCTGTTGGGTGCCTTAACAACTTTAGTGTCTTCCAAGTTTTTCCCCTCTCGCCAGGCACCAGGCTGCATATTGCCATTCAGGCCTTGTACATCAACCAGGCGATTCTGAAGCACAGGGTATCTCGTCCGCATCAGGTTGTGTAGGAGCACACAGGCCTTGACGATGAGCCTTACATTATCAGGGTCATGGTTCATGGTGCTTAGAAGAACTTGAAATCTGTTGGCAAGGATGCCAAAAGCATTTTCAACCACTCTTCTTGCCCTTGACAGCCTGTAGTTAAAAATTCTCTCTTCCCTGTCAGCGTTTCTGGTACTGTAGGGCTTCATCAGGTAGGTTCTCAGGCTAAAGGCGTCATCTCCCACCAGAAAGTATGGCACATCTTGAGTGTCGTGGTGCAAAGGCTCTGGCTGTGGCCATCCCGTGATGTTGTTCTGCTCCAAGCCTTCACGCAGCTCACTGTTGTTGTAGATTTGAGCATCTGAAGAGGAGCCATTACCAGACACATCTACCCACAGGAACTTGTAATCAGACGTCACCATAGCTAAGAGAATGACACTGAAGAAGCCTTTGTAGTTGTAGTACTCGGAACCGGAATCTGGGGGAGCCTTGCATGCCACGTGCTTGCCATCAATAGCGCCAATAACATGGGGAAAGTTCCATCTCTGGTACCAGTCATTTTCCAGTTGCAGCCAGCCTTCTTGAGTGGTGGGAGGTGACATCAGCTCATCCAGGTACTCCTGTACGATAGCCTCGCAGACTTCTCTGACAACATTGCTGATCGTGTTGTGGGGGACCCTCCAGGCATACTGCATGTCACGGTACTTGGCACCAGATGCTAGGTGACGAAGGGTAAGGGCAATCTTCAAACCTGGATCAAGGGGAGCTCTCCAGTTGGTTGTCTTCTTTGTAATTTTGGAGGTCAGCCTCTGAACAATCTCGTCAAACATGTGTGGAGGCATACGCATGAAGTTCTTGAAGGATCCTGTGTCTTCACTGCGGAGCTCCACCATCAGTCGATCATACAAGCCCTGCTCTGGTCTTCTACAGATCCACTCTCTCACCCAGATCTTTCTAGCTGCTCTTCCCCTCCTCCTTCTCCTTCTCCTGACCAACATATGGACTTGCAGCAGCTGATCAATCTGATTCTGGAGCAGGAATACCAGGACATCTCTTCTCTGGGTGTTCATGGTGACGAGCAGCTGGACAATAATGGCAGGACCTTGACGAAATAGCCACTATTATACAGCACCAATCATACGTGACTTCTTAGTTATACATCAGTGCCTCATCAGTATTTCATGTGAATTGCATACGCTTATTTGCGTTTTTTGTTGGAGATATATTCGCCAATGAAGATTTTTCTGAGTGATTGTCAGTGATTTTAAGTGAAATGTACGTGTTACTGGTGTGGAACATGAGCGATCTGTCTGTTATTCTTCAGTGAAAAACCATAGATGTACGTGACAAGAGCAACATTTTCACTAACAATCACTTCAAAACTACGCATATTTCACGCATTGTCCACGTGAGAACTACGCAGCACACGCATATATAACTTAAGAAAAGCGTACAAGTGCGCAAAGTCTTGCGTGAACCGATTTTTGAACTGTTCAAAACCTCGAATTGCGCATAAAGATGTTCTGGCGTATATCCACTTACAATCACTGAGCTTTCACGTGAGAAAAAAGGATGAAACACGCAAATGACATATGAATCACGCAAGGCTGAAAATTTGTACGATTTTCATGCGTAATTCATGCGTTTCTGCAGTGTGACTGGGCCTTTAGGTAAAGGATTAAGCCATCCAGTTTCATTCGGAAGGAAAGAAAAGTCTCTCGACACCTGTAAATGCCTCTACACCTTTACTTTATCCAGTGAGGACCTTACGTGTTTATGTTAAGCGACCAGTTTCATTCGGACGGAAAGAAACGGCTCTTCCTTTCTCCCATCCCAGGAAGAAAAAATATCTCCATTCGCTTCATTTCCAGATTGATTCAGTCTACTCTCCGTATCGCTTATAATAAATTAGCTGAGATGGATAGTAGGGTAAACAGAATTTTGTCTCATGAGGTTGGAGCATTATCTTCCTCTTGGGCATATGCAAATTCTATTGCTTTATCAGACATCACGAACGTCGCTTACTGAACGCAGCCTTCTACCTTTACTACTCTCTACTTGCGAAACGTAGAATCTGTGGCATGTGACCTAAGATGTCTACATCCCTTGTCTGCTGCTCAATATGTTGTATAAATAAATATAAAGTTTTCACATTGCGCCGCTTGACATTTCGTCGCCTGAGTGCTAGAATGTCCTATGTCCCCTATGGGACATAGGACATTCTAGCTCTCAAGCGACGATTTATTGTGGCCTATCTCGTTGCGTTGAACATTATCTCTTTCAAACAGAGGGCAGTTCTCGCTTACAGTGCAATAGCTTAGTATTGAATAGCTTGCAAGCCTCCTCTCTAAGCTATAAGTTGACCACAATCAGTGCCAATGTTTGGTGTGTTGAATGTTTCTATATAGTTTTAGAATTCATGAGCTCACCCGCTACAATAACTCATGATTCGTAATCATGATATAAATCGTTGCATGTTACCTCTGGGCGCAGTTACATTTTTGTCCCCTTAACCTAAATTATAGCATCTGGTATATCTGTGTTCTAAAAAGAGGTATCTGATATTACGCCATTATTGGATTCTTGTATCCTTATGGGTACAGCATCCAACAATGATATGTATCTATCATTCTAGGGTGCGAATAAATCCTTCAATTATCCCTAATATTCTGTCAAGGATTTCTTCTGTTTGGGGTAAGCAGTAGCCTGTGTGTTGTTTTTTTTTCCCTCTAAGTCCCGTGTTGGCTCTCCGACCTTTTATCTATTCAGCACGCACGGGACTGTCATATGGGGATAAATAAAGGAGATTTCGAATAATATCTGTATTTTTCATAAGGCTCATCCGTTTTGTTCACTTTAAAACATTTGATATTTTGTTTTCATATTAATCAGTGATAAATAAAGCCTTCCGTCAATTTCATTGGTCAATTTCAAAACTAGACAATTTGATTGGCTGAACAAAATACAACTGGGCCACATTTTCATAATTTGCATAATTAGAGTTGGGTGCTTTCATTGGTCAATTTCAAAACTGGACAATTTAGTTGGCTAAACAAAATACAACTGGGTCACATTTGCATAATTTCAGTACATAGAATTTACGTTATCTGTCCTATTTAGGGTGGGTTATATTGTATTAATCTTTTACGTACAAGAAGAACGCCATTCATTTTTTTATATTTTCACTTTTTGCTTCCAAAACATAGGTTATGACCCCTCATTGGAACGAGCCCGACGAGCTCGTTCCAATGAGGGGTCATAACCTATGTTTTGGGAGCAAAAAATGAAATTTTTAGTCGAGTTGTGACGAAGTCAAACTCGACTTATAGTTTGGTGAATGGCGGGCGGGCGGGCGGGCGGGCGGGCGGGCGGGCGGGCGGGCGGGCGTAAACAATTGGTTTCCGGATGATAACTTGATAGTGGTTCAACTCACATTCATTAAACTTCATACGTAGGTTGGGCTTGGTGGGAGGAAGAACCCTATTGATTTTGGACATGCTACGTCGAAGGTCAAGGTCACAGTGACCTTGAACGTAGTAAATCTTAAACAATTGGTTTCCGGATGATAACTTGATAATGGTTCAACTCACATTCATGAAACTTCATAGGTAGATTGGACTTGGTGAGGGGAAGAACTCTATTGATTTTGGACTCGCTACGTCAAAGGTCAAGGTCAACGTGACCTTGAACATAGTAAACCGCAACAATTCCTTTCCGGATGATAACTTGATAGTAGTTCAAATTACATTCATGAAACTTCATAGGTGGGTTGGCCTTGGTGCGAGGAAGAACTCTATTGATCTTGGACTCACCAGATCAAAGGTCAAGGTCACAGTGACCTTTAACATAGTATATCGCAACAATTGGTTTCCGGATGATAACTTGATAGTGGTTCAACCTAGAGTCATGAAACTTCATAGGTGTGTTGGCCTTGGTGCGAGGAAGAACCCTATTGATCTTGGACTCACCAGGTCAAAGGTCAAGGTCACAGTGACCTTGAACATAGTATATCGCAACAATTGGTTTCCGGATGATAACTTGATAGTGGTTCAACCTAGAGTCATTAAACTTTACAGGCGTGTTGGCCTTGGTGTGAGGAAGAACCCTATTGATGTTGGACTCACCAGGTCAAAGGTCAAGATCACAGTGACCTTGAACATAGTATATTGCAACAATTGGTTTCCGGATGAGAACTTGATAGTGGTTCAACCTAGAGTCATGAAACTTCATAGGTGTGTTGGCCTTGGTGCGAGGAAGAACCCTATTGACCTTGGACTCGCCAGGTCAAAGGTCAAGGTCACAGTGACCAAATTGCAACAATTGGTTTCCAGACAATAACTTGACAGTGGTTCAGCCTATAGTCATGAAACTTAATAGCTGCATTGGCCTTGCTGTGAGGAAGAACCCTACTGATCTTGAACTCGCCAGGTCAAAGGTCAAGGTCACTGACCCTTCACATAGTAAATTGTAGACAATTGGTTTCCGGACGGGCGGGCGTGCGGACGGGCGGGCGGGCGGGCGGGCGTAAACAATTGGTTTTCGGATGATAACTTGATAGTGGTTCAACTCACATTCATTGAACTTCATACGTAGGTTGGTCTTGGTGGGAGGAAGAACCCTATTGATTTTGGACATGCTACATCGAAGGTCAAGGTCACAGTGACCTTGAACGTAGTAAATCTTAAACAATTGGTTTCCGGATGATAACTTGATAATGGTTCAACTCACATTCATGAAACTTCATAGGTAGATTGGCCTTGGTGAGGGGAAGAACCCTATTGATTTTGGACTCGCTACGTCAAAGGTCGAGGTCAACGTGACCTTGAACATAGTAAACCGCAACAATTCCTTTCCAGATGATAACTTGATAGTAGTTCAAATTACATTCATGAAACTTCGTAGGTGGGTTGGCCTTGGTGCGAGGAAGAACTCTATTGATCTTGGACTCACCAGATCAAAGGTCAAGGTCACAGTGACCTTTAACATAGTATATCGCAACAATTGGTTTCCGGATGATAACTTGATAGTGGTTCAACCTAGAGTCATGAAACTTCATAGGTGTGTTGGCCTTGGTGCGAGGAAGAACCCTATTGATCTTGGACTCACCAGGTCAAAGGTCAAGGTCACAGTGACCTTGAACATAGTATATCGCAACAATTGGTTTCCGGATGATAACTTGATAGTGGTTCAACCTAGAGTCATGAAACTTTACAGGCGTGTTGGCCTTGGTGCGAGGAAGAACCCTATTGATGTTGGACTCACCAGGTCAAAGGTCAATATCACAGTGACCTTGAACATAGTATATCGCAACAATTGGTTTCCGGATGAGAACTTGATAGTGGTTCAACCTAGAGTCATGAAACTTCATAGGTGTGTTGGCCTTGATGCGAGGAAGAACCCTATTGACCTTGGACTCGCCAGGTCAAAGGTCAAGGTCACAGTGACCAAATTGCAACAATTGGTTTCCAGACAATAACTTGACAGTGGTTCAGCCTATAGTCATGAAACTTAATAGCTGCATTGACCTTGCTGTGAGGAAGAACCCTACTGATCTTGAACTCGCCAGGTCAAAGGTCAAGGTCACTGACCCTTCACATAGTAAATTGTAGACAATTGGTTTCCGGACGATAAGTTAATAATGGTTAAACCCACATTTGTGCTGTCACAACTCGACATTGGATCGGTGATCCTATCAGCATTTTTTAGTTATACGGGGATGTTTTTTCCAAGTGCCGTCTGCAACTCAAGTTAGGTGATGGGTTACAAAGTCATACTAAGTGGCTAATTTGTGTCATATGATAAAAAGAATATGAAATGAGTGTACTTCTCATATAATATTTATGAAACTCGTCCGAATTTTCTGTTTGGGCTCACCAGAGGCTTGCCAAAACGGAAAATTCTTAGACTCGTTTCATAAATATTATATGAGAAAAACACTCATTCCATATCCTCTATTTATCATACCTACCACTGGTCCAGACGGAACGAGCCCTCCCGTGAGTTACTAACTATCACCTCGTCGCAATGAACTATTTACTCTCAGCAAACATCACAAAAGAATGGTTACTGATGATAATTGAGGATACCTCGTTGACTCTGTTCATGCGCAGAAGCTATTATGGAAGCCCATGCAGGACTCTAGTTTTGGGTTGTTTCTTTTTTTTTTGGGGGGGGACGGGTTTAATTTTTTGTTGTGGGGGGGGGGGTTAAGCGGTTTACCTGAATTCTCACGAATAGAGTGCCAGCATGTCTGGGCCAGTGGTAGGTATGATAAATATAGAAATTATTAGAAATTTCCATTTTTCTGACATATTTTGATCTTCCTACCAAGTAACATTTGCATATGTACAATGATCACAACATTCTAGAATGCTGGGGCGGGGGGTTGCCCGACCATGAAATGAATTTGCCCGGAGGTTCATGCATATACTAATGCTTCTTGGCAAGCGTTCACACGGGGAGTGTACAGTCTTAGAGATTTAGCCACGGCAATCAACAAATTTCCGTGGTAAAAGACGGTAGATTTCTGCAGTGTGCACCAGCGGCCCCATCCCCACTTTTCCTGGAAAATGCCAAGCTAATATACACATATGCCTGAAATCCCCAAACTGGTTCATGTACGCTCACCACGATACTTTTGGTATCATTTTTTCTCACGTTTTGCCTTCTTTTTCTGGATATTTAAACTTTTTCAAAAAGTAGGCCTAGTCGCGGTGCTCCATTTGGCACGAAAGCCCTGGAAATACCCTAGACCTACACCTATAGGGATTACACACACTTGGCCCAGCACGAGGTGAAATGAAGTGGAGGGGAAACTTTGAAAAGAAAGAAATTGGAGGGAACAAAATATTTTTCTGTTGCCAATGGCAATGTCAATGCCAATGTCCTCCCCACTCCACCTCAGACTTCATTAGCCTGGCGACGTCCTGGTGTGCATAGCAACAGTAACAAATAACAAAAATTTAGAAAAGCTAATTCCATACATGGCGTACGTGTCGAATTTCAAGTTTCCCATGATAGAAAATCATTCATCTCATTGTCAAAAGTCACAATCAATTTCTCGATCATCTGATACAGAGTGTATTGACGGTGGTAAGGGCTTTATTATCAAAAATGCAAAGTAGACGTCAGCTGTTTTTTTTTCTTTTATGATTTCATGGTTACATTGATAAAAAGAGATTCGGAAAATAACAAGACGAGGCCTTGATGCGGATAAACCTCTTGACGGAGGGTCGTGCGGTATACAATCTATCCTGTCAGATACACAATGAATGTCAATCACATTTTGCTCATTTCTATCCTTATCTTTCTGCACTGTTCTCACCTGAAGCGTATGTAAGGGAATGGAGTATTCCATTAGAGCGGTAGCACCGTAACTCCTTGAAAGTTGTAGCGGTATTTGTGGCCAGGACAACAACTCCATTGAACCAGAATTAGTAATAATTTGGGCAGGTTTATCTGGTAGAGTGCTAGAAGCCACTATCAGGGCTTTAATATGGAGAGAGGTACCCCAGCCTAAAGGTGTCATATTCTGTTGATGTGCTTCATATTATCTTAGAAGTGAAATTACTTAGTCTATATGGGTTTGCCTTGTCACAATTTATGGGAGAGTGCCTCTTGGCACTCTCCCATAAATTGTAACAAGGCAAAGGTGCAGGAACAATTTTTTATGACCCAAAATAACTTAGCACTCTACCGGTTAACAAAAGTGTCCTCTGTAGATCGAATAAACATCTGAAAGGATATTTTGTAGTTAAATATTCTGGAGTTTTGATCAAAGTTAGACGTGGCTTCTCACAGGTTTAGATTCTGTTATCTGTGGAACGTTGGGCCTGCAGATCGGAATTTTTATCCTCCAATCGAATCACGGGTCCACTATCAATATCGAATCCGAATCCGATCGAACGGAGCGTGGAATAATTTTCAGGAACTCATCTTTTATTTTAACAGATTGTCTAATGGCTATACATATCCTTGTAGCTTCCACGGGTAGGAATGAGTACTCGTATGTAAAGGTAAGAAGTTACATTGCTGCAGCAATATTTATAAAGTGGAGTGTGGGATTCCTGCGCTCCACTTCATAAATATTGTTGCAAAACTGCAGCCTGTAAGGTAAATGTGCGTGACGGTTGAGCCGTTGAACAGAAAACGTAACAGGCAGCTATTCTAAAAATCTGTTCTCAGGCCCTCCCGCATGGTCCTTTTGGCTGCCACATGCTCTCTTTCTATAACCCATGCAAACTTAAAAAAAATTAAATGGTTTATTACTGATATTTTACACAAGTTAATAAAACTGATAAATTTGTCCCTTGAGTGCGAAGCCTTCTTGCAATCAAGGGACGAAATACACCACCACCCATACTATTCTGGAGATTATAATGCCTCAAACATAAAACAAACCAAGAACATGAACAGTTGATGGCAAATAAATAATTTTAAAAAAAAAATAAAAAGCCGCCCGCCCACATGTAGTTTGACAAAAATGGCCTAATAAACAGAAGATCTACTTTGTGAGGCCCTTTATTGCCATCGTGCCTTCGAGAAAAGACATGAGTTGCCCGATCGATTCGAAAATATATACGAATAAGGAAGCCAATTCGATGTCGATCCCGACTCATGCCATCGTTTTCGACATCGAATCGAATCTTCGAATCTCTGATTGCTCTTGTTGAACATCACTGTTTACTTGTAGAATATAGAGAATTGGATTCTTCACAGCAATCACAACGGAAAGGAGATAATTACAAGTACAAGAAAAAGTCCACAGAAGATTATTCAGTTTGATTCAGAAGTAAGCCAAGACCTACCAAATATTCTTTCCTGATACTTTGAATGGCCAGCAAGCTGGTATTTTGGTGTATCTCTAGTGTACCTTTTGACGTTAATTTGGCAGCAATCGTAAAATGAGACCATTTCATTCGTAACGATTTGTCTCGAAGGGCTGCGTTGCGAGCAGGCGCAAGTACATGCAGTTTCGATAGTCGCCGTTCAAACCGATATCACTTCATTCAGAAGATGAAAAAACGTGGACTCTCCGAAGTATTTCCGACATCCAGATGAATTTGGTTCAGTCTTTTGTGCTAAAGGCAGAAGTTTCTAATAAATGACGAGGAACTTTATATATGCAACTCAGATGTTTGTACAATATGCAATTCAAATCAACAAAAGACATTCTGTTCTTTGTAATAAGTTAATGATATTCTTAATAAAGATACATATCCTTTCTCCCGCCTTCAGCCATTCGAGATAGGCGTGTCTCGGATGAGATATCTGCGTGAGACTTAACCCTTTACCCAACGCAGACGATTTCAAAATTTTATTATTTTAAATATAATGTTTTAAAATTTTTCAAAAAAGTTCGACAAAACCATATCCTGTGACCCCTCATTGGAACGAGCTCAATGAGCTCGTTCCAATGAGGGGTCACATGATATGGTTTTGTTGAAATATTTTGAAAAATTTAATTTTTTCAACTGCTCAATTTGCATATTACGCGGGCGGGTGCGGGCGATTCGTTAAGTAAAGGGTTAACAATCTTACCCAGACCACATGACCAACCTTATTTGAATATTCAATGATCACCGCAGTATTACATCATCGTCTGCGTCTTTCTAACAAACATGGTGTCTTGCTCCGCTTCATTTGACACAGCTCCTAGACGCGTGGTCAGGAATTTTGTTCGGGGTTGGGGTGCTAAAAATTGCGTTCGACGGTCATCAGCTCAGCCAGGGCGACGATGGTTCGCCCCGATGGGGAGAATTTTGAAAAAGGAGTATCAACTAGAGCTTTGTGGTACCATCTGGGAAAGTATTATCTGAAATATAGGATCTAAAACGTAAGTACTTTCGTAATAATTAATGTGAAATATTACATACACAATTAATATCGATAAAGTTAATAGATATGTTTTATTTTTCAGATATAATTTTGTTATACCTATGTATGTAATACTGTTAAAATAAACAGATAAGCTGAGTGTAAAATTAAGGGACTGTAAAACCAGGACCACGCTAGAAGTTTCTGTGAAACGGCAAGCCACTTTGGTACTTTTTATAGCCAAGGTTATAAAAAACTATCAGTGAAAAGTGCCTGGGCGTTGCACAGAAACTACACGCAAATGACCATACTTGTATTTTAAAACAGCGTACTCCAATACATAGTACTCGCTGTGGCTAAGCGTATCGGGTTAAGTTAGGTCGCCCCGTTTATCAGAGTTTTCAAATCACAAATAGGAGAAAGTCACTCAAGTGAAAGTCCAAGTTTATATGGGGGGGGGGGGGGGGGGGTGCGCGCTGCTGCCAAAGAGGCGGGGAATGGGGAAATCGTATCATGTCGTGTTTTGGTCGATAATTACTGAACAAAGGAGTCCTACATTCTTGAGGTGTTTTCTAGAGCTTCAGATTGTCCCATGAGTGGAACAATGTGTCAACTTCAATGCTTTAGCAAACGTTTAATGACCCAATGCGTGATTTTTATAACGATTAATTTTTTTTTTTTTTTTAAACAATATTTTATTTCTCGTAAGCAGAAATGGGTTTGGCGAACAGGCAGTGCCTATAAATGGCCTCACCCTACATTGTTGTAATATACAGTATTTGAAACAGAAAGAAAGATATGCGACAAAATGCATTAAGAAAACAGTGCAGGTGCATGTGGAGAATAATGTTTTATTTTCTTGTTAGATCTCAATATCTGAATGCTATGCCGTTTACACGAATGCTTACATAAGTCGTAAAGGCGGAGTGGCAGTGCGCATGGACGTGTGACACTCACAGGTAACTGTTTCCCCAGCGAAAAGCCAGCGTTTCCAGTTAGATTGTGGCACTCACAGGTAACTGTTTCCCCAGCGAAAAGCCAGCGTTTCCAGTTGATAAAGCAATCGCGACCTGAGCTCCATACCGTCCCAAGTGCAAAGATAATTCATTGCACTCCGGACAGCATGGAACTCCTGTCGCGAAATCCATAAATTATGAGAAAACAGACTGTGGGAGCTAAGCCACTGCGCTCCCGCTATGCGTTGTCAAAACGTTTAGAATCCGAGAGAAATTTATGTACGGCATTTACAATATGTTCGTTATCCTCTTTGTTAAAACGCGTGTTTCCAAATAGTAAATCCGAAAAGGATACATTCAACTGATTTAGGCTTTGAAGTAGTGTGACACGCTTGTCTGTATACAGGGGACATTGGAGGAGAAAATGTTAATTTTTAAAGGGCATAGTAACATGGGGGGGGGGGGCAGTGCCCCTACCCCCCCCCCCCCCCTAGCTCCGATACTGATTATGAGGCGAAGATTCAGAAAGAAACTTTAAGGACCAAAAACAATTTAGCACTCCAACAGTTAAGAGTTGTAAAAAATAACCTGACAAAATGCATTAACAGTTAATCAATTATCTGTTAACATCAAATAGACCTGTTTACGTGGAAATCATTTACTCAATATTGAAGTTATCTGTGAATAAGGACATTAATTTGTTGAATATAAAGAAGCGTGCACCACATCCTGTATACAAAAAAAACTATAGATAGATTTTCAATAAATGCAATGTTAATGAAATGCATCTATTTCCTAGCGATTGATTCGAATAGCGGTACATATCCATCGAAAGAAAATTAATTTTGGAACGCAACTTTTTGTGCAGAAAAAACAAATTGATTTTCCTTCTTTCTAGCCCAAACAAATGCATGGGGCTTTTCATCTCTTGGTGCGAGAAGTACAGGTTTGCAGGAACGATTGCTTCTCAGAATGGCAGGAGTGGATTTGCTCTGAAAATATCAGTTTAGGCATAAAATCAAGAAGAATCAGACATCCAGATAGGAAAAGTGTGCTGTAACAGTGACACCAGCCTTGGTACTGATTTGGTGGGATCTATGACAGATCAGACCGTGACCCAACGCAGACGATATCAAAATTTATTATTTTAAATATTATTTTTTCAACGTTTTCAAAAAAAATGAACAAAACCATATCATATGACCCCTCATTGGAACGAGCTCGCCGAGCTCGTTCCAATAAGGGGTCACATGATATGGCTTTGATGGAATTGTTTGAAAACTAAAATTTGTTCAACTGGTCAATCTGTATATTACGCGGGCGGGTGCTGCCGATTCGTTAGGTAAAGGGTTATGGTAGTATTTTAATTTTTGCTCTTCTATTGCATAACCTTGATCAAAATAACCACACAAAAGGCCCTTTCAATTGAAAATTAAATTAGAGTACCAAAATATCAACTGTTTTCAAAAAGGGCCCATATGCATGCAGTCAAAACTTTAGAAATCAGTATAACACAAACTAATTTTGCCGACTAGCCTGTCGTGTGGCTGGTATATTTTCGTTAGTGTTTAACAGACACAAGTTCAAACACTAAATTTACACTGGCATAGCGGGGGTTCGAACCCACGCCGAGAAAGTTTCCTTCGGCACCAACCGCCTAGCGAAATTATACTGAATCACGTATTGTTTCGCTAGGCGGTTGGTGCCGAAGGAAACTTTCTCGGCGTGGGTTCGAACCCCCGCTATGCCATTGCAAACAAAACCAGCATCCATGATTCTATGGCACGCGGAAATTTGATAGAGAAGTTCTCACGGATTTCCTTGCAGTGCAGTATGTAGAACTGATGCAAGTACTTGATGAATAACTAAATTTACAAATTTTGACAACAAAAATATATGTATTAATACGCATACAACTATGATAGATTTCTTTATCAGTAAATTTAGAATTTCCCTTAAACGATGAACCTGACCGCTAAGGAAAAACCAGAGATAAAAAAAACACGTTGTTGCCAAAAAAGCTCTAGAGACCTGTGTCCAAAAGCTGAAATAATACTTAATCTCGTGATTAAATCCTAGTTTTCGTCCGCTTTGAATAGACGTATATTCCTAAAGGATAGATATATCACACAAACAACATCGAAAACATATAATAACGAGCGTTTTAGACCAGCGAAGCACATGCCAGAAATGACTCAACACGTCACTAATACTCGATCTCAAACAACCGTTATGCCCTAAATTTCCAATCAGTTATTGGTCAAGAAATTCCCGTACCTCGAAACGGAATAACCTTGCGTTCAGACAAAACCTTTTCTGCTATTCTACGGAACGCGGAAAAATACATTTTTGAAAATCATTTACTCGATATTGTACAGGAGACTTGATGATAGAAGAAGAGTTTAACCCTTTCCCCAACGCAGACGATATCAAAATTTGTTATTTTAAATATCATTTTTTTAAATTTTTCGAAAAATTTCAACAAAACCATATCATGTGACACCTCTCTGGAACGAGCTCGACGAGCTCGTTCCAACGAGGGGTCACATGATATGGTTTTGTTGAAATTTTTCGAAAAATAATATTTTTTCATCTGCTGAATTTGCATATTACGCGGGCGGATGCGGCCGATTCGTTGCGTAAAGGATTAAGAGTAGACACTTGGTAGAACTGTACATGGGACCCGATTATAGAAACGATCGAGAGAGTTCCGCTCCCGGGCCCACTTTAATTCCGTTTCTGGAATATTCCGCGTTTTGGATTGATCTGCCCAATTATGTATTTATTTATTGGTGTTTAAGGTCACATACTTATGCACAATGGCTAATCGTGACCGTGTCAATTTTACGACTGGAGCAAGCCGGAGTACCCGGAGAGAACCACTAAGCATCGACGAGCAATTGTCAGATCCTCAAACATTCTAACTATGTTCAAGCTCCGGGCTAATCGTGACCGTGACAATTTTACGGCTGGAGCAAGCCGGAGTTCCCGGAGAGAACCACAGCATCGACGAGCAATTGTCAGATCCTCAACATTCTAACGATGTTCAAGCTCCACTCAAGCAGGGTTACAGTGGTTGAAAACATGTGCACCATCGACGTGCAGTACGCTTTAGTACATGGCGTCATCGTGCCCCTATGTAGGCAATCGGAATAAAGTGCCTTGCCCAAGGACACAACGCGTGTCGTTCCGGGCGGGGATCGAACTCTGGACCTCTAGCACAGAAGTCCAACAGTCCACCACTGAGCCATCGCGCTTCCGGTCTGCCCAAACAGACAAGAGTCACCGTTGCAAACACAACATGGGTGGAGGTTGACAATATTTGCGGCTGTAAAAGGCGCAATATCTACAACTTGGAACCAATACTATCAAACTTTTACAATTGTATTTTCTAGAATTGTATTTTCTATCTTCCAATATAACTAAAATGAATCGTTAGCATTTTAAAAGATATGGCAATTTGCCAACTGGCAAATTATCAGAGCTTTAAAAGCGCTAATGGTTCATCCCCCCCCCCCATTTAAAGTCATAACTAGAAAATACAATTCTAGAAAATGCAATTGTAAAAGTTCTATAGTACTCGCCCCTGAAGAAGAGTGCTGAGATTCGATTCGATATTCGATTCAATTCTTCCTGATTCGATTCGGAATTCGCTTCTAGCCGAAATTTGAGATTCGCCATTAAAATGGTCATTTGTTGAAAATTCCAAATCAGTCTTTCAAAATCTCAATCGGATTCTAAAAATTAAAACGTGTGAATAATTTACATAAGCATGCAAGATTATTATTGGTGACGGATATTAATAACCCTTTACCCAACGAATCGCCCGCATCCGCCCGAGTGATATGCAAATTCAGCAGTTGAAAAAATATTAAGTTTTCAAACACTGTAAAAAAAAACATATCATGTGACACCTCGTTGGAACGAGCTCGTCGAGCTGGTTCCAACGAGGGGTCACATGATATGGTTTTGTTGAAATTTTTTGAAAAATTTGAAAAAAATGATATTTAAAATAATCAATTTTGATATCGTCTGCGTTGGGTAAAGGGTTAAAATTGAGTATCCTGATAGTTGTTCGCCGCTGCTCGGTGGATCTTTCCTGGACCTCCAACTTCCTTCACCCGTAAAACTGTTCGACATGATGTGACCCTGGCTGTTAAAAGTGTTGTTAAACCCACACAGACAAACAAACATTTAGATGGCGTGAACATTTCGGTTTAAAGTCCATTGCTATAATCGAGGAACCACCGCTCCTAGAATACCCGGTAAATAGTTTCTACTGAACTAGAGCTTCAATCGTTTCTCGGGGAGCGCGGTGACTCAGTGGTAGACTGTTGGATTTCAATGTTAGAGGCCCCGAGTTCGATCCCTGCTCGGGACGATCCGCGTTGTGTCCTTGGGCAAGGCACTTTAGCCTGGTTGCCTACGTGGGTGCACGATGACGCCGTGTACTGAGGCGTACTGCGCGTCGATGGTGCATATGGAGCATATGTCTTCGACCACAGTAACTCTGCTTGAGCGGAGCTTGAACAGAGTTAGGATGAGTTAGAATGTTGAGGAGCTGACGGTTGCTCGTCGTTGCTCGGTGGTTCCCTCCGGGTACTCCGGCTTCCTCCACCCGTAAAACTGTCACGGCCACGATTACCCATTGTGCATAAATATGTGACCTTAAAAACCAATAAATATAAATATATATATAAATCGTTTCTCTGTAAGAATATGTGTTTCAATAATTAACTCCACATTGACGCGTCTATGTCAGTATCCCGCGGTTTCATGTCAAAATGTTCAGTGGTTAACAGGAAAAAACTTTTGAATTCAGATTGCCTTAACGAATATTAACATGTGTGGATACACTTCACCCGATTGTCCACACGGGGGCACGATGACGCCGTGTACTGAGGCGTACTGCACGTCGAGGTGCGCATGTCTTCAACCAATCTAACCCTTCCTGTGCTGCAGTGCGAAGTTACGATGTTGGGAGCTGGCAGCTTCTCGTCGTTGTTCGGTGGTTCTTTCCGGGTATTCCGGCTTCCTCCACCCGTAAAACTGTCACCGACACGATATGACTTTGGCTGTTATGTGTCGTTAATGAATAAATAAATAAATAAATAAATAAATAAATAAATAAATGGTTTTCTCAGAAGGCAAAAAAATAAATGGGTTGGTTCAGGTAACATGTAATAGAAAAATAGAATCGTTCGGCCAGGTACCAATACTATAAAAGATTTTCAATTGTATTTTCCAGAACTGAATTTTGTGCAAGTGAATACAAATGACGGAAATGAATCATTAGCATTTCAAAAGACGTGGCAATTTGCCAACTGGCAAATTGCCACTTCTTTTGAAAATGATAATTGTTCATTTCAATTAGTTATTTCCTTAACTAGAAAATACAATTCTGAAAAATATACAATTATAAAAGTTTTATAGTATTGACTCCAGGATTCTTTTACTAGTTTAATATTTTATTTTATACCTTGATTACCTATTCTTCTATATATAAAAAGGCAATGACATAAATTTTAGCTTTTCACCCCAACAGTGGTGAACACGTGTGTCTGTGGTGAACACGCCAGCAGGAGCGCGGTGGCTCAGTGGGAGACTATTGAACCTCTACGCTAGAGGTCCCGAGTTCGATCCCCGTCCGGGACGACCCGCGTTGTATCATTGGGCAAGGCACTTTATCCAGGTTGCCCACATGGGGACACAATGACGGCGTGAACTAACGGGTACTGCACGTCAATGATGCACATGTCTTCAACCGCTGTAACCCTGTCTAAGCGGCGGTCGAATACGCAAAACACATCTAGCACATGGGCACATATTGCATGTACCAATATGTGTTTGCCCGCCAGTGGGCAATCTGCGCACATCACATGAAGCATGTAGTACTTTCTGGTATTGAATACTATACTGCCACATTCAGTGGCTGGCTGTGGTAAACAAGCTCTGTTTTCCTGGTAACATAGTAGGCCTACCCGGTCAGGAAAGTTTTGGGGTAGAAGTCTTCTAAAATGGGCAACATGATTATAACCCATTGGCGGAGGTTGACTTTATATCCATGTTGCGGTGACGATTCATCATTCTGCTGCAATATGTAATTTTTGCTACTAATGAATATATAAATACCACCTCATAGCCACAGGCGCTCGTCGTTTTATCAGAATTTTACATTTTAAATTAATACCAGGTCTATACTATCTATACTAATATACTAGAAGGCCAGACACTCTTCAGACCGCGATTTTCAAAAAACGGGGAAATTGCGAATAATTTACCGATTTTGCTCAAATAAATGTCAGTTTGGCGTTTTTATCACGAAGCCACTGCCATTTCGCACCGGGTTGGGAAAAAATTAGTTTTTATCACCATTTTAATCTCATGTTCATATGCTCAGGCGAAATATTTCAGCTCCGGCAACCCTGCTTATCCGGTTCACTCGCAATGAATTCTCCCACTCTCATTCATTGGTCGGTTACAAATAGCAACAACCTCCACGATGTGCGGGAAATACAAAATCCTGTAAGCGTTCAGAAGTTCAGACACTGCGAACAGACTATCAAAAACGTCCACAAAGACGTGAAAGTCTTTCAAATTATGTCTAAATCTTCAGAACAGCCAATGACAGTATCATGGTAACAAATGATATAAACCTTCTGTACTCTTACAGTAGCAGTCACTCTATTATTTTGACCAATGAACGAGCGGGGGAGAATTCATTGCAGGGTTGCCGGAGCTGAAATATTTCGCCTGAGTATATGAAAATGAGATTAAAATGGTGATAAAAATTAATTTTTGCCCATCTCGGTGCCGAAATGGCAGTGGCTTCGTGAAAAGAACGCCAAACTGACATTTATTAGAGCAAAATCGGCAAATTATTCGCTAATTCCCCGTTTTTTTTTTTAAATCGCGGTCTGAAGAGTATCTGGCCTTCTAGTATATTGGTATAGATAGTATAGACCTAATATTAATTTAAAATGTAAAATTCTGATAATACGACGAGCGCCTGTGCTCATAGCTCCTTGGAATATAGCTCCTATAGGGCTCCTAGTTTCTAGACCAACGCATGGCTATAGGCTCCAAGCTCCTAAATCAGCCCAGGACCTGCATGGCTCCTAGACCTCTGACACTGACTTGCCCGTGGTCACCGCTATGTGTTTTATAATCAGCTTCCACGGTCTTCATCTAATACTTTATTTTCTACCACTTTTGCTGGCTTGTACAATGGATACCACTATCTATCCTGCACTATAGTCGCAAATCAATACTTTTGGCTTGTGGCACTACTATGGGCTTGTCAGCTACCTTGACTTCTGCCCTCGACTAAGTCTTGGCAGGTTGAAACACATCGCCCCTTTCATCTAGACTCGTTCAGTCTATGCCATTTCTTGATCTACTGCATTCAATGGTACTTACATATAAGGGACTGGGGTTTGATTGTTAGGAAATATGCTTATGTGATCGTTACCATTGTAGATACAACACATGCAGCACATGGGTACGCGTTCGTAGCACACGGGTGGGAACATTTTTTTATATTCGGGTCTGCACAATGAATTCACTCTACGCTTTCGCGTTATTGGGCTGAATTGGATAGGTTTTAATGCACTGAGAGCAGTTTCCAGGGCACAGAGAGCACTAACATTTGTTCTGATCGGATCGCGACCTTAAACTTCCCGACAAACATTAGTGCCGTGACAATGCTTTGTCCCACTGATATTTGTGAAACCCATTATACCCGATATACCCAATATAAACAGAAGGCGATGACTCATTAGTAAGTTGGGATATTTTTTAAAAAGAGTGTCAGAAATGTGCGATACCCAAGACTCAAATTGTCAGCACCGGAAGTCAGCCAATGTTTTCAGTGTGTGAGTAAAAACTAGAGTTGGGAGGTTTTGATTCTTCGGATTCGGTCTCGATTTCGGCTCTATTTCAGTGGAAAAGCCTCGATTTCGATTCAGTTTTGTCCAGGTGTTAACCCCTTTGAACGTTAGTGGTATCTTTTAAGTCAGTTCAACAGCAGCAATTGGAAGAGTCCATATTCATTATTTGGGGGTAGACCAATTAATATTTTCAACATGCAGCCTTGTATTGGGGCTGCGCGTTGAGAATATTGAGTCTTTGCTGCAATAAGTCATAAACTTCTTTATGCAAATAGCCACGTGTCGCTATAGCAGGTTTATTGTATCAAATAATATTGCATATACATTTCTGACTGCAGACACTTCACTTTTTATCACATAAATCGCAAAAATCCCCAGTCACGTCGATAAAAGCCGGGCAGACAAAAAAAAAACAGATAAACCTTTCAGGCATAAAAAAACTATGGAAAATCTGCCCCCAAAGGCAATGCTGATACCGACTGCGGAGAAAGCACTTGGAGCTATGCTTAAATATATGTAGATATAGAAAAAATATATATATATTTGAGATTGTGACATTGGAAAGATGATGGTGAAACATCTCAAACTTGACTCCATAAAAATATATATTTTTTTTATTATTTTTTGAAATTGAAACGTTTCAACCTGCTGATGACTCTGGCTAAAGTGACAATTAAACATCATGAATCTCTTCACGCATGCTTGCCATTCACACCTGATTGATTAGAGATCAATACCACCTGTCGATAATAATGCTTTACTGCCGCCCAGACAAAAGTTTTGCGCTATTCTACCGAAACGCGCAAAACTAATATTGGTCTACCCAAACATTCACTCAGCTGTCATCCTACTTAATTAAATTACTCCGTATCATGTTCCTTGGTCGGAAAAGCGGCCTCTCGGGTTCAAAAGGTTAAGAACGTCTAGTAAAGAGCACTTCAGGCTCCTTGACTTTGAAAAAAATCGCAATAGTTTGTACGATACCACTGCATTAGAGCTGTCACGATTAATAGATTATTCGATTGAATTTTTCGTTGTCGAAGACGTTGTTTAAGACGTTTAATACTTGAAAAAAATGATGAAAAACTATTGTTTCCAAGGGTAAAAGGCCAAGACCATCAACCTTAAACCTCAAAAGCCGTTAGAAGCATTTGTCTTTTAGGTACATTCAAAGTTTTGATGTTCTGAACTTTTGAACCATCAGTGTAATAATCAAGACCGGTTGGCAGTTGCGAACTTGTGAAGTTCGCAACTGACGACCGGTCTTGATTATTACACTGACGGTTCAAAAGTCCAGAACATCAAAGCTTTGAATGTACCTAAAAGGGGATCGTCTTCGTTGTTTACTTGAGGTTGGTCAACTGACTTCAACTTCATTTTAACGACTTCAAACAGAGGGAGAGGAGCGGCATCTAGGTACGATTAATCGATTATTATGGATTATTTGCGACGATTAATCGATTCCTCAATGCAAAATTCGTGACAGCCCTACACCCCACACAAAAAACCCTGTCCACGTTTAAGTATCTCCATTGGGTTCAGCATTCTCAGGAGTTCTGGGGATCGGTTGTTACACCCATTCAGTTAGAAAAAAACCCATAAATTAGGGTAATAAAATTTAACGAGTCAAGATTATCTGTATATGTTGTGTACTCATTGTCACATTTTCACAGTCATTGACTCGACCGGAAGCGCGGCGGCTCATTGGTTACGGCTTTGCACTTCAAACAGAAAAGTCCGCGGCTCGATCCCCGCCCGGCAGAAATGACTGCGTTATTATATATTATTTATTTATTGGTGTTTAAGGTCACATAGTTATGCACAATAGCTAATCATGACCGTGACAGTTTTACGGGTGGAGGAAGCCGGAGTACCCGGAGAGAACCACCGAGCAACGACGAGCAGCTGCCAGCTCCCCAACATCGTAACTCCGCATTGCAGCACAGGCAGGGTTAGATTGGTTGAAGACACGGTCACCCATCCGAGGATTAAGCGGGCTCGACATTGCTTAACTTCGGTGATCTGACGAGAACCGGATACCACAACGCCACCGCGCCCCCATGGTGATTGCGACGTGTCCTTGTGCAAGACACTTAATCCTGCTTGCCCACTTGAGGTCAGGGTGACGCTGTGTAATATGCATACTGCACGTCGATGGTGCGCTTGTCTTCAACTAACTGCTAACCCTGCTTGTGTGGAGTTCGTATGATGGGGATTCTGACAGTTACTTGCCGCTGCTTAGCGAGTCTCCCCGGCTTCCTCCACTTGTAAAACTGTCTGACACTATGTGATCCTGGCTATCGAAATTATGGTTTAACACCAATAAATAAATTGAAATGTAATAATGAGAACACGACGTATTCGCCTCTTTGTCGGGTAAACTAAGTGATGGGAGCCCATAAGCGCCACTAGTTCAGTTCCCTCATAGTAAGATAGTTTGACCAGTTTATGCACAAACGCAGTAAAACTGTTCTGCCGGTTATTGCTGGGGATTTTGATCTGTTTTTTCCGGTTTGTTGCAAAATCGGAACCGAATCAGAAAACGGAACAAAAGCCAGCAAGCTCTTATGTAAACTCTATTTTTGAAACTACATCCTAAGTGTATGAGTGTTGTTAGCGAAAACCTACGTCACGCTGGCAGAAGCATTACTGTACCTTTTAATTCATTCGCTGTTTTAGGTTCTATGGAACAGTACAGCCGTCGTGGATTGGTCATTTTCGGCGGGTGGGCAATATTTTCATGGACTCCTTAAATTTAGATTCAGGACACTAATTATAGGAATAAGTATCCAAAAATTAATTACTGAAGCACTGGGTACAGCCCGGTGCTTCATTAATTAAAATTTTCCTGATGATATTATTTCCTTGTAAACGCATGCGTGGACACTACTGCCAAAGTGCACTCTACGGCGACTGCACTGTAGAATGTGGTTGTACTACGATTGTGTTGTTGCAACGCACTGTACACCTTTACGATTTTGTTATTATTGGTTTTGGGTGCAAACATGTCTTGCAGTCTGCACAAATGTTCTATTAATTATATTCATGGTCTATAAAATGTTTGTGAAATTAGCGGAAGTAATTTACATTCAGCACAATTACAGTATAATGTATAATTTGAAAGACTACCTTTGTGGACGGTTCTTTTCTGAAGTGAATTGGAACGATGCTGGTATGTATGCCCTGTCAGCATTTGATATAATAGCGTGTAATATAATAGATATAAAAGTGTCACGCATCGGAGGAATCCCCTTTTATTAAAACATGGTGAGGGTTGTCAGAGTATTTTATTGTCGGAGTGACATAGGACAGGAAATTTAGCTGCAATGTCTCCACAGTAATCCAATTGTGACACTTCTTATCCAGACTGATAGAAAAACACTTACAATTTGTTTTTGTGAGAAATGTAAGGCGCGGATACGTTGTTTTCATCATTTTACATTTATCTATTGGTGTTTAAGGTCATATATTTCTGCACAGTGGCTGATGCTGCCCAGTTCAGAGAATTCCACCTCAGGTAACTGGTTCCTACTTTACTAGTAAAACAGAACTTGTTTGCCACAGTTAGCAAGCACCGTTTCACAACGGGGGGGGGGGGGGGCGGGGGGTGGG
This sequence comes from Pictodentalium vernedei, assembly GCA_031216915.1. Lineage (NCBI taxonomy): Eukaryota > Metazoa > Mollusca > Scaphopoda > Dentaliida > Dentaliidae > Pictodentalium > Pictodentalium vernedei. The sequence goes on from CM062296.1 coordinate 100,751,817, forward strand.
GGGGGGGGGGGTAATAAGGCATGCATGCGTTTATCCATTGTTAGCTACTATGGCGACAAAATCGGGCAGACAGTTTTCGTCGGGGCGCGAGGGAGCACTTCAGGGCAGGGGGTGCTGACCACGGGAAGAGAGCATTCACTTGCACTAGCAGCCCCGCCAAAACATTCGAAGCATGCATGTATCGAAGGCCCGAGATGGGGGGCGGTGTCCCCTCCCCTCGGGATGGGACACCTCCTCCCGAACTCCCCCATTGAATTTTCGAGAATAAATCATTGAAGAAACTTGAGAGACGAGCCTGGGAAGGGTATTGTTTGCTCCCTCTCGCCACCGTGCTCAGAGGTCAGGGATAGGGCTGTCACGATTTTTTAATTTAGCAATCGATTAATCGTCGCAAATAATCGATGATAATCGATTGATCGTACCTAGATGACCCCCATCTCCTTCTCTTTGAAGTCGATAAAAATGAAGTTGAAGTCAGTTGACCTACCTCAAGTAAACAACGAAGACGATCCTTTTTTAGTTACATTCAAAGCTTTGATGTTCTGAACTTTTGAACCGTCAGTGTAATAATCAAGACCGGTCGGCAGTTGCGAACTTCGCAACTGCCGTCCGGGCTTGATTATTACACTGACGGTTCAAAAGTTCAGAACATCAAAGCTTTGATGAATGTACCTGAAGGACAAATGCTTCCAATAGCTTCTTGGGGTTTAACATCGATGTTCTTAACTCTTTACCTTTAGAAACAATAGTTTTTTTCAACATATTTTCTTTTAATTATTACACGTCTAAAACGGGATATAATTTACCGATTATTCGACAACGAAAAATACCAATCGATTTCGCCGTGACCGATCAACAATCGATTAATCGTGACAGTCCTAGTCAGGGAGGGCAGCTTCCCCTTTGCCCCCGTGCTTCCGGCATTCCTGACAAATATGTAGGTGATGATAAATTTATCTTATAATTCACAACTGTAATAACTTGATTAATCCTTTATCTAACGAATCGACAACAGACTCCCGCGTAATTTACAAATTGAAAAAACATCATTTTTACAAAAAAAATCAACAAAACCATATCACACCAGCCTCATCGGATCGTACTTGACGAGCTAGTTTCAGTTGGGTGGGGGGGTGGGGGGGGTGGGGGGGGGGGGGGGGGTACAGGATATAGTTTTGTTGAAATATGTGGAAAATGTTTTCCAAAAGTAAATTCAAATACTAAATTGTGATAATATGTGTGGTGAGTAAAGGGTTAACAAGCATTTTAATTTCTGGTTTCATTTTTCAGACTCATAAGACTGCTCGTTGTTTCATGTTAAAACTGTCTGAGGATACCTTTAACTTTTGCGATCCTGGATTAAATTTATTTAGCGCGTACATGAACACATTCAACATTCCTTCAAGGCTGTGGGCTTCTTATAGAAGAAACGTATAGTGTTTCCAAGTAAAACATTTATTCTACGAGTAGGATTAAGAATGAAACCGACGAGCCTCTGGCGAGTCGGTTTCATTCTTAATTCTATGAGTAGAATATTTTTTTCACTTGAAAATACCATACGTTTATTTTGTTTATCTCATGAATCTTTTACAGGGCAGTCGCGGCGAAATCGTGCTGTTACTCGCTACATAACACAACGAGAAGTGAGGAGCACATTGGTCCAATTCGATCGACAAGCACAATTGCCAAAAATAAACAAGGCGCAGTAATACATTTATGTCAAAAAATAATTCCCCTACAAACTTGACCTAAACTTTCAAAAATACTTTGTTAAATGAACAATGTGAAGTGATTTCTACTGGCAATGTGTAATACTTTCAAATAGATTTAAAGAAAACAACAACTGAACTGTTAATTATACGATATTACAAAGGTAGAGGTCTGAGGTCAACAAGTTTGTCTTTACCATAGGAATAAATTCTCTCAGCGTTTAACTTACGGGGAAAATTTATCACCCTACTAGCTGCATAAAGCAAAAAATCATTCAAGGCTTTTATTGTTCGAATAAACAGCCATTAATGGGATAAAACAGTATTACTACTTGTTGTTCCTGCGTGAATGCTTCCGATGATCCAGATCAAGAAGCATAAAACCAATGTGGTTTTAATAATTTAATAATTATACTTTTGGGAAGTATTGTTTTTCTCTTTTCCTATATAAAAACGCACAAGGTCCCACACAAACGCGTTTCGAAAGTTTGTAATTATTGATAACAAATCGTAACTAAGCACGCCGCTGCACGTGCTTGATTTATGCAGTTGCAAGATGAAGAGTTTGTAACAAGGGCCTTTGATACACGCTGTATTCGTATAACTACGAACTCAATACATACTTATTGTAAGATAAATAGATAAATAGAGATTATTGCCTGTAACAGGAGGAGAGATAAGTGCGGGAGCCGGGGTTCGAACCGTCGACCTCTAGCACACAAAGTGACCGATTTACCACGAGACTAAGAGATCCGGACCAACCAGGCTGGTTGGTAAATGGCCTTTATACCTCGACCGCTACACTACTCTCCCCTTCTTTTGAGATTCACCACATGTGAATCTCACCCAAGTTCCTCCCCCAGAGCGGTCAAAACACCCACAGTGCCACCAACTGCTGAGGATTGGACGAGCCACCAAATGTAACAGGAGGAGAGATAAGTACGGGAGCCGGGGTTCGAACCGTCGACCTCTAGCACACAAAGCGACCGATTTACCACGAGACTAAGAGATCCGGACCAACCAGGCTGGTTGGTAAATGGCCTTTATACCTCGACCGCTACATACCATTATGTGGATGTACAAAATATGTATCCGAGTCTCGCTCCGGGTTCTAAGGGTAGATCACGATTCGTCGAACGAGTCGCGATCTGCCCTTTGAACCAGGGGCGAGACTCGGATACATATTTTGTACATCCACATAATGGTAATAATCGTTTTATCTTACAATATATTGGGGATAAGTCGAGAATGTAGACGAATATATAACGAACTACTTATTCGAACGGATGAACAAGAAGAAGAAGAAATGGAGCTCACTCGAACGGAGCGTTCTTGTATCCGATCCCCTGATACAAATCTGTGTGAGGGGGTCGGATACACGACAGTTGCGGAGTTAATACAGACAAAATACATGTTGATTGTAAGATAAACAGAGATTATTACCATTATGTGGATGTACAAAATATGTATCCGAGTCTCGCTCCTGGTTCTAAGGGCAGATAACGACGAGTCGAACGAGTCGTGATCTGCCCTTACAACCAGGGGCGAGACTCGGATACATATTTTGTACATCCACATAATGGTAATAATCGTTTTATCTTACAATATATCGGGGATAAGTCAAGAATGTAGACGAATATATAACGAACTACTTATTCGAACGAATGAACAAAAAGAAAAAAAGTGGAACTCACTCGAAAGGAACGTGCTTGTATCCGCCCCCCCCCCCCCCCCCCCCCCCCCAATACAAACATCTGTATCAGAGAGTCGGATACACGACAATTGCGGAGTTAATACAGACAAAATACATGTTGATTGTAGGATAAAATGTGATATTATCACAAACAAGTGAACAAAAAGGAGTTATTTTAATTTTTGGGGTGAATGCCACCGTTTGGTCATGGATCGGATTATTACGACTACAGTGGACTGGTCACTTTCCACGGCTGGGCAATATTTCAGAGGACGCAATAATATTAAACTCCAAATATTAATGATGGGACTAATCATCAAAAAATTAATTAATGAAGCACCGGGTATAACCTGGTGCTTCATGAATTAAAAATTTGCTGATAATGATTTTTATTTCCTGGTGAACGCACGCGTGGACATCACAGCCCACGCGTGGATTACGACCAGTCTACGGCTACTGCACTGTACGTACCGCCGAATAGACCGAAGGCGGACTTCACCGCCAAAGTGCAATTAAATTTGTTCATATTTTCCGAATACCCTCATATTAACATATTTGCATAAATTTCGTGTTGTAATCCACTGAGCAATCACGTAGCTGCTTGGATGTCTGCGGAAGGAAGTGTCACTCAGTTTCGCTGCATCGGTGCTGTCTTCTTGTATAAAATGAAATCCACAATGTAACTGTGGGACTATAATTTGTGTACCGTAGGCCTCAAAAAGTAAAAAATCTCTTTCTCAGGCCCTCCCGCATGGTCCTTTTGGCTGCAACATGCTCTATTGTTATAACCAATGCAAACTTGAAAAAAAAATAAAAATTATGTCTGATATTTTACCCAAGTTAATAAAAGATTATAAATGTGTCCCTTGAGTGCAACAAGGCTTTGCAAAGCCTTTTGCGCCCAAGGGACGAAATACACCACCACCCATGCTATTCTGAAGATTATAAGGCATAATGCAAATCAAGAACATGAACCTTTGATGGTAAAGAAATAATTACAAAAAATAAAATAAAAAACCGTCCGCCCATACGGAATTTTACAAAAATGGCCTGACAAACAGAAGATCTACTTTGGGAGGTGGGGGAGGGGGGGGGGGGGGGGGGGGGGGCTGAATGCATATTTATTTTCTTCTTCCGCTAAAAATCATGGCTAATTATTTTCGTCACTGGAAGAGATTTTCGAGAAAGTTATTTCTCCTTAATTTTCGAAAGGTATCATTAAATTTAACACTAACGGTATGGGAATTTCATTTCAAAAATGAAATTTCGAGATGTTAGCGTATTTGTATCACTGATGTGCGCATCATATCACAAACTTAACCCTTTGAACCCGAGTGGTATCTTCCAAATCAGTTCAATGGCAGCAACGGGAAGAGTCCATATTCTTTATTTAGGGGTAGACAGTAGTATGTCAGGGGCTTTTCATCTCTAGGTTGGATGATCTCATTTGGATGATCTCATGTAACGTCATGTCAAAGTGACGTAGTGGCGCCATGTTGTGTTGTCATGGTAACCCGCGTGAGCGGCCATGTTGTGACGTCATCCCCATAGTGATACGTGGTGTGACTGCGCATGCGCAGCGCGTGTTGGTAGGGTGATACGTGTTTCCGTCGTCCATTTTGTATACTGGAGGCCGCCATCTTGGTTTCTATGGTAGGGATTCTACAAAAGGTATCCTCGGTAGGTATCCTCAATAGGTATCCTCAAATAATACAATACCAGGCCATAGGTATCCTCAAATACTGAAATGAGTCGAAGAGTCGTATGTGGTGTCACTCGAACGAGCAATTGCTCTATGGCTCATTTGCTCGATGGGCTTCGAGTCATTCGAGCAATGATTTTCAGTAACTGCTCGATAGCTTATAAGGGATATTTTGGATAGGTATGCCTTGTGATGCAGGAAATAGTATCCTCAGATAAGTATCCTCGATAGGTATCCTCGATAGGTATCCTCAAATAATGCAATGCCGGGCCATAGGTATCCTCAAATACTGAAATGAGTCGAAGAGTCGTATGTGGAGTCACTCGAACGAGCAATTGCTCTATGGCTCATTTGCTCGATGGAATTCGAGTCATTCGAGCAATGATTTTCAGTAACTGCTCGATAGCTTATAAGGGATATTTTGGATAGGTATGCCTTGTGATACAGGAAATAGTATCCTCAGATAAGTATCCTCGATAAGTATCCTCGATAGGTATCCTCAAATAATACAATGCCGGGCCATAGGTATCCTCAAATACTGAAATGAGTCGAAGAGTCGTATGTGGAGTCACTCGAACGAGCAATTGCTCTATGGCTCATTTGCTCGATGGGATTCGAGTCGTTCGAGCAGTATGTGGAGTCACTCGACCGAGCAATTGCTCTAAGGCTCATTTGCTCGATGGGCTTAGAGTCGTTCGAGCAATTGCTCATGGAGCAATTACTCTCTTGGATTATTGGCTTTGGGAATGTTTTTGATATACAAAAGAGAGATAACTCTGCATACAGATTATGGGAAATCAAGCAATCTGATTGGTTAGTTATAATCTATATAAATGAGCTAGATACAGGAAACTACAAGAGTACTTGGAATAGGGTCAGAACTAACAAGAATAGACCAGAGATTGCTAAATATAGTAACAATAAGATAAACTGTTCCAAATAATAGGCTCTTCTACGCTACTGAAGTTTACTCTAGAATAAAGGAACATGGTCAGGTAGACGTAAACTATTGCATATATAGATAGAAGCAGAGAATTCTGAAAGAATTCGAAATAGTAAAAGTTGGGATAGATTTTGGTGATTTGGAAGGATTGTCGGGTTGTTTGTGGTAATTAGATTTACTCTTCTACAATCGAACATACCCTCAAAACATACCCCGTCTTATTGCAGAAAAATTGGGTAACATAGCAATCACGAGCTACCATAGAAATCAAGATGGCGGCCTCCAGTATACAAAAATGGACGACGGAAACACGTATCACCCTAACAACACGCGCTGCGCATGCGCAGTCACACCACGTATCACTATGGGGATGACGTCACAACATGGCCGCTCACGCGGGTTACCATGACAACACAACATGGCGCCACTACGTCACGTGACATGACGTCACATGAGATCATCCAAATGAGATCATCCAACCTAGAGGTGAAAAGCCCCTGACACACTGCTGTAGACCAATTAATATATTCAACGTGCAGCCTTGGGGGCTGCACTTTGAAAATATTGATTGGTCTACACCACGCCTTCAATCAAAAGTCAACCTATTTAATGAAATTATAAAGTATCATGTTACTGGACCGGAAAAGCGGCCTCTGGGGTTCAAAGGGCTAAGGCATTTTCTTGAAGAGTGGTATTAGAATACAGAAGCTGCAATTTGTCCCCAATCGATTTGAACACTTAACTATTATTTTCTGTTGAAACCCATTTAAAAACTAAAAAAGGACCTTTACCATCTTTTGATTTGTTGTGATTTTTTTCTGTCCATTGTATTAACAGTGTGCGGATTGTGAGATACAATACAGGCATTGTGAGATATAATACAGACGTTTTTTCATCAACAAAAAACGTCTAGGAGATGAGATTTGAGGGTTTTTCCCGGGAAGAATAAAAACTTGCAAATTACTGTAAAACGTATTCGTTAAACAAAGAGACAAAGGAGACACTTTAGGCGAAACACAAATAATGACGGGTTACCTGTGAACTAGTTTCAATTCAGTTCAATATTTATTTTACAATAAATGTACCTTGATAGCGTACAACAAATTGGAAAGCAATTACAAATAATGATACAAATAATGAACAATATGTATTGATTCTGTGGTACAAAAATTACAAGGAGAGGGCATAGCCAGATTGGCTGTCTACCTGCCATCTCCTAAAAGTAAATCGAATTTATCTCTTGGAGATCTGCAGATCACAATGAAAATAATTTGTCTCATTTTAGTAAATATTACTATTTGTTCTTAAAAAGGGGGAATTGGCCAAATAAATCCATAATGTACTGGCAATCCACCGCTCTCTGTTTAGTTACTTTACAGGCAAAAAGAACCAGAATGCCTGTTCTCCCCCCACTGCATGTGTAAGATACGTCTGTCCAAGGTGAGATAGCAGGGAGAGACAGATGTATCCCACCCCACCCAAGTGACGTTATACATTTATAACGCGCGCAAAAGCAGCCCGAAGGGCTGCTTTGAAGCAAGCCTAATAGACAAAGTGTACGTGAAATTGGAAAAACCAAGGAATGCTATGCCATCCAATCTAAACCGGAAACCGGAAGTAAAAACATGGGGAACCCCAGCTCTCGTTTTCAGAAGCGAACAAATCAAATGACGCCCACTAAAAAGCGAACGGTGTAATGCGAGATTTCTTCTCAGATCATTCCATGCAGACTGTGAATAATTTATTGAACATGCTTTTCAAAATTAAAGTTTTTCCAAACAAACTCAACTGTCGTTTGCTTTGCTGACAAAATGACGGAAATTGTCGAAAAGCTAAATGTTCCCATGTATGCACATTGGATTTCATCGTCTGCTGGCTGGCTGTTGGGATCCCGCTGTTGTTCGATTCTGCGGAGTATTTTGTCACGTGATTTATCTGTTTTGCATTTACAAGTGCAAAACGCTGTTCACTTCAAACCAACACTGCGTGTTATTGGAACAAAGTTACCAAATGAAAAGCATCAACAACACGTCCGTTTGTTGTAACTTAAAAGTACGCACATGTCGGATTGTGGCAAAGGTCGTTTTCATTCAGTTATTACGAACCTAAGATGTCGAAGTGACATACTGTCTGAGAAACATCCACGAATTACCATTTCCAAAACAGAAGTTCCGTTCCACAATGTATGCACCCCAGCGAAACAAAAACAATAAATTTTGGACAATACGTTTCGAGGCCAATTTTTATATTGTAGGTCTGATATGTTTTTAGGGGGGAAATAAATCTACAAGACAGCATGTACATGCATTAGTTCACAACGCAAAATGTTTTGTTGGACGACCCCTTAAACACTGTTTTAAATTTTGTTAAGTTTATGTCATTATAATTTGAAAAACACTGTGAGTTGCGCGCGCTTCTTGGTTTTACCAAAGTTCATATTGACGTTATTATGACGTTATGCATATTGTATCAGTTTTTTGCTACCAACTAATTCATATTGAAGTCATCAGAATGCCGTGTGATCAAAGTTTGATGCTCTAAAACTCTTTAAACCCCAAGATGCCACCGCTCCTAATTGATTCCGTGGTATATACCTTTGGTATATACGTAACTTTTGCATGCTCTTTCCGATGGTGTCATTAGTTTTTCAAAACAACGAATACCAAATGAGTTGATTATATCTGCACGTGACCGCCGATTACCTCTGGCTAACGTTACCGCTGTATGGTGTGGGGGGGGGGGGAGAAAAATAATCCCTGATGGATACGGGTGTGGGATGGAAAAATTTCAACCTCGGGACAAGATATTTGGTCCAGATACACGGCAAGCCTCGTGTCTGGCCCAAATATCTTGCCCTCGGGTGAGATTTTTCCATCCCACACCCGTACCCATCAGGGATTATAATAATCTCACAGGAGGCAACTAGAATGCGACGCGAGGAGCAGCAGGGTGACAGCCAAAGATTCGTCAGAATTACTGAATGACAATACAGAGACTGGCATGGCGAGCGACACACAAAATCATCAGATACAGATCCGTCCTATCAACATGTAACTTCCAAATTGAGTCCGGTGAGGCAATGTCCCACTGCTTAGTTTTGTTGACTCAATTGAAGTATTCAAAGAGTGACGCAAATAAGTTGTTATACACCATCACCACGACTCAGGTGTGAATTAAAAGCAGTAATTGTCACAGCACCACATCGCGCGCAATGTCCGTACATCACGAGAAACGGCCTTCAAGCGATGGGGAAATAAGCTGTTGGTCGACACAGTGATGAGATTCCGAGTCAAGTGGTATTTAATCAAACGTTACAATCTTGGCAATAAGGATTTTAACAGGAGACAGAAGTGGAGCCTGTTAGTAAATTACTTAAGGTAAATTTAAAAACATGTCTATCGTGTATGTTCCTTATTTCATTGTCTAATTTGTTCTATAATGCCGAAAGTGGTTCGCTGGTACCCATTCAATAAATTTGGTTCTAGGTATGTTTGTTTTTAGTAATCCTGACTGTCTAGTCACAGCGGCGAAGGAGTGTCCCTATATTTGGATACCAATCACCGTGAAAATAGTATCAGCGAATACGATATAATAGTCCAGGCACATTAGACATAAAAATGAGAAAGTAAGGAAAAAAATCGGAGAAAGCTGATTTTTTTATATGTTTCCGGGACACACATTGCGGATAAAGTGTGAAAAGTCCCCGCGAATCCGAGTTGAGCTTTTTTAGTTATAGCGTTTTTTTGATGAAAAATTTTTTTTTTTAAAAATTCGACCCAGCTCCATATTTCTCATTCTTATTCGCCTTAGTAGGGTGAGAATCATAAATATCGTGCTGAATTATATTGAGAATACATATCCCCAACAGAAAATGCCAACTTTGTACCAATCCTCACACTCAATGGTGAAATATTCACGAAAATGTACAAACTTACGAAAAAACATTTATTGTTTTCATACACACAACGGTACACAACGTCCATTAAATCAAATCTACGACTACTTTGGGAGTTAAATTATATATCAAAAATTGCAGAAAAGCAGTGGCTTTATAATGATATATACCAATAGTCATTTATTCCATAATGAACTGGTGAAACGTGTGAAATATTAACCATACCCCCTAAACTCAAATTCAAACGGCATCGACTTTTCTCATTCAAATACCGTATTATAGCATCATTGTTTCAATTTCCATGTTCGATTAAATCACATAATGTGGTGTTCGCCTACACTCAAGATGCATTGGCATGTAATGTGTGCACGCCCTTGATGTGTACTCATAAACAAATTTGTATTGTACAGACAACGCTCTTTAATTTGATGCAAAATAGCCTTGAACGACTTTCATCAGGAAACGCTGTTTAATTCCGCATTCCAGGTCTTTATGTACAGACAACGCTCTTTAATTTGATGCAAAATAGCCTTGAACGACTTTCATCAGGAAACGCTGTTTAATTCCGCATTCCAGGTCTGTCCATTGCACAATTTGCTCTGTTCAGTATTGGACACTCCGCATTTGATGCCTAGATATTGAAACCAATGATCCCTTGATAGATATATATGTAATTTTGCCTGTTGTTGATTATTAGAGTCTTGTGTTATTTGTAGAACTGATCAGTTATGTTGTTGACATATCACTTAGCGTTACCTGTTGATACCTTACGGTGACAACGAAGCAGGTCTGCACATTGATATCTGTTCTGTGGTATTGTACTTGAGTGTATTGTGTCTATCATCTTTTTTCTGTTGTGACTTTGGCAATGGATAAATGTATCAAATGTAACGATGAGTTGACCGGCTCGTCCGGAATAACTACACTTGGTGAGCGGGGTATAGAAAAGTTGGTTGCTGTAAGCGTCGAGCTTGGCGATAATCTTTTTGCCGGTTCGAAGAAACCCACAGTTGGTGAGAAAATTCACAAATTCTGCTACAAGAATTATACACGGGAAAGTTCTGTAAGAAAAAGTAAGAGAATGTCTCTAGATGCAGCTGAATCTGACGAAGCTGGTCCATCTATGACAAAAAAAAATTGCGCTCTGATCAAGATGCTTTCAATTTTAAACTCCATTGTCTGTTCTGTGGAGAATCCTCCGACAAACAAACTCATATACCCGTTCAACGTAGAAGAGAAGTCCACACCGTTGAAACATTGACTTTTGTTGATAGTATCAGAACCCGTTGTTTGAAACATAGTGATGAATGGGGTGAGTCTGTACTTACTCGGATCGGTCGTGCTATCGATCTAGTGGCCGAGGAAGGTCAGTATCACCATGATTGCTGGACAGGATTTGTCAGAGATAAGCCTGAGCGAACTCTTTCACGGGGTAGGCCTGTTGCAGACAAGAAAGCACTTGCATTCCATGAATTGTGTACCTTTATGGAGAACAGCGATGAGTGTCAGTTTTCCTTGAGCGAATTGGCAGACGTTTGAATCGTATCTTGGTGACGAAGTCGGTTACACAATTAAACATCTTAAAACCAAACTGCTTGAGCATTTCGGTAGTAGAATCTCTATTACAACACTGAGGTCCCTAAAAAATGTTGTCACATTCAGAGATTCATCAGACAAAATACTGTATGATTCGTGGTACTCAGACAAATGTACCAATGAAACTGATGAACGTATGCGCATCGTCAAGAAAGCATCGGCTATAGTCCGCGATGATATTCGGTCAGCCATTTACGAGTGTGACGTTTATCCCAAACCCGATTCGTTATCTGTATCTAGTGATCTACTACCCGATACACGCCAAACCTTGTTACAAGGGATTGTTGCTCCGTCGCAGCGTGGGCAAAACATCCAAGCCAACCAGAGACGCGTGACAGCCACAGGTCAGTCTCTAATAAGTTCTTGTCGGCCCCGTTCATTCTTGTCACCAGTATTATTGTCGGTAGCAGTTTACATACATAGGAAATTCGCATCTCGGGAATTGATCGACATTCTGAATGGACTAATGTTCTCTTCTAGCTACCGGGAAGTTCAACAATACGTTCATTCTGTCATGATAAGCAAAGGTCCGTCGCCTAGACTTGCGAACTTCACACAATTCGTTTTCGATAACGCCGATTGTAATGTGCGCACGCTAGATGGCAAGAATACTTTCAATAGTATGGGAGGCATCGCCTGTATAACTCCAAGCAGAGATCACACAGAAGAGTCTCCGATAAAACGACTAACTGGTGATCATTCGAATATTGGCTCTGGTGAATTCGGGTACATCCCTTTGAAAGGTTACAGTAAACCAAGCAAATCGGGTCTTGACGAAATTGTGATGAAGGATTTATCAACTTTGGGTGAATCTGATCCGAAAAATTTGAAACTCGCAAAAACAGTCGACAGTCTTTGGTCTTTGACGCATGTACTGAGAGTACCTTGCCCATCTTGGGCTGGATATATGCACATTGTCACATCATCAGATGATTATGAAACAAGTGATGTCGAGATACTTCCCTTTATTAATTTTGATCCATCCAACCCGAGCACAATTTACACTGCTCTCATGTTTGCACAAACTGAATGTGAGAAACAGGGACTGAACGTTTGTCCAGTGACGTTTGACCAACCACTTTATATCAAAGCAGTGGAGATTGTGTCTTCGTCAGATAAGTTGACAAAAGTTTTCGTTAGACTCGGCGGCTTCCATATGATTATGTCATATTTAGGGGCAATTGGTTCGATCATGGCTGGTAGCGGCTTGGATGAACTTTGGGGGACTGTTTATACTGGTGGGTCAATCCATCATTTGATCAGTGGTCATGCATATTCAAGAGCAGTTCGTGCCCATTTGCTAACACAAATTGCCATTACAAAACTTGTGTTTGAAGAAAGCCGAACACTAGATAACATAGACTGCACAGAAGTCAATGAAATATTCTGTGGACTTGCCAGAGGTGACTGTACAACAGCTGACGCTGTCAATCAAGAAAGTGTCAACCATCTACTGTCAAAATTACACGAACTGCTCCAGAATGCGTCCGTAGGACGCACAGGAAAACTTTGGGTACAATACTACGAGCAAATAGGTCTTCTCCAGTTGTTCTTGAGAGCAGAGCGCACAGGCGACTGGGAACTCCACACATATTGTGTTCGCAATATGATTCCAGTATTTCACGCAGGTGGTCATTTTGCATACGCAAAAAGTTCTCATCTCTATTTGCAGCAGATGAATGAGCTAACAGAAATAATGCAACAGGATGATTTGAAGTTGTTCACTGAGAAAGGTTACTTTACCATAAGGCGCTCAGATAAATTCTGGGACGGGATATATTCTGATCAGACCATAGAGCAGTGTTTAATGAGAATGTTCAAGCTCCCTGGTGGTCTCACACATGGCAGGGGAATAACCGATAGCACTGTTGCGAAATGGGTACATGGACTACCTCTTTGCCTTCCGATATGTAATGCTCTCGAAAATTTTGTTCATGTTCACACTGGTCATGGCGAACAACATCGGGATCTCCGTCAAAGTTCACAATTGACTGATGCCAATGATATCACCAAATTATTGAACTGGCTCAGAGTGCATTCCCCCTTTCAGAATAGAGATCCACTACAATTAGTCTCTATAGCGACCGGGCTTGTGGCCGACGAAACTGTGAACTGTGACCAAGTTCGCAAAATTGGTGAATGTTGCGAATCGAATGTTGTAAGCAAAACGTTCAACAGCATCAAACTACGACGTGTTGACACTGTGAAGTCTTTCGCATCGATGGCAAATAGCATCAAAGTCCGTGGAAGTAAGGTAGTGATTGACCCCACAATTCTGTTCAACCGCATCACATGTGTTATTCAGTCACAAGCAGAGATGGAAGAGTATCTCAAATATGAACTCGCCCCGAAACCACCAGCATTGTTTAATTCTGCTGGAATGAGGAAGACACAGAAAAGCACGCTCGGTAAGATCCTCAAAACATACGGTTCCGAGCAAACTAAAATCCCAGAACATTCTCTGTTTGTTGTAGATGGTGGATTTTTATTGAGGGCAGTTGTATGGCCTAAACAGTCGTCATATAAGGACATATGTACATCATATTCTAATTATCTAGTGAGACATTTTGGGGCGAACGTCGTGGTTGTTTTTGATGGTTATGCTTGTACAATGTCGACAAAGGGCATGGAACAAGCCCGTAGAGCTAAAGACAGGTATTCCATTGATATCAATATCTCACCCGAGTTACCAGCCACCACACCCCAATCCGATTTCCTTGCAAATGCCAAGAACAAAACCCAACTGATCGATCTTCTAATGCAGGAGCTATCTGCTATCAATATTCAGTCCAAGCAGGCCGAGGCTGATGCTGATGTACTGATAGCCGAAACTGCACTTGACATCGCTCAAGATGACAACAATGTTGTCGTTGTGGGAACAGACACAGACTTGTTAGTCATTCTTACCTCTCGAGTTCAACCGGGATGTAATATTCACATGATGTATTCCATTACCCCAAACTTACTAGTTTCAGTTAGTGAAATAGCAACCAAAATGGGTGACCATAGAAGCAACCTCCTTGTAGCACATTCTATAAGTGGTTGTGACACTACTTCTGCACTCTTTCGAGTTGGTAAGAAGAAAGTATTCAGTACAATTGTCTCCGATTTTACTAGCGACTCACAACAGTATGTCAACGCAAGTTTGGCGGATGACAGTACACCAAGTGCAGTAGCCGCTGCCGGGGAACAACTTCTCCTGATCTTATACGGGAGTAAAACTGTTTCCTCTCTCGACCAATATAGATATGTCAATTACAAGCTTTATGTAGCAAAATCTAAACTGAATAAACCCATCGACCTAGCCTCACTCCCACCAAGCAGCGATGCTGCACAACAACATGTCTACAGATGTTATCTCCAGGTCCAACAATGGCTGGGCACTTCGCTTCCTCCGACGGATTGGGGGTGGTCGCTAGACAATGGACTTCTTGTGCCGACTGCAGCCACAAAGCCATGTGCCCCCGATAACCTACTGAATCTGATCAGTTGTGGTTGCAAGAGTGCTTGTACAAAAAGGTGTGGGTGTAAGAAGGCAGGACTCTCTTGCTCAGGTTTGTGTAATTGCAGTTCGGATTCTTGTAACAACCACAGAAACACTGTCCTGTCGGAAATTTCTGAGTTCGATGAATAATATGTATATAGGTCATGTCATTTCTGTATATATCGTTGATAATAGTCAATGTAACTTAATCCATGTTGATTGATTTGTACATTCTGTAAATATTATTTATTGATTTTTGTACATTCTGTAAATATTATTTATTGATCTAATACTGCCAGACACAGACGTGTCTGTTCGGTCCCAAGCCCGAAAATAGTTGAGTTCTCATGCTGACGAATTTTATGCCAAAAGGGGAACTCGGCCAGAAGCAGAGGGGGTCTTCCATAATGTCTATTTTGTAAGCAATGATAAAAGTCTTCAAATGGTGGTGGATTTTTTATCGTCTGTCCAACTAACATCCCGTTCTGTACTACGACCCATTGGGCAAATCCGTTAGGAAAATCGTCATTTTTTGCGTAAATCCGATACTTTTTTGTGAATTTTCAATAATTTTTCGCAGAAATTGTCACAGAACGCACATTTTCCTCTAGGTAAATGTATATTAGACATTATGTAGCTCGAAATACGCGTAAACAAAAAATACAGTTGGATCAATTCGAGGTTACAAAGTTCGTGCGATTTTTTTTGATTTTTTTCAAACGCGTTTTCGAAAAAAGGCTGTAGAAAAAAAAACACAACTGGGATTTTAGGGGACTTTTGTCTAATCGTTCAGTGACATGTACTCGACATTCCCTGAAAAAATCAGCTTTCTCCGATTTTTTTCCCTAGTGAAACCTAATGTTCTTGGGCTATAAATTATCTAAAATGGTAAGAAAGTGAGAGATGTTTATTATTTCATGGAGAAAAATTGTCCTTATTTATTTATTTATTTATTTATTTATTTATTTATTTATTTATTTATTTATTTATTGGAATTTAACGACACTTTCGACAGCCAGTTTTGTGGATGGAGGAAGCCGGAGTACACGAGGAGAATCACGAGTAACGGCGAACAACTGTCAGACTCCCCAACGTACTAACTTCAATAAGACTAGCTTTGGTTGAAGACAGGTGCACCATCAACGTGCAGCACGCCTTAGGACACAGCGCCACCTTGCCCCCACGTTGGCAATCGGGATTAAGTGCCTTGCCCGTGAACACAAAGTAGTTACCCCTGGCGGGGATCGATGTTCTTATTGTTATCTGTGGTACTAAATTAATGCCCATTAACATTTCTGTGTAGCTTTCAGTGAAAAACTGTAGGAACTATTTTTTTCGCGGACGACTAGTTTCGTCACTGGAAGCGGTTCGTCAGCTATCCTCGGCTCTCCTCTAATGGCCTTCAAGCTGAAATGTTGTCGCTTTCAAAATAATTCCTTTGGATTAACTTAGGATTAAAACGAAAAAAAAAACATTTTTGAACTGGCGACGCATATAATAAAAATAACACCTATGTTTTTGAGTGGTTATCCTTGGCGTCGCGAATGAAAATTTATATTTCATCTCCAGCCACGAATGAAATAATAATGATATTCATTCAAAAACCATCGATATCTTCTGTCTATTCAGTCTTCGTGCATAATGTTTGGAATGATCGTCGAACATGAATATATATAGAAATATTCGAACATACATCTGGCCTGGCTTATAAAAGGCTTACGATATCATCACTAGGGCTGTCAGGATTAATCGATTAATCGATTGTTGATCGGTCACGGCGAAATCGATTAGTATTTTTCGTTGTCGAATAATCGGTAAATTATATCCCGTTTTAGACGTTTAATAATTAAAAGATAATATGTTGAAAAAAAACTATTGTTTCTAAAGGTAAAGAGTTAAGAACATCGATGTTAAACCCCAAGAAGCTATTGGAAGAATTTGTCTTTCAGGTACATTCATCAAAGCTTTGATGTTCTGAACTTTTGAACCGTCAGTGTAATAATGAAGACCGGTCGGCAGTTGCGAAGTTCGCAACTGCCAACCGGTCTTGATAATTACACTGACGGTTCAAAAGTTCAGAACATCAAAGCTTTGAATGTAACTAAAAGAGTATCGTCTTCGTTGTTTACTTGAGGTAGGTCAACTCACTTCAACTTCATTTTTATCGACTTCAAAGAGAAGGAGATGGGGGTCATCTAGGTACGATCAATCGATTATCATCGATATTTTGCGACGATTAATCGATTCCTAAATTAAAAAATCGTGACAGCCCTAATCATCACCTCTCAATTTGGGGAAAGACATCGATTTTTATTTTTATTTTTTTTTTGGGGGGGGGGGGGATATTACAGTCAGCATAAGGTCGTCATACAAACACAGATATCAGTGAGTGCATCACGTGACTGTCGTGTCAAGCAGAATTTATATTTCAGCCTTTACCCAACGTAACGGCTAAAACCGGCCAGCGCTATTCACAAATATCACTATTGAATTTTCATTATTTCTTCATTTTTAGTCTCGAATACATAGCTTATGACTCCTCATTGGAACGAGAGCTCGTCTCGTTGAGCTCGTTCCAATGAGGGGACACAGCCGATGTTTTCGATGCAAAAACTGAACAAAATAGTTATTCAAGAATTATGTTTGCAAGTGTCGTCTGCCCTTCGTGATAAGTAAAGATTTAAAGTTTTTCCTCAAGTACTTTGTGTGTTGCCTCTTCTTTTCTTCATTTTAGGAGGATTAACCCTCTACCTAACGAATCGGCATGTGTCCGCATAATTTTAGCAGTTGAAAAAGTAAATTTTTCAAAACTTTTCAACAAAACCATATCATGTGACGAGGAGCACGGTGTCTCAGTGGTAGACTGTTGGACTTCTATGCTAGAGGTCTCGAGTTCGATCCCCGTTCGGGACGACCCGCGTTCTGTCTTTGGGCAAGGCACTTTATCTCGGTTACCTATATGGGGGCACGACGACGCTATGTACCAAGCCGTACTGCACATCGATGGTACACATGTCTTCAACCGCTGTAACCCTGCTTGAGCGGAGCTTGAACGGAGTTAGAATGTTGAGGCTCTGAGAGTTACAAGTCGATGAGAGTTAGAAGTCGATGCTCATTGGTTCGCTCCGGGTACACCGGCTTCCTCCGCTCGTAAAACTGTCACAGTCACGAGATTAGCCATTGCGCAAAAGTATGTGACCTTAAACACCAATAAATAAATAAATAATACCATGTGACCCATCATTTGAACGAGCTCATCGAGCTTGTTCCAATGAGAGGTCACACGGGATGGTTTTGTTCAAATTTTATGAAAATATTAAAAATAAACAAAATGGTAATTAAAATAAGAAACTTTGATATCATGTGCACTGTCTTGCAGCGATCTGAAAGCCAAGAAAGTTGAAAGAGTTATCATCGTGATCTCATACGCGTACTTTCAAAGTAAATAAAATATGTTTAAATACACGCCGTTGTGATCGTCTCTTTCAAGATGAACAAAATGTTGCCTTCGATTGTCCATCAATCATACCCCTCCCCACCCTACGTCACTCGTAGACAGAAAAGGTTCTGCTAAATGAAATTGGGGTTGCGGCAATCATGTAGCATATTTTGAAAGCCACCAGTTTCTTGAATAAAGATGGCTGGTTTTATTTAATTCAGCTTCGTTAACCCTTTACCTAACGAATCGCCCGTATCCGCCCGCGTAATATGCAAATTCAGCAGTTGAAAACTTATTATTTTTCAAAAAATTTTAACAAAACCATATCATGTGACCCCTCGTTGGAACGAGCTCGTCGAGCTCGTTCCAACGAGGGGTCACATGATATGGTTTTGTTGAACTTGTTTTGAACAATTTAAAAAAAAATGATATTTAAAATAATAAATTTTGATATCGTCTGCGTTGGGTACAGTGGTTAATTAATTTTCAAAAGTTTTCTTCTTATTACTTTTAGCCCCCAAAATATCGATTCTATCGGACCTTAGCCCATATATACCACAAAAAACGCTACTGTCAGTATTTTTTGGTGGATGCACATTTCTGCTCATGTAAACAACATTCCGAGAAAAAAGTGGGATTATTTAATATTTCTTCTGCGAGGTATTTATGACTGTCTCCCAGGTCTCAAATGTATAAATATAGGATGGAAATGTAAGGGAGCACCATGAACAACAAATAGTAACCATTTTACTCGGACATCCCATGACTATTTTCTCCACATCCTTCCATCCCATCAACTGCACTTCTCGTTTGCTTTTAAGGGTTTTGAGACTGTTAATATCATTCACGGTTTTCATTATTTCCATGGACAAATCCGTTATAATTAGCTGTCTCCTCTAGAAATGGTTTGGTGCTTGAAGACTATATACTCTTTTGAGAAATACTGGTGTTGCGATTGAGCGGATTCCACTTGGTTGATCCGTGTGTTTCATATAAGAATTGCAGATGATTTATCTGTCATCCATTTATGAAAAACATACCTCGGCCAATCATATACAAGCAACTCGAATATCATACTTGAAAATTAAATTATCCACAAATTTGTCATGGGTCAGAGTATTGCGTCTACTTCGACTGTCTTCAAATCCTAAGGCTACATGCAGTCCTCGAGTTGATGTTCTGTGCAATTAAATTTCTTCCGCTGCCTGTTTCTCGGTACCCACTTACAGAAAAACACAGAACGACACGCGTGTGTAAATGGGTTAATCGTTATGGCACGAGTGCCAGCGCGAAAGACAGAACGCGATGTCACAGGCCTCGAATTTTATCCTTCCGCGATGGCACACGCGCGTCGTTCTATGTTTATTACACGCCTTCTAGTTTATAAAAAAATATTATTAGAAGGGCACTCAGAAATTCATTTGACAACTCGTCCTCTGAGTTCCAAAGTGTTCTATGTGTCTGCTGGCACATAGAACACATTGGAACTCAGGGGACGAGCTATCAATAAAAAGATCACATTTTATCGCCAACCAAATTTGCGAGGGGAATACGCGTTACTATTCGGGCCCATTAGTTCCAATGTGTTCTTTGTGCGTACTAGAACATAGAACACGTTGGAACTCAGGGGACGATTTTTAGCTATCTCTAGCGATTCAAATTGGAATTGTGGAGCACGTTTTGTGGAACATTCCAGTGAAATCTCCCCTCTTTATAAAAATAGTCAGTCAACGATTTTCGTTTCGCACATGTTTTTCGGAACAGATTTCCATTTCCCACATGATTTAGTGTTGGTGCAGCTGGGGAGTATCATAGAACAGGCGCGTAATAATCTGTTTTGGGACAGAGAAACCCTTTTTACCGAAATGAGTCGAAGAGCGGCAAGATGCCATAAAATCGTTGTTCTAAGAAACATTTAGCCGGCGAAAAAGATGCCTTGGGCAGTTGAACTGAAATGAACAAAGTGATTGTATACTGTGAACGGAACAAAATGAATGAAATGTTATATATTATCATGTCGCTTTTTATCAACTACCCAACAGAAGTACCCGGGTGAAGAAGTCCAACAAGTATCCTCCAACAGTCCCCAAAATCCCCACAATCTTCAGTCTCTAAATGCCGAGGTGAATCTTAGCGACGTATGAGGAGTCACTCGATCGAGCATTTGCTCGACAGCTCATTTACTCGATAAGATTCGAGTTGCAAGAGCATTTGCTCATGGAGCAATAACTCTCGTGGCTATTTAGCCCATTTGTTGAAATCATGATCTATGTTCCTCGGTACCCCACTTGCAGAATCTCTTTTAGGACATAGAACCCATTGTTATCGAAATAGGTCGAAGAGTGGCAAGAACATTTGCTAATTACGAGCACCTGCTCTATAGCTCATTTGCTCGGTGAGATTCGAGTCGCTGGAGGATTTGTTAATGGACCAGTAACTCTCATGGCTCTTTAGCCCTTTCGATGAAATCATCAGCCCTGCTTCTCGGCACCCAACTTACAGAAGCCATTTTAGGCCACAGGATCCCCTTTTTCTGAAATAATTCGAAGAGTCGCAAAAGCATTTGCGCATTGAGCAAATACTCAATAGCTCATTTGCTCCTTAAGTCGATCGAATATGCAGTACAGTGGAGCCCACTTAGCCCTTTACTTAACATGAAAAGCAGACGACACTTGCCAAAAAAATTCTTGAACATCAATTTTTTTTCATTTTTTGTCTTATGTCTTAAAAACATAGGTTATGACCCCTCATTGGAACGAGCTCATCGAGCTCGATCCAATGAGGGGTCATAACCTATGTTCTTGAGACAAAAAAAATGAAAAATAATGAAATTTAATTGGGCGATGTTTGTGTATAGCGCTGACCGGTTTTTGCCGTTCATTGGGTAAAGGGTTAATTGATATCTCTTAACAGAATAACCCTGTTAATTAAATATAATTTCCCAACACAAAACCATTTACCATACCTCCAGTACAAATTTGACCAATTAATTGAATATAGGCTATAGAGTGAACTCCTGTTAATTGAATAAAAAATCGTGTAACTTGTCGAGAAATTACCCTGACTCTCCCCTTTTTTTCTTTGTTTATAGACCTATTTGGCCTCAGTACAAGCAATACAGGCATTTAATCTATTATATCTTTTTGACAGAGCTCAAAGAGCTCTGTCAAACAAGATATAACAGAATAAATGTTAAGTTTATCTCTAGAATATAGGAAAGTGTCACAATCCCTGTTAATTTAATACTCCTGTTAATTGAATAATTTCCATTGGCAAAATGGCTACTCAATTAACAGGGTTCCACTGTAGTGAAAAAAAGCAAGCATGATGGTGATATATGAACTCAGGCCCTTAGCGGCAGTACTGTACTACAGTACAGACGCCGTGGATTGGCCGTAATCCACGTGTGAACAGTAATGTCCACGCATACGTTTACCAGGAAATAAAAATCATTATCAGCAAAATTTTAATTAATGAATCACCGGGTTGTACCCGGTGCTTCAATAATTAAATTTTTGATTATTGTTTCTATAATTGGGGCGCGGTGGCTCAGTAGGTAGAGGTGCAGGCTGCAAGCGGAGAGGTCCTCGGTTCGAACCCCACCTGCGGCAACCGCGTTGTGCCCTTGGGCAAGACACTTCACCCCCATTGCCCTCGTGGGGGCACGGTGACGCTGTGTACTAAGGCGTACTGCACGTCGATGGGGCACTTGTCTTCACCCAATGCTAACCCTGCTTGTGTGGAGTTTGTATGTTGGGGAGCTGACATGCTCGCCGTTGCTCGATGATTCTCTCCGGGTACTCTGGCTTCCTCCACCCGTAAAACTGTCGTGGTCATGATTAGCCATTGTGCAGAAATATGTGACCTTAAAAACACCAATAAATGTTCCTATAATTAGTGTTTGGAATATAATATTATTGAGTCCATGGAAATATTGCCCATCCGTGGAAAGCGACCAGTCCACGGCAGCCGTACTTTTAGAGCTATGTCCGCGCATGTGTTTACCAGGTATTAAAAATCATCATTACCAAAATTTTAATTAATGAAGAACCGGGTTGAACCCGGTGCTTCATTAATTAATTTTTTGATGATTATTCCTGTAATTAGTGTTTCTAATTTAATATTATTGCGTCCGTGAAAATATTGCCCACACGTGGAAAGTGACCAGTCCACGGCGACTGTACTGTAGGCTGCAAGGATGGTAAAATATTCTAGCACAGGGCAGAATAGTGGTAGCCAATAGAAATGGTACAAAGCCGTAATGGTACCAGACTGCAAGGATGGTAGAGAACTATAGGTATGATGAATACAGTGGAAGCTCATCATAGGACAGATAATAGTGACTATGGATAAGTCTGCAGTGGTGGCCCTGGAACTCTGAAGGATGTGGGGGCGCGGTGGCGCTCTGTTCTAAGGTGTACGTCACATCGATGTGCACTTGTCTTCAACCAATGCTAACCCTGCTTGTGTGGCGTTAGTACATTGGGGGGGGGGGGGGTCTGACAGGTGCTCGCCGTTGCTCGGTGGTTCTCTCCGGGTAAATAAATAAATAAATAAACAAATAAATAAATAAATAAATAAATAAATAAATAAATAAAGGGGTTTGAAAATAAATTGTTATTTGATCGCAGTCATGGCTGACACTTTTCGTCATTGGAGGAGATTTACGTGGAAGTTGGCGACAACTAATTTCCCAAAGCAGTCAGTAAATTTAACACCAAGTGTTAAGTAAATTCACTACTTGGGAATATTTTGAAAACGAAGCCATGAAAGGGCGCATAAAATTGATTCTAGTAACTACATGTAAAATGCAAACACATTTATGATAGAATTATCAGGTTATTATTATTTGGTATTTGAAATTGAATATGCGCTAAACAAATGCTCACGCTTAGAACTTTTCACACTGTCCTAACATTAAATCAGATCCTATGTAGGAATCATCAATTTTCGATGTTTCATCATTTTATAACTGTGGATGATGGAATTAACTCAGGATAACGATTTTGCGTGATGTGCTTTTCTTGAAGTGCATTTAGAGATATTTTTTATTACGATAAGTAAACGTACTATAGAAATCTCGTACCGATTGACATCATGCATACTTATGAAGCTCGATATTACGTACACTTTAGCTGTAAATAGTAACAATTTTTGCCGATTTGAAACTGAGTTGGAATTTTGGGAAGTAAAGGAGACATCAGCATTGGCGAAGAAGCTCTAAAATCCAGATAGATGGAATTTCATACTACTCATGACTTGCCCTCCGAATTTCCAACTCTTGGAAATTATGGCCAGGATTGGGGGTGGGGGTGGTGACACACCCCCAACCCCGTCGTCATGTCCCTGCAATGAACCTGTACGTTTGGTTATTATTCTCGGTTGAAATCTCATTTAAAAATAAGAAAACAGTGTTTTCACCCTCTTTTGATGTTCGTACGTGTTTTCTGTTCATTATATCAACAGTGTTTGCATCGTGACATATGGGGTGCGCCGTGGCGTCGCTGTAACAGGTTTTCGTGAGATCACCGAAGTTAAGCAACGTCGAGCCCGGTTAACTGGTAGAGTGCTGGAAGCCCATATTTGGGCTTTATTCTGAAGTGTGGGTACCACAGGTTGAAGGCTCATATTCAGTGAATGTGCTTTGTATTATCTTTGAAGTGATATTATTTAGTACGTAAAGGTTTGTCTTGTTACAATTTATGGGAGAGTGCCCATAGGCACTCTCCCATAAATTGTAACAAGGCAAAGACATGTGTACAAGATTTGACGGCCAAAAATAATTTAGCACTCTACCAGTTAATCATTGGATGGGTGACCGTCTGAGCGATCAATTCGGACTC
Source organism: Pictodentalium vernedei (assembly GCA_031216915.1). NCBI lineage: Eukaryota > Metazoa > Mollusca > Scaphopoda > Dentaliida > Dentaliidae > Pictodentalium > Pictodentalium vernedei. Next base: position 100,776,121 of record CM062296.1, read on the forward strand.
CCGCGTTGTGTCCTTGGGCAAGGCACTTAACCCCGATTGTCCACATGGGGGCACGATGACGCGTGTACAAGAGGCGTACTGCGCGTCGACGGTACGCATGTCTTCAACCAATCTGACCTTGCTTGTGCTGCAGTGCGGAATTACGATGTTGGGGAGCTGGCAGCTGCACGTCGTTGCTCGGTGGTTCTCTCCGGGTACTCCGTCTTCCTCCACCCGTAAAACTGCCACGGTAATGATTAGCCATTGCGCATAAGTATTTGACCTTAAACACCAATAAATAATAATAAATAATCGTGACATATAATAGACACCGCCTTTCCATAATAGAAAACTCACAGGAGGTGAGATTTGCTAATAATTTTCCTGGGAAAAATAAAAACTTGCAAATTACTGAAAAAAACACAGTCGCTAAACAAAGAGCCAAAGTGGACGTTTGTGTTGGTGGGTGTCATACTGGTAGATAACATTAATGCTGAGGCATTGTATATGGCGCCATGTGGCACTCCAGGGGCTATATTTTAGTTTTGTTTCCCTGGCTCTTTTATTTATTTTATATGCAAAAAGAATTTAACGTTTACAAAATAATTTCATTATTGTTTACTCACTGTTTATTCACTCCAAAAAAAATTAATAGCAAATAATTTATTATCTTTCAGAAGAATCATGAAAAGATTGAACAGCATAAAAAGATTATGCAACCAAGCCAGAAAAAAAACAGACTGTCATCTGCAACATGATGTCTCCCAGAGGGTGAATCTAGTGATGCTACCCTGCACAGCAGGGTAGCATCACTAAATTTACCCTCTGTGAACCTCAGTCTGAATCAGAGTCTCAAAACTAAACAGAAAGAGGTACCCAGAGGATAAATTGGTCAACTGTATGGGATAGCATCATCAAATTCACCCTCTGGGGACCTCATTCTGCAAATGTCAGACTGCTTATTTTCAGGCATGTAAGCAACAAAGAAATGCCTTGTTAACAATCAGATTAAATGGATAAACCTGTTAAATTCAGTGACCAATAACAAAGAACCATGATCGTACCTGCTACCTTTTGATTATTTGACAGACCTGAATTCTGTCTTGCCTGTGCAGGCCTGGCAATCTAGAAAGTACTGCTTTCAGCAAGAGTTGGACATCGTTTAACAGAAAAATTGCATAGCAAAATGCGATGCGATGCCGCTTATCTGTTAGAATGATAGAAACCCATATTTGGACTTTATACTGGAATGCAGGTATTGCAGCTAAAGATTTCATATTCTGTGGATGTACTTCATATTATCTGTGAGGCAAAACTGTTTGGTCTGAAAAGCTTTGCCTTGTTGTAATATTGGCACTCACCCATAAATTGAAACAAGACAAGGATATGTGAACACAGTTTGACTACCAAAAATAATTCAGCTCTCTCCTCCCTGGCTGTACTGAACTTCCGTCAGAGATCTTGGCCCTTGAGGAAGGAAGAATCTTTAAAAATCTTTTTTAGATCGACCAGTCAGAATCTTTTGATGTTTGGTATACATCATTCTTCAGGCCTGGCAATCTAGAAAATCAAGGCGTGCAAAACAATCGCCCTCCTCGGAGTGCTCGGGAGTGCGATTGCACCTGAAATTTTCAATGCAAAAACGTGTATGCTATTGGTTATATTCACATCAAGGTATTAATATTGTGTACTATATTCAGCTGCATGGTGGAAAAATTGGCACATACATCTTTTCATTATTAAAAATGTTGCATTCAATTCTTATGTGACTGTCTTCTACACTCAAAATGTATCGAAATGCGACACAGAATGGGCCATGAATTATTGCGAACCAATACAACATTGACAAATCGCCCCCTGAGTTCCAATGTGTTCTCTGTGCCAGTAGGCACAGAGAACACATTGAAACTCAGGGGACAGAATGATAATAGATTTTAAAAGCAGTCCCAAACAGGTCTGCCATTCCAGAAAATCAAGGGGTGCAAAAAATTGCTCTCCTCAATTTTATCTTGGTGTGCAGTAGGCGTGCAACACACCTGCACTCCTAAAGAATGCCAGACCTGCCTGTGTTGCTAGACAGTGATTTTTATCGAAAACAGACGAGGCGGACGATTTTCGTCATTGGAAGAGGTTTACGGGAAAGTTAGCTCCCCTTAATTTTCTAAAGTTGTTGGTAAATATAACACTAAGGGTATAGGAATTTCATATCAAAATTGAAATTTCGAAATCTTGGAGAATTGGCATTATCGATGTGCGCATAATTTCACAAACTTCACGTTTTTCCCGCCGAGTAGTATAAAAAATACAAAGGCTTGCATTTTACGACGAGAGCTCGCTTAGTATATTCTATGTTTACGGCTCAAGTGGCAAATGTTACCGTCTGACGTCACAACGCGAAATATTTGCAATGACGTCGTCTGTTTCGTAACTTCTTCATCAACGGGGTGACGAGCAAGCTTCTTCATTTTTCGGGATGTTTCACGTGTGCAACAGACGGTGTTCCGGATGAAGTGTTGTTTTAATTACAAACCGGTTTACGATTTGAACTAAGATGGAATGGGTTTATCTGGTTTATTGATTATTTATCCAGTGCCGTTGTGGATACACGAGAGGTTTATTTACTAAATCTGTGATTGTCAAAAGTTGCCTTGAACAAGGCAACTTTTAGCGATCACGACACAAGTTTAGTAAATAAGCCTGTCGTGTTTCACAATGTAGGTGTTGGGCTATGGGTAGTGTCTATTGGAACACATACGTTATTGTGACGAATTGACGGTGACACGGTCTGAGGTTTGCGGCTGGGAGCGTATGTTCAACCTCGACGCTTCGCGTCTCTGTTGAACATAAGCTCCGAGCCGCAAACCTAAAAAAAAAAAAAATAATGTTTGACTATTTTTCTCTGTTGAACCCATTTAAGAATAAGAAAACGGCGTTTTTACCATCTTTTGATGTTCTGAAACCTTTTTTCTGCTCATTATATCGACAGTGTGGGCACAGAAACTATCCTTTTCTTTAACCCTTTACCCAATGCAGAGAATAACAAAATTTATTATTTTAATTACGATTTTTTTAAATTTTTAAATAAAATTTAAACAAAACCATATCATGTGACCCCTCATTGGAACGAGCTCGATGAGCTCGTTCCAATGAGGGGTCACATGATATGGTTTTGTTGAAATGTTTTGAAAAATTAATTTTTTTCAATTTCTCAATTTACAAATTACGCTGGCGGATGCGGGCGATTCGTTAGGTAAAGGGTTAACATATAAGTCTAGGAGGTAAGATTCGCTAATTTGTTTCCTTGGAAGAAAAAAACTTTCAAATTACTGTAAAAACACATTCGTTAAATAAGGAGGCAAAGTGGTCAGTTACTTAGTTGCTTCTAAGTAGTTTGCCGCAAAAAGCCACGTTTCATTTTGTCACATTCACTCAGAGAGCTGTCTGTTATTTTCGTTTATTAAAAGTATTTTCTACTGATGTCATGGATGTTTTCTCAACAATTGCATGCTTCTTAATTGGACCTTACTCGCACGTCTAATAAATTCAGGGGCGATAACTTTATCGAAAGTCGATTTTCATGACGAGACAAGTCAGGGATAAGTTGCTTTTATTTTTGTTCCCGTGATTTTCAAACAGAAACTGGACCATTTCATTTTCCCGTTCACAAAGACATATTTGACGTCATGGCGACTGGCCATTGAGCATAGGTTGCTTCTATTTTTGTCCACGTGATTCTAAAATAAAAACTGAACCATTTCATCCTGCCGATTCACAAAGGTGTATCTGACGTTGCTTCTATTTTTTGTCCCCTTGAGCCTGAAACAGAAACTGAACCATTTCATCTTTCCGATTCAAAAAGATATATTTGACGTCATGACGATTGGCCTCTGAGTGTCTCATACATATGTTGATGTCTCACTGTTTTCGGCCGTTTGATTTGCACATTTGTTATTATTTCGTGGATAACGTAATATAAACAATAGAATTCTCTTGCTCCTGTTTCGAAATTGTTTATACATTGCAGAGTAAATAATGACATTTACAAATCCATTAACGTTTGCTAACCACATAAATGTAAAATCAACGGTGTGGGGTACCTGCACGGAGTGCATAAACAGTTCACGCACAACGTAAGGACCCCAGGCAATATAATAGACAGTGGCTGTGATTATGAGAAGTTTAATTGCTTTTCGGTCCTGCAACGTTCTACTTTGAATTACTATGGTCACGCTTTCTCCTGGCAGCTTGTGTCTTTTTAATATTCCAATAACTTTCATAGTGGTCACGAAGAGGACTGTTCCCGCGCCAAGAGGGGTGAGAATTGCCGTCGTATAACACAGCCATCGAAGTTCCCAATACATGCCGCAAATAAATTTCTCCTTGTCGTACCTATAATAATAGTCTCCTTTGACGAAAATTGGAATAAGGTATATAACAAACAAGCTGGCCCAGAATAAAACCAGAAACAAAACGCACTTCCTTTTTGTAAGACTTCTGTACTTTAAGGGATATTTGGCAGCTATATATTTTATAGAACTGATGAATGAAAGACTCGATATGGATACCGACGCAGCCGTACCGTGCATTACTCCCGATACTTGACAAGAAACAGCACCAAAAATCCATTCGTTGCCCGAGACAGAAGCTAAGAATCCTGGAAAACAAACGGTTACTCCCACAATAAGATCCGATATGCTCAGATTGGTTAAAAACAACTTTCCTATCGTTCTAATCTGTTTGATATGTGGCAGAACCAAAATGTTGAGAATGTTGCTTGATATAATTAAAAACGTCACAACACCCGCGATGAAGGATTTCCAAATATGACCCTCCACGACTTCATCCGACACAGGAATTATCAATGTCGTAACATTTCCATACATCATCTATTGCATGTTAGCACTGTGGTTGTGAGAAGGCAACTGTAAACAAAAATGAATCACATGAGATCAGACATCAATAATTGAATCCTATTAATAAAACGACACATCAGAGATGTGTGAAATGATTAACGATTTATTCACCTAGTTTGCAAGTTAATTCGCTTCCATATTAAGTATAATTTTGGCATTATTGAAATACTGGTATCGATGAGCAGACGATAGAAATTAGAGAATGCATAACTTAACCGGGTTATGTACTTGCATACAGACAGGGCGAACTACCGTTTCATTTGTCCATAATTTACCGTTTAACCCTTTACCTAACCTGAAAAGCAAGCAGACGACACTTGCAAAAATAATTTTTGAATAACTAATTTTTTTCATTTTTTGTCTCAAAAACATAGGTTATGACCCCTCGTTGGAACGAGCTCAACGAGCTCGTTCCAACGAGGGGTCATAACCCATGTTTTTGAGACAAAAAATGAAAAAATAATGAAAATTAATTGGCGATTTTTGAGAATAGCGCTGGCCGGTTTTGGCCGTTACGTTAGGTAAAGGGTTAATACATCAGGCGCGTAGACAGGATTCTCTAATGGCGGCTGGCCTAGCCATTTTTTGTCTTTGGGGGCATGACATTTGGAAGGCCGTTGTGTATGGGGGAGGAGCTCGACGGGGCTCCCTATTCCTAACTAGGACCGTCCAGTTGTTACCCCTCCTCCCATTTCCTTAAACGGAAGTGGGAGGAGGGGTAATGACAGGAGGGGGCCTAGATAGAAGTACTCCACCCCAGAGAAGTTTTCAAAATCCAGTGCTATGTGGCATTTGTAGAGTGTGTAGCCCTATATTGGAGACCATTTAGGGCTCCATGTTATGTGAAACTTAAATGCTTGGGGGATGGGACAAAGACTCCAAGCCTCCCTGCGCCACTAAAACAAATTGTGTAATCGGTGCTTCGTTGTATAATTTAGTAAATCTTTAACCCTTTACCCAACGAATCGCCCGCATCCGCCCGCGTAATATGAAAATTCAGCAGTTGAAAAAATATTATTTTTCAAAAATTTTTAACAAAACCATATCATGTGACCCCTCGTTGGAATGAGCTCGCTCCAACGAGGGGTCACATGATCTGGTTTTGTAGAATATTTTTGAAAAATTTGAAAAACTGATATTTAAAATAATAAATTTTGATATCGTCTGCGTTGGGTAAAGGGTTAACAAGTGTGATCAGATCCGGGGCTAGTTGGGGAAGAGGCAGCCGCCTCCACGACCTCGTGTCTCATAAATCTTTGTTGCCGCTCGAAAGCCAATACTTTCTTTGAAAGTCGCAAATAGACTTTATCAGCATTCCCCATATTGGGTCACGTAGGGTCACGCGTAACTTTAGTATCCAAAACAAAACGAAATAGAGAGCTAACGATGACGGTTGCTGTCAGTCGCTTCATTCTTCAAACTCCTTTGTCACAGATGTTGGCAATTATACTTTATTTGTATCTAACAATCATATAGATTTTGGCCTGAAAACCACGAGAAACGGTACGTATCACATAATGTGTTCCGATTCCGTATCATATAGACGACCCTTTCTGATTCCGTATCATATATATTCAACTTCCGGTAAACACCGCGCTATGGCAAATAATATCATATGCATTGTTATTACGCACTAAAATATGAAATTCAAAATTTTGACCAATTCCAACCCAATTTAAACTGAAAAACGGAAAAACTGGCTTTATGTAACGGGATTGTTAGATAAATGTATTATCAAGAGTAAATGCATGCCCTGTAATTTGTATCAGATTCTCGGTCGTTTTTACAATCGGATCACAATTCGCCCTAACGGGCTCGTTGCGATCTGATTGTAAACACGACCTCGAATCTGATACAAATTACAGGACATGCACATGGTCTTGATAATGTATTTATATCAATGCATTTAGAATGTTGATTTTCACAAATGAAAGACTCTAATGCCAGTCGTGTGAGGTGGAGTTTGGCCTCATCTGCAAAGGTTAACGGCCTGAAAAAAATTGCCAAGAACAATATCTGGAAAGGAAAAATCGATGACTAAATATCAGAAAGCAACGACCAACGAGAGTTTTGGCATGTTGTCAAGATGTTTCAAAATAATTTTGTCTCCGATCCGGGAATTCCAACGTTGATATATAATTCTGATACAAACCCTAGCTTCGTCGAAACTGGCAATGAAACAGCCCATCTCCTAAATGGGACATTCGTTAAAAACAGCAAATTGAACTAAAAAAACAAACAATTTTGGCATTTCAAACGTAGATGCTCGCGATCTATTAGAAAGAATTTTTACTTGGGAAAACATCACTAACATTATTAAATACCTCAAAACAAAAAAAAAGTAGCGGTCATGGGGGAAACGGACATAAAATGCTGAAGGAATCTAAATTCAGTGTTAGCAGACCCTTATTTCTTCTCTTTGTCAAGTCATTGGAACTGGCAGTATTTCACTCTGAATGGATGTGTGCTGTGTGATCCCATTATTTAAAAATGGGGATCGACACGACCCCCAAAATTATCGACCCATTTCTTTATTGTATAGTATAGGAAAAATCATGGAACGAGATGTTTTTAAGGAAGTCTTCACATATTTTAGAGATAATAATCTATTTTTAAGCTACAATCCGGCTTCCTTCCATACAACAGCACAGTTTTCCAGTTGTTAGAGGTTTATCAAAGCAAATCATTGGGCTAATCGGTGGCCGGTGTCATTTAATGTAAAAAAAAGACAAAAGCAATCCTGTTACACTCCAATTAAACATCTTGTTCAATGTTGAATTAATCGATTTTCCCACAAATACCTGGGTTTAACTTTGCAATCAAATTTGTCTTCGACAGAACACTCTGATGATATATGTAAAAGGGTGTGTCCGAGATTGTCTCAGATGAGAAAACTGAAGTATATTTTTAATAGGAAAATACTTGAAAAACTATATCATGCATTCTTACTACCAGTCTAAGAATGCGGATGTTCTATGTGGAGTGTGCTCCACATTACCTACTTAAACCTTTACCCAACGTTACGGCTAAAACCGGCCAGCGCTATTCTCAAAAATCGCCCATTATTTTCATTATTTTTTTCATTTTTTGTCACAAAAACATAGGTTATGGCCTATGTTTTTGAGACAAATAATGAAAACAATTAGTAATTCAAGAAGTTTGTTTGCAAGTGTCGTCTGCTTTTCATGTTAGGTAAAGGGTTAAACGTGTGGAAGATGTTCACTGTGATGCTGCACGAATAGTTAGCGAACTGACCAGATCTGTCTCACTTGATCGACTTATGTTGAGAGTAGCTCAGAAAGCAGACGTCAGGTCCAGGAATTATGAACCTTTTATAAAATAGTTGATGGGATTGCATCGACCTTCCTCCATATTCTGCAACAACCTCGCGTTTCATCCCAATATAATTTACATAACTCATCGAATTTTGTTCCTTAAAAATATTCTCGCCGAACAGAGCTCTTCAAACGGTCCTTCTTCCCTTCCTGTACTGAAATTTGGAACATTCTCTCTGAGACTGTACGGAGCAGCTCGTGGCTCGTGAAATTTAGAAAGTCCATTACACGGCCTTCTTATAAGCCTCCATCATACTTCGTAATCGTCACAAGAAAGTACAATATCATTCAAGCTAAACTTCGAACCGGTTGTGCAGTTGTGACATTAATTGTGATAAATTCTGTAATTATGTGTCTGATTCCCCACTTAGCCTGTGTAACAAGGGTATTGAGGATGTAGAACATTACTTCTTTGTGTGTATGTTATCTTTTGATATTCACAGTACTTTTGTCGGCGACTTGTCAAAATTTTCGCCTAACTGGAATTTAATACTGTAAGGTAGCCAGTCATTATCCGAATGCAGAAAGGCCACACAAAATAAATTAATTGATTTTCAGGCAATTTCTTTTCAAATCAGTGAGGGAGGAGAGGTTCGTTTTATTTTTATTATTTTTCTTTTGCAAAAGGTGAGCAAACATGAAGAGGATTTCGGCTGTCTTTTTACACACAGAAATATAGTGCATATTTATACAAATGAATTCATTTTTAATTTGAAAAATAAAATATTCCTCTGAAAACAAATTGTTGGTATTGCAATTCAAAGGCTTCATATTCTTCGATGCTCTTCATTTTATCTTTGGAGTAAAAGTATTTAATCTATGGGGATTTGCCTCGTTACAATTCATGGGGGAGTGTCAATAGCCACTCTCCCATAAATTGTAACAAGGCAAATATATTGGAGATGCAACTAAATAAATATGCATCAATCAAAAAAATGTAAAAAGTTTCGGGTCTCTCTGAGTTTGTTCTAATATTATACAAATATTGGAAGACACTGAAAGGCAATAAAAAATGTTCAGTGAGAGGGGTTCAAATTCAATGAGGGATTGCCTGAGAATCAAAACACTATTTTTTTAGCCAAATAGATCTCTATTTTTTAACTGTTCAAAAATTCATTCGCGATTCACGCAGATTCGAGTCTCGCTGTAAGACGCGCCCATAACTGAATTATATGCTAACAGATATACTAACAAGTCACCTTCCACCATGGGCACACTCTCACATCAGGACACACATGCCCGGACTGTTGTGAGAGTGTCCAAATGGCGCCCTCCACTCCATTTTTGAATTGACGCATACATGCCCGCACTGTTGTGGGAGTGTCCAAATGGCGCCCCCCCCCCCCCCCCCCCACCACCACCACACTCCATATTTGGATTACCGCAAATACGACGATGGACTGCTGCGGGGTTTCGGGAACTGGGATTTTGGAAATTGGTGGACATGTAGATATTAACTATTATGAATTTCATTCACATTCAGGTTGAAATTCTATAGAATGCGATGGTTGGGGGGGGGGGGGGGGTGGGTAATAATTATTGGAACTTCAGTTGTATTTTCTGACTTTCTGTTCAGTTTTCATTATTTTATTCAATATTCTAATTATGCTTAATTTGGTTTAATTGTATTAGCGATATTATTCGTTCTGCCATATTGTATAGTGTACACTATCACTCAATACACGGAGCGGAGGGTATTCAGAGTGGTAAGCACTCGTCCTCACTGTTAACCCTTTACCCAACGTAACGGCCAAAACCGGCCAGCGCTATTCTCAAAAATCGCCAATTAATTTTCATTATTTTTTTATTTTTTGTCTCAAAAACATAGGTTATGACCCCTCGTTGGAACGAGCTCGCCGAGCTCGTTCCAACGAGGGGTCATAACCTATGTTTTTGAGACAAAAAATGAAAAAATTAGTTATTCAAGAAATTTTTTTGCAAGTGTCGTCTGCTTTTCATGTTTGGTAAAGGGTTAAATGGCAAATAACAATATGTTTAATCTAATTTCGTACCGACGATCATTGAACACTCTCGAAATTTTTAACAATCTGCCGGCCACCATGTCAGAAAATGTTTGAGACCTAACTTCGGGACTGAGTGTGGTGAAAGTTTAGTTGGGTACCTTTTTTGTTATGCTTTTTTTGTGTGTGTGTTTTTGTTGTTGTTGTTGTTGTTGTGTTGTTGTTGTTTGTTCCAGATGGGCAGGGGCGATTGTACCTCCTCCTTTGCATACATGAAGAAAACGACTGCATCTACTTTTATACAGTATACATTGGTGGCTCCAAATGTTTGTTTGTGGATGGTTGTTTGGGGGGGGGCAAGATTTTTGTTTATGGGGTGGGGTGTCGGAAGGGCAAGTGCAGAAAGGTTTTCCATATGGGAGGGTTTATAATTTATTTCAACCCTTACTCGGATAGCAGACGACACTTTTTAAACGCTCGACCGCTCATGACCCAAAATTTGATGGTAAAAATGCAATAAATAATTAGCGAATTCTACTCTCCCCAGCCTCCTCCCCGCCCGCCCGCCCGCCCCCACCCACACACACACCCACAAAAACACACATTTAGCAAGGGTCTGGATTTGCCACTGGCCTTCTAAAATCTAACACTTATTACGCTAAAGCATTTGAGCGGCTTAGGAATTATATTTGAAAAATAAGCAGCTGTCCATACTGTTTTAGCGCGGGCATGTGTTAATATTAGTACTATAATATAATAAACCCCCAGCAAACGCGCAATTCAGAAGACAATGATATTGGAGAAACAAGAAGATAGTGCAACTACAACGTCCACGATATAAACATTAGTAAATTTTCTGCTGATAATCAAAACTTATACAATATTGTAAAACACTCGTGCGCATTCGCGCACTCGTGTTTGTACAACGTCCCTCACCTCTCATGAATTATTTCACGTAACCAGTCCAGTCAAGCGATTACTCTCTATTTATTAAGCAGAAATCAAATTTAAACTGGCCTTTGGCTAAAGGTGTAAGTGTTTTTTTTAATGTTTAAGTAACGGATAAAGTACGAGTCAGAGTTGAATCGTTTGCAGAAACCATTCCGTCGACGGCCGAAATGCCCAAGATGGGAGGGTTTCTCTAAACGATTCAACCAATGTAGAGGTTTTAGAACCCCATTTCCATGTTTTCATTGAATGTTCTCATCGTAGTGTGCATGTCCGGAACTGACGTTATGGGAAAGTGATATATTATGGGTAGGGCGCGCGAGCGGTCATCTTGTCACATCATTATCATAGTGATATGTGTTCTCAAGTGCGCATGCGCGCACGTGATACTGTAGTGTTTAATTCTCCCGAAATCTCTGGAGATTTCTTTTCCGAACCATGCAGGCAGACATTTTGTTTTATGGAAACGTTTTTAGCTCTCGTCCAACAAGGCGGGGGTAGTTATGTCTGTAAGAGCACTCTCCTCTGTCCGGGGGGCAATTAAGGCGACAATTTTCCCCCATTTTTCATTTCAGTTACCAAAACCAACCTCAAATGGGCTAAAATGGCCCCTTAAGGGCCGTAAAGCCATAGGTGTCTCCCTGTGAAACAAACTGGTACCCCTTCCCTCTAACTGGCTATCCCATAAGCATAAGGCCTTGCGCAAGGCTTCGATCACCCTAAGAATTCTCAGAATTGTCCAAAATCGTCACGGGAACGATCGGAACTGCACTTTCTGGCATCCCAAATGTATATTTCTATGTCCTTTCCCTAAAATATCCCTTGTAGTAATGAACTTGATCAGCACATAGACACATACAACCTGAAGCAATAGCCACCCTACCACTGCTCCTACGTCGTCTCTGTGCACCTACGTGGAAGGCTACAGTAGTGTAGCTCGCATAAACTACCCTAAAGCGCACACCCGACGAGAGGGCATGTTCGAAGGTGACGTCATGAATATGGATGTGTTACAGGTATTATTTACTTGTTGATTTTTTCTGTGTTACGGCGTAGTTTTGCGTCAGTTCCCAGCTTGAAAAACTTAAGGTAAGATACACAATGAGCAATATATAGCATAGTGTGCATGTTCACGACAAACCGTATATTACTATTTTTTTAGTTTGGTATCAAATCAACTCATGACTTATACAATAGCCATGAAAAGATTTCATACCAAACTCAACAAAATGTGAAGAAAATCGTCCCCGAGTTCCAAGGTAGTTCTATGTGTCTAATGGCACATAGAACACATTGGAACTCAGGGGACGATTAATTGAAGACAAGTGCACCATCGACGTGCCGTACGCATTATAGTACACACCACCACTGTATCCTCGTGTGGGCAATTGGGATTAAGTGTTTTGCCCAAGGACACAACGCGGTTGCTGCAGGTGGGATTCGAACCGTGGACATATCGGCTTGCAGCCTGCGTCTCTAACCTACTGAGCCACTGTGCTTCCTATGCATGATCATAGCGTGTTTCGAAATTGATTAGCCACAAAGCAAAGTTCAGTGGGCATGTTGGTTAAAAAGACGCGTGTAATTTGAAAATACTTATCTATTCTGTACAAATGTTCGCACTTATTTCGTTGCATAAATTATCTAATAATTAATACAAATAACACCTGTCCAAATTGATATAGAACAGATCAGAAATTCCAAATTATAGTCATTATGACCATAATCGCATTTTACCTGTACGCACTTTCCGCGTTTTCAGTAGTCATTTATCAGTTTGTTTCACCGTTGGATCCATCCAATCATTCAGTCTCTGTAAACTCGTCTATTGAAGACCTTTCACTTCAGCACGGTTTCGGCTGCGGATAGGAATAGGGTAGTACGTCAGCAAAATGTGTGTATTATATACATGTACTTGTGATCGTTGTTTCGTATCTGTGAGAACGGATTTGAAAAGCGAGGAGGTATTAGTGCACGTGGGCAGACTGTTCAAATCCTTGAATACTGACAAAGCCAGGTTGATAACTCGACTTACACCCCTCCCCTGATTCCCCCCGAGAAAGTGTACCCTTTGTAAATATTTATTAGTTTGTATTTTTATACTATTTTTGTACTATTTTCCGCATCTTTCATTTTCCGCCTCCCACAACAAACCTAAAAACTCACAATCAAACGCATGATTTGATGTGATACAGGGCTGGGGGAGAAATAGGAAGGAAAATAAATGAAATTTGGTTGCAGCAGGGAGCAGCATTATATTGATAAGGGGGTCTGTAGTCCCGAGAGTTTTAATCGGGCCGTCTTGTGCTTTCCTGGGGCGAAGGTGGGAGATTTGAGAGACCGGTAGATGGTATTGCGGCAGGGTGGGACCAGGTAATCGTGATTCATGGGTCTAACAATATCAGGGAGTGAAAGTCAGTAAGACTGGTGGTGTCGTACAGGGGTTTAGACTGTAAACTGCTCAGTAGAAATGCAAGGGTAGTGGTATCCGGGGTCCTTCCCGTTCTAGGGGATGGGACGAGCGGAATTCAAGGCATATGGCGGTGAATGAGGAGTTGGAGGATTACTGTGATGATCTGGGAATTACCTTTATTGATCACTGGAACACGTTTTGGGGTAAGGTGGTCATGTACGGTCGTGAAGAGCTACGTCTTAGCAGGATGGGTACACAAGTGTTGGGAGAAGAATTTCTACAGGTAATAAAACCCTTTTTGGAGAGGAGGGGGTGGGAGGCCAGAGGCAATAGAAAGAGTGGACACAGGTGGGGTGAACAAAAGCGAGGTGTAGAGAACGAGATTACGGAAGTTATCGCCAAGAAACAATGTGATCAGAAGAGGGAAGTCATGGGGTATAGCAACAACCAGGGTATCCACAGGACTGTAAATGAAATTGCTACATTGATCGAGGCGGAGGACTTTGATGTCACGGGGTTGAGCGGGGGTGGTTAAGACATGGGGGACGGGTACATCAAGTAAGGGGGTACGTGTGGATAGGTACAGGACGCACTGAAGGTCAGAAGAAGGGGAAGGGGTAGACATGAACCTTAAAGAGGATCTAAAACCGCCATTCATCACAGATCTGGCAGAAATCAGCACGTCGGCAGGTATCGGTATTGAACGGGTAAAGGTTAATCTAAAAAAACAAAAGTATTGCCTTGGGGCTGTGTACAATGCGGTGGAGGGAAGAAAACCTGAGTGGAAAGACTCAATATACTCAACATTTAGGCCCAATATCACGGAATTAGAATGGACACATAGGTGATAAGGAAGGAGGCACACGGGGGAGGGGGATAAGAAAGTCAAAAGGAATGGAAGGAAGCTGTTGGACTTCACAAAAGAGCTCGGTCTGTGTAAAGATTCTGAACAGGGACGCGAGGTGTAGGAGGAAATGGAGATGAACGACAAAAAAACAATAATCGACTATATTCTCACAGTTATTGATTTATGGAGGGGGTGATAGAGGTAAAAGTGGACGATGAGGATAAAAGGGAGTTGGATAGTGATCACAACGTGATTACAGTGACGACTGGAGGCAAAAACCTAGTAAAAAGCAAAGGAAGCTTTAACCCTTTACCTAACATGAAAAGCAGACGACACTTACAAAAAAAATTCTTGAATAACTAATTTTTTTTTATTTTTAGTCTCAAAAACATAAGTTATGACGCTCGTTGGAACGAGCTCAACGAGCTCGTTCCAACGTGGGGTCATAACCTATGTTTCTGTGACAAAAAATGAAAAAAAATAATGAAAATTAATTGGCGATTTTTGAGAATAGCGCTGGTCGGTTTTAGCCGTTACGTTGGGTAAAAGGTTTAAGTAGGTAATGTGGAGCAACACTCCACATATATGTAAAACATCCGCATTCTAAGACTGGTAGTAAGAATGCATGATAAAGTTTTTCAAGTATTTTCCTATTAAAAATATACTAATAAACTAATTTTTTTCATTTTTTGTATCAAAAACATAGATTACGACCCCTCGTTGAAACGAGCTCGTTCCAACGAGGGGTCATAACCTATGTGTTTGAGATAAAAAAAATGAAAAAATAATGAACATTAATTGGCGATTTTTGAGAATAGCGCTGGCCGGTTTTGGCCGTTACGTTGGGTAAAGGGTTAAGGAGATTTGGGAACTCAGAAAGAACGCTGACAGGATGAAGATCGAAGAAAGAAGTGAAACCAAAACTTGCGAATGTACACAGGGAGTCCAATGTTCAGAAAATGGCAGATGCCATAGTTGTGAGCCAGGTGGAGGTAGGGAAGGAAAGTATAGGAAGATTAGTGTGTCAACAGGGAACTTGGGTACAAAGTGAATGACGAATTGAAAAAGGCAGTAAAGGGGAGAAAAGTCAAATGTGTTGCGAACAGGTGTAGAAAACTCAAGGGGGTGGAAAAGAACGAGGCCGGGGTAGCAATGGAAGAATACCAATAAGCACGAAATAAATTAACCTGAGTTTCAACTGAAAGACTTGTGCTGTTGTATTCCATGATTTGTCCACAACAATAACTCACCGACCAACATCCCTGACTTGTATCGTTATAAAAATCGACATCGATTAAGTTATTTCCCTTGAAATTATTAGACGGGCGAGGGGAAGTCCAGTTAGGCAAATACTTGTTGAGAAAACGCCCATGACATCAGGAGAAGATAAAATCATGTTTGATAAACATAGATTTTCGTTGTTTTCGTTTATTAAAAATAACAAAAGGAAACTTGGCTTCTTATGTCAAGCTATTTAGAAAAAAAACAGTTTCATAGATAATCCGCCATTACAAAAAAACTATCAGTATCACATCTGTCAACACTAAGTGTCCACTTCAATCTTTATATGAAATACCCATACTTTTAGTGTTAAATTTACTTACAACTTTAGGATATTAAGGGGAGCTGACTTTTCTGTAAATCTTTTCCAATAACGAAAATTGTCAGCCATGACTGTTGACATTTCAACTTTAATTCTTCCTAATGTGATATTCTTTTCACTTTTAAACTAGAAATTAAGGTGAAGCGGGGGGGGGGGGTGCAGGAAAAAAAATTCGGACACTAGGCGCCAAAAGTTTTTTTCTGACCCTTGGGCACCCACCCGCCCCTTTTCTGAAGGAAAAATGTTTTTTCTATTTTGAAATTTGGTTCCCACCCCCAAAAATTAGTGAAAATCGCACATAAACTGCTTTGATTGGCAAGTTCAGCGGATATGTTTGCTGGAACATCGTTTGTATTGTTCCAGTAACCATTCCCAACATTTAATCTATTCACAACCAGCTAATGAAGATTGGTCGGAATTTGGTCCCATTTCTTGGCAAGTTTATGAATTATTCAAACTTTCTCACCAACACTGACAGTCAGTGTATACATGGGTAATCAGGAGAGTATATAGCATATACTGACATTCTACCTGAACAGTACACTGCAAAAAATATAGCTTCTCTTTAGAACCAAAACAGGTTCTAATCTTGTCCCTGAGATGGAACCAGCTCTGTTTAAACAGTATTTATTTCAAATCAAATAAATTTACTAAGATTAGCATTCAATTTTAATAGAATATAACATGAACTGAAGTAGATTCAGCACTAAACTTGGAGCTTATTCAACGCAGTTGCCAAACAATTTGAAACAAAGGAGATATGAACAGTTGGCATATCGAATCAGTTTTGGTTCTGAAAAGAAACTGGTTCGATATGCCAACTGTTCATATCTCCTTTGCTTAATAATGATTTGAGACAACCTCGTATAAGCTCTAAACTTACGACTGAAACCCCCTCAATTTATGTTTAATTCTGTTAATATTTAATGTTAATCTTTATAAATTTATTTGATTTGAAATAAATACTGTTTAAACAGAACTGGTTCCATCTCAGGGACAAGATTAGAACCAGTTTTGGTTCTAAAGAGAACCTATATTTTTTGCAGTGTATTAAGACAGGTGCAGCAGGAAGAGGTGTGGAATATGTTGAACATTTTGATGTTTTACCTTGTTTCACCACTGTATATGCTGTTATGTCTACTACTTCTTTCTGTTTCTACCCATTTCTACACTCAATTTTAGTTTCATCAGTCTAATATGAATTTATTAAGCATTATCGAGTGCACAATTCTTAGAGGCAGTTAGGCCTAAAAAAATAAAAAATCTGTTTCTCAGGCCCTCCCGCATGGTCCTTTTGGCTGCCGCATGCTCTCTTTTTATAACCAATTTAAACTTAAAAAAATTAAAATTAATGGTTTATGTCTGATATTTTACCCAAGTTAAAAAAATTGATGAATTTGTCCCTTGAGTGCAAAAAGGCTTTGCAATGCTTTAGCATTGCAAAGCCTTCTTGCACTCAAGGGATGAAATACACCATCACCCATGCTATTCTGTAGATTATGAGGCCTATAACTTTAACCAAGAACATGAACTTTTGATGGCAAAGAAGTAATTACTGAAATAAAAAATAAAATAAAAAAAACGCTCGCCCGCATGCAATTTCACAAATAATGGCCCGAGAAACAGAAGATCTACTTTGTGCTGCCTTAGCTCAATGTTGTATTGAACAAGTCAATAGTCAATAGGATGAGGGGTGATTCTTTGGTATCGGAAATCCACTCCTCATAAACTGTACCGTTGCACCTTGAACGAATTGAAGAGTGCATAACTTGATGGGGCGGTTAGTAAGCTTTGATTCATTCATCTTAGCAAGTCAGATGAGAAAGTGTGAAAGAAATGGTGACCACGTTGAGTTGAAAAGGTCTATCTACCATATCTCTCCAAATTTGGTCAGGATGCATTAGGGAAATTTTGGAGCTATGATGTGTCCAGTGACACACTGTGATTTATATGTTACCTTTTACGCAATGAATGTCAGTGTTATCCTACAATATATTGGAGGCTGTTCATTCATATCAGAGGCCTGAAACCTATTTGCTCAAAATATGGTACAGGACCAGTGACAGGACAGTAACTTTCCAAGTGGTTGTTACAATATTCAGCTTGATCTCACTGAAACATAATACACATGCGTATCCTATCTGACTCCGATGATCCCAACACACTTTATTCTATGATTTAATTTTTATTCTTTGTTACGGCAGATTGCTATAGTTTATTTTAAAAGAAGTTAAGTTTATTTCTATTATAAGATAACCCAACTAGGTGTCTTATATGCGTTTGTAAACTTTTCAGATTTCATACGTCAGCTTTCTCTCCAGACATCCAGCATCTTCCTCAACAGGTGCTATACACTATGGTGCATGGGTAAATAACTGAAATTCATATTAACTCAACTGCTTCCCTATTGACAAACTGTTTACACCATTGTATATGCAGTTTGTTAACCCTTTACCCAACGCAGACGAAATCAAAATTTATTATTTTAAATATCATTTTTTAATTTTTTTCAAAAAATTTCAACAAAACCGTATCATGTGACCCCTCTTTGGAACGATCTCGACGAGCTCGTTCCAAAGAGGGGGTGACATGATGTGGTTTTGTTGAAATTTTTCGAAAAATAATATTTTTTCAGCTGCTGAATTTGCATATTACGCGGGCGAATGTGAGCGATTCGTTGGGTAAAGGGTTAACAGGGAATCAGTTTCCCTGTTGATACACTCTCTATCAATAAGATATAATGTCCTGATTATTTGATGGTTCAGCCTTTTCTGACAGTATATCACAAACTGAAGGGAATTGGCGTGAAGACTACCCACTTAACCCTGCATTCTGCTCATGTATATGACTGAAAATCATAATTACATAATGAGAATCCGTGGAAGTCGTCAGTAGCATTGGGAAATGGCATTATGCCACTGTATGATGTCTACTATTCAGGGTGAGAACAGTGCTTTTATTGTAAGATCTGGTTAGATTATTTA
The DNA here is from genome assembly GCA_031216915.1 of Pictodentalium vernedei. Lineage (NCBI taxonomy): Eukaryota > Metazoa > Mollusca > Scaphopoda > Dentaliida > Dentaliidae > Pictodentalium > Pictodentalium vernedei. The sequence goes on from CM062296.1 coordinate 100,795,104, forward strand.
AATTGCTTTAACTTTTTTCAAAATCATGATCCACTGACGGTGGGTGTGATGGGGAACGGTGAACGTCTGTCCACATTCCCATGCTGCTACCCTCTATCATGTACTGCTAATCACCCCCCAGTTAACCCAGAGGAGATGGAGTGGTGGCAAAAAGTCTACAAAAGCTTCCCTGGTCAATATGCATCACTTATTTGAAAGATAAGAGCTCATAGGAATATAATTTCAAGGCGTGGAAAAAACTTCTGGGTGAAGTGGGTGCTACATAATACACTCTACCAGGGATATTTGCCAGATAATGATATTGGGCTTTGCCCTCAACCACTATCTAACCGAATATTCTGGGTTTCATGTATTATCCATTACTTAAAATGTAATCCTTCAGTGGGTAACTGAATATCATAGAGGTGTTTCCTTAACCCTTTACCTCTGGTGGTATCTTCCATGTCAGTTCAATGGCAGAAACTGGGAGAGTCCATTTTCATTATTTAGGAGTATACCAATTAATATTTTCAACGGGAAGCCTTAGGGGTGCACAATGAAAATATTGACCGGTCTACCCCACACATTTACTTACTTGCCATCCCACTCAGTGGTTTTTTGACATGACATGCAACGTGCAGGAAAAGCGATCACTCGGGTACTGACGTGGCAACTGTTACATTTTCCAGGTTCAGTTGATACCGAATGTCCAATAAGGAACTGAGAATAAATAACGATTGCCACCCCCACCCTCCCCACCCACCCTCTCCTCAGGGGGTTAATTCTGTATTATTGTCAGCACTCTTGCCAGCGGCACCATTTTCTGCATCTTTCCGTTTTAACCATAATTTTACTGAATCTTCTATAATACTTCTATTGGACGGTGTTTATTCTTCTAAAATATTATTATAAACCTTTTAACTCTTAACCCGCTGAGTATTTTCAATATATTTTTCATCAAATCTAGTCATGGCTGCTGTAAAGCAGCCATGACTAGAGTTGATGAAAAATTAATCTAAATATAACAAGAAATCTTAGGTGAAAAAAATCCATTCAATTTACAGGGGCAAATATGTTTAAATATGCTCAAATTATACTTATATCAGTGACAAGAGAAACCCTGTGCTGGGCAGGAATATCCGCCAGCAGCATGCAAAGAGTTTAATTTTACCTTTTGCCATTGTGCTGTCTCCCACTGGTTGTGTGTAATCTGTCCAGCTGTGTCCGAAACAAGATGTCGAAAGAAGATACAAAACTCTCTTCGAAAAGCTCATCATACGGAACTGAACTGGTGTCTTTCAAATAGCCTGGACCTTGTGTTTGACATGCCAAAGATAAACTAAATGAAACCAATTCGTGGACTAAAAACCCAGAAACTCTGAATGGAGCTATTCGACGAACCAGTCAACTGTTTGAACACATAAAAACTACACAAGCGAGTACCTATACTTCCTCCCAGCCTTGTAGCTTTAGACTTTGGGTTAAAACGGCGACAAACATCACGAAACGGAACTTATTTTATAATGTTTTACCATGTATTGGTTATATTATCCCAGTCATACTCCATCCCAACCAGCTGTGTCTTTTGATTCATTATACAAATTCACGTCACAGTGACACACCTCAAAATAATTTTTTGTTTTGCGACGAGATGCTGGAGAGGTCAATCACAAAAGTCTCGACGCTTAGCTCAAACATTTGTCCCACACACATTAATAAATCTAAGACAGCGACCACTAATTACGAGATCGACTCCTACAAGTCTTTCCTCGAAAGCAAAGTAAATTTGTTCAACTTTATAATTCAATCAACTCGAGAAAAATAAAATATAGCCGTGCCACGACTACCGGAAGAATCAACATAAAAATGGCGTGCACAGTTAAGTTTCCTTTCTGGGTCCTTAAATGGGTTATATTGATAAAATAGGGGTTTGTTTAGAAATATTGCATCCTTCTTCTCTAAATCTACTAAATATTTCAAACAGATTGTATCACTGGACCAGGGACGTGGTGACAATCCTGCCCAAAATTTCCTGTAGTTGGAAATTCGGAGAGAAAATCATCAGTAGTTGGAAATTCCATCTATCTGGATTTTAGAGCTTCTTTGGTGATGCTGATGTCTCCTTTACTTCCCCAAATTCCACTCGGTTTCAAATCGGCAAAAATTCCAACTGTTACTATTTACAACTACAGTGTACGCAATATCAAGTTTCATAAGTATGTATGGTGTTAGTCGGTGCGAGATTTCTATAGTACGTTTACATATCGGAATAAAAAAATCCTCGAAATGCACTTCAAGAAAATCGCATCATGCAAAATCGTTATCCTGAGTTAATTCCATCATTCGCAGTTACAAAATGATGAAACATCAAAAATTGATCATTCCTGCATACTATCTGAATTAATGTTAGGACAGTGTGAATTGCTCAAAATTCTCAGCTTGAGCATTTGTTTAGCACAAATTCATTTCCCAGAATAATACCAAATAATAATAACCTGATAATTCTATCATACATGTGTTGGCATTTCTGTTACTAGAATCAATTTTATGCCTTCTTTCATGGCTTCATTTCAAAATTTTTCTCGGTGGTAAATTTACAACTAATGGGAGGGACCGGGAGGGGGAACCCCCTCCCGGTCCTTTCCCCTAGTTGGAAATTCACTACACCCCCCCCCCTCCCAATCGGAAGCCTCTAGCCACTTCCCTGATAAAATATTGTATGTAATTAATATATTTAAGTGTCTTTTGTGGAATTTTTAGATCATATAGAATCTTCAACCCGTCCACAGTTTAGATCGAAATTTACAAAACTCGTACAGTACCATTAAGCTTATTTTGTTTTACATGGATTGGTAAATAAGTTATTGGACTAATATGGCTCCTCCCCTTGGCCCAATGGTGCGGGTGTGCGGGATGACAGCCAGTTTACGTCCCAATCCGACGAGACGGTATCCTGTGACAGCATCAACCCCCACAACTGATGCTGACAGAGAGTGTTCGGACACCTCGAGAACTTTTCCCAACCGAGGATCAATCCCGGGACCTCTGGCATGAGAGACCAGCGCACTTATCCACTCGACCTCTCTTGGTCGCTCTCTAAAGCTCTTTTCAGTTCTAATTTACTGAACATGTTTTGTAAATGTCCATATAAACTGTTGACAAGATGAGATTTTCTATATAATGGATGGTTAACTGTTAGAAAATATTTGGCACTGTTACATCCGAAAATTAAAAAAACCTTCAGTGGAGGCAACTCGTTACAAATAGACGTGAGCTTGCCAACTGACTGGAAACTGGGACTTGGATCTAAGTAGCAGACGTGTGCAAACAGGGCCGACGGAGCCGGGGGTGCATAGGGGGCATTTCTCCCTCCCCCCCCCCCCCCATAGGTACCCGGACGGCATTTTCCGACATAACATACACAGTTCCTATGGTCATTATACATCACCTATACATATATGACGACACTGATTTTCAAGATTTTATTGAATAAAAATAGAAAGCTCCAAATGTAGTGTAATATTTCAAAGGACGGTTTCAAAGTTATGATTAGCCCTTTGAACCCGAGAGGCCGCTTTTCCGGCCCATGAACATGATACTTTATAAATTCATTAAGTATGATAGCTGGTAAGTAAATGTGTGGGGAAGACCAATCAATATTTTCAGTAGCCCTGGGACCACACGTTGAAAATATTAATTGGTCTGTCCACAAATAATGAATATGGCCCCTTCGAGTTGCTGCCATTGAATGGAAGATACCACCATGGTGTGAAGGGTTAAGTAAAAAAAAACCCCAAATAAATACGCTGAGGTTAGTGTCTTAAATAGAGTGGGTTCAAGGGTGAGGGGTAGCGTATACAAATTTATATATTTTGCATGAATACACCGTTCCACCCTCATTGACCCCTTCCACCCCCACACCCCGAACAAACATTATTTTCCATCCTACACCCTTGCGGTACCCAGAAATTTGTGATCCCCCCTTTTTTGAGCTTCCGCCGCCTCTATGTGTAAATGCTTGCTTAGTCAACTACAAGAAATCACTTCCTTCCTGGGTGATAGTACATATCGTAATGAAGTTTCTGCGAATCTTTGCCAGTTTTCTTATAGCCTGTATATGTTACTGAGAATATGTAAGGCTAGTGGGAAAACATAAAATTTACATTTACGGAAAATGTGGCGGCTTGTATGTCATTTTGTGCAGGGCTCAAAATAAGCGGTGTCGCGTCGCTTTTTGCTATGCAAAACTTGCAAAAGGCTACACAATGTTCAATTATCTATAGCATTTTGCGATACAAGATAATCAACTGCAGCCTATTTGGCTGCAGTTGATTATCTTGTATCGCAAAATGTAAACGAAAATTTGCAAACAAATTTGAAAACTAGTTCACTGATGCTTTACTTCTGATTGTGGAACATTCCAGGCATAACTCAGATTAACTCTCCATCAAGCATCATTAGCAACTTCATATGTAAAATGAATTCTATTGTTTAAATTCTTCCTGTTTTTACAACATTTTGCATAAAATGTACATTAAAAATAACTTCAAGCCCATCAAATTAAAAATCCCAACTTCCATTTTGAGAACTCTATTGAACAACCAAGACACTATTTGAAAATATCCAAGTCCATGCAACCCTTAAAGGCAGTTCAGTTGAAAAAAAAACGTAGTAAATGTTTCATATGTTGCAGATCATTTGGAAATGGCCAGAAATGGATGGAAACTATTCTATCTACTTAGAAGAATTCAATACAAAACAGCATAACATAAGTCTGGTATACAAAAATAGCTATGTAATTTTTACAAAATGCTATTCATTTTTTGGAAATTTGTAGCATTTTGCAAAGAAAAGAAGTTATTTTGGGCACTGATTTTGTGTGTGTGTGTGTGTGTGGGGGTGGGGGGGGGGGGTGGTTTGTGAATAGGCTTCCTAGGTGCGTAGCCAGGGATTTTACTAATGAAGCTTTGCGTTTAGGGTTTAATATATTCCCGGTTTTCAAGAGTAGCGGGAACAGGAATGATATTACACTCAGAACCGGGAAATGTCCCGGATAATATAAGTCCAGTGCTATGTAGACACGAGGCCGCCGAGGCTATTTTCGTGAACCATGTTGGTATTACGGGGTTAGGGACCTTTGATACTTTCTTGCTCAGAGTGTCAAATATGGTCCGTGTCCGTGTTCTCGAGGCGATATTCGTGGATTTATTTGCTGGGTGTCACATCCCGTTTGTTTGTTTATTTATTTATTTTTTTTTATTTATTTATTTAACGACACTTTCGACAGCCAAGGTTAGAGAAGTGCCATCGACGTGCAGTACGCCTTAGTACACAACGTCACCGTGCCCCCACGCGGGGTCACTTCCTGTAAAACTTTCCGAATTTGTAATGCAAGAGTCGGCATTTCCTCAGTTACCTGCGCGAAATGAATGGAGTTATATTTTAAACGTGATAAGCGTCTTTGTGTGGCCCTCACCTTCGTCTGAAAATAAGTGGCCGCTTTTATTTCAATGTTGTGAGCAACCCGGGTCCGCCTAATCTCCAAGCCCTGGAGTTACAACTTTCACTGGGTTCCAAAAGGCGTAATAGAAATTTAAGGGGGGGGGGGGGGGGGTCCTAGTCTAGAAACCTAACTTAATTATAATGAAACAAAAAAAAATATTATTAAAAACAAATCTTACAAAGATGAATTTACTTTATAAAATTCTTAATATCAGTACACACGAGAACTGGCGGAAGTCCCTTTTCCCTTTGAGGTGTATACAGCATTGGAAATCGATAGCGTTCCAAGTATACATTGGCAACATTAGGAAAGCGCTAAAGGTCATTTATAAGGATATGTCATCGATTCGGTATTTTATCTTTGAGGTGGCGGAAGTATTCCTGTACCAAACACTTGCAAGTCTATATGCCAGATGACGAGTCTGGTGATGACAGAACGATGAAAAGCCCGGCTCAATTATTTTCAAAATGTCTTGTGTGTAATGAATTGATTTATTGCGATCTGTGTCATTGGCAAACAAGCATACAGAACATATCTGAATTTAGACAAATCATGCTGAGAGGAAGTCCAGAACAAAAGCTGTTTTGAAAACTGAATAATGTGTAAAAGTGCCCCTGGGTGAGTCCAGTGATACTTTGTGGAAGTATACGCTCACACTGTGAACCTGGGTTCATCATTAAAGGCGAAAATGCGTTAAAAAGTATTGATTTTTTATTATTTACTTAGTTATTAACTCTTCGTAAGCTGCTGGCGGATATTCCTGCCCAGCACAGGGTTTCTCTTATCTCTGTAATAAGTGTATTTTGTGCATATTTAATCATATTGCCTCTCGGTAAATGGAATGGATTTTTTCCGTAATGATTTCTTGTGTTATATTTAGAATAATTTTTCATCAAATCTAGTCAAGGCTGCTTTAAAGCAGCCATGACTAGATTTGATGAAAAATATCTAGAAAATACTCAGCGCGTTAAGAGTTAAGTAAACTCTCTGAACCACCCGGTGTTGCTTGTAATCATCAGGTGATTAACTCAGTTACCGAGACGCAGACTGTTTTCGTTTTTCTTTTCTCTGAACTGTGGTGGTATTGTATGGAGCCCGGAAAGTGGAATGGTCTTTTTTTTTTAATTCCGTGCGATCGTTTTCTCACGATGACTGGTTTACTAATCCGTGTGAACGATCTACTAATTCGTGCGTACAGATTACTAATCCGTGTGAACGGTTTACTAATCTGTGCGAACGGATTAATATACAATGATTTTTACACTTGGCACCTCACGGGCACCACTCATTACGTGAGCCATGCAAGGGACATGTTAATTTATTTTATGGTTTCAACACTAATCATGGAGCATGACTGTAGAGGAATGACTCTAAGAGTGAGGGTCAATAAGAACCTCGTAACCCGTCGCCCCCCCCCCCCTCCCCTTCTATTCTGGAATGTGTTGGTATGTCGTTTGTAAAATTTATCCGCCGTTTCTTGCTTGGCCAGTATTGGAAATGGATCGATTAATAGTTATGTACAGGCCGATCAGTCCTTATTGGGGAGGGGGGGGGGGGACCTAGGCGGGATTCCTACCCGTGGGTGAATATTTATTTATTGGTGTTTTAGGTCATATACTTATGCACAGTGGCTAATCATGACCGTGACAGTTTTACGGGTGGGGGAAGCCGGAGTACCCGGAGAGAACCACCGAGCAACGACGAGCAGCTGCCATCTCCCCAACATCATAACTCCGCACTGCAGCATACGCAGGGTTCGATTGTTTGAAGACATGCGTACCATCGACGTGCAGTACGCCTTAGTGCACGGCGTCATCGTGATCCCATGTGGCAATCGGGGTTAAGTGCCTTGCCCAAATACACAACACGGGAGTCCGAATTGAACTCTCAGACGGTCACCCATCCAATGATTAACCGGGCTCGACGTTGCTTAACTTCGGTGATCTGACGAGAAACGGTTACCGCAACCCCACCGCGCCCCCAATATTGGTCTCATGTGTTTAAGGGGTTAATCATTCGCTTTCCCTCGATTTTTTCCTATTCTCGTTATATGATCTCGACTACACTTCGCAACTCGGATGGTTTCATTCTTCAAACATAACCTCGCATATTTTTAAGAGTGCATTTAATTTTTAAGGAGCGTATTCACATTTCAAACTGAGCTGTTAGGTTTTTAACGTCTATCGGAACGTGAGTTGTCGTTCTTGGACTAACTACTACCGGTTGGTATTTGCGGTATTGTAAACATTACGACTCGGATTGCTAGCGCATAGTCAAATTTCGCCTAGGGGCGAACACCACGGAATACCTTGGGACCCCCGACATCAACTCACCCCAGTCGGGAATGGGTTGGTGGAGTGGTGTCCCGAGGGATTCTCCCCTAGGAAAAAAGTGTTTGGCAATCAATATGACATCACAATCAACATCGGCTCGTACGCTGCACATCACACTACAGTTAAAACTAGAAGTCCTGTCCTGAAATGCGCACAAATAGCACGTCGATTTGCGCGTTAATCTACGCGTTATGAGGATGGTAAGGCTATCAAATTCTGCACATACGGCCTGTGCACAAGCAAAGTTTCAGCCAATGGACCTCCGGGTAACCCGGAGGTCCATTGGCAGGAACATTGCTTGTGTTTGCTTTGGGTAAGAAGGAGAACCTGCCATGCTTTGGGTGCCATTCGATATGGCAATTGCGCGCAATTCCTACGCGCAATTAAGCCTAGATAAGCGCACAGTTCGTGACAGGACTTCTAGTTGTAACTGCAATCAACGACATGACCGTTGAAACTTGTGTCGTTGTACAATACGACCGCCGTGGACTGGACACTTTCAACGAAGTGGACAATATTTCCACGGACGCAATAATATTAGATTCCAAACACTAATTATAGGAATAAACATCCAAAATTTAACTAGAGAATTGTAATTTGTTGAACAAATTACGGGCTTTCCCAACTTTCCAGTGTGAAAATGCAGACTACACATAGCAAAGCAAAGTGTTGAAATTAACCATTTCCAAAATGATAGACAAAAAGCATCCAAAGTTGGCTAATTTTGGCATTCTCTCACGGTTCTCTTATTCACGCCCTCATTGTGCTTGGGGGTTAAATCTTGAGATTAAAAAGTAAACAGTAACTTTCTTCTACAATCATTGTTGCATCTATCCATACCAAAATAATTGCTACAACAACCTTGCAATTAGAGGAAATGAGTACATATGTTTGCAAAATTCACTGAAAATCAATTTTGTTTCTGCCTGTACTATTCTTTACATGGCCAACGCTTATTTTGTGTTAAGCCCCAAAGCATAACTTACAGCAGAGAATTTGTTCATTAGGCATCTCTACCTGTAGCAAAACAAAGTGTTTAGAATTAACCCTTTCCAAAATGACAGGAAGATGCAACCTCAGTTAGCTAATTTTGGCATTTTCGGATGGTACTCTTGCCCTCATTTGCTTGAGGGTCAAAGATGAGATTAAAAACTAAACAATAATATTCTTCTGCAAGCATTGTTGCATCCATGCATACAGAACTAATTGTTACAACAACCTCGCAATTATGAGAAATTTGCCCTTGAAGTTAGTAAATCTTGAAGATAAAATGTTATATTCATATCATTTGTGGCCAATAGGGGTTAATTTTGAAACATTTGTCTGGTGATTGTAGTGTATCATATTATGCTCTTAATGTGTGAATATCAATCACAGACTGAGTGTCTGAAAAGAGACATGGGCTAATCTTGAATCTTGGTATTTGAATGAACATGTACAAGTTGAGGGCACTCCAATTCAAGGCCTGTCAACTGGGTGAGGGTTAAAACTTGGAATAAAACATATAGCAGCAAAATTGTTCTTGGATGAATGCCCTATCTTCTCATGGAAAAGGTTTTGAGACAATATGACTCCAGTGCTGAGAAAGAGCATGTAAAAGTAGGCGAAAATAACAATTTTTCCGACGGTTCCCTTATGGGAAGTCTCAAATCTGGCAAGGGTTAAACTTTTAATTATAACGTATAGGACAAAATTTGTAATACTTTGACTGTTGTAAGCAGCTACAGAAAACATTCAAAGCTCAATCAATTAAAATGGAGTAAATCGTCATCTAAACTTAACAAATTATGAAAAAAATTGGAGTTTTTTGGACGGTACCTACTTTTATGCAACCAGAATGGGATAGGGTTAAACTTTTTAACGAAACTTACAACAGCAAATATGTTCGGTAATCAACTGTGAATACGTACCTGCAAAGTTTTTTTAAATTAACCCTTTCCAAAATGATAGAAAAAGCAACCAAAGTTGGCTAATTTTATAATTTTCAAACGGTACTCTTATTCTCGCCCTCATTGTGCTTGAGGGTTAAATCCGAGATTAAAAAGTAAACAGTAACTTTCTTCCGCAATCATTGTTTCATCTACCCATATCAAAATAATTGTTACAACAACCTTGCAATTTGAGAAATTTGCCCTTGAAGTTGGTCAATTTTTAAGAAAAAGGCTATATTCTTGTCATTTTTGGTCAATGGGGGTTGATGTTGAAAGATTTGAGTGGTGATTGTGGTGTATCATATTATGCTCTAAATGTGTTGTAAATGTGAGCTAAATAACTGTAAACAGTTTTGAGATATTCGAAAAATGGTGAAATTTTGAAGGTTTTGGCAGACATGGCAAATGGGATGTTGCGAGTTCCCATGGTGCTACATAAGTGTGCCAAATTTGGTTGAAATCGTTCAGCCAGTTTTCGAGCTATGCCACAGACAAAATTAGGGGGGAAGAAAAAAAATTTTAACAAAAAATAAAGAAATTTTTTTTTGAAATTTAAGAATAACAATAGCCTTTCCCAAACAAAAAAAAAGAAAAAAAAAAAAACAAATTTAGACAAGAAAAACTTTGAAAAAGAAGAATAACAAGAGTGTTTCCCAAACTGGGTTTGGGAAAGCCTAATTAATAAAGGACCAGGTACAGCCAGGTTCTTCATTAATTAAAGTTTTGTTGGTGATGATTTTTATTACCTGGTAAACGCATGTATGGACATGACTGCCCATGCGTGGATTACAACCAGTCCACGGCGACTGCACTGTAATTATGACACACAATTACGCGGTAGGCTTTTTCCATTAATGTGATCGCAGTTTTGACAACGTTATTTAATTGAATCACAATGTGCACAAACGAACACTCAGAAATAAAGAATTTCGCATACCAACCGGAAGTATGTGATATTAGTCTCCACAGTGTAGAAGAGTTCATGGAATCAGGTGGAGATAACCTATTTATCGATAGAGCCTATATCCATCCTTTCCCCCACCCGAGAGCATACGACGAGAATCCGAATAAACCAAAGGGAACCGAATGGACCTCGAGTGAGTGAAATAGGTGATATGCCCAGTTATTCGCCGGAAAAAACCTGACGAGTCAGTTTGTAATTTAGGCCAAATTCGCTCGTTAAAAAGAAATACGCTCCTTAACTGGTTGAGTGCTGGAAGCCCACTTGGGGTTTTATCCTGAAGAGCGGCAACCACAGCTTGAAGGTTTCATATTCTGTGGATGCACTTCAATTAATTCTTGATGTGATATTATTTAGTCTGGGTGGATTTGCCCTGTTACAACTTATAGGAGAGTACTATAGGCACTCTCTCATAAATTGTAATAAGGCAATAACATGTGAACAAAATTTTGACAACCAAAAAAAACTTAGCACTCTGCCAGTTGCCAAGTATGCCAAAACAGAGAGAAGTGACGTCTTGATATGTCTGAAACAAAAAATAAAATAAAACTAGATTATTTTGAAATCGCAAGCAAATTTCCAAAAGTCATCCAAAGAAACACTCCCGTCACCGAGTGGGTCCAATAGCGGGGAGAAGATGTACACTGTCTTTTAACGCACTGAGCCGCTGGATAACACATCACACGGCGCTCCCAGTCGGCTGAAAGCCGAGCGTATCTCATTCCGGAATAACTGTCCAGTCCGTTGACAGTAAACTGTGGCCAAACTTGTGGGAAAAGCTTATAAAAATTGTCAGTGTTATTTGTAGGACACCTTCTGAACAAGATCATAGCATTTTGAACGCCTTGAAAGGCTTAGCGACTTTTTAAAATATGTAAAGGATGATCAGGGACGTGGCTAGAGTTTCCAATTAGGGGGTGTAGAGTAGTGAATTTCCAGCTAGGGGAGGGACCGGAGGTCCCCCTATTTGGAAATTCACTATCGAGAAATTTTTTTAAAATGAAGCCATGAAAGGGGGCATAAAACTGATTTTAGTAATTGAAATGCCAACACACATATGATAGAATTAGGTTATTATTATTTGGTATTATTCTGGCAATTGAATATGTACTAAAAATGCTCAAGCTGAGAACTTTGAGCAATTCACACTCTCCTGACATTAAATAAGATCTTATGTAGGAATGATCAATTCTCGATGTTTCATCATTTTGTAACTCTGAATGATGGAATTAAATCAGGATAACGATTTTACATGATGCGATTTTCATGAAGTGCATTTCAAGGATTTTTTTTATTACGATAAGTAAACGTACTATAGAAATCTCGTACCGACTGACATCATGCATACTTATAAAGCTTGATATTGCGTACACTGTAGTTGAAAATAGTTAATGTTGGAATTTTTGCCGATTTGAAACTGAGTTGGAAATTTGGGAAGTAAAGGAGCCATCAGCATCACCAAAGAAACTCTAAAATCCAGATAGATGGAATTTCCAACTCCTCATGACTTGCCCTCCGAATTTCCAACTATAGGAAATTTTGGCCAGGATTGGGGGATGGGGGGGAGTGAGACCCCCCCCCCCCCCCTCTCTCGCCACGTCCCCGAGAATGATCAAATTTTGAAGGCGCGTAAAAAGGTCAAAAATGGCAATAAATCGAAAAACTAAAAACGACTAACCTCTAATTTGTTTAGCTCTATGTACAGCATACTAAAATTTCAGAAATGTCCGGCGGATTTTAATTGTTTACCTTACCCACCCCCCCCCCCCCCCACCCACCCACCCACCCCTATGGTGTAACCTCAGAGTTCGTCCAGAACAGAACGATTAGGAATTTTTTAGGACGGTAACACATTTTTAGATATTGTTTTCTGTGGTGATTATATTCCCCAAATTTCCAAAGGGTGGGGCTGAAAATGAAAATTAAAGGTATAGAAAAACTCCCAGAAAATTGGTATCGCGGGCATGGGGTGCGTAATTTTTAAATGAAAAAATAAAATTGCACGATTTTAAACAACCAGAGAAACATGTGTGAAATTTCGTAGCTGTGTCATTTATAAATAAGCCTACCGCAGCCTAAAATATCTTACAAATGTCTCGATAAAATCATACAAATGTGGATTCATTAGAACCGGCTCGTTGAGCCGGTTCTAATGGTATTCATATTTGTATGGTTTTACTGAAAAATTGTGAAACTTTTTGTCGAAAATGTGAAATTTAATATATTATTTTTTTTTAAAAGCCGTGTTAGGTAAAGGGTTGACGTCATATCTCTGATGTTTTACGTCTGATTTTCAATTTTGTTCAGCTTTGTAATTGGAATGATGTTTACTAAAGTATCACTGGGACGAAAAGGAAGAGACATGCCACTTAAGTTAACCCTTATAGTGAAATTCAATTGTTGACATTTTGCGGACCTGATCGCCTTTTACGTCAGAGTATTAAATATATTCCACCCTGGAACTGCAAATATAGAGGTGCACGTTTACAAGTATCGATTGATCTGTGTGTAGAATATTAGAGCCGCATCTGTGGTTATGCTCCTGACAAACTGGGCGATATTTCAAATTATCCAAATTTAAAAATTTAAAAGGGATGTTTTTTTATTTTTTTGAACTCTATAACATACCAAAATTTTATCAAAATTGGGCGAACATTAACTTTGGTGACGTTGACGTCATACCATCACCGCAATAGGAGCACTGACGAAATTGTGGCCTGATGAAAACTGAATGCATTTTAGATATAGTTTTTATTGGACAGTATATTTGAAAAATTACGAGAAGGTGTGTTAAATATGGTGGTCTATATTAAACGTTCACGAAAAGACGTCAATCTGACGTTTTTTTGGGGTAAAGGTTTAAATTTCAAATTCTAACAATTGTACTTAATAGAGACATCATCGACATTAATAGTGTTTTAAATTTCATTGCTGTGTGTTTATGAAAAGTGAGCTGTGCATGTTAGAAAATTGGCGTTTTTAATGGAAAATGTCCATAAACATCCTAAAATGTGAAGTGACTTTAAAACGTAAAAATGGCGAAAAACAGAAAAACCAAAAACAGCTATATCCTAAAAATTGTTAGCATACTAAGGTTCCGCTCTATAGTTTCGCACCATTGCACAGGAGTGAAATTCTAAACATAGGGCATATGTTGAAACTAAAGCCATGTAAAATAGGGATATATTTTTAGTATCAGATATATAGACAATAAACATATAGTGTGTTTTTATATCTGTGTTATACAACGAGTTGAAATATGGTTTATTTTTTCGAGGCTTCGCCGAGAAAAAATAAACCATATTTCAACGAGTTGTATAACACAGATATAAAAACACAGTATATGTTTACTGTTTTTATCTGATAACAAACAGACACCCGTCTCGTGCGTCTACCCGACTTATATATGCTTCCCACGGGCCTCCACAGAAAACCAGTCTACGAGACAAAAGAAATAGGACAAGACGCATAGAGTTGTGTCCCTTACATTACAAAATCGATGACGGCGATTGTAAAGTGCGACTGCACTTCTTGCATCATGTAACTGCGCTGGAACAAAATAAATTTCAACTATTTTATTAACAGTAACAAAACGGTGTTTCAGTAGAGTTATTCTTTTTTTGACATAGTTCCAGTTTTCTTCCGTGTTTTATGCTGTAGTCCCAATATAACAAATAATTTTGCGTTTGTTTACAATTTTTACGAAGTGTTTTTTTTTCAGGTAGAGCAGACGAACTTTTCATTAGCGCAGTTCCGCGAGTACTTTTGATCGAGGCCGTGACTATAAATAGTTCGCAGTCGCCGCATACTAATTACTATTAACATTCAAGTAATTTCTACAATGTTTTGAAGCAAAATTTTAGGTTGCCTTTATCGAAGCAAAATAAATAAGAAATGACACCATCAGAGGATTTTGACAAAGTGCAATAAGCGTACAATTAAAACCTGCCCATGTTTCATGAATGAATGAATGAAAATGGAATTGAAAGAGGTCAGAGGTCGTTCGCCTAAATTATAATTATATACAACACCCGTTGTATATACTTCAAGTATATAAAACGGTTGTTATACTCTATGGTTATCAGATAAATGATTACATTAGACTTTTTGTTGGACAGGAGAATTTGAAGTTTTTATATGTTTTTTGCCAGAGATTGGATTTATAAAAGCTTACAGAGGGATGCTTGATAAGGCCTCGATATTAAAAGATTAAGAAAAACGAGTAACTTGGGTTAGTTTTGGATAAAGATCGGAAATAAAAAATTTGGCTCCGCTACGTTCAAGGGCCGGATGGTCGTTAATATTTGTGCCAAATTTCGGGTGATTAACTTAAAAATTCTGTCTGTCATTGTCTGAAGGAGAACAAAAAATGAAAATAAAATAAAAAACAGGCTGACGATCGCTATAAGTCACCAACTTCGAAGGATGGCTTAATTATGTATCAAAAGAGAAATGTTTATGAATGTAGTGCTTGTTATCAAGAGCCTATACTATAAAACTTTTACAATTGTATTTTCTAGAATTGTATTTTCTACCTATTAATATAACTGACTAAAATGAATCATTAGCATTTTAAAAGATATGGCAATTTGCCAACTGGCAAATTGCCACATCATTAAAAATACTAATGGTTCATTGCAACCCATTTAACATTTCAACCCATTTAAAGTCCTAACTAGAAAATACAAGTTTAGAAATTACAATTGTAACAGTTTTATAGTATTGGGCCCTTGATGGTCTATATTTTATGAACCATTCCTCCAGCTCCGTGTCCTTCAATCTTGGTAGGAGTTGGTGTCACGAAAACTTGGAAGATCGAATTAATCTTTTTGAATTGTTGGTAATGCATGAAGTATTTCGTTTCGGGTTTTCCGCTGAATTCATATTCACGGTCTATGTGATAGTTAATGCAATCTGAAGTGAAATAGATTTTAAACGCCAAATTTTACTAAGTTGCAAGTTGAGCAGAATGGCTAAGTGGGAAACGAGATCTTTTGCCTCAACGTGAATTTACAAATATTAATTTAAGTGTTGTTTGGGAAGGCAGTTCAAACTGTTAAATCACATTTGCACTTCCGTTTTCTCGTGACCCACCCAAGTAGTTAATATGAATTAGGTCAAACCTAGAAGAGAACGCAGTCGCAGAGGGCTCGATTGTATCGTAAAATTGAAAGAAAATGATTCTTGCTACCACCGGTAGTTTTGTCAACTTTAGCTACTGGCAGCAAAACCTAAAGAGAAAAGATTCGTGGTCAAAAGTAGGATTTTAAAATTTTTAAGTAACAAAAATCAATGTTATACTGAATTCTAGGAAGCCAGTGATCAAGTTAAAAGAAATAGTAACGTCATTTTTCAGAAAGATTGACGCGGCCAACACACGATGCAATCTCTTGCTTTTATTTGCTGTTTTTATTTTCAACTATCCCAGAATTCAATATCGAACGAAAAAATGGCCGCCCCCTATTGGCAAACCGGAAGACACAATTTTCAGTTTGTTAGATATACCGTTTCATTGGAAATTACGTGTTTCTCTACATACGCATGTGTGTTACCAATAGAGCTCTCTGCGTTCTCTAATATCTGTTCTCTCCAGTGCAAAGCAGCTTATTTACTGTGTTTTTTTACGTTGTCCATACAGGCGAGGTGATGTTTGAGGAACGAAATATACAGAGTTGCCACGTGTGCTGATTATAATATGTACATCAGATGAACTCACTGATGTCCGCATGGGTGGAATTATGCAGAAGCACAAAAGGTCACTTAGTCTCTTACGCAGCTCACTGGATATTCACCTGGAGGTGACTGCGCTGGAGACTAAAGGCTCATCCGCTACGCACATTGAAAGCGAAATGGAAAGGGGTCGACTGATGGAACACGTGAGTTTTGCGGGCCAAATAGTCCGTCAGGCGCGTGTGCGTTCGTTTCTTGCGACGCCATGCTTGTAACTTTTATCGCTACTGCTATCAGGATACAAGATCTTTTATCGTCGAATTTTTATCGCTTCTAATCACGTGACTGCGGTTTGCGAATGCGTTTATAGATTATTTATTTATTAAGATTTAACGACATTTTAACAGCCAAGGTCATATCGTGTCGGTGACAGTTTTACGGGTGGAGGAAGCCGCAGTACTCGGAGAGAACCACAGAGCAACGACGACCAACTGCCAGCTCTCCGACATCGTAAGTCCGCACTGCAGCACAGGCATGGTAAGATTGGCTAAAGGCATGCGCACCATCGACGTGCAGTACGCCTTAGTGCACGGCGTCATCGTGCCCCCGTGTGGACAATCGGGGTTAAGTGCCTTGCCCAAGGATACAACGCTGGAATCCAAATCGATGGCTCAGACGGTCGCCCATCCAAGGACAAACCGGGCTCGACGTTGCTTGACTTCGGTGATCTGACGAGAACCGGTTGCCACAACACCGCCACCCCCCCCCCCCCCCCCTTCCCTCGCTTTTATAGATAACTGCTAGAAACAAAAATGGTAGATAAAACACCATATTTGCCTTGTTCGTGATCACCCTTAGTGGAAATGGTCATAATTAATGCCCCCGAAATTTGCCCCTTGTTAATTCTTGCCCCGTCGCATAATTTCGCGTGCCATTTCGTCTCATTCTTGGAGCGAGTAGAAGCGGAAAAATGAGTCCACACTTGGACCCCAGGTAGGGGTTTATACGTTTTGACCCAATTCTCCCACTCTGGGCAAAACCTCGCAGGGCCCTGCTGCACATGTTCAACAACTTACAGGCAATCGGTGTATGGATTTATAGTTTTCTTTGGAAAAGGTAACTAAAATTATGGCACAGAAACCAAAAATCTTGTTATAATAACATTGACCTTGACCTTCCATCCACCAATCCCAAATGAAATCCACTTAGCTGCTGATGTGGCATTAAGCACCAATAAATAAATAAATGCAAACCCAACCATCATCCCATTATTATGTGCTCTGTGTGATCAAAGAACAAAAACTATTGTCAGGAGACAAGCGGGTGAGTGGACGGACGGACGGACGGGTTAACGGTGGACGAAGAGACAAGGTGATTATTTATACCCCCCCCCCCCCCAAGGCCCCAACCTCTCGTTCGGTATAAAAAGTTAAAATGTTCCAGAAATTTGAAAAGAATGGGTTGTTTGAAATAGATTTTATGTGACGGAAACAAAAGAACAAATTTTGCCTAATTATAATTCAAAGAGAATAAATCCAAACCTGCTTTTACCCTTTACCTAAAATGAAAAGCAGACGACACTTGAAAAAAAATTCTTGAAAAACCAATTTTTTGTCTCAAAAACATAGGTTATGACCCCTCGTTGGAACGATCTCGTCGAGCTTGTTCCAACGAGGAGTCATAACCTATGTTTTTGAGACAAAAAATGAAAAAAATAATGAAAATTAATTGGCGGTTTTTTGTGAATAGCGCTGGCCGGTTTTGGTCGTTACGTTGGGTAAAGGGTTAAGCACAAACGCAGAATTCGAACTTTGCCTATATTCCGTCAAACTTAAGTTCCAGAAGTTTGAAAACAATTTGTCACTCGAAACGCGTTCTGTCTGATGGAAACCAAAGAAAAACTCTGATTTCACATTTTTTTCTTATCCAAGGGGCACAACTCCTTAAAAACAATTTGCACAAATAACGAATAACGGGTGATCAGTTAGATTTCTGACTGGGGTTGGGTAACCAGTACGATATCCCGTAGGCATGTCCCGAGGGCCGCCGGCCCGGGTGTGGGAGAGTTCGAGAAGGGGTATTTCCCTCTCGATGGTGGCGGTCTGGGGTCCGCCCCGAGGAAAATTTTTAAAACCCTGATATGGATTCTGAGGACTCTCTCTGGCTTAAATCTAGTCATTTTATCCACAAGTATAATGCATTTCCCTAGGTAGGTCCATGAGTTTTCCCTTACAATGACCAGGTTACACTAGGACTATAGACTGACAGCTATTCAGCCAATACCTTCTCTTTCCAACTGACTGACAGTCCAATTGAATAGCTGTCTGTCTATAGACCTTCTGTAACCTTGTCGGCGTACGGGGACGGAACGATGAATTTGATATGACATATTTCATTAATCCTTTACCCAACGTAAAGGTCAAAACCGGCCAGCGCTATTCACAAAAATCGCCAATTACTTTTCTTGTTTTAACATTTTTTGTCTCAAAGACATAGGTTATGACCCCTCTTTGGAACGAGCTCGACGAGCTCGTTCCATAGAGGGGTCATAACCTATGTTTATGAGACAAAAAATAAAAAAAAAAATTGTTATTCAAGAATTTTGTTTGCAAGTGTCGTCCACTTTTCATGTTAGGTAAAGAGTTAAAAACGAGCAACGGGGTATGCTTTATTGAGCAGTCTAGTACGTAAAAGAGCGAGACACCTGCACCTCATTGTTGGGCGCTTTGGCGTTGGTCGTGCCTCGTTGGATAACTTCTGAAAATTCGCTTTGTGATTCCAAAACTATCTATTTTCAGGCTGCTTCTATATTTTGCTGCCCACTTTGGAAGACGTACTTTTTTCAGTGGTGTTTCAGATCAACCTCAGCATCTTTGGCTATTTCAAGACCAAAAAGTCGAGTTATGTCAAGTGTTTATTCCTGTGCTACACAGCGGTGGGGTCACTGGGGATGAGGGTCGACCCCCCCCCCCCCCCTCACACACATACACACTTTATATGAAAAATGTCAACCTTACATACCACTAACGCCCGGAATTTCACTAGTTTATGTACTATCGCCCTACTATTTCTTGGGTCATTTTGGTACTAGTTGTGCACTCACTTCCTGGAAACTAGAGTCCTAAACAAGTACTCCGGTACTCCAACTGTTGAAAAAGAATCCACAGCGAGACTCGGTACATGTACATATATTGGTACATACTCTTAAACCGGTACGAGGTAAAATGACAGAACAACCCCCCACCCCCCCCCCCCCCCCCCCCACACACACACTTCATTTAGCTCGGCTACACCCGTGGTACTAGAGGACTTCCACCCTAGGCCTTGATTGCGGGATCGTACATTATCAGTACAGCAGTCAAGCCTGGAAATAAGCAATCTGTCATTTGCAGAATGAGGGTCCCATTGGATGAATTCCCTGATGCTATCCCATACAGTGGGCCAATTTATCCCCTGGGCATCTCTTTCTATTTAAGCTTGAAACCTTGATTCTGATTGAGGTCCCCAGGGGTAAATTTAGTGTTGCTACCCTGCTGTGCATGGTTGCATCACCATATCCACCCTCTGAGGACTTCATTCTGCAGATGACAGTCTGCTTATTTCCAGACTTGACAGCAGAGCCTGTTTACCACAGTAACTAGTACTACTCTACTTTCCAGGGCTTCCAGGGCTTCCACGGGGGTGAAATGTACTGGAAAAATTTATAATGCAATCAGAAAATTAGTAATAATGTAATTCTGCATATAATTCTCCATACACAGCCCAACATGATTGAATTAATGAGTCTCACACGCTAAAAACTAAAGTCTTAAAAACTACACTTGAAGTGCTGTATTTAACACTTACTAAGTGCTGAACTAGCACTTTGTTCAAGTGTAGATATCCCAGAACTTGACAGGTGTTACATTAATACCACTTGACAAGTGTAATGTCGCGACACTTAAAAGGAAACAACGCAGATGACGCGGATCAGGCTCGAACTCTCGAGCCTGATCCGCGTCATCTGCGTTGTGTCCTTTTATTTATGTACCGACCAAGCGCAAATCAAATTATGGACGATTCTGGAAGAACCACCAATGCTAGACACATGGGAAGTGCCATCCATTCAAGTTTCAGATGTCTGACGATTGTAATGTCTTAGTGCTTAAAGCATTGCACTTTGAGTGTTAAAATCAAACCCTAAGAGTTAGAATGGGTTTAATACCTTGAAAGTGTCAGTTTTTAACACTTTAGTTTTTAGTGTGCACTGACTTCGAAATATCCCTCTTCGCACAGCTTAGGAAGGATTCCCATGACGAGCCTTTTAATCAAGCCCCCACCCCATTTCCTTTCGTCTGAGAAAAATATCCAGACACAATTCCAGTTATCTATTTATTGGTGTTTAAGGTCGCATATTTCTGCAGAATGGTTTATCATGACCACAACAAGGAGAAAAAGCCAAGTTTAGTCAATAGCTTATACCCATGTTGCCCATTTTGAAGGAGTTCCAGCCCAAGCATTGGTTACTGGGTCCGATTTTACCAGTAAAACAGAGCTCGTTTACCACAGTACACAAGCGCTGCTTCACTTTCCAGGTCCCCATGGGGATGGTAAATTTCAGCTGATTCTCAATGTTTTAATCAATGTAAGATTTAAAGTGCATATGCAATGTGAACTGCTTCGTGCATAAATATATAACCAATACTCATGTCCCATTCACATTAAGCTGGAACAGTTTCTCGGTGCCTGAAACTAAATTCCCTGACTCATGTTATTTATTATAAGTAGGCCAGGTTGAGTGCTCATCTGCGCGCAAAGAAAATGCTAAATATGTTTACTGAAATGGTGACCCAAGGCAAATATTGGAAAAAATCAATCTAGATATACTTGAGCCGCGTTTTGAAGTGTTCAGCTGAGCTGTTTCAATATTAATAAGCTATTAATTGAAAATACAATATGTGTTCATTTTTGGACTTCACTAAAAAATGGGGGGGGGGGGGGGGGGGTGGTTATAAGCTGAATTTAAATGCTTTTTGAGAATATTACAGGCTACGTTTGGCCATTGCAGTGGTAAAGTGTTGCTAAAGATTAGATTTACACTAAGGCTGTATTTGCACAGGGTTAGTTAGTCCGTTAATGATGACATTTTTTTTAACCGAAACGTGTGACCAACCCTGTGCATTGCACAGGGTTGGTCACACTTTTTGGTTATAAAAAAATATAAAATATTGGTATCACAATACCAACTCAGCCGTATCACACACTACATGACATGTATACTCACTCACTGATGTTGTGCAATGAACATTATTTATTTATTGGTGTTTAAGGTCACATACTTATGCACAATGGCTAACCATGCCTGTGGCAGTTTTACGGGTGGAGGAAGCCGGAGTACCCGGAGAGAGCCACCAACTGTCAGCTCCTCAACATTCTAACTCTGTTCAAGCAGGATTACAGCGGTTGAAAACTTGTGCACCATCGACGTGCAGTACGCCTTAGTACACGGCGTCATCGAGCCCCCATGTAGGCAACCGGGATAAAGTGCCTTGCCCAAGGACACAACGCGGGTCGTCCCGGACGGGGATCGAACTTGGGACTTCTAGCATAGAAATCCAACAGACTACCTCTGAGCGACCGCGCCCCCGTGCAATGAACATCGTTAAACGCGTAATAGTGATGATTTTATTTATAACCAGTAAGAAAAGTATGACTAACCCTGTTCATTGCACAGAGTTAGCTGGTATGCTAACATACACTGGCTAACCATAGGAAGAGCACATGGTTAGATGATAGGCTGTCTTATTACACACTACATTTAAAACTAGAAGTCCTGTCAGAACTGTGCGCTTATCTAGGCTTAATTGCGCGCAGGAATTGCGCGCAATTGTCATATCGAATGGCATGCAAAGCATGGCAGGTTCTCCTTGTTACCCATAGCAAACACAAGTAATGTTCCTGCCAATGGACCTCCGGGTTACCCGGAGGCAGTGGCGGCGCTACGGGGGGGGGGGGGCATGGGGGATTCCCCCCAAACGGAGGCTTTGCCCCCCCCCCCCCCAGTTGCCCCCCCCAACCATCTCGCATGCATTTCCATCCACCCTCACACACAAACACATTCAGTCACTCTCTCTCTCACACACACACCCCTCTCTTTTTTTATTCCCAATAATTTCCCATACACACTTAGCCCAAAGCCTCAGGCTACCTGATGAACACATCCAGGCAGTAGAGATTTAAAGACTCGGATGCAGATACTTATAAGTTATAATTAAGTTATGAGCCAACAAAGGCATGTCTATCCATATCCCTTGTCTAAAAAAATTCATGGATTTCGCATTATGACAGACGGGCATTATGAGTCTCTCTCTCTCTCTCTCTCTCTCTCTCTCTCTCTCTCTCTTTCTCTCTCTCTCTCTCTCTCTCTCTCTCTTTCTCTCTCTCTCTCTCTCTCTCTCACGCACAGACCCACCAGACGCGGATCCAGGATTTTTTGAAAGGAGGACCACTAATTACCATTACATTTAGTCGAAACTTGGACCCAAAGTCCGTAATATAATTTTTTGGTTTGGTACGTCCACAGGACGTACCAAACCAAAAATGTATATTACGGACTTTGGGTCCAAGTTTGGACTACCTCATAACAAAGTAATGATATGATCCTTTACGTATTTGCCCCCCTTCATGGGAGTCTGCCCCCCTAGTTGCTAGTTGCCCCCCCCCCCCCCCCCCCCATAAAAAAGTTTCTGGGGCCGCCACTGCCCGGAGGTCCATTGGCTGAAACTTTGCTTGTACACAAGCGGTATGTGCAGAATTGATAGCCTTACCATGGTCATAACGCGTAGATTAACGCGCAAATCGACGTGCTATTTGTGCGCATTTCAGGACAGGACTTCTAGTTTTAACTGTACATAAAAATACACTAAGGTAGTAACTAGAGTGATGTCACGCATAGAGCACGACTGTCCCAGCAATGACAATGCTTAAGCACAATATAGTCTGTGCTATATTTTGATAACCGTTTACAAATGCATCTGCCATATCTGCACTTGTGATATTCAAAAATTGCTATTCAATTTTTATTTTTTTCATTTTTCTACCCCCAAACATATCTCATGACCTATTAATGGAACAAGCTTGATGAGCTTGTTCCAATAAGGACTATTGAGCAATGGTTAGAAGTAAAAAATCAAAAAGTCTGATGTTTCAGAAACATAATTTGTACTGTTGGCTTCAACTTGTGTTAGGCAAAGGGTTAAAGATGCAGTACATAAAACATTCTCTTTCTAAAATCTTCTGTTATAATTATACTGAAAAATAATTTTGGTAAAAAGTGAGAAGAAAATGTTTTGCGTTTTTCATCTTTCTGAAGAAAATATCAAGTTATATGATTTCTGAAAATGTCAACAAAATTTGTCATTGGATCTTCAGCTGCGTAGCTCTGTTGATTAGGAAATATAACTGCAGTCAATATAAGTTAGAATTTTTAACTTAAAATTTGTGGTTTGAATTTTAAAAGACTATTCTTCAAATTCGAAGTGCACCTGTGTTTTCTTGTTGAAAAAAAAAGTAATATCAAATTTAAAGAGAATCATATAATTAGAGCTGGATTTATCTTCCGGATAACATGGGGAGGAGAGAGGGATGGATTGATTCCACCCATCTCCCCTGAAGTTTTGAAGGCAACGTCAAAGTCCCTCACTCCCATTTCCTTCCATCTGTATTGCTTTTTGTAAAACAACAGAAGTATGCTGCAGGATGCATTTCTTAATATTTCAAACCGTGAAGCTTAGGTAATTAAAAAAAGCTGCATACAAGTAAAAGAAATCATGTCTGTATTTGCAATTATTAAAGTTGTATTGATCATGCAAGAACAACAAGAGGCCTGCGACGCCAAGCGCTGCTAATCCCCCCGTACCCAATTTTCATGGGTGGTCATCGAACTTGAGGTAGACATTGTTCCCAAAGAGTTATAATTTAATCATCTGCCCCGCCTCTGCGTTTGATTGGTTGAAAGCATACAGCGTGAAAGTCGTCAAAATCGTATAAACCAAATCACGAAATGATTTGGAATGTCTACACGTTCGCACATCCGATCCAACTTTGAAGACTCTGGAAGCCCCGCCCACTCAATCCAATTGTCACCGCGAGGGCGTGACGGCATACTGATAGATGGATAACAAGCTTGTAAACAAAGATCAATGATCGATCTTTCATCGCCTCCAGTCAGCGAGAATATAATGATAATTTCTCGGGAACAATTGAATTTAATAAAATATACCGAAGTGCGAGACGAATAGAAGATCATACATCCAAACATGATTTTGGGGGAATTTAAAAAAAAATGTTTTTAATGATATTGTTACGTGACTTGCTAAATATCTGTCGTCTGCGATCGAAAATCAAAACAACAAACAATTTGACAATGATTGCCGTGACCTGTTTGTGGCACACTTTCCTGAGTTTGACTGTTGTCTTTTGCGAAAATTAAAAGTTTTTCATTCACGTACACATAGTTTTTATATTTTAATATTACAGCCGGATTAAATTATAAGAAATAACTGTTGTTTTCCTTCGGCTTTTGCGATATAAACCGAAAATGTTCAGCACAAGCTTAATCATAACTCGCTACGCGAGTTATGAAGCTTCTGCTGAAAATTTTCGGTTTATATCGCATAAACCGAAGGAAAACAACAGTTATTTCTTAAATATACCAGACAAAATTGTTATTTGGTTACTAATGTTTAAGTTATTCCATAAAACAAGCATAACACAATATTTTTTTAACACAGGGCAATAACCCTCTCATACCGAAAAGAAATTAAATCCGGTTTTTATTGTTAAAGTTATACCATAAATAGAGGATATGGAATGAGTGTTTTTCTCATATAATATTTATGAAACGATTCTAAGAATTTTCCGTTTGGGCGAGTCTCTGGTGAGCCCAAACGGAAAATGCGGACGAGTTTCATAAATATTATATGAGAAAAACACTCATTTCATATTCTATTTATCATATGACACACACACGCACAAATTAGCCACTTAGTATGACTTTTTAACCCATCACCTAACTTGAGTTGCAGACGGCACTTGGAAAAAAACATCCTCGTTTAACTAAAAATTTTCATTTTTTTGCTTCCAAAACATAGGTTATGACCCCTCATTGGAACGAGCTCGTTATGAGGGGTCATAACCTATGTTTTGGAAGCAAAAATTGAAAATATAAAAAAAAAATGAATGGCGTTTTTCTTGTGGGTAAAAGATTAATACAATATAACGCACCCAAAATAGGACAGATAACGTAAATTCTCCCTACTGAAATTATACAAATGTGACCCAGTTGTATTTTGTTTAGCCAATCAAATTGTCCAGTTTTGAAATTGACCAATGAAAGCTCCCAACTCTAATTATGAAAATTATGCAAATGTGGCCCAGTTGTATTTTGTTCAGCCAATCAAATTGTCCAGTATTGAAATTGACCAATAAAATTGACGGAAGGCTTTATTTATCACTGATTAATATGAAAACAAAATATCAAATGTTTTAAAGTGAACAAAACGGACGAGTTATATGATAAACAAGCATTACACTATATTTTTATACTCAGTAAAATTGACTGCAAAAAAAGAGTTAAATATTTCCTAAAACCGATAAAAGAAATCATTGATGTAAATGCAATCATTAAGTTGTATTGAGCATGCAATAATTAAAGTAACAAAGTATGTGGTAAAAGTCTAATTTCAAATAAAAGAAATTAAGTCTGAAAACATGTTTAAAAGGGGTTAAAATCATGCCAATATTAATTAAAATCACTGTAGAAAGCTTCAGTAGACATTGTACCAAATGAGAAACAGTGACTTTTCACTAAACTGTTTGAAGTATTAAAGGTGTAACTTTTTATTGATTTTTCAAGCCTTCCAAGACTATATTTCAGATACGGGACGTTTTCAACGGAATGGGTAGACTATAATAAATCCCTCCCCCCCCCCCCTCTCTCTCTCTCTCTCTCTATCTCTCTCTCTCTCTCTCTGTCTCTCTCTGTCTCTGTCTCTCTCTGTCTCTCTCTCTGTCTCTGTCTCTCTGAGAGAGGTGGAGGGAGGGAGAAATGGAGGGGACTGGGGAGAGGGAGTATCAGCCTATTCCAGTGGCCACAACTGTACTGTAGCTGTCATAAATCTAATAGACCAGTATGTATTTCAATGTTCGAAATGTCTGTTTGTCAATCGATTACCCAAGATTTGCTGAAGAATGGATTTCCCTTTTTTGGAGGCAACACGCATAGAACGTAATTAAGGGCTTTATAAAATGTGATTAATGAAATCGGAATTATGTGTTGCCCTCCATTGCACACGCACTTGCACCCATTTATTAGTTTTTGTAATTTGTTAAATATATTGGGAGAGACGTTGATATAGGCTATGCCTGTTCGTTAAACCCTATGTCTATTTTGAGGAATAAAATTATGTTTAAAAAAAGGTGTAACTTTGTAAACAAAAAACTTTTAACCAAAAAGTTTAGGCTGGAAGTTCTAAGTTAAACTGTCTACAAAACATGGTGAGACATTTCTCAAAATAACATGAAACATAACGAGAATGTTACAATCAATAGTGAATAATATTAATTAAAAAAGAAAAAAACAGACGGACGGACGGAAGGACGAAAGTCATGACTATAGCCCTGACTTTAAACAGTCATGCTAAAAATGCACAGGCGTAGTTGGTTACACGTCACAGAGGTTGCAGGATTCATGCAACTAATGGAAACACTGAAACTGGTCTGTGGAACAGGTTTTTTTAGTGAATTCCAAAAGTGAAAACACATTCTATTTTCAATTAATAGCATGTTTATCGTTGTTCTAGTGTTGATGTGTTCTCATGTTTTGTTGACTCTAGGACTCGATTTGGACAACTTGAATCTGACACCCATAAGGGTGCAATATACCGAATATCAATATATTTTGACCAGAGAATCTTAAGTAGATTTTTAAAGATTATTTCTCATGTAGCACTAAGTAAAGTTCAGGCCCCCATATGGAGCCCAAATATGAATCCGGGGACTTAATTTGAACAAACTTGAATCTGATCCCCGCTCCACCCCACCGTTGTGAAGTCTGTATATAAAATATATAAAATATCAAAAGATTCGGGAAAAGATTTCTTGAATTTTTTAAAATATGACTCCACCCCGCCCCACCCTAAGGTGCACTATGACGCGCAGGGATGCAGGAATTCTTTTGGTATGAATCAAGTACTTACTCCTCCCTATGGATTTCAAAGAAATCGGTAAAGCAGTTTTGGAAAAGATACAAACAAAATGTTAATGAATGACGGATGAAGTGTGACCACAAAAGCTCATCCTGACTTTCAGTTAGGAGAACTATCAAACAAGGGACCTTAATCGCTCAGCCGATAAAATTGTTTGAAGAAGGATTTAAGGTTTACATTCAGCATCTATATGTTAAAGTTGAATATTAATCACGAAGAGAAATCAAGATATTTTATACAGAGTTGTTTATAAGTATTTCTTTGTTATTACTTTTATTTCAGGAAGGTGTTTCTATAAGTTTAGTTTGTATGTGTGTTAGGAGAGGATTATAGGGTAAAATAAGGAAGTTTATGTCATAAGTTTTCCCGAGTCTGAACTTATTTGCGTTACGTTGCCTTTTTTCGTGTGTTTTGCCGATTTCGGTCATTATATATTGGTATTATTATATTTGTAAACATTTGTAAACATCAATGGTGAGTGCTCGATGGGTGTCCAGACGGAGGTAAGTGTGGTTGTAAAGGGGGTCAGGGGAAGTGAGTCGAGGGGTGCAGGTGCAGGTGGGGGAGACTGAGGATACAGAGGCGTGCAGACAGTGCGATATGAGGTATGGTGATGGTGGGCCAATGTGCTAATTGCAGGGATATTTTATAGTTGTAAGAGAAGTGTGTTGGATTCGAACGGGAAATTGCGGAGCTGAAGGGGGGGGGGGGGGGTTGGGTTGGGGAGGGCTGGAGCATCTGGAGTCACACCGTTGAAAGTTACCTATGATGGTGAGGTGGAAGGTCGCTGTGGACTGAAGGAGGACGCCTGGGGCAGGAAACGTGGAGGAGAACGCTTGATGTGCAACTTGGGAGGGGGATCTAGTAGAAAAATTTGGAAGATGGAGTCAGGGTAGGGCTGTGTAGAGCTAGGATGCCAGAGCCAGCGTAAGGCTGCCAAGGTTTCAAAGCGGTGTTTAGAGAACAGGTTCAGTGTTTTAGATTCTGATACCCCTGGGGATGAATGTGGGAGGGGGACATTGAGAGGGGAGAGGTGGTTTCTGATGTTGATAGGACAGATGGGATCAGGAGGAAGTGGAAGAGAAAAAGAGGGTCGGAGGTACGCCAAACGAGGCGAGTTGCAGGTGATATAGGATCTGCAGGGAGAAGGAGAAAGTTAGTTGGTGCGAGGACTAGCATTGTACGTTGGATTGACAAGGTGGTCTGCCGTCCTGATAGTTCTAATCGAGCAGTCTTGCGCTTTCCTGGGACGATGGTGGAGGTTATGAGGAATCTAGTAGATGGTATTGTGGCAGGGTCAGGATCGGACCAGTAGTGGTGGTCCATGTGGGGACCAACAATATCAGGGAGTGAAGGTAATTCAGTTTGGTGGAGTCGAACAGAGGTTTAGTCAGCAAACTGCTCAGTGGGAATGTAAGATTAGTGGTATCCGGGGTCCTTCCTGCCTTAAGGGGTGTGGACGAACGGAACTCAAGGATTATGGCGCAGAATGAGGAGTTGGAAGACTACAGTGCTGACCTGGGAATACCCTTTATCGACCATTGGGACACGTTTTGGGGCAACGCCAGCATGCACGGGCGTGACGGGCTGCAATTTAGCAGGATGGGGACACGGGTATTCTGGAGAAAATTCTACATTTGGCAGAGCCTTTTTCGGAGAGGAGCTGGATGTGAGGCCATAGGCAAGTGTAGCAAGAGTGGATACAGGTGGAGTGAACAAGAGCGAGGTGGGGGGGGGGGGGGAGTTTACCAAGGCTAGCGTCTGAAAAAAATGGGATCAGTAGGCGGAAGGCCATAGGCAAGTGTAGCAAGAGTGGATACAGGTGGAGTGAACAAGAGCGAGGTGGGGGGGGGGGGGGGGGGGAGTTTACCAAGGCTAGCGTCTGAAAAAAATGGGATCAGTAGGCGGAAGCCAATGAATCCCGGTACCCTGAGAGTGGGTTATAGCAACAACCAGGGTCTCCACAGGAAAGTAAGTGAAGTTGCTACATTGATCGAGGCAGAGGCTTTGATGTCATGGGCTTAAGCGAGACGTGGTTAAGACACATAGACCTAGTAAGGAGGTGCGTGTGGGTAAGTGTAGAGCGAACGGAAGGCCACAAAAAGGGGTAGGGGTAGGCATGTACATAAAAGAGGATTTAAAACCGTCACCGATCACAGAACTGGAAGATGTCAGCACCTCAGCTGTGGTATCGAAAGAAATTGGATGGGTAAAGGTCAATCTAAAAAACAAAAATATTGCACTTGGGATCGTGTACTGTGTGGTGGAGGAAAGCAAACCCCAGTGGAATGACTCAATATGCTCAACACTAAGGTCCAATATCGCAGAACTAGAAAAAAGGGGGGCTCGGTATAATTTTGATGGGTGACCTTAATTGACACATAGGTGATAGGGAAGAAGGCATAGAGGGCGGGGATAAGAAAGTCAACAGGAATGGAAGGAAGCTGTTGAACTTCACAAATGAGCTAGGTCTGAAGATTCTGAACAGGGACGCGAGGGGTAGGCCAACACTGCAAAAAATATAGGTTCTCTTTAGAACCAAAACTGGTTCTAATCTTGTCCCTGAGATGGAACCAGTTCTGTTTAAGCAGTATTTATTTCAAATCAAATAAAGTTATGAAGATTAACATTAAATATTAACAGAATTAAACATAAATTGAGGGGGTTTCAGCCGTAAGTTTAGAGCTTATACGAGGCTGTCTCAAATCATTATTAAGCAAAGGAGATATGAACAGTTGGCATATCGAACCAGTTTTCGTTCTATACAGAACCAAAACTGGTTCGATATGCCAACTGTTCATATCTCCTTTGTTTCAAATTTTTTGGCGACTGTGTTGAATAAGCTCCAAGTTTAGTGCTGAATCTACTTCAGTTCATGTAATATTCTGTTAAAATTGAATGCTAATCTTGGTAAATTTATTTGATTTGAAATGAATACTGTTTAAACAGAACTGGTTCCATCTCAGGGACAAGATTAGAACCAGTTTTGGTTCTAAAGAGAACCTATATTTTTGCAGTGTAAGGAGACATGAACCTGGGAGAGGAACAATAGAAGATCAACAATCGTCTATATTCTCAGATATATTAATTTGTGGAAGGGGGGTGATAGGGGTAGAGGTGGGCGATGAGGGTAAAAGGGAGTTGGATAATGATCACAACTTGATTACAGTGACGATCTGGGCCAAAAACTTGGTAAGAAGCAAAGGAATCTTTAAGGAGATTTGGGAACTCAAAAAGGATGCTCTCTGAGCGAAGAGGAATTGAATCAAAGCTTGCGACAGTTACTGTACAGGAGGGGGGTGTCCAGAAAATGGCCGACTCTATAGTTGCGAGCCTAGTGGAGGTAGGAAAGGAAAGTGTAGGAAAGATTAGGGTGTCAACACGGGAACATGGGTACAGAATGAACGAAGAGCCGAAAGGGCCATAAAGGGCAGAAAAGTTAAATGTGCTGCATACAGGAGAATTAGAAAAGTCAGGGTGGTGTGGGGGGGGGGGGGGGACAGGAAGCAACGAGACCATGGTAGCGAAGGAATACCAACAAGCACGAAATAAAGTAAATAAGATTAAAGACGATAATCGGAGAGTGCGAAATAGCAGCCTTATTGCCTCCCAGTCGGAAATTTTGGCCTCTTCTTTCTGGAGTGTGAGTGCACTTTCATACAAAATTTAGGTTTTTAGGTCATTTCCCCAATATTTTCGGAAGTTTCAAAAGTCACCCCACTCCTTTCTCAGTCAGTCGTCGGGAACAGTCTGCTTTCGGGTCCGCGTATTATACTTGGGTTAGGATGGAATCTCTGAAAAGGGTCAATGCAACTGATCAGTGGATCAGGAAGATAATTTGGTCTGGTCACTTTGACTGGATTTTTGTTATGAGGACATCGTTAGTATGTTGGATCGCCGGGCAGACAACTGCGTGGTTCAGACTTCTTAATCTGGTAACACCTAGGAAGAATGGTAGGATCGTGTCGTGTTCAGCCACAGGGTTGAATGAGTTGTGTGGTGAGATCACTCTGTCGCGGAGAATACCCATCGGGTCGAACCACCTGCAAGAGCCACTATGTCGATTGGGTGAGTGGGGCAGGGTAAGTAAACTGTGGACTGCATCAACCTCGAAATGTGCGCTGAGGTAGAGTTTTGGGGCGAAGCTATGGCTCCTAGGTTACCGCGTCAAGACAGTTATCAAGAACAGTCATTTCGGGATTAATTAATTCGCCGCGGTGTGATAGTTAATTCGCCACGCCGAGATTAATATTGGAATCCTAATGTACCTTCCACGTCGGTAATTAACTTGCCCCAGCAAGTTATTCTCTCGACGCGGCGAGATATCTCGCCTCGACGAAATAATTATCTCACCGCGGCAAGTTATCTCGCCGCGAAGATATATTATTTCGCCGAGGTGAGATATTATCTGGCTGTGGCGAAATAATATCGCGCCGAGGCGAGATACATATTGGCAGCCAATATGCCCTCCACGCTTCCGTACTAACTGACACGTGCAAGAAAAAAAAATAATTTTCTTAGTTTAAACGCATATCCAACCGTTCTGTCATTCTTTTTTTTTTTAATAACAATTGAGCATGTTAGATATTCAGCACTAAAGATATCGGGAACCGTTCTGTAATTGTTCTATTACTGCAACGCCTTGGAACTTTTATCAGCTTAAGCTTGTTTATTTATTTATTTGTTGGTGTTTAAGGTCACATACTTATGCACAATAGCTAATCGTGACCGTGACAGTTTTCGGGGTGGAGGAAGCCGGAGTATCCGGAGAGAACCACCGAGCATCAACGAGCAACTGTCAGCTCCTCAACATTCTAACTCTGTTCAAGCTCCGCTCGAATACCTTGCCAATGTAACTGAGAAGACTGATTGGGCGGAAATTGGCCGGATTGGAGGGGTCTTTACCTGGTTTAGGTATCATGACACCAATGGCTGATTTCCAACATTTTGGAAAGTAACCGCCGGCGCGGCATGCGTTGAATAGGATTTTAAGCCTGGTAATTAAGAGAATTTTGGCTTTGTTTAAGGATTTTGTAGCTGATCTCGTCCTCGCCAGGTGAGGAAGAGTTTTTGCACTTTCTGAAGATATTAATGATTTCGTCATTGGTGATCGACAGGTCAACGTCGTCCCCGTCTTCTGGGTCGGATTCAAATTTAGGGTCACGGGAGATGTCTGGGTGTTCATTGATGGAAGTTACTAATTGCGTTTACAATGACGTCATTGTTTTCCGGGCCCTCGTGGGGGCGGTGAGTTTTTCTGAGGAGGGCGACGAAAGTGTCGGCCTGGTCTTTGTTGGAACACGCGAAGGAGCCATCTTCGTTTTTTAGGGGTTTATCTGCTGCTTTTTTGCATCGATTTCTCTGACCAGTTAGAATTTGGAAGTTGTCCCAGAATTTTTTTGGCTTCCCTGACCTCATTCAGTTGGCAGTGGTTTTTTCACAGCTGGCTTGTTCGGTCTGAAGAGATTTCTTAATTTCGCCATGGAGACGGTAATAGGTTTTCTTAGGTCTGCTTTTTTGAGGGGGTAACTTTCTGCTTTTAAGGCGTGAAGAGCATTCCGTTTAGTTTTAATTAGAGTGTTCCGCACAAGCTAGTTCTTCTCCAGGGGCGCACTTCTTTATGACATATTTCAATTAAGGATGAGTTGATTATTTCTTGCAAGCCCGCGCGATGGGCTGAGTTCAGTGGCGTTTGAGTGGGAGCTGCGAGAGAGTTGAACACCGATGATATTGCGGTAGAGGTCCCAGTTTATTTTTTAAAGTTCCTGCGGAGGGTTGGGCGGGGGGTACCTAAGGGGGCCATTGCCTATTTTGATTGGGACATGGACCGGGAGGTGGTCGCTGCCTAGATCATCATCGCTGACCCAGTGGTCGTCGATGTGGTTTATGAGAGAATCGCTGGTGATTATTAGGTCTAGGATATCGGATTGGGATAGCGGGTTGCTACTGATGTAGGTCGCGGAGTTGTCAATCATGACCACATGTAGGTCATGTTTTTTTGGTGATTTCGAGTAGTGCTTCACCGTTGGAACCTATGTTTTGAAAGCTAAAGTGTTGATGTTTAGCATTGAAGTCACCAAGTTCGATATGACACATGAAATACAATTTATATAACTTCAATAATCTTAAGTCAATGAAATAATTCTCCACTGAATGCATAGGCAAAAAGACAGTGAGTAGCATTACTGACCTTTGAAGTTTGTTGAATTATGTTTACGCACCAATTCAGTGAAGTTTGTATAGTTTTGGAAGTCGTCGGCTTATAATTCATCGTATATAGTTCACATTTTCGAGAACACATTGAATTATTTGGCCAATTTCCCTACGATCAGATTTTAACTTTTTACAGAAAACACGATATCAAAATTGATTATTTTAATTTTTTTCTCCCAATTCTTAAAAACAATTTCAACAAAACCATATCATGTGCCCCCCCCCCCCCCCCCCTTTACTAGAATTAACTCAACGAGCTCGTTCCAATGAGGATCACGTGACATTGTTTTGTTGAATTTTTTTTAACCTTTCACCCAACGTTTAATGCACAAAACCGGACAGGCTATTCTCAAAAATCGCCAATTAATTTTCATTATCTTTTCATTTTTTTGTCTCAAAAACATAGGTTATGACCCTTCGTTGGAACGAGCTCATCGAGCTCGTTCCAATGAGGGGTCATAACCTATGTTTTTGAGACAAAAAATAAAAAAAATCGTTATTCAAGAATTTTTTTGTCGTCTGCTTTTCATGTTACAAATTTCCAGTGCACAATTGTATATTAAGCAGTGGATGTAGACAATTCATTAATTAGTTACGGGTTAATCGCTCGCAATGTGGAACGGAAGCGTGCTGTTCTCTAATCGCAAAAAGAAAACATTGCAAGTGCCTTGGTACTCAAGAGCAACAGCTCACCTTAAAATCGAAAGACGGGCACCAGACTGTGCTAGCAGGCCGTGTTTACCCCATGGACCAGTGCCAACATCTTTCCCAAACGGAAACCCTGATATACGGCATGTGAAACTCTATATCGACGAGAAGGCAGCCCCCCCCCCCCCCCCCCCCCCCCCCCACACACACACACGCGCACGAAATTCATTCATCACTGACATTTCCATGTTTTGTTGAAAATGATAGGCCTTGCTGTGAACTCTTCTGTATGTCTCGATTTTGCAAGTAACACACAACACCGAATCGGCAGATTCGGAGCTGTGTGTTAGCTGCACAATCACATAATAAAATAAATTATTCGACTTTTACTGGTCTATTCGTAGGACAAAGTCAAATTCATTTTACCAGTTGTGGTTTCCGTAAAATATTCAAGAACTAAACATGATCAGGAATCTGTTCGTGTGAATCGAACATTTCCCAAGCGCGAATTTAGCAAATACCGGCTATATCACTAGAATGCTGCATTCACATAATGCACGCCACAGGGATGTAAGTAATGGTAACCACCTTTAAAGGCAAGTATCCAACAAAGTTATTGTTTAGTTACATTTGGGTATCATTTGGTTACATTTGGGTATCATTTGGGTACATTTGGGTATCATTTGGGTACATTTGGGTATCATTTGGGTACATTTGGGTATCATTTGGGTACATTTGGGTATCATTTGGGTACATTTGGGTATCATTTGGGTACATTTGGGTAAAAAGACGTGCCCCAGTGATATAAATTAACAATTAACTGGAAAGGTTAAGAAGCATTGTCCCGATAAAGATAACTCGACTGCAATAAATATCATGTACACTTTATTCAAGACACGCAGCTGTGACCCAGCTGCAAATAAAACTTACAGCATTTTGTTCCCATGACAGATATATGCATACGTACAATGGAACTATTACCACCTCCCATATGACAATCTATCAATATCATACCACCATTTACACAAAAAATGCTTAACCCTTTAAGCAAGGCAAAGGATGCAGAAATTTATTATTCTGTCTTTTTCAAATTTTTCCCAAAAATTTCAACAAAACCATATCATCTGACCCTCATAAGAACGAGCTTGATGAGCTCGTTCCAATGAGGGGTCATATGATGTTTTGCGAAAACGTTTTTAGCTAAATTTGCAAAATTAAGCGGGTGGATGTGTCCGATTCATTGGGTAAAGGGTTAAGTAAGGAGTTAGGCTGTAAAGGAATACAGATTTAGGAGAATGTTTGTGTAGGCTGAACGGTTGGAATTTTTCAAATTCTCCCACCAGGTGGCAGTTAAAATCCAACAGTCTTGTGGAACAAGAGAAGTTTCTTCAATGACACCGGAATCGTTAACTGAATTACCATTTAGGCGGTGAAAATTATTGAACTGACACAAGTATTCTTTAAACACGACTTTGGCACTTTTACTGAGTCTGATGATTGTACATTTATTCAAGGAGCTCTGTCAAACAAGATATAATTGATTAAATCCCTATGCTGAATGCACTGAGGCCAAATAGCTCTGTAAGGTTTAGTTTTCCCAAATCAGACTGATTTATTTATTTATTTATTGGTGTTTAAAGTCACATATTTATGCGCAATGGCTAATCATGACCGCAATCAGACTGATAATCTGAAAAATACTACATCTTGCTTGATAGAACTCTCCAAGCTTTCAAACAAGATATAACTTGTTAAATTCAGTTTAAAATGAAAGAAAATGTACTGCTAAAAACTTTGGCATTTTAAAACACTGAAACGGGTATATTAATCTGGCACAAAACTGTTTTGGTCATTCTAACATATTCTGATTATTTATTGATTGGTGTTTAAGGTCACATACTTCAGCACAATGGCCAATCGTGACTGCAACATGAAGATAAAGTCAAGTCCAGCCAATTGTTTATGCCCATTTTCGATAACTTCCACCCCAAGCATTGGTGAGCGGGTCCTACAGTTAAAACTAGAAGTCCTGTCACGAATAGTGCGCTTATCTTGGCTTAATTGCGCGTTGGAATTGCACGCAATTGCCATATCGAATGGCATCCAAAGCACGGCAGGTTCTCCCGGTTACTCATAGCAAACACATGCAATGTTTCTGCCAATGGACCTCCGGGTTACCCGGAGGTCCATTGGCTGAAACATTGCTTATGCACGGGCCATATGTACAGAATTTGATAGCTTTACTTGGGCCATAACGCGCATATTAACGTGCATATTAACGTGCATATGAACGTGCTATTTGTGCGCATTTCATGACAGGACTTCTAGTTTTAACTATATTTTACCAGTAAAACAGAGCTTGTTTACCACCTATTTTGATTGACTTTACACAGAAACAATAAAAAGTACAGTTTCGTTTAGGCTTATTAGGCTTTAACCCTTTACCCAACATAATGGCCCAAACTGGCCAGTGCTATTCTAAAAAATTGCCAATTAATTTTCATTATTTTTTTCTTTTTTTGTCTCAAAAACATAGGATATGACACCTCGTTGGAATGAGCTCGTTCCAATGAGGGGTCATAACCTATGTTTTTGAAACAAAAGATTAAAAAATTTAGTTATTCAAGAATTTTTTTTGCAAATGTCGTCTGCTTTTCAGATTAGGTAAAGGGTTAACAACACTTTCGACCGAGGGATTCCTCGTGACCAACAATTTTATGGGTGGAGGAAGGCAAAGTACCGAGTGAAAACCACCAAGCAGCAGCAACCAACTGACAGACTCCACAGAGTACTAACTCCACACAAGCAGGGATAGCATCGGTTGAAAACATGTGTATCATTGACACTCAGTTCCCCTCAACTGGTCACATGCTAGAAGCCACTATCAGGACTTTCAAAATAAAGGAGGGTGTCAGAGCAAAATCCAATATTTTCATTGCTCACATTTCATATTCTGCCAAATGCAAGTAATATTTAGTTAAAAATAAATTTGTTTTATTACAAATGTTTGGAGAGTGCCAGTAGGCACTCTCCAATAATTTGTAATAAAACAAATCTTGAATAATAAATTCAGACCATGCAAAATAAATTTAGCCCTGAACCACTTAAGGCACAGCACCACAGTGCTTCCACGTGGACATTCGGGCAGACCTTTAGATCATACTAATTTGGGCACAATGGCAAATATGGATGTAGCCTGCATGGTTGGAGAAAAAGCACCAGTATTTTCTTCTTGGCGTCTGTTTTGGGTTTTAGGTCCCCGTCTTAAAATGATAGTTTTCAACCCCTTGTTATAGGTCTTCACCATTATCACTGGTTCCCACAACTCTTTGACGCAAGTTTATTCGACTAACTCAAGAAGGCTTCTTAGTTTCCCAGCGTCAAGCCAAAGATCTATTTGAATGTAAATTACGCATGGCGTTTATTGAGAAATGCCACAAACATGAACATAATAATAGATCTCAAGCTTTAAGTGCATGATCATATAGAATTCGTCACAGAAAAGCAATCGGCATCGACAGTGTTGTACGACATTGTCAACGCTGATTGCTTTTCTATGGCGAACTCTGTGCTTTTTTTTTAAAAATTATTTATCTATTGCCTTGTTTGATTTGAAGGTAAGCTCTAAGCTGCATTGCAAACATCGGAGAAACCTAACCAAACTATATACTGCCGAAACACTGCAAAACTTTGGAAAAAGTTTCAAACTCTGCATAATTTGGACACATTTATCTTATTTGGGCACAGCGTTTAGTCGTTAGTTGGGAGGAATTTAAAGGCCTGCATTCGGGATTAAGGGTCTTGCCCAAGGATACAACACAGTTACCACTGGTGAGGATCAAATCGTGTATCTTTTGGTTTGAGTCCAATACCATAAACACTGAGTGCTTCTAAGAAGTACAGTGGAGCCCAATTAATTGGATATCTCTAAATTGAATAACCCTGTTAACTTGACTTCCATTTACCATTATTATTTATTTATTTAATGCTCAGGCATCAATTCACGCTGAAAAATTAAGTCATATTCCCCTGTCGGTCGGCAAAACGAAATATCAAAATGATATTTAGAAATCGATATTTCATCGTAGGTTCATTTCCACTGTCTTCGATGTTCAGTGGCAGCACGTTTAATGGGCCGATAAACATTTACATGCAATCATCACAGAGTCAGCACATCAGTAATGAATTCCAGAGTCCCAAAATACAAACGAATTCGAATAATTGATAGTGACAGTGACTAAATCAATTCATTAAATCAGCGGTTTCAAAGTTTGACTTTCTCATTCACCTTCCAGCGAAAAGCCGAAATCACTTTCAAATTTCTTCAGTTCAACTTCACACGTCTTCAGTGCATTGAGTTCAAAAAAAATAAAATGACGTGTCTTGTTATTGAAAATAAGAAAGTGGTGTTTTTTGTTATTGTTCTATTTCTTCGAAACACATTGCGATTATTTCAATTCGCCAGCCTTGGTAAATCGTAAAGTTAGGGGAGAAATAAGGCGGGACTACTTTTTGTGCGGATATTCACACATTCCAATGGTTGGAGTTTGGTTGTTGTAATTTTTGTATGGACGCCGGTTCGGCACATAAATTTTGCGCCTTAATGGCAAATAAAGGCCACAAATTGGAGAGTTTGTAGTCGTAGAGCATTAAATAAAAAGAAAATTCACGAAAATTTGATGAATACCGAAAATATCTCGTTCGTGGCTACAAGAAATATGAGGATCTTCACTCGCGACTGCGTCGCTCGTGAAGATCCTCATATTTCTTTGTAGCCACTCACGAGATATTTTCGGTATTCATCAAATTTTCGTGAATATCCTCTATTTATTGGTGGTTAAAGTCACATATTTCTGCACAATGGCTAACCATGACCGTGACAGTTTTACGGGTGGAGGAAGTTGGAGTACCCGGAGAGAACCACCGAGCAACTGTCAGCTCCCCAACATACCAACTCCACACAAGCAGGGTTAGCATTGGTTGAAAACTGGTGCACCATCGACGTGCAGTACGCCTTAGTACACAACATCAACGTACCCCCACGTGAGCAATGGGGGTGAAGTGTCTTGCTCAAGGACACAATGCGGTTGCCGCAGGTGGGATTCGAACCGAGGACCTCTCGGCTTGCAGCCTGCACCTCTACCAACTGAGCCACCGCGCCCCCTTCCATTTACCATACCTTCAGAACATATTTGACCCGGTAAAAAGGCAAGAGAATGATCTGTTGATTGAATAAAATGTTGTGTAACATGTTGAGAAATTACAATGAAAGTCATCAAATTCCCTTTGCCTGTAGACCTATATGGTCTCAGTACATCCAATGAAGGCATTTAATCCATTATACAGAATACAGAAAAGTGACAAAATCCCTGTTAATTGGATATTCCTGTTAATTGAATAAATTTTTACTGACAAAGTGGATATTCAATTAACAAGGTTCTGTGGTATTATCAAATATGATTTTGCCAGCCCACTGAAATTTTTAACTTTTTCTTATTCTGGGTGGTTTTGAACTTTCAACTATTTTCCATTTGCGAATGACAGGAAGGGGTAGGGTACAGGGAACACCACCCTCCCCCATTTATTTATTTATTGGTTTTTAAGGTCACATACTTCTGCACAATGGCTAATCATGACCTCAACATGGAGATAAACTCAAGGTCAGTCAATCATTTATACCCATGTTGCCCATTTTAGAGGATTCGCACCCCAAGCACTATTTTACCAGTGAAACTGAGCTTGTTTACCACAGTAAACAAGCACTGCTTCACTTCCCAGGGTTCCCATGGTGGACCCTCCCCCATCGCATCATCTCTGACTTCCAAGGAATTTCCAGGACCTTCAATTCAAGAATTCTTGATTTCCTTTAAACTGGGGAGCACCAATGAGCTACATACACTTAAAAGAACACACAAGCTGAGAGAATTTTTCATATTCAAATATCGTACCCGAGTGTTATTATGCCCGCCAGATAGATTAAGGATTAAATGGTCATAGTTAGTGACCAAGGACTTTTACATTCTTTTAATTCCCCCAGCCAACCCTCCACCCCCCCCCCCCCCCCCCCCCCCCCGGGCTTATTCCAGGGTTTGTATGGTACTTCCATTGGAAGGTTGTGAAAATTTAGGGTTGTGTCACAAACAATAGGACATACAGTGCGTGGAGAGTGAATTACAGCTAAATCACCTGTGTTGTGGAGTTATCACCCAAAGTAACACTTTCAAATTCTGTACATACGGGCAAAAACTATAGGTAATGTTTCAGCCAATGGACCTCCGGATCCAACCCGGCGGTCCATTGGCTGGAACTTTGCTTGTGATTGTTATGCTCGGCAATTATTGCTTGGGTGGAATTTCCACTCTGTGGGTTATTTAGTGATAATACTCTCTCTATGTACTGTCCACTGGAATTATTATAATTCACAAGAAAAATGGTCTGTAAGACAATTTTCATGTAAATTAATGAGAAATAAAAATCCACTAATTTAGTTATGAATTCAATAAAATGGGCATTCTCATTTCTGCAGCTTTCTGATTCAGTAAAGAAGTTTAAAACAACGAACAGAAAATGAACAGCCCATCACAAGAAAAAGGCCAAGAATGATCATTTGAACAGCATTTGGTAGTGTAACAATGGTCGCCCTCAACCTACACAAACCCCAATCAAAATGTTCTGAACAAGGGTGTAAAACATTTCCTAACCTGACATTGAAATCAGCCATAAAGCATGTACAACCAACAAAAATTAGGCAGAACAAAATCATTTGGAAAAACATTCTGAAAGAAGCAACTTTTATCACAAATAAATACAAGCCAATGAAAGTGTTCCAGCATTAGTACCAAATTGAATGTCGACCAAAATCTTTAATTTTTTGCCACTGCATTTGGCAGTGTGCAGGTTCACTACTTTCATTAAATGCTGCAAAGCCAGAAAATATAAGGTCCGTTATCTTTATCACCAATAAGGTAAGAGTGGTATTCCATCCTGACCCATGTTTCAAAAATTTTCAGAACAGTCAAATTTTCATTTGGGAATAAAAAGTCTGACACAGAACTGAAGTCTTTAAAATAATTGCCAATAAAAGTTGCTTTTGATTTTTACATCAATGTAAGATCCATAACTAACACTATTAATTGAAAATAGGATGTTTTAATTCTTACATTAATAAAATTTCCATAATCCAGTAGAAGTATTTTCATCAGTTTCCAGAATCCTGCACCCAACAGTTAAAACTAGAAGTCCTGTCATGAAATGCTCACAAATAGCACGTTGATCTGTCCGTTAATATAAGCGTTATGGCCATAGTAAAGCTATCAAATTCTGTTCATATGCCCTGTGCACAAGCAATGTTTCAGCCAATAGACCTCCGGGTAACCCAGAGGTCCATTGGCAGAAACATTGCATGTGTTTGCTCTGAGTAACCAGGAGATGGATTTGCTTTGCTTTGGATGTCATTCGATATGGCAATAGCGTGCAATTTCAACGCGCAATTAAGCCTAGATAAGCGCACTATATGTGACAGGACTTCTAGTTTTAACTGTAAATAACATATAACCAACTCACCCTGTGCATTTTTGCAATCTTAGTGTGAATGTTCACATAGCTGCAATGTGAGTGATATTGCAGCCTGTCCACTAATCCTGTGCACTTCCTATGGTTAGCCAATGTATCAACTGATCTTGTGCAATGACTATGATCAATTAGTGTATGCTAAAGGTTTGTCACTCCTCTTTCTGGTTCATATTTATTTATTTACTGGTGTTTAAGGTCACATACTTATGCACAATGGCTAATCATGACCGTGACAGTTTTACGGGTGGAGGAAGCTGGAGTACCCAGAGAGAGCCACTGAGCATTGACAAGGAACTGTCAGCTCCCCAACATTTTCTGTTCAAGCTCTGTTATAGCAGTTGAATTCATGCGCACCATCGATGTGCAGTGCGCCATAGTACACGGTGCCATCGTGCCCCCATGTAGGCAACTGGGATAAAGTGCCTTGCCCAAGAACACAACGCGGGTCGCCCCGGACAGGGATCGAACTCGGGACCTCTAGCAATTCTAGCATTCTGGTTCATACACAGCTGTGGAGACTGTACCTTTTCATGTGATGTGTGAAATGGCTGTTAGCAATTTTTTTATAACCAGAAAGTGGGACTAACCCAGTGCATTGCACAGGGTTAGTCAAACTCTCTGGTGATATAAAAAAAATTAATTTCATTATTAACCAAGTAACTAATCACACACTGTACAGCATTTGTGTAAATCTTATCGATAGGAACTTTTTACCCAACGCAAAAAAAGCGCCAAAAACCAGCCAGTAATATTCTCAAGAAGAATTTAAACTCTGCTTATGGCCACTCATTGGGATGGAGTGTGGAAATGATTTTTTTTAGTGAATTTCAAAAATGAAAACATCATATTCCATTTTCAATGAATAGCTTAACTCTGGATTACAAAAACATCTGATTTTTATTATTGTGATGAACAGCAGATATATCAAAATGTTTTGAGGTATACTTGTGTTTTCTAATAAAACGTAAGACAAGAAACCTATTTTTTGTACATATATTAATTATTTAAAAGTGATTAAGTTCACATATTTCTGCACAATGGCTAATCGTAACTGCAACATGGAGATAAAGTCAAGTCCGGCCAATCGCTTATACCCATGTTGCACATTTTAGAGGACTTCCACCCTACAGTACAGTCGACGTGGATTGGTCGTAATCCATGCATGAGCAGTGATGTCCATGCAGGCATTTACCAGGTAATAAAAATCATCAGCAAAATGTTAATTAATGAAGCACCGGGTTGTACCCGGTGCTTCATTAATTAAATCTTTGATGATTATTCCTATAATTACTGTTTGGAATCTAATATTATTGTGTCCGTGGAAATATTGTCCACCCATGGAAAGTGACCAGTCCACGGCAGACGTACTGTAAGCATTGGTGACTGGGTCCTATTTTACTGGAAAAACAGAGCTTGTTTACCACAGTAAATAAGCACCGTTTCACTCCCCAGGGTTACCAAGGGAGAATTTTTGTACAAAAACCAACAACCATAACCCAAAAACAATATGCGCAAAACACTTTGAAAAGGTATTTTGCTTGTATTTTAATGATATGAATAACATTTTAAAACTTCAGAGAAAAATTAATATAAACTAAAATTAAAGGAAATGACAAAAAGAAGA
Organism: Pictodentalium vernedei; assembly: GCA_031216915.1. Lineage (NCBI taxonomy): Eukaryota > Metazoa > Mollusca > Scaphopoda > Dentaliida > Dentaliidae > Pictodentalium > Pictodentalium vernedei. Next base: position 100,838,784 of record CM062296.1, read on the forward strand.
ATGTTTTCCTATTTAATTATTTATGTATTTATTTATTAGTGTTTAAGGTCACATATTTGTGCACAATGGCTAATCATGACCACAACATGAGTATCGACTCAAGACCAGGGGTGAGCGTTAATAAGCCATGTTGCCCATTTTAGAGAGGGTTTGCACCTCCCAAGCATTGGTGACTGGGTCCTATTTTACCAGTAAAACAGAGCCGGTTTACCGCAGTGAACAGGCACTGCTTCACTTCCTGTGGTTCCCACAGGGAAATGTTTTCCAACACATAATAAGAACCAGAAGCAACTGAAGTTATTGTATGGTGATCCTACAGATAATTCCAGGCACCATCATTGCTGTTTCTTAACTTATAAATTGCTTCTTCATGCTGCACCTCACCTTAGGTCTGTCTGTCCTCGCACTCCAAAAAGATCAAAAGTAGGATAGAACTTATAATTTCTATTCCATTCCTCAGGCCTACCTGGTTCTCTGTCCAGGTAGGCCTGGCGTGTGGTGTACAAAGTATTAAATATAAAGGATTTCTAAGGAGTCGAGATTTCATACGAAATTTCTGCACTGAGTTCACTAAAATTGAGCTGTGGCAAGAATTTCCAAGGCTCATATTGATTTTAACTGGTTGAGGGCTAGATTATTTTTGGTCGTCTGAATTTGTTCTTCAAAATTTGTTTTATTACAAATTGTTGGAGAGTGCCCACAGGCACTCTCCAACGATTTGTAATAGAACAAATTTATATCAACAAAATATTATTTTCGTTTGACCTAATGGCAACACTGAACAAGGAAAATACTGGCTTTTACTCTGGTATCTTCATTTTTCTGAAAGTGACTTCCAGTACACAACCAGTTAATGAACGAGGTTCAGGAATTTCATGTCAAATATCATGACAAATTTGAGATTCTTTTTATTACATAAGATGTAATTAAACCTTTTCACTAACATAATAGTTAGAGCTGGCCAGCACTGTTAAAAAAAACTGCCGTCCACAATTTTTTTTTTTTTTTTTGCTTGAAAGCATAGTTTATGACCCTTCAATGCAATGAGTCAATTCCAATGAGAGGACATAAGTTATGTTTTCAAGACAAAAAATAAAAATATTTATTTATTTAGGAAACAGTTTCTGCAAATGTCTTCTGCAATTAGTATCAAGTATACAGTTAATGAAAAAAATAAGAGAAAATTAATTTCTACTTCGGAAAACAGAAAATTATGTCAACGTTGACTTTTGACATCATTCCCGTATCAGACCTGCTGTGAATGATGTTGTCCACAATGAGCTATTTGATGGTGGTTATGTGATAAACCTATATATATATACTACTGTTGAAAATACCCTTGCCAAAACTGCACCTCAGATGCACATAAGGTACATGAAGTAGTGCTCGACTGATGATCGCAATTGGCGACCCCAATCAGCCGCTTGTGGGCAATCGGATGACAACAGCAACGGTTCAACTGATTGTTGCCAAGTATCTTTTTGTGATGATTCATTAACCATATTTTATTATCTTCCGCAATTGTTAATGTAAAATGATGTCAATGAAACCATTCAATAAAATTGAGAAACAACCACAATGTGTATTCCTAATTACTCTCGACACCCCTTTACAGGATATACAAGTCAAACATCATGTAAAGTGTACAAATGAGTGTACTTGCGGCAATCCCCAGTTCATACTGGAAAAAGTGAAGATTGTACTCCATTGACTCAGGTTATAGTAAAATGACCAGTCGTGCACAATTGGGTGGTAAACGTGGCTCTGAGAGCCACGTATACCACCAAAGTGTGCACGTCTGGTTATTTTATTGCGACCTGAGTCAACAACGTTTAACACTGTGAAATATGTTCAATTTAATGTAGTTCTTTCAAGCCTCGACTTGTCTAGTAGTGCACAATATTACAATCGGAATCGGCTGAGTGTGAGCTCAAATAACTGGTAATCAGGCAGCGGCCATTTTTGGTAATTGGCTGAACACTAACATGAAGGTGCACAAGGATAATTGAGCACCTCATAAATGAAGCACTGATTAGTGAATGTATTTATAAATGTACATATTTTGTATAATGTATTTATTTATTGATGTTAAAGGTCACATATTTTTCCGCAATTGCTAATCGCGACAGCAACATGGATATAAAGTGAAGTTCAGTCCATCATTTATACCTGTACTGCCCATTTTAAAGGACTTTAAACCCAGGCATTGGTGACCGGCTGACATTTTACAAGTAAAATGTAGTTTGCTTACCACTGTAAAATTATTCCCAATGCCTGTTTTTAAAAAAAAACAATGTTTGATGCCTTTTAACAAGTATCTGGAATGTCTTCCTACTTACAAATTAACCCTTTACGCAACGCAGACGATATCAAAATTTATTTTTTTAAATATTTTTTCACAACATTTCAACAAAACCATATAATGTGACCCCTTCCTCGTTGGAACGAGCATGGCGAGCTCGTTCCAACAAGGAGTCACATGATATGGTTTTGTTGAAATTTGTTGAAAAATAATATTTTTTCAACGACTGAATTTGCATATTACGCAGGCAGATGAGGCCGATTCGTTGGGTAAAGGGTTAACCAAGCCATTACATTTGTACTGTGATGAGCAGGCTTTCAAAATCTTTCTTTTGCTTAACCCCAAAAAAGGTTTTGCAAAAATAATTTGCTTAATCATTCACAGTTTGGGTTAACCCATTTGCAGAAAATGATGTTTTGAAATGTTTCTGTTTTGAATTTTGCATGAACGAAAAATCGGTTATGCAAGGCATGATTTGCTTAACCTTTGCATGAACTAAAGTTTGTACAATTATTAAAAGCCCAGATGAGTGGAGTGGGTGGATAGAAGCCTGCATTGAAAAGCGAGGAAAACATCTACAATTTCAGGTAAATAGTCTTGAATGAAGGCTTGTGTATATGACAACACTTATTTCATACATATTATAATTTGTATTGTGAACTGTACACAATAATTGATGAGCGATAATAAATTATTGAATTATTTGACAGTTTTTATGAAATGAAGACACTTCTGCATTCTAGAAGCCAAGTATTCCTGCAAACACAATACTCAAACAATGTCCCAAAACACTTCCATGTTCAGACAGGTAAACAAAACATCTGGAAGCAATCACAATTAAACACGCCAATTTTTCATACATTTCCAATGAATCCAGTGCTAGTATTTAAGTGGCATCAATGAAATACAGTGGAACCCTGTTAACTGAATAGCCACTTTGCCAATTTATTTATTTATTGGTGTTTAAGGTCACATACTTATGCACAATGGCCAATCGTGACAGTGACATTTTACGGGTGGAGGAAGCTAGAGAGAACCACTGAGCATCGACAAGCAACTGTCAGCTCCTACTTTGCCAACAAATATTATTCAATTAACAGGAGTACTCTATGAACAGGGAGGTTGTTACTTTCCTGTATTCTAGAAATAAACTGAGCATTTATTCTATTATATCCTGTTTGACAGAGCTCCATGAGCTCTGTCAAGCAAGATATAATAGATTAAATGTCTGTATTAGATGTATGAAGGCCACATTGGTCTATAAACAAGGGAAAACTGTAGAGAGTCTGGGTAATTTCTTGACTGGTTATAAGATTTTTATTCAAAAAACAGGATATACACTATAACCTGTATTCAATTAACAGGTCAAATTTAGGGCTGTTGCGACTATCATTTTTTGTAATCGACTAATCGTGACCAGTAATTGACGGTTAGTCGATTAATAGTCGCTTCCCATGATTTTTTAGCAAATCATTCTTCTGTTCGTAAAACTCTGAAAATGACAATGGCACCAGTGTGTTCAGACGAAGTGGGGTTGTGGGAACAACAAATCGGTCCCGACTGAAGATACATGTAGTCCAATCTTGGACCCACAGTCCGTAATATAATTTTCGGGGTTGGTACGTCCTGTAGGACGTACCAACCCAAAAAATAATATTACTGACTGCGGGTCCAAGTTTGAACTAGATTGAAGCTGATGAATTAAAATGAATTTACCAAAGAACATTCCTGCATATGTTTCCTTTCTGCAATAAGTTTCTCAAAATTTTGAACATTGAGATCTATGCATTCCCTCGTCAGTTGTTAAAATTGGATCTTAGTCTGAAGTTCCGAACTTTGAGAAGTGATCTGACGTTCTGACTTTCGTCATAATTTTGTCACTTCCGCACTTTGGGTTTTCCAATGGATGCATTCGTGTGTACAAGACTGGAGAAATTCAGAAGAATCTATTCTTCTTGAGTAACTGTGAGTGTTCTTTCTTACACAGTCAGTGATAGTCATACAGTCTTCCGGATATGAATGTTAACTATGGTTAGATATTTAAAGTTATTCACCTTCATTGATCATTCACCTCACAAAACAATGCAATTTAGCCCCGACGTGTAGTAGACGTGTACCACCTTGAAAATGAACGACGATCGACTAAAAATAAAAAACGTTGACTACTTCAATAGTCCACGGTTAGTTGACTAATCAAATAATCGCGACAGCCCTAGTCAAATTTGTACTGGAGGTAAATGGTTTTGTGTTGGGAAATTATATTCAATTAACAGGGTTATTCAGTTAAGAGATATCCAATTAAGCGGGCTCCACTGTACTGCCTAAAGGAAAAGCAGAGGAAAAATGGCCATATGCGAACATCCTTTTTTGCAGAATATTTAATATTTACTGACTTGAATAGATTTTCGCAATGAGCACCTTATAAACATATTTCAAATTTCTTTTCAAATTAAGGCTCAGCTGCTTTACAGCGGTCAATCTCATTTGAAAAATAAATTCTCTAAAAACACTGAATCTGAAGGAAATCAACAACAAAAATTAATTCTGCAAAAATTTTTTTTTTAAGAAATCACATTTTGGGAAAAATGTTGACGATGGGATTCTCACTCTGCTAACTGGTATCGAAATATCAAAATTTTAAGAAGCCAATTTTTTTCCCACAATGCAACAAGGAATGGAACAAATTCAAACTTCTTTGAAAGAGATCAAGTGTTCTGTCAAAGAAAATTGATTTCATTAAATACCAAAGCTGCAAATTTTTCCCATCATGCAACAAGGAATTTAACCAATTCTAGATAGAGTTAGTTGATACAGTTAACCGATTAATCGATTAACCAATGATCAATGTCTTGATCAATCAAAAAAGTAATTGATTGGTTAGCCGTTACTTTTGAACTACAGTATTATATGGGTTAACAAAGGAACAAACTTGCTCCAAAAGAGGCAAACATTGTCACACTTCATTCTCAACCCTCCACCAAATGTGGATAGCAGACGATACTTGCACCAGAAATTCTCGAATTCCAGAAGATTTTCAGTGTTTGTCTAAAAAAAATAGCTTATGACCCCCTCATTGGAACGAGCTCAACAAGCTCATTCCAATAAGGGGTCATAAGCTATGTTTTGAGACAAACATTGAAAACATAATAAAATTTCAATGGGCATTTTTGTATATGGCGCTGGCCGGTTCTGCCCGTTGAGTAAAGTTTTAATTATATAAATCATCAATGGTACAGCAATTATTCAGCTACCTATTAGGGCAAGTGATTAATCAGTTAACCAAGGTTAATCAATGTGATTAATCGGTCAAGAAAACCATTTAACCGTTTCAGCTCTAACCAATTCAATCAGGGCTGACAGAGTTCTTTGCTCTGTCAAGCAAGATTGAAATGGTTCAATTCCAAGTGGCATTATGGGAAAGAGTTGCAGCTTGAAATTTCCGCATTCTCTGACATCAGTCTGCAGAGGATTAAGCAATCAAACAGGATCTGAAGCACTGAGAGACCACAACAAATACTGTCCGATAGAACAATGACAGGCTGCCAACAACATATAAATCTGTGAATCTGGAATGAATTATGCAATACACGTCGGAGCCATTTGTTTGACATACCAGCTAAAAAAATTGAGGGACATTTTTGTCAACCAATCATACAAATTTTTATGGAAAAAAAACGCCCAAAAGCTTTCTGCACAAAATTCAAATGATTGGTAAATTTGAAACGGTGTAATGAAAAACAAAAGTTTCCAGTGATTGATGTAAATGGCTCCGGAGACAAAATTGTTTACAGAGAAAAACAATTGATAAAGTTTTACAAGATGCCAACACAAATGATCTTCCTCAGGGGAAACATGAAATCATTTCCAGAACCTGGCAGCATCTGACCACTGTCTCCAAATAAATAACACTAACTGCAAACTGAATGCAGTTATGAATATCGAGATAGTTCCTTCAGTCCAGTCATCTTTCACAATGATCCTATGGCTCCGACATTTTCTGTGATAACCAGTCTAGTCCTTCATAAAGTCCTGTTCCTTGTGTTGCACATGTGCTCTGTATGTACCACTAAAAAAAAACAACACATAATTATTTGTACATCCACTTGATTGGTGTTTAACAACACTTTCGTCAACAATGGTCATCTTGTGTTGGTCAGTTTTACAGGTGGAGGAAGACAAGCTATGCAGAGAGAACCTCTGAGCACGTGAGAAACTGTCAGAATCCCCAACGTATTATCTCAGAGCAACCAGGATTATCATTGGTTGAAGACAAGTGCAACATCAATGTGCAGCATGCCTTAGTACACAGTGCCACTGAGCCCCCACGTGGGCAATCTGGATGAAGTGGTTTGCCCAAGGACACAATGCACTTTTCATCTAGACATTATTTGGAGTCATCCTAACAAGTTATATTGAAATCCCCTCATAAATATGACCTGTAGACTGTGCTAAAGGTTTTCGGGCTTCGGCACCTTTAGCCGCCACGGTTGCCCAATCATGTCCAAAAGGGGACGTTCTCATCTAGACATTATATGAAGTTAACCTACCAAGTTACAATGAAATCCCTTAATAAATATGACCTGTAGACTGTGCTAAAGGTTTTCGGGCTTTGGGCTTGGGCAGCCATCATGGTTGAATGATCGCAACCATAGGGGACAATCTCATCTGGGCACCATCTGGAGTGATCCTAAGAAGTTACAATGAAATCCCTTCATAAATATGACCTGTGGGCTGTGCTCAAGGTTTTCAGGCTTCGGGCACTTGTAGCCTTCACAACTGACCAATCACGACCAAAAGGGGATTTCATCATCTAGGCATTATATGGAGTCAACCTAACAGGTTACAATAAAATCCTTCCATAAATATGACCTTTTGCCTATGCTAAAGGTTTTTGGGCTCGGGCACCCATTAAGGCTGCATGATCGCGATCAAAATGGGACGTTCTCATCTAGACATTATTTGGAGTCATCCTACCAAGTTACAATGAAATCCCTTCATAAATATGACCTCTAGACTGTGCTAAAGGTTTTTGGGCTTCGGGCCCTTGTAGCCATCACAGTTGCCCAATCAAGTCCAAAAGGGGATTTTCTCATCTAGACATTGTATGAAGTCAACCCATCAAGTTACAATGAAATTCATCAATAAATATGACCTGTAGACTGTGCTAAAGGTTTTCGGGTTTTGGGCTTGGGCAGTCGTCACGGTTGGCAGATCATGCCCAAATCGGGAAATTCTCTTCTAGACATCATAAGGAGTCATCCTACCAAGTTACAATGAAATCCCTCCACATTAAACATGACCTGCAGTCTGTGCTAAAAGTTTTTGGGTTTCGGGCTTGGGCAGCCATCACGGTTGATAGATCAAGCCCAAAAGGGGACGTTCTCATCTAGGCATTATACAGAGGCATCCTACCAAGTTACAATGAAATCCCTACATAAATACGACCTGTAGACTGTGCTAATGGTTTTCGGGTTTTGGACTCGGGCAGCCATACCGGTTGCCCGATTGCGACCAAAAGGGGACGTTCTCATCTAGACATGACCCCAAACCTGCATATGAAATTTCGTGACGATCAGACAAGAACTGCGGGGTGTAGCCCGTGCTAAAGGAAAATGTGAACAGACGTCACAGACTCACAGACTAACAGACTCACAGACTTCCGCACGCGTGATGGCAATAGCTTATCTTGACTATGTCAAGTTAAGCTAAAAATGTGGAATGACTAAAATGAAACGATAATTCAATGCCGAACGGAGTTGATCCGCTTGTTATTTAAAGCCAGCTCTACTTCTGTTTATATAATAATCAGGGGTATTCTTTTAAAAAAACATTGCTTTTGACAATGTATCCAGTAACTGTGATTGAAATGAACAATACTAAATATAAAATAATGTGGTCATGTTGTGGAACTAACCATTTATTGACGTTGAACAGCTGAATAACTTTTCAAAGCTCGAAACTTGAAATTTTTATAAATGGTCACTAGTCATAATGCACAATAAGTTGAAATGAACAGCAGTAGAGGTAACAGTGTTTGCAGTGATGTAGCTACATTGCTACAAACAATCTTACCCCTACAAGTCAGTTGGGTATCCACTCAGAACAATACTCAATATAAAATAAGTGATCAATTACAATCTGTAAATATTCACGGTTATGGCTGAAGTATATTCGAAAATATTCTAGTTTCCGATTTTGAATGGAATCAAATCGAATACAGACTTTCAAATTGAATTTCAAATCGAATTTCAATTTTTGGAGGAGCTTGGTAACCAGTGACCCGCTGCACTCTCATTTGTACAGACAGAAAAAAAAATTGTGAAGTACCTTCTGTACTGTATGTGCAACTCTAAGGACATGGATTCTTCTGCCCTCTTTGGGAATGGCTCTGGGGCCCATGAAATTGGGAAAATCTGCATCATGAAGGCCCAAATTGGGAATTTATTTGGGAAAACAAACACACAAAGAATAAGAAATGTTACCTTCATATCGAATAGAGAACATTTATACAGAAGCTACTACAGTAGAACCTGTCTTGAGAGACCGCCCTTTGGGCCACACAAACGTGGTCTCTCAAGACAGGGGGTCTCTCGTAACAGGTTTCAGGTCTTCTCAAGTCAGTGAATAACCAACCACAAAATTCAGAAATGGAGAAGAATGGATTTTTGTAATTACTTTGTAGTTGTTCATTTTTATGAAGTTTCTGTAACAAATTGAAATGGACTGTTATAAAAATTATAAAAATAAATTAGTGTTGAAAATCTTCATTGAAGATTTTCAACACTAATTTATTTTTATAATTTTTATAACAGTCCCTTTCAATTTGTTACATCAAGATTTTCAACACAAATTTATTTTTATTCCTATCTGTCACATTTCAGGTAAGTATGAAATTGTTTATTCAGCAATAATCCTAATCTTATTACATGAGTCTTATAAAAACATCTCAATCTTTAATGAGTTAGCAATTGAAACCCAATTAAGAGCTTTTAATAATTTTAATTATGTTAGTATCACCGCAATGGATTTTCACATTCCAGAAAAGGTAAAAAGTTTTTGTCATGGTTTCAGTCTTCAAAAGGGCAGTCTCTCAAGACAGGTCTATTATGGCACAGAAATACAAGTTGGTACCAGGTCACAGTGGTCTCTCAAGACAGGTGGTCTCCCATAGCAGGTCCATTATAGAGTAAAACCAATCGGTGCCTAGTATATGTGGTCTCTCAAGACAGTGGTCTCTCAAACCAGGTTTCACTGTACATGTATAGTGCACATATTAAGTTATATAACAAACAGTTGCAGGAAAAAATTATCAGTCTCTGTAAGGTCTATCAAATAAATTGTTCTTATTCTAATAAATAATGAATATATTTATGCATGTTCCTACCCTTAAACAGTCGACATTCTGTGGCTTTGCAGTTGTGGCTAGGCAAGTTTTGGCTGCCTATATAGACAGCCAAGACTTTTCTAGAAACAAATGACATGGTTCTTTGGATGTAACTTGCAATGTATCTAAAAACTGCCTCTTGAGGTGCCTGTTTTTGTTGCAGTAAAAAGTGATGAAAGCCAAAATTAGGCCTTCAAGAGTTAAAGAAAGATTAATTTTTAATTTGAACGAGGACTGAGACTAGGAAATATTGGGTTTGAATTGGGAAAAATCATGCCAAAATTCCATTGGGAATAGGTCCCATATTTGGCCCCTGTAGACATCCAAAAGGATCCCTTACAGCACTGAACATTACAGATGAAACCAGAAGTCCTGTCACAATTAGTGCAGAAAATGCTTGTTAGTTAATGCATTCCTTCCTGCAGAAGAATGAAGTAGTTTGAAATACACAAGAGCATTTGAGCTGTGCAATGCACAATAAAATTCGCTATTATTGGTGTTTAAGGTCACATATTTCTGCACAATGGCTAATCATGACAACATTTTTACCGGTGGAGGAAGCCAGAGGACCCAGAGAGAACCTCCGAGCAACAGAGAGCAAGTGTCAGCTCCACAACATACTAACTCCACACAAGCAGGGTCAGCATTGGTTGAAGACAAGAGCACCACTGACATGCAGTACACCTTAGTACACAACATCATGACTCCACATGGGCAATGGGGGTGAAGTATCTTGCCCAAGGATACAATGCGGTTGCCGCAGGTGGGATTCGAAACGGAGGACCCCTTGCAGCCTGCACCTCCAATTACTGAGCAACCGCACCGCCATTAATGTGCTATTAGTGAGGTCAGTAGTGAAATCATGAACTGAACCGATCAAACAGAAAGAAAATATTGAGACTATAGTATGTGGAGGGTCGATTACAACTAAATCGGTGTAGGATAGATTTTTCACTTATTACAGTTTCTGAGGACAAAACACAAGAAACACTTGCAAACTTTCATCACATGGACTAATAATAATAATAATAATAATTTTAAAGCCTAGAATCCACACACGGTGCTCAATGGCTGTACAATAATTGCATACATATTTATACACACATACACATACATTCTCTCACAGATACATTGATCACTATTATCATTTATTGGTGCCCAATGCCACATCAGCAACCGAGGCTATATCGTGGTGATAAGCGACAGAACCTAAAAGAAAAAGGGTATTGAATTAAAACAAAAGAAAACAAATTACAACTTTACCAAAACAAGTATGTGAGTGTAACTTGATGAGTAATGACTACTGGGTTGCACTCATTGATCCATGTGATGAAAGTTTTCAAGTGTTTCTTGTGCTGTTAAGAACAATTATAAATACTTTTCAAGTGGAGAATATATAGGGCTGCGATGAAGTAGTAATCCAATCTTTTCTGTGTTTGCAGTGGCATTTTAATATCTATTTACGTCATTACATGTACATGTATTGCAGTATCAGGGCTCAAAATAAGCGGTGTAGCGTCGCTTTTTGCTATGCAAAACTTGCAAAAAGCTACACAATGTTCAATTATGTATAGCATGTTCAATTATGTATAGCATTTTGCAATACAAGATAATCAACTGCAGCCTATTAGGCTGCAGTTGATTATCTTGTATCACAAAATGCAAATGAAAATTTGCAAACAAATTTGAAAACTAGTTCACTGATGCTTTACTTCTGATTGTGGAACATTCCAGGCATGACTCAGATTAACTCTCCATCAAGCATCATTAGCAACTTCATATGTAAGATGAGTTCTGTTGGTTTAAATACTTCCTGTTTTTACAACATTTTGCATAAAATGTCCATTAAAAATAACTACAAGCCCATCAAATTAAAAATCCCAACTTCCATTTTGAGAACTCTATTAAACAACCAAGACGCCATTTATAACAGTATACAAGTCCATCCAACCCTTAAGGGCAGTTCAGTTAAAAAAAACATAGTAAATGTTTCATGTATTGCAGATCATTTGGAAATGCTCAGAAATGGATGAAACTATTCTATCTACTTAGAAGAATTCAATATAAAACCGCATAACATAACTCTGGTATACAAAAATAGCTATGTAATTTTTACAAAATGCTATTCATTTTTTGGAAATGCGTAGCATTTTGCTACGCAAAGAAAAAAAGTTATTTTGAGCACTGTGCAGTATAGGTTAGGAATGATGTTAATGATCTCTATTTACTAGTATAGAATTGTAGAGTTGACCATGCTGTTTTTCTGCAGGAAATGAGTTACACTATGCCCAGTGGGCTTAGCACATTTTACTTGCTGCTGCTGCTAACTGGTAGTCTTTGTGAGACGGGCACACTGCCCCTCCTACACCTCAGGGCCATCCCAAGGCTTGGAGGTGTAGGACGGGCAGTATGGCCATCTTACCGAGACCTCTAACATAGCAGAGATCTGAAAAGATTTGGCTTTTTAGGAATAGGAGGTCATGGTAAACAATATTTTCTAAGGCCAGGAGGGCTAGTTTTTGCCCTCCTTAATATTTTTTTAGGCAAGGGAATAAAAATCTCTCCTGAAAATGTCAGGCCTGCACTTGCCTATTAAATATGTCATTCCACAGAGTATTTTAAAAGTTATTGAGTTCAAAAAGTTGTTGGTCACAGACTGACTGACATACATACTGACAGACCAACTGAGATACATAGAGACCAACAGACATTGCCAGATATAGAGCTGCTTGTCGCAGCTAAAAACAAACAAGATTATTTAACCCTTTAGTTTACCTGAAGCACAGGATATCAAAATTTATTATTTCAATTATCGTTTTTAAAAATTTTTTTAAAAATTTAAACGACAAAAGTGACATGTGACCCCTCATTGAACTGAGCTTGAGTAGCTCATTCCAAAGAGGGAGGTCACATCATATGCTTTTGTTGACATTTTTTTTTTTAAATATATTTTTTAACAACTTAACGAGTTAACTGCGTGTAATCAATTATCATATCGGTTAAATTTTACCCCATTGCATAATAAATTTTACATCTTTTTGCATAAGTAATAAACTTTGGTTACATTCTACAAAACAAGTGTAATTTTCTTATTTTTTCAGTCATTTGCAGCCTGCTCCGAATCTGAATCAGCAGTACTGGAATCCATGCATTCATTTTTACTTTCAACTTCGGTGTTCATATCAGTCGCCCCAACTAAATAACTGTCCCCCACTTCATTTTCTGATTCACTTTCTAAAGACGATAAATCATCATCAGATTCCAATACACATAGCAAAACCTCATCTTCAGACAATCACTTTTTCATAGACGCGGACATTTCAACACAAAAGTCGGCACGAAATGGCAGTCAGGTGTCTCAGACACAAAACAAAACCGGTGATCAATTATAAATAAAACGGCTTGCTTGGGAATTCCCTCATCACGTAGTTTGGTGCTAAATTTATAAGACGAAAATAGCAAAGGAAGAAAGACAACTGTGTGTGAAGAATGAGCAAACCTGTGCGTAACTGGTTTAGGAATGTAACAGGTTTACTGTGGATTCCCTCATGACATAGCTGGATGCTATAAGATGGATATGTCTGTCTTGCACATCAGTATAAAGGTTACATGGAACAGATATATTCGTCATACGCAGTTAAGTGGTTAATTTGCAAATTATGCGGACAGATGCACCCAATTCGTTGGATGAAGGGTTAATTTGATAGGCTTCTATTTGACTCCACACTAGAAAACGAACATGCCAATGATACATCAGTACTGATAGAGAAAAGATTCACTTACAGATTTATTCCTAAGTGAATGTAATCCTAATTTTTCTGTTACTTCTGCCACTTGCATTGCATTTGGTAAATCTTGTTTGTTCGAATAAACTAGAATTTTAGCATCTCTCAATTCATCCTCTTGTATCTGAAAAAAAAATTATTCCATGAACTTGAGAGATGGGTATTTGGTTATTATACACAAGAGAAAGCAGACAACTCCAGCATTCTGGTGTTGAAATTCTCTACTTATCTTAACATAATTATCTCTCCATCCTTCTACAAATTATATTGTTTGGCAAAGCATTTTTTTACACTCTTTGGCCAAATTTCAAGAATGGGCCAAATTTCAAGAATGGGGTTTCAGTAAAAAAAGATAACTAACATCTCAATGAGATCTGGTGACTTTGAAATTGAAAATTCTGCCTCATCAGTTTTTACCTGGAAATCTATTCCATGATTCTACAGATGGGCAATATACCAAAAAACCGAACACAAATTGACGTCGTGGGCATTGAAATCGATGTTGTGGGCATACCGAAAAACCAAACCAAACCAATCATTGAATACTGAAAGTGTCTGAATTTTTTAATTTTCCTACATTCACTATTTTTAAGACCTTGTTGAGTCTTGGAACACTGCTGGAGGGGTTCATTTTGATGAAAGAAGTGGCCGATTTTCTTTTCAGTTTTCTTAACCCTCAATTGTCCTGAATTCTTACTAGACTACAAGCTGTATATGTTCAGCTGTTTAGCAGTGATTTCTAGCCAAGTCTTGGCTGCCTTAACCCTTAAGCCCCCATATAGCCCCAAACCGCCACTTTTATATTGCATTGAAGAAGGTGCTCCCTTGTGTAATCCTTTTTATCACTCTTGTGTGTAGACTGAATTTTCCCTGGCAGTGGTTCTACATCACTGCTGGCTGCCTGTATAGGCAGCCAGCAGTGATGTAGAACCACTGCCAAGTCATCAATAACTATGTAAGCAGAAAAAGGCCATAAATACTTTAAAATTAATCTGAGGACTTAAGGGTTAACAGGCAGCCAAGACTTGTTTAGAAATCACTGCCAGGTGCTTTGTCTATTATCAGCAGGACCTCTTGAAGACGGCATGGTCAGGGCACATGCTCTGAGATACACCTCAAACAGGCTTTAAAATGTTAAGGTGTATTTAGAACAAATCACAAAAGTACTGTAGATTCAATTTATTTTCGTGAAAGAGCTCATTGACAGTGGCATTTGTGCGACTGTGGTAGAATGATACAAGAACAATTTATTCTGTATTTTTGTGTTGTAAATTCCCCTTTGGTACTATCAGTAAATCTTAGTCAAGTCAGGTACCGAATACCAAACCGATTCAACAATAAACCCCCTTAAATTTATTTATTTATTGGTGTGTAAAGTCACATACTTATGCACAATGGCTAATCATGACCGTGACAGTTGTACGGGTGGAGGAAGCCGGAGTACCCGGAGAGAACCACCGAGCAACGACGAGCAAAACCCCCTTAAAAATACCGAAAATGATACCAAAACTCAAAATTCCAATGCCCTCCAAAATCCTGTTACTAATTGTTATTATTATCTAGAACATTATTTCAGCTTTGCATACAGTACTATCTGTTCTCATGAGAAGAATTGTTTGACTTCTTTCACGCCCCCCCCCCCCCCCCCCCCCCTCCTCCAACCATTCCCAAATTGAGTGATCAGAGTTAGAATCAAGGCAGAACTTCTTGCTCAAACTGCCCATACCTGGGTAGAGGGGTTTGAAAAAATTAACATAGGTTCAACAAAAGTTTACTGGCATTGATCGGCATCAATGCATTCCATGGAAACTGAAGCAACAGCAGCCAAGGTGTAATTTAAATGCATGTTCCCTCCAAGGCACATGAGCGTGATTTCCATGATGATACTTTGGACAGCTGGGCATTCGTTCCTGCATTCCTTGGACTTTTTTTTATCTGACCAGGTGAATTTTGTAAGCACTGTTATGATGCCTCATTGAAACGAGCTCCACAACACTGTACCAATGAAGTGCCATAAGCTATGCTTTGGAAGAAATCAATGAAAAAATTGCAAGGTCGCAGCTAAGAAGGGACGAATGGTAAAAATTAAACAAACCCTATGCCCAAAATGCAGTAAGTCTGAAAAAAATACAGTACAGTCAACGTGGACTGGTCATAATCCACACATGGGCAGTGATGTCCATGCATGCATTTACCAGGTAATGAAAGTTAAAAAATTTATAGTAATTTATATATTTTTTATACTTACCAATGACCCAGACTTAGCTGGTGCTAACTCTAACAAAACCAGGGCCAAACACAAATTTTGCCCCCCAATCCCCAAAATTTGCATCCAAAACAAAAAGAAATCATGTCCTAAAGGACCTCCATACTACGCCTCTACTGCGCATGCGCAGTGACGCAGTCGTCCCGAAATTGGCGCCAATTATCATTCTTACTGGCAGTGCCTGGTCAGCGCTATGTACTCAGCGGGGAGGCAAGAGTTCCCAACTCCAGGGAGGGCCATCCCCGTCTGGGTCATTGGTAAGTATAAAAAATATATAAATTACTATAAATTTTTTAACATTTTTATACTGTACCAATGACCCAGACTTAGCTGAATAGTAAACAGGCTGGAGGGCCTAGGACATAGAGGAAAATCCAATAAGCTCAACTATATAGTAAAGAGGTAACCCCCTAAGGAGAAAAGGAGTATTAGGCTTCACATGTATCTTTCTTATTTAATATTAAATTAGAAAGATACACTACCCTTAATAATTGAGCACAATAACATTCATGTTCTCTATTAACATCCAGTATAACCCTTATACTAATTATTTTTAAAGCAAGCCAATAAATAAAGTAGTCCAGAGAATTGAGACTCTTTATAATCATTTAAAAGTGTCCGAGTATTGTATATTAAAGCCCGTTTGACACTTGACATATACAAATGCTTCACACCGAGCTACACTTTAAAAATAAGACATGAATGAATTTAAACATTAATATTACACTTTAAAACCATCCCGGAAGCGACTCAGAAATACGGACTTGGAGGAGGCATTCCCTTGCTTTTCACTATAAAGCAGGTGACCTAAGGGAACACCCCCCCCCCCCCCCCTTCCCCTTGCCCTGGGTCAAATAGCCCAGAGCGAAGAGGGCAGCCGGACGGAGTCACTGCCGGAACAGAAAGCCTGCATAACTATAGTTGCAACTGTTTAGTGGACGACATTCTGAGCAACAGATAACGGACCTAAACAATGCAGGTCTCCAGAAATGGACTCAATATTTCTGAGATAAAAATTTGTAAATGTGGATGGCTGAGACCAATAAGCAGCCTTCATTAAATCTGTAATAGCAACACTATTAGCATAAGCCCAGGAAGTAGAAAGAGCTCTTACTTCATGAGCAGAAATCTTAAGCACAGACTGCTGAGAAGAAGATAAATCTTCATAAGCAGTACGGATAGTTAACTGAATCCATCTAGCAATAGAATGGACTGAAATGTCCTTTCTATTAGGCATCAAAGACAGAAAGAAACGTTTCCGTCCCTTTCTGATAAACTGAGATCTCTGTTTATAGATACGTAGTGCTCTAACAGGACAGAGTAAAGGCCTACGCCCGTCTGAAGACGGAAGAGCCTTAATAACAATAGGTTCCGGATATTTATTAGGAGCCCGATTCTTAGCTAAAAAACCCACATTAGTAGTGAAGGTGATAGTGTTCCAAACACTACGATAATGAGAATCATCCACCGATAGTGCATGAAGCTCACTGACTCTTCTGGCAGAAGAGAAAGCTAAGAGAAAAGCTGTCTTATAAGATAAGAATTTGAAATCTACTGTCCCAAGAGGTTCAAATGGCTTTTCCTTCAATTTTAGGAGAACCCAAGCTAAATTCCACTTAGGAATTAATCTAAGAGTTCTGGGTCTATTTATCGAAAAGTTTCTAACCAACTTCGATAAAGAGACATTAGATCCAATTTGTAAACTATCATGATGTGCACAGGTATCAGATAACATAGATCTATAACCCTTTATAGTAACAGGCTGCAGTTTGATTTCGTCAAACAAGTATACTAGAAAGTTTGCAATGTCTGGTATAGAGGGATCAAATATATCTACAGAATGATCCCTACACCAACGACGAAAAACCTTCCACTTAGCCGCATAGTTTAGCGAAGAGGAGGTCCTCCTACAGTTAGAAATCGCGTCCACTGCTCGACCTGTAAAGTGCTTGCCATGCAAGAAGGACCGCACAACGGAAAAACGTGAAGGTTGAGACCTTGCGGGTTGTGATGGAGTTGGCGCGATTTCCCCTGCGAAAGAAGATCCTCTCGTGGAGGAAGCTTCCGCGGTAGGTCCCACAACAGACACCTGAGTAGATTTATCCACGGTCTCTGTGGCGACAGAGATGCTACCAACAGAATCTTGCATTGAGATTGTTTTATCTTTAGCAATACTTGTTGAATTAACGGCGCTGGAGGATACGCATATCCTATCATTCCGTCCCAAGGGATCGACAGAGCGTCTACTGCAAATGCTCTTGGATCCGGACACGGAGACACATACGTCTGCAACTGATTGTTGAGATGTGTCGCAAATAAGTCTATCATTGGCCGTTCCCATTGGTAGCAAATCTGATTGAATACTTGTTTGTTGAGAGTCCACTCCGACGGCAACAAGCGACCCTTTCGTGAAAGGGAGTCTGCTAGCACATTCAGACGACCCGGTATGTGACGGACCGAAAGAAGAACGTGATGTTCTAACGCAAACAGAAGGATTCTTTCCGTTAGATTGAACAACGGAACTGAATGAGTGCCTCCCTGATTCCGTATATACGCCACTACTGTCGTATTGTCGGATAGGATTTGGACATGAGCATCGTGAATAATGTCCATCCAGTGACGTAACGCAAGCCAAATTGACATCATTTCCTTGATGTTTATGTGCTTGCACAGGAATTGCGGATCCCAAAGACCCTGGCATCTCGAATCCGTTGGGATTAATGATGCACCCCAACCTGTTTGACTGGCATCCGTCATAACGGTAAAACTCGGATCCGGCAACTGCAGCGGAACTCCTTGAGTTAACCACTGAATGTTTGCCCAAGTCTGAATCTCTTGTTTCACTTGATCTGACAAGAGAACGTCTACATCGAGCGAATGAATTTTCACACTCCAATTCTGAGTCAGGAAAATTTGAAGAGGACGTGTGCGTAGCCGCCCCATCGGAATGAGATCCGCGGCGGCTCCGCACAGACCTATCAGTCTCATAAATTCTCTCGCCGTGACTTTGTCTGCGTGCAGACAATAGCAAGCGTAACAACTGACTAATTTCGCTCTGGTTAACGGCAGACGAACGAGATTGTTGTGCGTCTCGAAGCTCATTCCCAGATGAGTGAATGACTTGGACGGCACCAGATCCGACTTCTCCTCGTTTACTATAAAACCGAGACGTCGGAGCAATAGAAGAAGATTCTGAACATCGTTCTGAAGCGTTAACTCGTTGCCTTACCTCTGAAGAATGTCGTCCAGGTAGGCCGACGTTACCGCAGACGAATGAGCTCGGAAGTAGATCATTACCGAGTTCATTACCCGAGTGAAAGCCCAGGGTGCTAGATTCAATCCGAAGCACATCGCCCGGAATTGATACACCACTCCCAGGACTGCAAAGCGTAGATACTTTCGGAATGTCGGATGTACCATGACGTGAAAGTACGCATCTTTGAGATCTATGCTCGTTGCATAATCGTTCACCTGAATACTCGCTCTGACCGATCGAATCGTCTCCATATAAAACTTCGGAGCGACGATCAGCTTGTTTATCCAGCTCAAATCTATGACTGGACGGAACGGGCCGTCTGGTTTCGGAACCAGAAACAGATGGCTGTAGAATCCCAGAGATTCCTGGTTTTCTACGACCTCTACCGCGTTCTTCATTAAAAGAGACTGCACCTCTGATAACAGAGCGTCTCTTTTCTGTGGATTTGACGGAAGATGAGTCCACTTTGGACTTCGAGTTAATGGAGGCTTTCGTTTGAAGGATATCTTTAGACCTTCCGAAGTCACTCCTCTCACCCAAGGGTCGTCCGTAATCGACGCCCACTCTTGTGAAAAACTCGACAACCTTCCGCCAACCGGAACGCGATAGAGGTTTAAGCCATCACCTCCTGGACCTGCGAGGCCTGCGGTAGGAGAAACCACGTCTTCCACGACCCACACCTCGCCTCGTCGACCTCGGGGCGTCCGACCGATTGTCCCGGCCTGAAGGACGTCCCGAACGAGAGTCGCTATCCTGACGGTCTCTCGAATAAGACCAAGAGGACGCACCGGAACCTCTATAGGAACCTCTCTTGGGCGCATTAGACCCAGAAGTGCCTGTCTTATTCGTGTCTGCTGTATCCGACTTTTTAGGAGCCGATCTGAACAACAGAGAATCATTAGCTTTCTTTTTAATTTTATCATAAATAGCAGAAAGCTTACCGTCAAAGAGAAGTTCTCCTGAGACCGAAGTGACTCTAAGAGAGTTCTTCACCTTAGAATCCACTAGTGTGGATGTAGCTAGGGCTGCGTCACGTCTAACCAACTCCAGATTTGCCACTGAAAGGGCGGAGTTACACGTGGAATAAGCTACTGCCCTTGAAAGAAGTCTTAAAGAGGATTGTATATCCTGAAACTCTTCCCCTTGAAGGCGCAGTGATAACGCCTTAGTAAGGTGATCTGCGTAAGATAAGGCATCTAAATTGGCTCTGTTAGACGCAATAGCTGTTTCCAACACCGCGGTTGGAATAGAAGCTGACGACGGTAATGATAGCTCTAAGTCTTCCACCTCGTCGTCCATACGCAGAGGAACTCTCGGTATACCCTGTCCTGCCGTATCGAATTTATTCCTTGCATTAATGAAAGGCAGGTTGAGAGTATTAGCGGACAAGAAACCTGCTTTCCCCGTCCTGGAAGCAAGTTTAAATATAGCGTCGTTCAATAATTCAAATGTTCTAGCAACATTATTGGACTGCGACGGAAACTCGGGAGCAATGTCCCTGAACCGCTCAAAAAATTCAGAGTCCAATGACGCTATAATTCTCTTGTCCGGAAGCGCAGCAGTCTGGCCCGACGGAACAACTTGAGGGAGAAAGTGCCGGATGAAGTCCACGGCAGCTTTATGTTGTTCCGAAAGGGATAGCTCCAAGTCATCCGTATCCCTTTCACCATCCGGTCGGACCTCACGATGTTCCCGGTCGTCCGCCCCCGATGCTTCGGCGGAGCGTACCGACCCAGCGCCGTCGGATAATTCTCGATCCGACACCGTTTCTGTCGGCTGCTGGGATGCTGCGATAAGCTGTGCTATCTGCACAAGAATGTCCGGCGTCGAGACCTGCGGAGGCGCAGTCTTTCGCTGCTTCGCCGAGGGCAGCTCCGCATCAGATGGCTCCCGCATACTTTTCCTATGCGAACGTCCGGAGTCCATCGGTCTCGAATCCCTGGCTGCCGGATGGTGTGACCTGGTCGCCGAAGAATCCTTCATCGGCGAAGCTGGTAATATATCGGCGGTCACGCAGCCAAGGTGCGGTCGTGTGCGCTGACGAGAAGAGGAAGCCTTAACAGTCTCTGCGGACTGCTTATACAACGGAGCGTCCCGAGCGACGGACGTATGCTCCGCTAAAGACACATTTTGTACCACAACATCTGGTCCCAGATGTTGTTGTACGAGAGAGGGACCTCTCTCGCTCGCGGCCCGTCTGGACCTGGACGAGCTAGGAACCGGACTAAAAGGCTTCCTCCGTTCTCGCTTACTATCCGCCGTCACTGGGTGTGCATCTATTATGTTTATAGTGCTCGCATCACCCAAAATTTCCTCTTGGACCGCATCGGACGAACCCGGCTGCCGAACCATTCGGTGAATGGACGCTACACCGGGCGAGCTAGCGGACGACATTTGTCTAATCTCCATGAGCACTTTTGCCGCTAGCTCTGAATTCATTTGTGACGACGGACGCACACTTGAAGAAGATAACATGGAAACATCACCCTGTTCTGGTTCCTCTGAAATAGAAACTGAGAGAGTAGAGTGACCTTGTGGAGAAAGAGCCGGCATCGCTCCTTCTCCAGAAACAACATATCGTGACACACGTTTCCAATGTTTCTCATCCCAATGTTCACATATAGGACAGGGATTAATGCGAGAACACTGACTACAATTAATACAATGATCATGAAAGTCAGAGGAAGATTTCTTCCTATTACAATTTGAACAACGTCCTTTCATTGTGAAAGAACAACAATAAGTCCTAGTTACTCGCAAAAACCCCTGACACAAAGATACATAATAACATGATCCATTAATAAATGAAAAAACAATTGCAAAACAAAATAATTTTGAAAAAATATTTTTTCAGAGAAGCCCAAGTTGCTGAAAAGTAACGTTGAGCCCCGATGGATCCGATGGCAAAGTGTGGTCAAAAATTTTAAATTTATATAAAATAATTAATGAGACACTTTCGGATAATATAAATGTATCTTATAATGAGATAAACTACCACAAAGGCAAACAGCCCCCCTCAAAAAAGGCTGTTGCCAATGAAAACAAACAGTGTAAACACACTAGAAAACATGACTCCAGGCACTGAAAAAACTGGCCCGGAATCAGTCATCAATTACACTCTATCTGATGCAAAACAGAGACTCCCAGGGGAGAATCTGTAGAACATCAGATGGAAGATGCAGAACACAAACGTTATACACCCATGGGTGAAAACGTAACTATGGGGAAAATAACAGAAAACATTCTGTAACCAAGCAACTCTCCCAGGAAATTTTAGAAATGAAATTTCTCAAAAATATGCCAAAAGCATGGGAGAATTGCCAGGGGGGACTTTAGAAGGCTAGGGGAGAGGAAACACTGAATAAGCAGTGCAACAATTAGCAAGAATGACAACAAGAGGCCCATGCCTCGAAAATAGGCAACTTAACATAATTTCATCAAAAAATTTTAAGTACAGCCCTGATTATTTTTTGCCACTTCTTTTTCCTCTCCTCCTTCTATCCTCCTTAGAATCACATTTTCTCCAAAAATTACGTGTCTGGCATCCTTTAAACTGAGATTTACAAGCACAAAGATCAGTGAGATGTTGACTGATGAAGGGCCAAACAGAGAATGATAATTGGCGCCAATTTCGGGACGACTGCGTCACTGCGCATGCGCAGTAGAGGCGTAGTATGGAGGTCCTTTAGGACATGATTTCTTTTTGTTTTGGATGCAAATTTTGGGGATTGGGGGGCAAAATTTGTGTTTGGCCCTGGTTTTGTTAAGAGTTAGCACCAGCTAAGTCTGGGTCATTGGTACAGTATAAAAATATCATCAGCAGCACCCGGTGCTTCATTAATTCAATATTTGATGATTATTCCTATAATTAGGGAATTTAATATATTACTGCGTCAGTGGAAATATTGCTCACCCTTGAAAAGTGACCAGTCCATGGCAGCTGTCCTGTAATCCGAATAGCAACTGCACTGAACATGGGATTAGACATCCACCTGGTGCACTTGCATCCAAATATGATGTCATTCCACTAAGTACTTAAAATTTTGAGATTAAACTCTTGTTGGTCACAGACCAGCAAATTTCAAGTCCATAAAGGGCAATAAGTCTGACAAAAATATTCCAAATAATACAGTGGAGCCCACTTAATTGGATATCTCTTAACTGAATAACCCTGTTAATAGAATATAATTTCTTAATTGGATAACTAGTCAGGGTTCTTTCAGTCAAGGACCAAAAAAATTCAAGGACTTTTCAAGGACATATCAGCATTTTCCAAGGATGTTTTTTTTTAAATGTACATTTGGAATATAACCATTTTTAGAAGCCTTACCTACTTTAACCCTTTACCTTACATGAAAAGCAGACGACACTAGCAAAAAAGATTCTTGAATAACTAATTTTTTGTCTCAAAAACATAGGTTATGACCCCTCATTGGAACAAGCTCGATGAGCTCGTTCCAATGAAGGGTCATAACCTATGTTTTTGAGACAAAAATAAATGAAATTAATTGGCCATTTTTGAGAATAGCGGTGGCCATTTTTGGCTGTTACACTGGGTAAAGGGTTAAAAATGTCTTCTACCTCATCCTTCTAAATTCCAGGAAAACAGTGCTTCTAAAATGTTCTGCAATAAAATTATGGTATTTACAGAATGACACCCAGTTAAATAATGCCTGAACGATAATTCCTCATTTATCGATTATCCGTTATTTATGTTCGTTTTTTTCATTTTTCAACTGAAACAAGTGCAAACGACATGTTTCAATTGTCCACTATTACACAGGTAAAAATGATATAGGGCAAAATTCAAGGACTTTCAAGGAGTCTGATGGATTTTCAAGTACTTGTCAAGTACATTTTCTGAATTTTCAAAATTCAAGGAGTAAGATTGAAATTCAAGGACTTTTCAAGGACTTGCACACCCTGTCTATTAACTGAATAACCCTGTTAACAGAATATAATTTCCCAACACAAAACCATTTACCATACCTCCAGTACAAATTTGACCTGTTAATTTGAATATAGGTTATAGAGTAAACTCCTGTTAATTGAATAGAAAATCTTATAACCTGTCGAAAATTTACACCGACTCTCCCCAGTTTTCCTTTCTTTATAGACCTATTTGGCCTCAGCACATTCAGTACAGGCATTTAATCTATTACATCTCATGGAGCTCTGTCAAACAAGATATAATAGAATAAATGATAAGTTTATCTCTAGAATACAGGAAAGTGACTTAATCCCTGTTAATTGAATACTCCTGTTAACTGAATTTTCATTGGCAAATCGGCTATTCAATACTCCTGTTAACTGAATTTTCATTGGCAAATTGGCTATTCAAGTAACAGGGTTTCACTGTACCTGCATTGAAGATGATGGAGCTAGACAACAACAAGACACACTTGCATACCAAGTATGTCATTCCACAAAGTATTTTATAAGTTATATTGAGTTTAAAAACCTGTTGGTCACAAATCAACAGACTATCTAACTGATTTCGGTTTCAATAAAACCATGGGTTAGGTTCAGTTTTATTATGTGTTAGGAACCTACAGTGAATAACACTTCAGGCTCAGCTTGGAAAAAAATTCCCAATAGTTTGTACGACCCACACCCCCTCACCAAAAAATGTGTCTGTAAGTATATCCATGGGGTTCAACTTCCCTTTGATCATTTTTAGGGGTAAACAGGGGTTGGTTACTAAGCCTATTGAGGCAGGGGAAAAAACATAAATTAGGCCACACAAAGTAGATCTTCTGTTTCTCAGGCCATTATTTGTAAAATTTCATGTGGGCAAGTGGTTTTTTATTTTATTTTTTATTTCTGTAATTATTTCCTTGTTATCAAAAGTTCATGTTCTTGGTTTATGTTTTAAGCCTAATAATCTATGGAATAGCATGGGTGGTGGTGTAATTCGCCCCTTGAGTGCAAGAGGGCTTTGCAATGCTTTAGCATTGCAAAGCCTTCTTGCACTCAAGGGACAAATTTATAAAAAAATTTTAACTTGGGTAAAATATCATTCATGAACTATTTAATTTTTATTTTTTTTTAAGTTTACATTGGTTATAAAAAGAGAGCATGCGGCAGCCAAAAGGACCATGCGGGAGGGCCTGAGAAACAGATTTTTATTTTTTTAGGCTTTAGGGTAACAAATGAATAAGTTCATCTTAACCTTTTACCCAACATGAATAGCAGATGACACTTGCAAAAAAATTCTTGAATAACTAATTTTTTTTTCATTTTCTGTCTCAAAAAGTGGGTTATAACCCCTTACTGGAACGAACATGACGAGCCCGTTCCAATGAGGGGTTATAACCTATGTTTTTGAGACAACTGATGAAAGTTGGCGACTTTTTAGAAGCGTGCCGGCCATTTTGGTGGTTACGTTGGGTAAAGGGGTAATCTATATTGTGTTTTCATTGTCACATTTTCTCGCTGACTGACTCGCCCAGTGGACGACTGACTCACCCAGTGGACGACTGACTTACCCAGTGGACGACTGATTTGCCCGGTGGATAAGTCAATAAGGGAGAAAATGTGACAATGAGAGTATGTCGAGTTGGGAGGTTTTGATTTTTCATATTCGGTTTTGGTTTGGTTTTTCTATGTGTTAACTCTTTACCCAATGAATCGGCCGCATCCGCCCACGTAATATTTATTTATTTATTGATGTTCAAGGTCACATATTTATGCACAATGGCTAATCATGACCGTGACAGTTTTACGGGTGGAGGAAGCCGGAGTACCCGGAGCAAACCACCGAGCAACGACGAGCAGCTGCCAGCTCCTCAACATCGTAACTCCGCACTGCCGCTCAGGCAGGGTTGGATTGGTTGGAGACATGCGTACCATCGACGTGCAGTACACCTTAGTACACGGCGTCATCGTGCCCCCACAAGGGCAATGGAGATGAAGTGCCTTGCACAAGGACACAACGCGGTTGCCTCTTGGCTTGCAGCCTGCACCTCTACCTACTGAGCCACCGCGCACCCGCCTGCATAATATGCAAATTCAGCAGTTGAAAAAGTATTATTTTTCAAAACATTTCAACAAAACCATATCATGTGACCCCTCGTTGGAACGAGCTCCTTGAGATCGTTCGAACGAGGGGTCACATGATATGGTTTTGTTGAAATTTTTTGA
The DNA here is from genome assembly GCA_031216915.1 of Pictodentalium vernedei. Lineage (NCBI taxonomy): Eukaryota > Metazoa > Mollusca > Scaphopoda > Dentaliida > Dentaliidae > Pictodentalium > Pictodentalium vernedei. Next base: position 100,864,920 of record CM062296.1, read on the forward strand.
AAAAATTGAAAAAATGATATTTAAAATTATAAATTTTGATATCGTCTGCGTTGGGTAAAGGGTTAAGAATAAATAAATAACACTTCAGGCTCCTCAACTCGGACAAAATCTGCAATAGTTTGAACGACACCACTCATCGTGGCAACTTTATTTGAACAAACTTGAATTGACAAATGATACGGAACATGCATACCAGATTTGGTTCAATTTGGATGAGCAGTTTGTGAGAAGTCGATAATGTAATGTTTACACTGGACAGAAAGTGATTAGTAAAGCTCCCATTCAGCTTTGCTCAAGTGAGCTAAAAAATTAGTTATTCAAGAATTTTGTTTGCAAGTGTCGTCTGCTTTTCATGGTAGGTAAAGGGTAAATATTGCCATATCACGGTAACTTGATGGCAACAATAAGGCATTATTAAACTGGTTGAGTGCTAAATAAATTATTTTTCAAAGGTGATTTGAACAGGCCTGGCGGTTGAACGGTTGCCCTCCTCATATTGCTTGGGAGTGCAATTGCACCTGAAATTTTCAATGCAAAAACCTGTATGCTATTTTGGTTCACTTCAAGGTAATAATATTGTGATTGAAAAATTGTACCACATTTGTTGCATAGTGGAGAGGGGTGGTGCATAAAATCACTCTAAATCTTTCAAAATATATTTTGCAGCCAAACATTTTATTACAGCTAACTGCCCTCCCTGCACCCCCCCCCCCCCCCCCCCACAAGTAAAGGAAGAGAGGACAAAGGGTAAAAACATTTCCACATAAAACCAATCTAATTCATCTAGGAACTCGATTTTGAAAAGAATCCAAAAATTTTTTTCAACCCAGGGATCCGATTTTAATAAACCTGAATCTGACCCCTCAGAGATGATGTAAACCAAATGTTAAAGGATTCTGACTGGTGGGTCTGAATAAGATTTTTGGAGAAATTTCCTCATACAACATTTATGAGTGCTATCAGAGTTATGCCCTTTTGGTGCTCCCTCTGGGAGCGGCAAATTTGTTTGAACAAACTTGAACTGACATATGATAAGGAACATGCACACCAAATTTGGTCCAGTAGTTTGTGAAAAGTCGATAAAGTAAAGTTCATGACGGACAACAATGACGGACGACAAGTGATAAGATCCCTTCGGAGAGTTAATAATATATTGGGAGTACCAATAGGCTCTCTCCAATTAACTGCACCCAAACAATTTTATACAAAAACGTTTCTTCTACTGATAAGCAAACATCAATCTAATGCATACAGTGTGAAGCCACTAAAGTGGCTTCCAGCACTTTTCAATAGAGCCATGATAGTGGCTTCTAGCACTCAATCAGTTGAGGCATTAGTTGCCCGACCAGCTTTCCACTTTATTCTAGACTGTAGTTTACCATTTTCATTAATTCATCTCTTGCCTCCCCAGCACGTTCTCTGTCATTACTATCCACTACAAATATAAGACCCTGGAAAAAGAAAAGTAATATCAATTTGAGTAAAAATTGTGATATCTGTTTATTCAAAGCAGCATTACCTTAACTGGTAAAGTGCTGAGTTTTATCTGACAACAAATCAAAGCTCATCATATACTGCTCTATTACATTTAATTGGATAGTGCCTTATAGGCACTATCCAATTAAATGTCAGAGAGCAAGGTATTGTATAAAAAATCTGATCCATATCAGGGACAATAAAGGCTTCCTCAGAATGTAGCTACAGACAGTTATTGCCTGTCACTTTTAGTAAAGCTCAAAATAGGGCTTCCAGCACTCTACCAGTTAAACAGGGTTCCTGCAGGCAATGACTGACAAAATTCTAGTCTATTCAAGGACACTTTTGGGATATATTTCAGCATTTTTCTAAGCCATACAACAGCAAAAATTCAAGCATTCACCAGTCCTAACTTGAACCTCCGGTCATTACCCGTTCCTCCACTTCCCAACAAGGAGGAGGGAGTAATGACAAAAGGGTCCCAGTTAGAACTCAAACCTTCAAATTCTTCCCAACTGATGACGGTAAACGCTGTGCCCAAATGAGATAATTGAGCCCAAATTATGTTTGCGGTGTTTCGGCAATATATAGTTTGGCCAGGTTTCCCTGGTGCTTGCAATATAGCTTAGAGCTTACCATCAAAATCAAATAAGTGTTGCATACACTACGCTGCAAGCGACGATTACATGAATCGCCCAGGTCCGAGTTAAGAGAAAAGATTTAAACCTGTCTGATATTACGCCGACTGAGTTAGCAATAATTAAATCCAGTGAGGCATTTCAAGAGAAAAGGATTAGCTCATGTCGCATAACCTCGGAGATAATTGTGTAAAGGATTAGCGGTAATTAACTTCTGTACATCAACTCCACCTCAAGAAAACAAAGCAGTCTTATAGATACGTGCACATTTTATTCTTGACAATTTCTGTCGACAATGTCACCTTGAACATAACATTAATGAGCAATACATTACACTGACAATTCTTCTTGAATTTTTCAATCACCTCACGCTAAATTAACATACAGTTTTAAAATGTTGAGAACAAAATACGTCATCATAATATTATACGTCAAGTTAATGTCATAGCGAACTCAGTCTCAATTGTTTCTATTCAAACTTCGTTGTGACTGTGTTGTTCCTTTTAAATAGTTTAGACCACACGTTGGCCTTCAGTTCTCATTTTTCTGCGTGCGTGCATTGGAAAACAGAGGTTAGAATCGGCTTCTGATTTTCGTTTTTTTTTCCCCGTATTGAATCTTCTAATTATCGATGATATCACCATCGTGTTGAAGCCCAAAACAAACACAGGTACTCGGCACAAGCTTAGAAATCGAAAAAAAGGATATCTGACAGTTTGTTTGGATCGATACTGTCGTGCCCTTATTAATTATGGGTTATGGAAGAGTGGCAGCATCAAGCGCATAGTGATAACAAATTTATCCAACTGTCCCATTACAGCCCATTGCCTTCATTTCTCAGTTTAAATTAGGTTAAATGGGCGTAATAAGAGCCTCCATTGTAAGTATGTACAAGACAATTAACCACTAAACCAGTTCAATGTTGTTTCACAGAGCTCAGTGAACTCTTGGCATGGTTAAATTCCCTGTGGATTAGGCCTACTACTGGAACAATTTGCACCTTCGAGTTTTGGATCATAAAAAGTTAAACAGAAATCGTCAACTCGTCCTCAGTTTTCCAAAAATTACAGAACTTATCCAGTAAATTAGCCCAGACCTGATTTACATTCCGGAAGCCATCTATAAATCAACTCGGTTTGTGTGTGTATGTGTGTGTGTGTGGGTGGTGGTGGGGGGGGTGGGGGGTGGGGGGGGGGGGGGGTTAGGGGTAGGGATACATCACCCAAAGCCTACCTAGGAACTTAGTAATGAGTACGGTACCATTAAATCTGTTTGATCATTTTGGCAGGGCCATGAAGACCGTACTTTCTTCGAAACTTGCCAAATGTGCTGTTGGATGGATGACAGGCTCTGCGCCGGGCATGCAGCTGAAACTAAGGTCCATTTAAAACAACCATTCCAAGAGAAACCTTAGGCTTAGAGGAGTACATACACACACCATGATTTAAATAAATGCACATCAGTGTAGGGAAACCTTGGAAGCAAAGAGTGCTGATCTACAGATGTAGACATTTATTTACTGCACCAAAGAGATTGCGGAGTAGGTGTGGGCATACTGAAACTTACTCCACAGGCTTATTGTAGAGAGTGCTGCAATATTTTTTTTTTTTTTCAAATAATTTAAAAAAAATATTTCATAGGGGGGGGGGGGGGGGGGGGGGGGGGGGAGGGGGGGAGGGGGGGGGGGAGCTGATGGACACATAACCCTCCCCCATTTCCGTTGTGCCCCCACCCCGGTGATGTGGCCTAATTATTGATGCCTTCCACAACTTATAAATTATGGACACAAGCAGATTCAGTCAAGGAAATTGAGGGGGGGGGGGGTGGTGGTTTGTCTCGAATTTCACATTTGTTTCTGATGGAAACATAACCCTCCCCCATTTCCGTTGTGCCCCCACCCCGGTGATGTGGCCTAATTATTGATGCCTTCCACAACTTATAAATTATGGACACAAGCAGATTCAGTCAAGGAAATTGAGGGGTTTTTTTTTGTCTCGAATTTCACATTTGTTTCAGGGGCACACCTCTTGTGTTCGCCCCCTGTTCGCCCCCGTCTCGCCGCTACATGAATTGGGTAAAAGGCTCAAACACGTTATTCTTGCCGATGGGCTCCCCTTCCCTCACCACGCTCTCGCAAAGTTAAAAAATTTATAGTAATTTATATATTTTTTATACTTACCAATGACCCAGACATAGCTGGTGCTAACTCTTAAAATATAGGGCCAAACACAAATTTTGCCCCCCCCCCCCAATCCCCAAAATTTGCATCTAAAACCAAAGAAAACATGTCCTGAATGGCCCTCCACACTTCACCTCTACTGCGCATGCGCAGTGTCAAGGACGTTCCGAAATTGGCGTCATTAATCATTCTAATAACCAGTGCCTGGTAAGCGCTATGTACTCAGCGGGGAGGTAAGAGTTCCCAACTCCTGGGAGGGCCATCCCCGTCTGGGTCATTGGTAAGTATAAAAAATATATAAATTACTATAAATTTTTTAACATTTTTATACTGTACCAATGACCCAGACATAGCTGAATAGTAAAAAGGCTGGAGGGCCAAGGACATAGAGCAAGATGGAATACGCTCAATTATATAAAATAGTCATCCCCTCTAGGGAAAAAGAAGTATTAGGCCTTACATGTATCTTTCTTATTTATGATAAATTAGAAAGATACATCACCTTCCAAAATTGAGCATCATACATCCATGTACTCTATTAATATCTAGTCTAATCCTTATACTAATAATTTTTAAAGTAAGCCAATAAATAAAGTAAGTCTAGAGAATAGAGACTCTTTATACTCCTTAAAAGTGTCTGAGGATTGTATACTAATGTCCGTTGACACGTGCTATATTCAAAACCCATACTTTAAAAACTAAGACCTGAATGAATTTTTAAAACATAAACTTCTCACTAAACAACCATCCCAATAACAGCTCAGAATTACTAACTCCGAAGGAGGTATCCCCTTGTTTTCATAGTAAAACAGGTGACCCAAGGGAACACCCTCCCCCCCCCCCCTTTTTCTTGCCCTGGGTCAAATCGCCCAGAGCGAAGAGGGCAGCAGAACGGAGTCACTGCCGAAACAGACAGCCTACCTAGCTATAGTAGCAACTGTTAAGTGAAAGACATTCTGAGCAGTAGATAATAGACCTAACAATAGAGGCCTCCAGAAATGGACTCGATATTTCTGAGATAAAAATTCATGAATGTGGAGGGCTGAGCGCAATGAGCAGCCTTCAAAAATCTATAATAGCGACACTATTAATGTAAGACCAAGATGTAGAAGAACTCTTACTTCATGAGCCGAAATCTCAAACACAACTCGATAGTTAATTGAATCCATTAGCAATAGAATGGAGCGTAAAGTCCTTCTATTAGGCATCAAAGACAGAAGAAGCTTACTCCCGTAGTAATAAACAGATATCTGTTTATAAATACATAAACTCTAACCGGACAGAGTAAAGGCCTATGCACGTACGAAGACGGAAGGACCTTAATAACAATAGGTTCCGGATATTAATTAGGAGCCTGACTCTTATGCAAAAATCCAACCTAAATAGTAAAGGAAGTAGTGATTCCGAAACTACGAAAGTGAAAATCATCCACCGATAGTGCATGAAACTCACTGACTCTTCAGTAAAAGAGAAGCCAACAGAATTACTGTCTAAAAGGTCAGAATTTGAAAACTACTGTTTCCAGAGGCTCAAATGATTACTTAGCTAAATAAGAACCGAAGTTAAATTCCATATAGGAATTTAATCTAATGATTCTAAGTCTATTTATCGAAAAGTTACTGACTTAGATAAAGAGACATAAGACTCAATTGTAAACTATCATAGAGTGCATAGGTATGAGGTAACATAAACCTATAACCTTAATAATAACAGGCTGCAGCAGATCTTGTCAAACAAGTATACTAAAAAGTTGCAATGACTAGTATGGAGGGATCAATAATATCAACATAGTGATCCCTACACCAACGACGGAAGAGCCTCCACTTTAGCCGCATAGTATAGCGAAGAAGAGGTTCTCCTATAGTAAGAAATTGCGTCCAAAGCTCATCCAGTACAATGCTTACAATGCAATAAGGACCACACAACGGAATACGTGAAGGTTGAGACCTTGCAGGTTGTGATAAAGATGACACGATTTTACCCAGCGAAAAAAGATCCTCTCATGGAGGAAGATTTCGCGTTAAGTCCCACAGTAGACATCAGAGTAAATTTACCCACGGTCTCTGTGAAGACAGAGATGCTATCAACAGAAATGTATTGTGGTTGTTTATCTTAGCAATACTTGCTGAAACAACAGCGCAGGAGGATACGCATATCCTATCATTCCGTCCTATTAGATCAATAGAGCGTTAACAACATAAGCTCAGAGATCAGGTCAAGCAAACACATACGTCTGCAATTGACAAGCAAGTTGTGTCGTAAATAAATTAACATTGGGCGCTCCCATTGATAGCAAATCTGACTGAATACTTGTTTGGTGAGAGTCCATTCTGACGGCAACAAGCGACCCATAAGTGAACGGGAGTCCGGTAGTACAATCAGACGACCCGGAATATGACGGACCAAAGCAGAACTTGGTGTACTATAACAAACAGAAGGATTCTTTCCATTAAATTGAATAATGGAAACAAATGAGTGCCTCCCTGGTTCCGGAGATACGCCACTACTGTCAAATTAACAGACAGGATTTGGACATGCGTTTCAGAATAATGTTCATCCAATGACATAAAGCAAGCCTAAAAAGACATTATTCCGTGGAAGATAAGTGCTTGCTTAGAGACTGCGGAACCCAAAGACCCTGGCACTTCGAATCCGTTGGGATCAATATTATATCCCAACCTGTTTGACTGGCAACCGTCATAATTATAAAACTCGGATCCGGCAACTGCAGTGGCACTCTCTGAGTCAACCACCGAATGTTTGCCCCAGTCTGAATCTCTTGCTACACTAGATAGACAAGAGAACATGTAAATCGAGCAATTCATGGATTGCTGAAAAGTTGCCGTCGAAGAGAAGCTTCTCCGAGAACGAAGCGACTCTGAGAGAGTTCTTCACCTTACTATCCACGCGCGTGGATGTAGCTAGGGCTGCGTCACGTCTAATCAACTCCAAGCAGCCACTGAAGGGCGGAGTTATACGTGAACAAACTACTGCCCTCAAAAGAAATCACATTGAGGATTATCCCGGAATTCTTTCTCTTGAAGACGTAATGATAACGCCTCAGTAAGGTGGATTACGTATGATAAAGCGTCTAAGTTAAGTCTATTAGACATCATTGTCGTTTCCAACATTGTGGTTGGAAAAGACATAGACGGCGAAAAAGATTATTTCCAGTCTTTAACCATGCCGTCTAGACACATATGAACTCTCGGTATGCCCTGTTCTGCCAAAATAAATTATTCGTATAAATGATAAAAGGCAGAAATGAGCATTGCGGACAAGAAACTAAACTATCATGCTTGGTAGCAGGCTTATATATATATATAGCGTCGATAAATAATACACATGTTCTAATGACATTATTGGACTGTGTCGGTAAATCAGGGACAATGTCCCTGAACCGATCCAAAATTCCGTGTCCAATGACGCTATAAGTCTCTTATCAAACATCGCAGCAATGTAGTCCGAAATAACAATCACTGGAAGATAATGTCGGAAGATATGTATGGCAGCTTCCGATGCTACGAAAGGGAAAACTCGAAATCTTTCGAATCCCTTTCGTCATCCTGTCGGACCCTATAAAGCGTTCGGTCGTCCGTACCTTATGCAACCGCGGACCGCACCGACCCAGCGCCGTCAGATAATTCCTGATTCGACCAAGAAACTGTCGCTTGCTGGGATGCTGCGAAAAAAACTGTGCTAACTCGGATAGCACGTCCGTCACTGAGGCCTGTGGAGAAGCGGTCCTATGATGCATTGCCGCTGGAAGCTCCGTGATCGTTACCCCGTGCATACTACTAATATGCGAGCGAACGGAGTGTATAGGCCTCATGTCCCTTGGCTACCGGATGGCGTGACCTGTTCGCCGTGGAATCACTGAATGACGAAACTGATCGGATACTCGAGGTCACGTAGCCAATGTGCGGTCGTGTGCACTGCTGTGAGGATAAGGAAGCATTATCGACAGTCTCTCGGACTGTCAATATAACGGAGCGTCCCGAGCGACGGACATATGCTCCGAATGTAAAATATCTGAACCACAACATGCGGTCCCCCATGTTGTTGGACGAGAGAGGGACCTCTCTCGCTCACAGCCCGGCCGGACCTGGACAAGCCAGGAACCGGACTAACAGGCTTCCTCCGATCTGTCCTCAATCCGCCGTCACTGGGTGAGTACTAAAGTAATTATAGTGCTCGCATCACCCAAATCTCCTTCCTAGACCGCAACGGACGAACCCGGCAGCCGAACCATTCGATGAATGTACGCTACACCGGGTGAGCTAGCGAATGTCACTCCGTCGATCCTACAAGGGACCTCTTAGGCGATAGACATATTCCATGAGCACTTATTGCCGCTAGCTCTTCATTAACTATAACGACAGAGGCACACTTTTGAAAGACATCTCCGTAACTTTGCGAACAAGAAACCAGAAATGCTTGGTAACAGCAAGCATATAATAATAAATATATAGCGTGGTTCAATAATTCGAAAGTTTGTGTGACATTATTGGACTATGTCGGAACTGAGGGACGAAGTCCCTGAACCGAACCAAAAATTTCTAAGTCCACCGACGCTATCAGTTTCTTATCCGGCATCGCAGCATTCTGGTCCGACGAAAGAACCTGTAGAAGATCAAGTCAGATGACAAACACAACAGCATATGTTGTTCCGAAAGGGAAAGCTCGAAATCCTCTGAATCCCTTTCGGTATCCCGTCGGACCGGATGAAATTTTCGGACGTCCGTACCCGCTTCCGCGGAGCGTCCCAACCCAGCATCGTCGGATAAAACATTATGCGACAGATTCAGTTGTTGCTGGGATGCTGCGATAAGCTGTGCTATTTAGGATAGCACGTCCGTCCCCGAGGCCTGTGCAGTAGCGGTCTTACGATGCATTGCCGCCGGAAGCTCCGTGTACGTTGACTCCCACACACTTTCCTATGCGAACGTCCGGAGTCTGCAGGCCTCGTGTCCCTGGCTACCGGATGGTGTGACCTGGTCGCCGATGATTCTCTGACTGGCGAAGCTGACAGGATATCCGAGGTCACGTAGCCACGAGCGGTCGTGTGCGCTACCATGAGAATGAGGAAGCCTTATTGACAGTCTCTCCGGACTGACTATATGTCGGAGTGTCCCGAGCGGTGGACGTATGCTCCGAATGCGAAACATTTTGTACCACAACATCTGGGGCCAGATGTTGTTGTACGAGAGAGGGGCCTCTCTCGCTCGCCGTCCGGATGGACCAGAACGAGCTATGAACCGGACTAAAAGGCTTCCTCCGTTCTCCCTCTAATCCGCCGTCACTGGGTGTGCATTTGGTTGATTTATAGTGCTCGCATCACCCCAAAACTCCTTCTAGACCGCAACGGACGAACCCGGCTGCCGAACCATTCGATGAATGGACGCTACACCGGGCGAGCTAGCGGACGTCAAACCTACTAGGGTCCTCTTAGGCAATTGGCGCATTTACATGAGCACTTTTCCGCTAGCCCTTCATTAATTGTGACGACGGAGGCACACTGTTGGAAGACATCACAGATACATCACCCTAATCTTGATCGTCTGAAATAGAAATTGATAAAGTAGAGTGACCCTGCGGGGAAAGGACCGGAATGTCCAATTCCCCACTAACATACAGTGACATACGCTTCCCATGTTGTCATCGAAATCATCAGATACAGAACAGGAGTTAATGCGAGTACACTGACCACATATAGAATGATTATAAAAGTCAGAGGAAGACTTCCTCTTATTACAATTGATCAAAATCCTTTCAATGTGAAAAGAAAACAAAGACCTGGTACTCGCACCAACCCCTGACAATCAAAATACATAATAATAATATGATCCATTGACATAGAAAAAATAATTGAAATCAAAATATTTTGAAAAAATATTTTCTCAGAACAGCCCAAGTTTCTGAAAAGTAACGTTGAGCCCCAATGGATCCCAAGCCTAAGTGTGGACAAAAAATTTAAAAATATTTTAAACAATTTATGCAACACTTACGAACAATAATAATGTATCTAGTTATGATTAAATTAACATCAAGATATTATTTTCAAGAAATCCCCCCCTCACACAGAGGGCTGTTGTAAATGTAAACAAAGAGTGTAAAAACACTAAAATAAGACTCCAGGCACCCAGGCCCGGAATCAGTTACCAAAAATACACTATCTGATGCAAAACAGAGACTTCCAGGGAAGAAACTGCAGAACATCAGATGGTAGATGCAGAACACAACGCCTAAGTGAAGACGTAAACATGGGTAAAAGAACAGAATTCATTCTGTTATTCAGCTAAAACTCCCAAGAAATTTTAGTAATAATAATTACAGAAACTATGCCAAAAGCATGGGAGAATAGCAAGAGGGGACTTAAAGGAAAGGGAGACAGGAAAACACTGAAAAATCAGTGTAACTAAATAACAAGAATGACAACAAAATGGCTGCTGCCTCGAAAATAGGTAACTTAACATAATTTCATTAAAAAAAATTTTAAGTTACAGCCCTGATAATATTCTGTCACACATTTTTCCTCTCCTCCTTCTCTATCCTCCTTAGAATCACCATTTCACTAATATTTATGTGTCTGGCATCATTTAAACTGAGATTTACAAGCACAAAGATCAGTCAGATGTTAACTGATGAAGGGCCAAACTTAGAATGATTAATGGCGCCAATTTCGGAACGTCCTTGACACTGCACATGCGCAGTAGAGGTGAAGTGTGGAGGGCCATTCAGGACATGTTTTCTTTGGTTTTAGATGCAAATTTTGGGGATTGGGGGGCAAAATTTGTGTTTGGCCCTATATTTTAAGAGTTAGCACCAGCTATGTCTGGGTCATTGGTAAGTATAAAAATATCCTTAGACTCAAAATGATAAGCGTTCGTATTAAGATGCAATGGAATTTCAATATTCAAATGCGCCATGAATTCAGAAAAAGGTAAGGCTGCTATTGAATGTGATGAGAATAAAATCATGTCACTGTGAGTACACTGAACTGAAGGAATGCAGAGTGTCGGGAAACAATACACAAGTCGGGAATGGATTAATTGACGCCATTCTCAAAATATTTAATTCAATTTCATGAATACTTAATTACTTTTCAGGGTGCATTGTGAGATCAGAGCATTGTTTTTGTAAACAATAACTTCAGAAGGCCTGCACAATAAAAGGAAGCTGATTGATTTGTATGCCCGGCACTTAATCCAATTTAGGTGAACGTCTAATTGCCACCAGTTTAATTACAAAACAAACTACTGTAATTAAGCACCTGTGAAAACACGAAAGGGGGACGGTTACTGCTAGTCTAAGAGTGCCTTTTCCATTGTTTTTTTTCTCTTTTTATCTGAACTACCCACTATTTGAATGGCAGAACTACCAACTATTTGAATGGCAAAAGGAGATTTGCTGCATTTAAATGACTGACATTTTTTAAAATGTTGCACCCACAGCCATTGAAATATTTTGTAATGCACAATATACCGGGGTACCGAAGCCTTTATTAAGTGGTAAATGACATCCGACGTAGCTAAGAGTATCACGGCATCAAGTCATTCAAGAAATCACTGAGGCGATGAATAGAAAGTATTTTTTCTATCAAATTGGAAACTTCAGGGCATTCAATCTCCAGAGTTTTGGGGAATGGCGCAATGGGGGGCGGAGAAGTGAAATGGGGTATTGAGAGTTGGTGGGAAGGACAATTGATGCATAACTATGTTCATGTCGTTTTTTTTTTTGTCCATAACTTCTAAGCCGGCATTTTCGGAGGGGGGGGGGGGGGGGGGGGGGGAGGGTAGGAAACAACGGCTGCGAAGTAGAAAACGTTATGTAAAACTAGCCAGTACCAATTTACAGACCTTCCTCTGCCTGTAACGTGTCCTGTACAGTTCAAAAGAGTGAATTAAATTTCAAGCACGGTGTCAATTGGCAGTATGTTAGGAGCTTATAATGCCTTTAGTTTTAGTTTCTCAGAATATGATCGCTGGCTGAAATGGCTTCCAGTGGTAGTTTCGACCTGAGTGTTTTACCCGGCACGTTTTCGTGTTGAGTTTTCAAAAATATCGGGAACACAATGTCCCAGGGTAAATTGAAACGTCCCGGACTCCAATGGGCCGCCCACCCCCCACCCCCCCACCCCCACATCTATTCCTATGGCCAGTGTATTGAACGAAAATGAAATGGACTTGTTGGTACGACCGTTTTCATACAGATAACGTGTGCGGTACTTTTTATTTTTTCTAAAATTGAATGCACATCTCTTCGTCACAATGAGACATCACCAGTTTGAATCTACACACGTTTAAATAGGCTTAGCCTGTTCGACAAACCCCATTTCAACTCACGTTTTTGCAGTAGCGCAATTGGTAGCCAGTTAATTATATTACCAAGAAGGAAATAATCCTTTTCACACTGAATCACCATTGCAACAGTGATTTACCAACAAGGAGATAATCTTTTCCATATCTAAACACCATTGCATACGGTGTTTAATTTGGTCAAATTACACCGTGTGACACTGTGTTGGCCGGTGATTTTTAGAAAATCGTCCACCGTGTCGGGTGTTTGAGACAGGATACACTTGGCACGTACTGTATATGATAAGAAACATGGACTGTTGCATGGGGCAAAATGTAAAGGTCCGGATGAGTGAGAACGTTTTTTTTTTTATTTCGATATACCACGTGTATATTATCACTGTATATGAGCGAATATAAGTTCAAAACGTTTATTTCTTTCATTTTGTTGTGTTGAATAAGTATAAATAATTGAGTATTTGAATCTTCGTTCTGCTCTTTTTAATTATAGCGGCGGTACTCCTTGATTGAAAGCTTTTCCCCAAGAATGAAAATTATCAATTTACCCCAAAGAGCGTGTAGCGGTCGGTCGATTGCGACTGAGTTTGTTTGTTTGTTTGTTGGTGGTTAACGTCACATATTTATGCACCAAGGCTAATCGTGACACAACATGGAGATGAAGTCCCTTCGTTGATTGCTCATTGAATTTCACTCAATATATCTCGTTTGTCTAGAATCTGAAGTACATCACTCGTTTTCGTTTTAGGTTTTTTTTCTTTTCTTTTGAAACTTGAAGTTCTTCAACAGCTTTTCGTTTAGTCGTCTTCTTATTTTTCACAATCGATGCATTTTTGTTTTTTTCGATGTCGGCATTTCGATTCCTTTTACTATCTTTTTCTTCTTCTCATTTTTCACAACCGATGCATTTTTTGACGTTGTTGCTATCGACATTTCATTTGCCTTTCCAAGGTTTTGCAAATAATATTCCTGTATGACTTCAAATTTTTTTGATTTGGTTCTATGATTTCTGAAATGTGGAATTTTTAATATTTTACAAATCTCGTTTAACTGAGGTACGGTTTTCTTATTTAAATTTTCCATTTTTTTATTTGTTTGCTCCATTTGTAAGAATATTTTTTTTTTGTTTTCGAATTTTGTATTTAATAATAATTTGTTAAAAGTTTTAAAATTGTTTATATATATATGTTTTAATTCCTTCAAAAAAAGAATGGCGACTATTGTTTGGAAACTCACATTCAGTGGCATAATTGGCACAAAATGGATTTGTTTGTTGGGGGTGGGGGGGGGGGGGGCATTGAGGAATCTTTGCACGGCGATGAGTGATGGCCACTGCAAAATGCGTTACGTGGAAAATTTATGCACTTAAGCCTAGTGTAATGCGGGTGGGGGGGAGGGGGGGGGGATTGGCAGTCATTCCATTCAACGTAAATAGGCATATTTATAGGGTGGTGGAGGTAAGGGTGGAACAGTATCATGTTATATTTCGAAGGGCTCTGAGCCACTAACATTGATTTTATTTTCTCGGTTATTGTTTCTCAGCCTATCCAATTCATTTTTTTTTAAAAATCCAATCTCCGAACAGAAGAGATTACGCTCTCTGCGAAAAACGCCTATAGAAATATATAAATTTATATTAAATAAGGTTGTGCTTATTTAATATTAATTTATATGTATACATGTAATCTTGTTTTCACAATTATGGGGAAATCGAGTGTTTATTTTGAAATTGTTGTTTTAATGGGTAATAATAAATTGTGAAGCGCTTCGCAACGAGTTAAAAATGTTCGGCGTAACTTGATTTAGTTTTAATATTTTCATAATTTCCTTTTGCAACTTGAGGGAAAAGTTGTTCAAATCTGCTGTCAATAATTGTGAAGCTTAATCTTTTTCACAGTACGGTCCGAGAAACCAATCAAGTCGCTAGTCCATTTGTCTCGTACTGTCCGAGTTTTTAATAAAATGTCGGACACAGATCACAGACATACTCTCCGACAATCGTCGGCAATTTGTGAGTGATCTTGAGACACAGTTCCTCGGACCTGGGAGATTCATGTAATCGTCACTTGCAGCGTAGTGTACGATACTATCGCGACAATTGCTTTTCTGGGACGAATTCCATATGATCATGCAATTAAAGCTTGAGATATATTATATTCATCTTTGTGGCATTTCTCAGGAAATGTCACGCGTAATTTACATTAAATAGATCTTTGGCTCAACACTGGTAAACTTGGAAGCCTTCTCGTGTTAGTCGAGTCAACTTATGTCAAAGGGTGGTGGGAGGGTACCAGTGATAATGGTGAAGACCTATAACAAGGGGTTGTAAACTAGTATTTTAAGACGGGGGACCTAAAACCTAAAACAGATGCCAAGACTTCAGCTGAAACGGTTGAAGGGTTTTCTTGATCGATTAATCACATGGATTAACCTTGGTTAAACGATTAATCACTTGCCCTAACTGGTAGCTGAATAATTTCCGTACAATTGATGAGTTACAACATATTAACTCTTTACCCAGCATAACAGGAAATAACCGTCCAGAGCTATATACAGAAGTCTCCATTCAAATTTTGTTATGTTTTCAATTTTTGTTTCGAGAAATTTGAGTAATTTAAGAATTTATTTTACAAGTATCGTCTTTCAACCGCATTGGGTAAAGAGTTAAGAATGACCATATCCAGCTTCTGATACATGACGTGAACAAGTATGTCAGCACGTAACTTGGATGCTTTACTCTGTCTCGGATAACTGATGCGAGTCAGTGTGACAACGTGGGCCTGTTTTGGAGCAAGTTTGTTCCTTTGTTAACTTATCTAATACAATAATTCAAAAGTAACAGTTGATCAATCAATTACATTTTTGATCGATCAGGATTTTGATTATTGGTTAACCATTTATGGTCTAGCCAATTGCAAGACGAAGAAATACCGGTGCTTTTTCTCCAACCATGCAGGCCACATCCATATTTGCCGTTGTGCCCAAATTAGACTGATCTAAAGGCCTGCTAGGACTATGCTTTCATTACTTTTGGCATACAAAACTAAAAAGTTATGATTACCTGCTTGTCAGAAGGATGTTTATTTCGTGAATATTCCAAGGCTTTTGAAGGCATCCTGACACATTTTCCAAGATTCCAAGAACTTGAATCACCTTCAGTCAAATGCAAGACCATTCCTTGAATGCAAGGCCCCATAGGAACCATGTTAAAACAGGATTCACTCTGTATCAAAAGACATTCCTGGAGATTTTCCCACCTTGAGTGGAGTCTGGGGCCCAGGAATATCACTAAGGGGAAGGGATAGGAGGGGTAAGCTGCCTCACAAACACAATTATTTTTCCACTTGGGACTTTTTCATCTGAATTGGAGTCTCAGATGTCAATTCACTCTTGCTTGTAATGAATCACTTTTTACAAGACTACATATACAGCTTTAATACTTGAACTAAAGTTTCAGTACAGCCACCGTGGAATGGTCAAAATCCAACAGTTTTGCCCACGGGCACTTGTGTCAATCAGTCATCAGTAGTTTTCAGCAAATATTCAATGAAAGAAGCACCGGGTTACACCCGGTGCTTCTTTCATTGTACATTTGATGGTGGTTCCATTGTTTTAATCTGGAGATTCACTGTTAACGCATGCATGGAAATATTGCCCATGCGTAGATTTTGACCGCTCCACGGCGACCGTACTGTCCTCACTGTTGGTCATAAAAATCAAATGGAGATCTTCAGTACCCGATTCAAGCTTTTGTTGGCCAAGCATAATCAATTTGGAGAACCTGTATGTGGCACCATGACATGTTTACTTTACAGTTAAAACTAGAAGTCCTGTCACGAAATGCACACAAACAGCACGTCGATTTGCACACTAATCTACGTGTTATGACGATGGTAAGGCTATCAAATTCTTCACATAGGGCCTGTGCACAAGCAAAGTTTCAGCCAATGGACCTCCGGGTAACCCGGAGGTCCATTGGCAGGAACATTGCTTGTGTTTGCTATGGGTAACAAGGAGAACCTGCCATGCTTTGGGTGCCATTCGATATGGCAATTGCGAGCAATTCCTACATGCAATTAAGCCTAGATAAGCACACAGTTCGTGACAGGACTTCTAGTTTTAACTGTAAATATAAACCAAAAACATTTCAAAGAAGTTTGTGACTAATACTCCATCTACAAGGCGGGACATTTTTGACTGGTTTGGAGTCTATCGAGTCGCTCCTTCTGGTAATCATGTACTCACCTAGGTTTGCTTCTTGGACTTGTGTTACAAACACATTCTGTCTCATGCAAATGGAGATACATGGCTGATTGGGGATGTTGGGGCCCCAGTTAGAGCAATTTTGAGTCCGGTATGAGCTAATTAACCCTTTACCCAACGTACCGGAAAAACCGGCCAGCGCTATTCTCAAAAATCACTAAATAATTCTCATTATTTTTTTCATTTTTTTGTCTCAAAAACATAGGTTATGACCCCTCATTGGAACGAGCTCATTCCAATGAGGGGTCATAACCTATGTTTTTGAGACAAAAATGAAAAAAAGTAGTTACTCAAGAATTTTGTTTGCAAGTGTCGTCTGCTTTTCATGTTTGGTAAAGGGTTATATAAGAGCTTGGAAAGCCCATACATTTCGTCTACTGCATTTTAACTATAATCCCTGTTGACAAATATTTGATCTATCAGGACATCAGATCACAGACCAGACCAAGCAGGTTTATACTACCCCAATCATCTTTGCTAGAACTGGGAGGTTAACAGCAAATATGGGTCAGGATCGGTAGTGAGAGACTACCGAAAATCACAAATGCACTCCAGTAAACATAACCACAAATTTGGTTTTAAAATTCCAGTGCGTTTTAAGATACTGTGCGTAGGCTTAATATCGAATTACCAGAATGACCACATAATTCACTTTATAATAAATGCAATGTCTACGAATCTGCTGACCGTCAAATAATTTCTGTATCGTTTGAATGGAATTAAAAAACAAAACTGGTGTACACTATACTTGCACCAATGACATTTTCAAGACAGTAAGCCAAGATTTGAGGCTTTCAGTATCAATACACGACACTCAACACAATATTCATGACCTGTCAACACCAAGGCTGAAGTATTGTAAAATGTTCATCAGTTTATCAAATGCAGTTTCCTTTGATGAACTATAACTTGCCACGTGCTCTTCATTTATACTGTACGGTACATGTCTATATATTTCTACACGTAATTCTGAAAGCCTGAACATCAAAATCGGTTTCAAATTTGCAGTTGAAGTCGGATAAAAATTTAGGGTTATAATAGCCTAAATGAGCGACTTTTACTTGACAAATTTTTGAGGGTCAGCATAATTTTTTTAGGGTCGGTCGGGTTATCCTAAAAACAGTTTGTTTGTTTTTTTTTGCCTGCCATTTTACAACACTACAGGTAAAGATATGCTATAATTATTTATTCAACTGATAAAATCAACAGATGATGCGTAATTAGTTGTTAGTAGATGTTGTAATTATAGGGCCCATCTGATAGGTATATATGGATAGGGATAGTTTCTATATGCTCATGGACAACCGAAAACATAACTGCAACCAGGGTTTTTTGTATTTAAAAAAAACAAAACCGCAACCGCAGTGTAAATCCCACAACCACCCAGCTCTAATCTTTGAGACACCCTTTGAGACGCATTGCACTCGTTCTAATGAGGGGTCATAAGCTATGTTTTGGAAGCAAAAAATGAAAATTTTTAGTTACACAAGAATTCTTTTATGAGTGTCATCTGTCATTAGCATTCGGTAAAGGGTTGAAGACTGTCACAAAGTAATATTAAATAATCTTCCTCATGTCAGTCCGGACTGTAAATATTAAAACTTAGGAACAGATTTAAATAAAAACAACACAAATCAGTATGTATTATCAATTTTTATTGTTTAACTTAGATGTGAGTCTTCCATGGAAGACGTGTGTCGCCTGGCGTTTCAGACAGAATTCTAAGTGGAAAAGGGGTATAACTCTGGGAAAAATACAGCGGATCAAAAAATAAAATAGGAGGTGCACAATGCCATTATGTGATAAAGAAGCACTGAAAGTTTCATCAAAATCCATTCATAGGTTAAAGAGGAGTGGCAGATAAGAGAAAGTGTGGCGTTTCATACAGAATTCTATGTGGAAAAGGGGCATAACTCTGGAAAAAATACAGCAGATCAAAAAATAAAATAGGAGGTGCACAATGCCATTATGTGATAAAGAAGCACTGAAAGTTTCATCAAAATCCATTCATAGGTTAAAAAGGAGTGGTGGATAAGAGAAAGTGTGACGCAGACGACGACGGGGGCGACGCAAGACGACAAAAGTAATCCCTATATGTCGCTCCCCACTTCGTGGGGCGGCGACACAAAAAGGAAAATTAAACACAAACTTAGCTTTTATATTGAGCATTCTGCACCGTTTTCAGGTGACTGGGCCAACAGGAAACAAGTCTCCTGAGTGTCCCAAACACTTGGAGTATAAAAAAAAAATATTTTTCTGGAAAAAATGTGTGTCCCAAATTATAGTGTCCCAATAAAAAGTGTAAATACGGTACTCTGCAGTGACTTCCCCGAAAATGCAATTATTCAAAGATACACCGTATGAATGATACTCTTTAGTACTGATCAACAGGTGTTAGTTAATACTACAGAGAACAGGGATTGATCAAATGGCAAGGCTCAGTGTTTTCAATATTACATTGTTGCACAATAATGCGGAAAACAAAGACCATGGGACATTACAAGTAACTACAGTTAAAACTAGAAGTCCTGTCACGAAATGCGCACAGATTGCATGTCGATCTGCACGTTAATATACGCGTTATAACAATAGTAAGCCTATCAAATTCTGTCCATATGGCACAAGCAATGTTTCAGCCAATGGACCTCCGGGTAACCCGGAGGTTCATTGGCAGAAACATGGCTTGTGTTTGCTCTGAGTAACCAGGAGAACCTGCCGTGCTTTATATTCCATTCGATATGGCAATTGCATGCAATTCCTACGCGCAATTAAGCCTAGATAAGTGCACAATTTGTGACAGGACTTCTAGTTTTAATTGTATGGCGAGACATTTCAAAGGTTAACAATCTGTTAATTTATCTCATTATACAGCACAATTTTAATCTGACTTGTACCACTTTAAAAATGAACGACGATCGACTAAAAATAAAAACCGTTGACTACAACAACAGTTGACGGTTAGTCGATTAATTGAATAATCGCAACGGCCCAAATGGTGTCAACCACCTTTCATTGGTTGGGTTCATCCTTGATAAACATATAAAATAACATGTTTTTATGTCATTCACCTAGGGAATTTTGAGTGGAATCACTCAAACAGTGTTCACTAAATTCACTTCTGGTTCTTGGCCTCATACACGTTTCTGAAAATTCCAGAGAATCCACGATTTTACATGACAAATTAAGATAACTTTTTATTTTCCAGGAAAAAAATAAAATGTACACATCAATTATTTACTAATAACAGCAAATCATTTTCAAAGCATTTGCTGTGCCTCGATCGATCAAATAAACTTTGATAATGCTAAATTGGATGTCATCTGTTGGATTCCGTACATTGTTTTTTAATGCATCTTAAAATTAAGGTCAATGACGTCTTTCCCATGTGCGCTGGTGTGCAGTAGAAATTATTTAATCGAAACAATATAAAGCAGATGATCGGGTGTTAAAGTTTGGGGGTCTTGTATTTTAATAAAATGATCAGTTGTTAAAAAGTATCTGCAACTTAAAATATTAATGCTGAATTGAAAGAAATGCTATAAAAAATTACCGAGACGCGATAACCACTGGCAGTATTAACGTTTGTATGTCAAGTTGAATTTTCAAAACCAGTGGATTATTTCCAACCAAATGTCAACCAGTCAACCACTCACCCAACCCCCAATGTCCCCTGTGAATAAATCGCACAGTAATTTCCAGAAAATAATTTGAGAATCAGCCAGAATGTTGGAAACGGAAGTACCAAGTTAACAACTTGCCATTTTTTGTTTTTCTGCTGTCACTTTATTATTTCTTTCTCAAGACATATTTGCTACCTGTTGCTTACAAAGTTCACATTTGCACATTTTATATCAATTTGATCAAAATATGCAGCCCACATGCTTTTAGATTTACGATCCACGTTGATTAGTTAACTTTCTGTCAATTTCGCAGAAAAATATAAATACAGAAATAAGCAGCATTTATATTTTGTTTCGGTATGGTCTTTGGTATCCCCAAAATACCGAAACCGTACCGAAAATTTGGTATACAGTACGTGGAGAGTGGATTGGAGAGACAAAGTAAAGGCTAGCAGAGTGCATCCATCAATATTGTTACCTGCGTGTTTTGGAAGTAATGTCTCCATAATGGTCGGATTTTGTCCTGACCGCCAACATCCCACACTGTAAAACTAATGTTCTTATATTCTACTGTTTCAACATTGAATCCTGAAAAAAATTGAAACATATTTCAGATTTATGAAAAGCAGACGACACTTGCAAAAAACATTCTTGAACAACTAATTTTTTTCATTTTTTGTCTCAAAAACGAGCTTGTTCCAACGAGGGGTCACAACCTATGTTTTTGAGACAAAAAATGAAAAAAATAATGAAAACTGGCAATTTTTTAGAATAGTGCTGGCCAGTTTTGGCCGTTACATTGGGTAAAGGGTTAATTAAATATAATTTCCAAACACAAGCCATTTACCATACCTCCAATGCAAATTTGACCTGTTAGTTGATTAGGTTGTGGAGTAAAACTCCAGTAACTTCTCTCACCCACTTTTCCTTTGTCTTTTTTTGTCCAACAAGAGGTCATAACCTATGTTTCTGAGACAAAAAATGAAAAAAATAATGAAAATTAATTGGCAGTTTTTTAGAATAGTGCTGGCTGGTTTTTGACGATACGTTGGGTAAAGGGTTAATTGAATATAATTTCCAAACACAAACCATTTACCATACCTCCAATGCAAATTTGACCTGTTAGTTGAATATAGGTTTTACAGTAAAACTCCTTGTTAATTGAAGAAAAAAATCTTGTAACCTGTTGAGAAATTACCCTGACTCTCCCCACTTTTCCTTTGTTTATAGATCTATTTGGCCTCATGGAGCTCTGTTGAACAAGATATAATAGAATAAATGCAAAGTCTATCTTAGAATACAGGAAAGTGACACAATCCCTGTTAGTTGAATAATGTTCATTGACAAAATGACTATTCAATTAACAGGGTTCCATTGTACTGTGATCACAAAAACGGTCTTTTTCACTACCAGACCACTATTCGATCACAACGCACATTCATCAGTTTTTTTGATATTCCATAAATGAAATATTGCGAAATCAAGATAGCATCAACAAAAACTTGGTGAAAATAGCATCGCAGGGCTTATATTTCGTCTAAATTTGTGAGAATCCATTTGGATTCTCGTGAAAATGGTTGCGAGAATCCATACCTACTATATTTATTTATTTATTTATTGGTGTTTAAGGTCACATACTTATACACAATGGCTAATCGTGACCGTGACAGTTTTACGGGTGGAGGAAGCCGGAGTACCCGGAGAGAACCACCGAGCAACGACGAGCAGCTGTCAGCTCCCCAACATCGTAACTCTGAACTCTGCACCGCAGCACAGGCAGGGTTAGATTGGTTGAAGACATGCGCACCATCGACGTGTAGTACGCCTCAGTACACAGCGTCATCAGGATGAGTGTCCCAGGATCCCATGACGCCACCAAGGTTGAACCACTGTTGTATACTGATAACACATGTTAACCTTTTACCCAACACACTTTTTTAATTTTTAAAACTAACTTTGATAATTTTTAAACAATAAATAATAAATAATTGATAAAATAATTAAATGAATAATATTTACCAATAAAATCTTACAAATATGGCTGTCGTTGGAACCGGCTCAATGAGCCGGTTCCAATGACAGCCATATTTGTAAGGTTTTATTGACAAAGTGTCAGGATATTTCAGGCCATGTTAGCTTTCTATTGGATAATTTGTTTCCGCTGTGTTAGTTAATGTTAAGGGTTAAATTGACTCAATATTTTTTTCACGTGAATCCTAGCAGAGGTGCAGCGAGTATCTACATGGGTTCTCGCCGGTTTTATTACGCGAATCTTTGTGCGAATCGATTCTCGGATTCTCGTTGAAATATAAGCCCTGCATCGCCGAATCAATGTTCTTGTATTACTTTTTCGTCAGCCAAGACTCTTAATATTTCTGGGCGATAAGCGGCAAGCCATAAAATTTGAGAAGAACAATTTTATCATTCCTCTGGTGGTTATCTAAATGAAAAAATAGATAACCAAAAAGTTGTTCGTCTGGAACTACAAATAGTTAAATTATAGTTTGTCAAAAAGTTGTGTCTTATCACCTTATTTGAGAGCACGGTTTTAAAATGTTCCTGTGGGAAGACCCCTCTCTTCAAGGCTGATGTCTCCTGTGCTTGCCACAGATGCTTTCATACAGTAGGGCCTTCATGGATGCAGGGTCTGACATAAGCCGTAACCTATAGGTTAGGTTATGTGGGAGGTTACGTGTTTCTATAAACTCGAGACCTATTATTAGGTTACGAGAGGCAACTGATTACCTTACCTTAATAATGTACCTTATATCTACACTACGGAAACCTACTGGGTTACGGTATGCTAGGCACACCGTAACCTATTTTAAGGTTACGGTGTGTGAAGCTTATATCAGTCCCTGTGGATGGGTAAAAATCCACGAGTTGCCATTTTTCCAATGCATATAATTCAGAGATGATCTGCCATGAAACCCAGCAACATTTCCGCCAATGAAGCAGGAAAATTTGGTATACAGTTCGTGGAGAGTGGATTGCAACTAAATCACCCATGGAGTGGAGTTACATGTATTACCCAAGCTATAACTTACAAATTGTGTACATAACAAAAAACCCAAGCAATGTTTCAGCCAATGGACCTCCGGGTTTAACCTGGAGGTCCATTGACTGAAACTTTGCTTGTGCTGGTTATGCTTTGCCACAAATTTGTAATTATTGCTTGGGTATAATCATCTCTAAATTATATGTGTGCAAAAATGCCCAACCCTAGATTTTTACCTGTCCACGATGGCTGTACTGTAATCAGTCCTCATTATTATATCCAGATGAATGGTTAAAAGGTTATCACAAAATTCAGGATTTTATTCACTTAGCGGGCAGAGAATTTTGACCAGATCACGTTTGTGATAACAGTACGGCAGATGATTGCCAAGGATGCTTTCCTACCACGGGCCCAGCCATGGTCGCCCCATGAAAACTGCCAATCATTTTTTTAGAAACAAAACATACCCTGCCACTACTAATTTCTCCAAAAGAAAATAATTTCATAGGACACTGATGCCCAAGCCTGAACAAGCCAGAAAATAAGCAGACTATCATCTGCAAAATGAAGTCCCCAGAGGGTGAATTTAGTGATGCTATCCTGCAGAGCAGGGTAGCATCACTAAATTTACCCTCTGTGAACCTCAATCTGAATCGGGGACACAAAACTAAACAGAAAGAGGTACCCAGAAGATAAATTGGTCCACTGTGAGGGATAGCATCATCAAATTCACCTTCTGGGGACCTCATTCTGCAAATGTCAGACTGCTTATTTTCAGGCCTGTGCCTTTATTTGCAAAAGGGGTTCCCAGAGGGTAAATTTGGTGATCAATGCTATCCCATACAGTGGGCCAATTTATCCTCTAGGTACATCTTTCTGTTTTGGCTTGAGACCTTGATTCAGACTGAGGTTCACAGGGGGTAAATTTTGTGATGCTACCCCGCTGTGCAGGGTAGCATCACCAAATTCATCCTCTGGGGACCTCATTTTGCAGATGACAGTCTGCTTATTTTCAGGCATAATGATTCCCATTCTTTACCATACAGCTAAACTCAACTTATTAAGAAAAAGGTTCTAAACTGAATCGAATCCCAAATCGAATGCACTTTTCAACTGTTTCGATAATATACCTGCCGGGATAAAGTGCCTTGCCCAAGGACACAACATGGGTCGTCACGGACAGAGATCGAACTCGGGACCACTAGCATAGAAGTCCAACAATCCACCACCGAGCCACCACGCTCCTGCCTTTGCTGTGAACCCAATTTCAATAGGCATACTAGACTATTAGTATCACAAAGTTGATCGAAGAAAAAAAGCCATTTATCGTGCTTTGAGTGCAGTAAGGTGCCATCTGCAATGTTAAAGCATTGCAGATTGCACCTTCGTATGCAATGGGCGAAGCATGTATATTGTGCAAACGAGCCATAACGCAATCTCCACTATCGCTTCAACTGTCATTTTTTATGAATTTTCCCACTGAATTTGTGCTAGCTGCTTAGACTGGATATCAGGGAATTTAATTAGGAAAATTTGCCTCGGCAAAAAACACCATTTGCCTTGGCAATTTTGAATAAAGTAAATTATGGTTTATATATTTGGTCAAAAAACATTAAATCCACGAAATTGGGTTTGATGCTCTTTTGTTTATTACACACCACAGTTGCCTGTCAACTGAACAGATCATGAGATCGCAAAAAAAACAAATGTTTTCAGTATGCTCATTGGAATTACAGTTAAAACTAGAAGTCCTGTCACGAAATGCGCACAAATAGCATGTTAATCTATGCGTTATGACCATAGAAAGGATATCAAATTCTGTACATATGGCCTGTGCACAAGCAATGTTTCAGCCAATGGACCTCCGGGTAACCCGGAGGTCTATTGGCAGAAACATTGCCTGTGTTTGATGAGTAACCAGGAGAACCTGTCGTGCTTTGGATGCCATTCGATGGGGCAATTGCGAGCAATTCCTACAGGCAATTTAGCCTGGATAAGTACACAATTTGTGACAGGACTTCTAGTTTTAACTGTACTTCAAACCTCAATGACACTAAATTATGTTTAGAATAAACACTGATATATAAACATTGGAATCAACCAATTTTTAATGTAATAATCCTTCAAGTTTGGTGTCCCCTTACTTCCCTACAGAAAAGCATTTGAACATGTGCTTAAAAATCGCAACATTCGTGAAAATGCCTCAGAAAATTTATTGCCTAGGAAAGTTGAAAAATTTATAGTAATTTATATATTTTTTATACTTACCAATGACCCAGACTTAGCTGCTGGTGCTAACTCTAAAATATTTAGGGCCAAACGCAAATTTTTCCCCCCAATCCCCAAAATCTGCATCTAAAACTGAAAAATTCATGTCCTATATGGTCCACCATACTTTTACTCCACTGCGCATGCGCAATGTCAAGGAGGTCTCGAAACTGCCGCCAAAAGTCATTCTTACAACCAGTGCCTGGTAAGCATTACGTACGCAGCGGGGAGGCAAGAGTTCCCAACTCCTGGGAGGGCCATCCCCATCTGGGTCATTGGTAAGAATAAAAAATATATAAATTACTATAAATTTTTTAACATTTTTATGCTGTACCAATGACCCAGACTTAGCTGAAAAGTAAAAAGGTTGGAAGGCCTACGACATGAGGAAAATCCAATAGACTCAATTACCTTAAACAGACCTACAATTGTATCCCCTCAAAGAGAAAAGGAGAGATAGGCTACATGTATCTTTCTTATTTGTATCAAAAAAGAAAGACACAACACCATTCTGTAATTGAGCACAATAATATCAATGATCTCTATAAACATCTAGTATAACCCTTTATACTAATATTTTTAAAAGGAAAGCCAATAAATACGGGAGTCTAGAGAAATGAGACTCTATATACTCATTTAAAAGTGTTCGAGGATTGTATATTAACATCCAATTAATCACGTGATATATACAGATACTTCACACCAATCAACACATTAAAAAATATAGCACCGATGAGTAAACATAGGCTTTACCCTTAAAATCATCTCGGAACCGACTCAGAATTACTGACTCTAAGGGAGGTATTCCCTTGCTTTACACTATAAAGCAGGTGACCTAAGGGAACACCTGCCCCCCCCCCCCCCCCCCCCACCTGTCCCTTTGCCCTGGATCAAATACTCCAGAGCAAAGAGGGCAGCAGGACAGAGTCACTGCCGGAACAGAAAGGCTATACACATATAGTTGCCACTGTTTAGTAGACGACATTCTGAGTAAAAAATAACGGATCTAAACAATGTAGATCTGCAGAAAGGACTTAATATTCTCAGATACAAAATTGTGAAAATGGATCTGTAATAGCAACATAATTAGTCTAAGCCCATGATGTAGAAGAACTCTTACTTCATGAGCTTAAAACTAATGCACAGACTGCTGAATGAAGATATAATCATAAGCAGAACTGATATTAGATTGAATCCATCTGACCATAGAATGGACCGAAATGTGGAGGAAGCTTCCACGGCATGTCCCACAACAGACGCTTGAGTAAATTAATCCACAGTCTTTGTGGAGCTAGAGAAGCTACCAACAGAATTTGCATTGAAATAATTACATTAGAGCAATATCTGCTGAATCAACCGCGCTGGAAGATACGTATATCTTATTATTCCATCTCACAAGAACAATAGAGCGTTTACTGCAAACGCTCAAACATCGAAACATTATGACACATACGTCTGCAATGGATTGTTGAGACGCATCGCAAATAAGTAGATTATTGGCCGCTCTCCTTGGTAGCAATCTGATTGAATACTCATTTGTTGGAAGTCCATTCTGGTGGCAACAAACGGCCTCTCCATGAAGGGAGTCCGCTAATACGTTCAGACGACCTGGAATATGACGGACCAATAGGAGAACTTGATGTTCTAGTACCAACCGAAAGATTCAATCCGTTAACATGAATAACAGGATGGAATGAGTGCCTCCATAATTCCGAAAATACGCTAATACCGTCAAGTTGTCGGACAGAATTAGCATATGAACATTCTGAATAAAGTTCCTCCAATAACATAGCGCAAGCCAAAATGACATCATTCTTGATGTTTGTGTACTTGATAAGGAACTACGGAAACAAAAGACCCTGGCACTTTAATCCATTGGGTTCAATGAAACTACCCAATCTGTTTAACTGGCATCCGTCAAAACTGAAAACTTGGATCCGGAAATTGCAGTGGAACTACTTGAGTTAAGCACTGAAAACTTGCCCAAATCGGAATCTCTTATTCACTTGATTTGACAAGAAGATGTCCGTAACGAGCGAAAGAAACTTCACCCTCCAATTCTGAATTAAAAGAAATTTGGAGAGGACAAATGCGTAACCGCCCCATTGGAATAAAATCACGGCAGTTCCGCACAACGTATCAGTCACATGAGATCTCTAGCTGAGACCTTGTCTGAACGAAGACAATAGCGAGCATAACGACTGATTAATTTCGCTCTGGTTAACGGCAGGCGAACGAGAATGTTAAGCGTCTCGAAGCTCATCCCCTGGTGGGTAAATGACTTCGACAAAACCAGATCCGACTTCTCCTCATTTACTTATGAAACCGAGACGTCGGATCAATAGAAGCAGAATCTGCACATCGTTCTGAAGCGTTAACTCATTGACATACCTCTGAAGAATGTCGTCCAGGAAGGCCGACGTTATCGCAGACGAATGAGCTAGGAAATGAGTCATTACCGAGTTCGTTATTCGAGTTAAAGCCCAGGAACTGGATTCAGACCAGAACACATTGGTCGGTGCTGAAACACAATTCCTGTGATAAAGAAGCAAAGATACTTTCTGAATGCCTGATGTACCAGGGACCAGCCTAGGGGGGAATTTTAGGGAGACTTCAAGTCTCCCTCCAGAAAAAATAGGGAGACTGCAGAGTCATGTAGGGAGACTTCATAGGCAAGTGGGAAAAGTTAAGAATATTCATGTACCACCCCCGCCGCCCCTTCATATTTTCAATTTATGGTCCTCCATTAACGTACAAATAATCCAGGTCCAGTTGTCTATGATGCATCTGTGCCAGGTTAAAAAATCACAATGTAATTATTGACTGAAAATCCCCCACTGCTACCTTCTCCTTCATGTCCCCTCACCTCTTCTTCGTGCCAATCCCCCATCACCCTCCTGTGGTTGCCTTTCAACAAAGTCTACTAAGCTAATAATTTCCTAAGTCTGAAAGTGTGAACAGGACCAGATGTAAGAAGGTTGCTTGGGAGGTACTTTGTTAGTTAATAAACAAAATACATTCTGGGGTCGAGTATTTTGTAAAAGAAATGTCATTCAGCGTCATTTTTATGGCATTCCGGTATCATTCCGCGACATTTCATGTCATTCCGATGTTTAGGAGGACCCTTTTTCAAGATCGTCCACATGCACACTTGTGTCCTGTACAAAGCTTTTCTTGACATCACTAAAGCTTTTTTTCATGTGTTTCAATTCCATTCGTGTTTTTCTGGGAATAGACAGCCCAACAGTTAACAGTCGTCAGCAAATCGAAATGAAAATAATGTGTTATAAAATACGTCCGTTGTGTATACATTTTCGGCATCCTAAGCGACGAAACCCACTTTCAAACTGGGTTGTTTGTTGAGTCGCGTAAGTCACCTATTTTCGTTTCGATACTTTGAAGCTCCGACAGAAACGGAACAAAATAGAAATAAAGCCAAAAGCGACAATGGACAATTGCTTGTCGTGTGATTTCAAATAAATGGAAGTTTATTGACGAATTAAGATGCCCATTTATCACACTCGAGCACATTCGATTTTTGAAAATACTCGTTTTCATGTAAACCTCGCATCACTCAGTTCAGCCTTTTCTCATTTTGGCCAATTTTTAGAGGGCGACTTGTAATCGCCCCGACTATTTTTCTAGGCGACTTTGGGCTTAGAAGGGCGACTTAATCGCCCTAGTCGCCCTCACGGCTGGTCCCTGTGATGTACAGTTAAAACTAGAAGTCCTGTCATGAAATGCGCACAAATAGCACGTTGATATGCGCGATAATGTGCGCGTTATGGCCCAAGTAAAGCTATCAAATTCTGTACATATGGCCTGTGCACAAGCAATGTTTCAGCCAAAGGACCTCCGGGTAACCCGGAGGTCCATTGGCAGAGACATTGCATGTGTTTGCTATGAGTAACCAGGAGAACTTGCCGTGCTTTGGGTGCCATTCGATATGGCAATTGCGCGCAATTCCAACGCGCTATTAAGCCTAGATAAGCGCACTATTCGTGACAGGACTTCTAGTTTTAACTGTACCATGACGTGAAAGTATGTAACTAGAAATCTATGCATGTAGCATAGTCGTACACCCGAATACTCGCTCTGACCGACCGGATGGACTCCATATAGAAACTTAGAGCCACGATCAGCTTGTTATCCAGCTCAGATTATGAGTGGACGGAACGAACCGTCTGGTTTTGGAACCAGAAAAGGATGGTTTTAGAAACCTGGATTTCTACGATCTCTATTGCGATCATTCCAGAAAAGACTGGACTTCTGATGGAAGCGAGCCTCTATCCCACTGACTGACAGAAGCTGAGTCCATCTTGGACTTGTTTTGTTCTCAGCAAGTAGCTTCTTCTCGGTTCGGCTCTGAGTGTGGGAATTAATAAATAATCCCATTCACCATTGACATGGGTGGTTTAAAATTGTTTGGTTACAATTTTGCACATAATGTAGAGTAGTTACACGCTTTATACGTTAACAAAAAACTTTTATTTCGATCTTTATATATAATTTTGTTTTGTTCTCAGCAAGTAGTCTCTTCTTGGTTCGGTGCCGAAGGCAAACGATTAATGAATAACCCTCTTCACTATAGACTTGGTCTGTCTAAAGTTGTTTTTTTCTGGCTTTTACATAAATATAGTACCTATATGCCAACAATTAATATTTATTTTTGCCTTTATTTATTATTTTAATTTGTTTTCGGTTGTTCTCGGTAAGTAGTCTCACCGTGTATTTATGCACACAACAAATCCCAAGATGCAATATTGCAAACTTTCAAATCCCATTATGCAGCTATCTCCCCTCATAAACATCAATCGACTGTCATGACCGAGATGAAATCAATGCAGGGATCAGCCAAGAGGGTGAAGTGAAGTTGGCAATATCTTCGCCTTGGCACCGCTCACTTCGCCCAATTTCTATGTTTGAGCAAAATCATAGTCAAAAACGAACCTCTACAGTCGAAATTAGGAGAGATATTGTGAAAAGATTTGAGTGAGTTACCAATAAAAGTTATTCGTATATCACGACTTACTTCAATAATGGTGATCCAAATCACAAGAAATATGATTTGTACATGTATCCGTTTCATTCCACTGTCACTTGAAGCAGGAACCATTAAGAAATATGGGGCAGTCCATTTCGAAGCAATGTGATAATTACCGAAATAAGCACAACAACTGCATATTATCCACCAAAACCAGGATGAGAGCTTAGCGACTCCTTAAAAAATAAGGGAATGTTGATTTTTGCTAAAATGTATCATTTATTGTTAATTTTTGCATCTTGACAAGGCCCAAATCTCACTGACAGAACAAGGCATATCCCACCAGTGGTGAAGCCATCATTTGAAATCCTGGGGACCATGCTGGTGAAGAGTTGGAAGGGGGGAGGGGGGGGGGGGTTTATCTCAGAACTCGGGGTACTGCACTTGTATGGAGGGAAGGAAATCAAAAATAATCTTTTCAATTTTGGGGATTGGAGGAGCAAGTGGGATTGGTGGGAGGGGGGGGGGGGGTACTGATCCCCCTGGATACCCCATGGCTCCAGCACTGTTGTCCACTACAGTATGTCCATTAACTGAGAAGAGTCGTGAACACGGAGTAACCCGGGTGACTCAACACGCTGTATGAGCCTCATGACTGGGATGACAAATACAGACACATTTTATGTGTACATTACCCTTTAAAATGTGGATTTCAACAATATATTTTGAAAAACTGAAAACCAAACCGAAAACCGAGTTTTTGTACAAAACCGAAACGACATGCAAATTTCAAAACCGCCTACTATGCAGGGCAAAAATATAAAGCGCTATCAGCAAGGTTGGTAGCTAAATCACGAACAAACTGTCAAACCGAAAGGAAGTATTGAAACAACAGTATGTGGAGGGTGGATTACTGCTAAGTGCTAATTCGCTATGGGATAGATATTTTTCACTTATTTTCACTTTATTTACAATTTCTGAGGACAAAACACACGTGCCAACTTTCATCACATGGACCACCAGGTTAGTGTTCAAGAGATTAACAAAAATGGTTGCTGATCGATTTACCGGTTATTTGAGCTCACAATCGGACGATTCTGATGCCGATTCCGATTGGAATACAGAGCACGACTGGACAAGTCGAAGCTCGAAAGAACTACATTAAACTGATTAGTTTTCAGTGTTAAACTTCGTGGACTAGGGTCGCAGCAAAATTACCAGTCGCGACACTTGGGCAGTAATCGTGGCTCTGTGAGCCACGCTTACCACCCAAGTGAGTGTGACTGCCTGACTGGTAATTTTACTGTGACCCGAGTCAATGGAGTGCAACTTTCACTTTACCGGTATGAATTGGCAATTGCCGCAAGTACATGTATGCTGAATTGTAAGCTTTAGATGTCATTCAACTTGCATAGAGATTAACCCTTTACCCAACGAATCGGCCGCATCTGCCTGCGTAATATGCAAATTCAGTAGTTGAAAAAATATTTTTCAAAAAATTTCAACAAAACCGTATCATGTCACCCCTCGTTGGAATGATAAATTTTGATATCGTCTGCATTGGGTAAAGGGTTAAGAATACACTTTGAGGTTCTTTCTCAACTATACTGAACGGTATTGACATCATTTTACATAAACAATTGAACAATTCCAAAAGATAATAAAATGTGGTCAATGAATCATCACAAAATGCTTGGCAACAATTTGTCTAATCAATGTTCCGGGAGCTGTTGCCATCGCCATCCGATTGTGGTGGTTGGCTGGTTCCGATCATCGGTTGAACACTACACCAGGTGGCACCTGGTGGGCCATGTGATGAAAGTTTGCAAGTATTAGTGTTGAAACGATTACCTATTTTTCAAAGTCAACTAGTCGACGGGAGTAATAGATTCAAAATCGACTAGTCGACTTTTCTGTTGAAAACATAATTGTCTCAGTAAATTAGGTGATAAAGAGACTGTTACATGAAAGTTGATAACCCTTTCGTTTAATGACTCATTTGACAGGTGTTTGTCTCTGTTTGATGAAGTTTCCTTGTCAAAGTCATGAACGTAGCTGTTCTCTTCATATCTTGAGTTTTTGAAAATGTCGTGCATATTATAGCTTTAACCATTCAGTAAAAAGATTAGGATACCTGGGAAGTGTGTGCCTCCTAGTCTTCTGTCTGTACAGTGGAAAAAGTACCCAATGATGTTAAAACAGAAGTTTCGTGAATTGGTAAAATGTTTGAAGTGTGCCGCCATGTACCCGGTGCAATTAATTAAAAACTCCCAGGTCAAATTTTGTGACAGACAGTTTCCTCACCTTCATAACCGGTCTTCGCCAGCTCGCACCTGAACCAGTACAGTGATATCATAGAATATGGAGATATGGCATTGATTTATATTTGAGGAAGACAGGGCAATTGGCTCAAAGAATACATGTACATGTACAAGAGTCAGTTTAAGCACTGGAACTCTGCAGAAACTGCAGAGTTATGGCGCTTCAATTGACTTTTGTGTGGAGTGCAGAGTACTGCAGACGAATGAGAGGAGAAAGGACTTAGCGTGTCCAAACCCTCTACCTGAAGAAAAGGCCAAAACCGCTCAGCGATATGAGTGTTTCAGGCATGTATTTTATTTTTATATCAATTAAAAAGTGTGGGCGACTTGAATGAGGGACAGAACACTTGCATGAATTAACGGCATCTTTGAAGTTGTACATCAAATTATTTTTCAACGCGTGCCAGCGATTAGGATAGGTGAAATCAGTGCTTGTAATGCTGTTGAAATCTAAGTTGTAACATTATTGGCATCAACAAATGACAATGATTGCATTGATATCCACTTCTCAATACAATTTAAAATAGGTCCACCACAAAGCAGAAACATCTGATGTTTGTAATCATTAACCCCTGCTATTGGCATTTTACGACTTCATCTTTGAGTTTCCCGACTAGTCGACTGGCAGATTTCAGAGTCGCTTTTTCCGAAAATCGAATCGACTAATCGTTTCAACCCAAGCAACTACTTGTCGTGCTGTTGTGAACAATGATATATACTTTTCAAGTGGGGAATATATGGCGCTGCGATTAAGTTGTAATCCACTCTCTTCATTCTGTGAAGGAGGAATATGTTTCTGGTGTCTGCTAAAAAAATTCAACATTTTGAGGCTCAGGCTCTGAGACACAATTATAAACAGGGTTTGCTGGGTTAGCAACTACATGTAGTTTGGAAACATACTGGAGTGACAGTTTAATCCTGTGCTTCTCAGAGAAGAATTCCCTGCCTCAACAAGATTGAATCTATTGGTGACATTCTACATGTACATGTAAATGTTCATAGGATACCAGGGCTTATATTTCGTCTAAATTTGTGAGAATCCATTTGGATTCTCGTGAAAATGGTTGCGAGAATCCATACCAACTATGAGTGTCCCAGGATCCCATGATGCCACCATGGTTGAACCACTGTTGTATACTAATAACACACGTTAACATTTTACCCAAAACACCTTTTTTAATTTTTAAAACTAAAAATTATTAAATGAACAATATTTACCAATAAAATCTTACAAATATGGCTGTCGTTGGAACCGGCTCATTGAGCCGGTTCCAACGGCAGCCATATTTGTAAGATTTTATTGACATAGTGTGAGGATATTTCAGGTCATGTTAGCCTTCTGCTGGTTAATTTGTTGCCGCTGTGTTAAATAAAGGGTAACATTGACTCAATTCTTTTCACGCAAATCCTAGCAGAGGTGCAGCGAGAATCTACATGGATTCTCGCTCGTTTTATTGCGCGAATCTTTGCGCGGATCGATTCTCGGATTCTCGTCAAAATTTTAGCCCTGGATACCATTATCATGAACTGAATCATGTGGTTTGACTTTGTGGAATTGCATACCACACAACCATAATCAAATTTAATCTAACAAGTGATCTGTACAGATGGAGTTAATTTGTAGCATTAGGGTTGAAATGATTAATACCATTTGGATTTTTACTAATCGACTACAGTTAAAACTAGAAGTCCTGTCATGAAATGTGCAGAAATAGCACGTGCATACAGTTAAAAGTAGAAGTCCTGTCACCAATAGTGCGCTTATCTAGGGTTAATTGCGCGTTGGAAGTTCGCGCAATTGCCATATCGAATGGCATCTAAAGCATGGCAGGTTCTCATGGTTACTCATAGCAAACACATGCGATGTTTCTGCCAATGGACTCCGGGTTACCCGGAGGTCCATTGGCTGAAACATTGCTTGTGCACAGGCCATATGTACAGAATTTGATAGCTTTACTTGGGCCATAACGCGTACATTAACGCGCATATCAACGTGCTATTTGTGCGCATTTCATGACAGGACTTTTAGTTTTAATTGTATGCGCGTTAGTGTGCGCGTTATGGCCCAAGTAAAGCTATCAAATTCTGTACATATGGCCTGTGCACAAGCAATGTTTCAGCCAATGGACCTCCGGGTAACCCGGAGGTCCATTGGCAGAAACATTGCATGTGTTTGTTATAAGTAACCAGGAGAACCTGCCGTGCTTTGGATGCCATTCAATATGGCAATTGCACGCAATTCCAACACGCAATTAAGCCTAGATAAGCGCACTATTCGTGACAGGACTTCTAGTTTTAACTGTAATTGCTGGGTAGTAGTCGACGATAATCGACAAGTCGGTTATGAAATGTCAGGTGCTAAATTAAACAATAAAGTCTACAAAACCATGGTTTTAACTAAATTCTTTGGCTGGAGTGGCTTCCAAATTACAATACAATTAATGGGTCTAACTGCGTGACATTACGGAAGTAAATATCTCCATGTCTTTACGATTCCAACAACCAATGCCGTAAAAAATAAATTGGTCCAATAATAAATCCTTGATGTTCATATTTCCTGAGGGGAATTGAGGAGAGGGCCCAGAGTATTCAGTTCTGTCAAATATTTTTAAGCAAAATCGAATTTATCCCGAACTTCCCTTGTATATTGCGGTATAATAAGAAATTTCTACTCTTTGTTATTGTGCTAAAAAACTTTGAAAGCAGAAAACAGGTCACTGAAAAAGTAGACTCTGATTACGCGATTGTTCCATGACCTGCATAACTTAATCAACCCCCAATGAAAAGATAGACAAACTATAAACAATAGCCTCATTGAATATTAAATACATCACTTGACCAAACGTTCAGTAGTAAATATCATTATGTGACGTTTTGTTTTCTGACCAATCTTATTACTGCAACATTTACTCAAAACAAGAATGTGTTGAAAAAGCATTAACTTCTGTTAAGTTATGTACATGTAAGTGTAAATGTACTTTTGCTGTCAGCGTTATTTAAAATGACACAACAGATTGCAGGTATACTGTTCACACCTCATTTGTGCGTTTTAGTCAGTGTAATGGAATCTCAAAACTTTGCCTGGTAATTTAATCTATTTTCTTGAAAATTTGAGAAGCGTGAAAAAGAGAGCTTCCTGTTTCCAATTTAGAATAACGAAGAAGTGCGAGTGCTCCTCAAATCGACAGCATTTTCTTAAAGGAACACAAAGTGGAAACTTCAAGGCTTTAGAGAACACACTCAGTCGACTAATGGACGAGCAATTTACTAATCAGTTAATAGATTTGTATAGTGATAATCATGTCAGCACAGACTAGTCGAAAAAATCATGTTAACACCATGTAGCATGTTGTATCGTACATGTATGCTTTCTCCAGGTCAATGAAGTTGGTGACCACATGTTCTTTCCTAGCAAAGACATTTCAAACAAGAGACCTGCAAGAGGCGATGCTAGACCCCCCCCCCCCCACCCAAACAGGGAGGGGAGAGGGGGGGTATTTTATGTCCAAAAAAATGTTTTTACTCCAAAATGTGTTTTGTTGGATATAGAGTAGCAGTCAATTTTTTATATCGCATATGACCACTCTAAATCCCTCAAAATGCATTTTGGAACAAAGAAAAATAAGTATTACACAGTATCTTTTAACAAAGGGAAATATCTCCTATAATTTTCATTGGTGGTCATCGAACTTGATGTAGACATTGTTGCTTTGGAGACACATACCAAAAAGAATTGAAATCTGTTAACTATTGTTCAAATTATGCCATAAACAAAGTTTGGACGGACAGGCAAATGGCTGGACAAACAGACAGACAGGTCTTTGCTATATCCCTCCCTTGCAAGGGGGATAATAAACATTACAAGTCTAACCAATTCATCTACACTACTTCTCTGGCTCCTGAAACCACGCTGAACATCCACAAATAGATTGTTTGATTCCACAATCCAGACAGTCGCAAGTTGACTCTTGCCCCAAGGACCTCTTCTTAGGGTGGCATGGTATTCAAAACCGAATACCAGTATCAGTATTCAAAAAAATAACATGGTATACCGAAAGACTGTTCAGATACATGCCATAATCGGGACTTCAGCCATCACAATTGGAAAAAAATCAGCATGCCTTGATGATATACAGTTTGAATAACCCTTTACCCAACACAGACGATATCAACATTTATTTTTTTAAATATTAGTTTCTCTGACTTTTCAAAAAGATTCAACAAGTTACCCCTTATTGGAATGAGCTCATCCAGCTCGTTCCAATGAGGGGTCACATAATATGGTTTTGTTGAAATGTTTTGAAAAATATTTTTCACTTGCACAATTTGTGTATTACCCGGGCTGATGCGGCTAATTCGTTATGTACATGGATAATATTATTTGATTGGGACTACAGTTAAAAAACTAAAAGCAATCTTTAAATTAAATTGTGGCTAAATAAATAATGACGATAAACCAATATTTTTGCAATTACACCGGTACTGGTTTGAATACCGGTATGTATCGGTTTATCGATATACCATGCAGCCATACCTCTTCTTGAGTACTTGTTTTGAGACTAAGGCTGGCACATTTATGAAATTTACATAACAGCACAAGAAACACTTGCAAACTTTCGACACATCAACCACTGGATGCAACCCAGTGGTCGTTGTGATGGTAGTTTGCAAGCGTTTCTTTTTTTGGAAAGGATTAGTAGAAAAACTATCCCCACAGCGATTTAGTAGTAATCCACCCTCCACATACTGCAGTCTCAATTTTTACTGTTTGATTGGTTCAGTTTGTTATTTCACTGCCAAACTCGCCGAGAGAGCATTATGTTCCAATACAAGAAAAATCCTTGACCTCTGATTGGATGAGAGTTGGCATAGTTACTTTTATGCTTACGGCTCC
Source organism: Pictodentalium vernedei (assembly GCA_031216915.1). NCBI lineage: Eukaryota > Metazoa > Mollusca > Scaphopoda > Dentaliida > Dentaliidae > Pictodentalium > Pictodentalium vernedei. The sequence continues at coordinate 100,902,876 of CM062296.1, forward strand.
AGTAGCAAACGTTACCATCTGACATCACCATGCGAAATATTTGAAATAACGTCGCCCGTTTCGTAATTGCTTCATCAACGGAGTGACTAGCAAGTCACTTCATTTTTTCCGGATTTTTCACACATGCAGCAAACGGTGTTCATGGTGAAGTGTTGTTTAAATTGCAAACTGATTTACGATTTGAATGGAGATGGAATGAGTTTACCTGTTTATTATTATCCAGTGCTGACGCAGAGTACACAAGAAGTTTATTTACTAAACCTTTGATCGTAAAAAGTTGCCTTGAAAAAGACAACTTTTAACGATCACAAGTTAGTAAATAAGCCTCGCGTGTCTCACGATGTAGGTTTTGGGCTATGGCAGTGTCTTATTGGAACATATACGTTATTGTGATGAGTTGACAGTAACATGATCTGAGGTTTGTGACTCAGAGCGTATTTTCAACCTTGATTCTTCACGTGTCAGTTGAACATAAGCTCCAAGCCGCAAACCTCAGACCATGTTACCATCAATTCATCACAATAACTTAAAAAATTTTGTATTGCACAGCACAAATGCTCTTGTGTATTTCATACTACAGTTAAAACTAGAAGTCCTGTCATGAAATGCACACAAATAGCACGTTGATATGCACGTTAATGTACGCGTTATGGCCCAAGTAAAGCTATCAAATTCTATACATATGGCCTGTGCACAAGCAATGTTTCAGCCAATGGACCTCCGGGTAACCCGGAGGTCCATTGGCAGAAACATTGCATGTGATTGCAATGAGTAACTAGGAGAAACTGCCGTGCTTTGGATGCCATTCGATGTGGCAATTGCGCGCAATTCCAATGCGCAATTAAGCCTAGACAAGCGCACTATTCGTGACAGGACTTCTAGTTTTAACTGTAGTTCATTCTTCTGCAGTAAGTAGAGCATTTTCTGCACTAATTATGACAAGACTTCCAGTTTCATCTGTGCTGCCTCTGAAACTTATTACAATCGTAATTATTTATTTATTTAATAGGGTATAACGACAATTTCAACAGCCAGGATCACCTCGTGTCTGACAGTTTTACGGGTGAAGAGAGTACCCGGAGAGAACCACCAAAAAATGGCGAACAACTGTCGGGTCCCCCAACATACAAACCAAACACAAGCAGGTTCAACATTGGATGTTGTTTAATCCACATCAAAGGGCAGTACGTCTTAGTACACAACACCACTGTGCCCCCACGTGGGCAATGGAGAGAGGGGGTGGGGGGGTGGGGGGGTGAAATGGCTTGTCCAAGGAGACAACAAGGTAATAACTAACAATTCATCAGTAAAGAAGTGATGAATACCCATAATCGTCGACTTTAAAATGAAAGTTGATTATTGGCATTTATGGCGATTACTCAATATCTTAATCATGACAGACCTGTAGAGACCATAGAGGTTGTAAAAGTCGAATCAAGAACGTTTTGAAAGTTAACAGCTCACAATGGATGATATTCAAGAAAAACCTACAGTTAAAACTAGAAGTCCTGTCACGAATAGTGCGCTTATCTAGGCTTAATTGCGCGTTGGAATTGCGCGCAATTGCCATATCGAATGGCATCCAAAGCACGGCAGGTTCTCCTGGTTACTCATAGCAAACACATGCAATGTTTCTGCCAATGGACCCGGAGGTCCATTGGCTGAAACATTGCATGTGCACAGGCCATATGTACAGAATTTGATAGCTTTACTTGGGCCATAACGCGCACATTAACGCGCATATCAACATGCTATTTGTGCGCATTTCATGACAGGACTTCTAGTTTTAACTGTATGGTACAGGTTTTTACGTCGTGGTGAAATGTCTGTTATGGAGAAATCACCCTCCTGGAACTTTATCGAGGAGGGCATTAGTCGGCCTCCTGATTTTCAAAATGACATGCCCCAAAATTTAATGAAAGTGTCAATGACACTGTAGCTTAACTTGCATGTTGTGTTTGATGAAAAGGATAATGTTCAATGTTTATGAAAGGATTATGAAATAAGACAAGAATTGTGATAATTGGGAATATGTTCATTTCTGTTCTCTGTATGCTATGTTTTTGATAAAAATAATATGAGGTGTACACTGTACTAAAGAGCTGAGGGGTGGGTTAATATGACCTCACAGTTAATGTATGTGGCCCTCACAATTAACGTATATCAACGAAAGTTACCAAGTTACAGTGAAATTATTCCAAAATGAGTCATCCTATCAAGTTACATTGAAATCCTTTCATAAATATGGCCTGTAGACTGTGCAGAAGGTTTTCGGGCTTCGGGCCCCTGTACCCGTCAGTTTCCCCAATTGCGTCCAAAGGGGACGTTCTCATCTAGACATTATATGAAGTCGACCTACCAAGTTACAATGAAATCCCTTCATAAATATGACCTGCAGATTGTGCTGAAGGTCTTTGGGCTTTGGGCTCAGGCAGCCATCATGGTTGAATGATCACAACCAAAAGGGCACATTCTCATCTGGGCATCATCTGGAGTGATCCTACGAAGTTACAATGAAATCCCTTCATAAATATGACATGCAGACTGTGCTCAAGGTTTTTGGGCTTTGGGCCTCTGAAGCCATCACAATTGACCAATCACGACCAAAAGGGGATGTCATCATCTAGGCATTCTATGGAGTCAAATTAACAGGTTACAATGAAAACCTTCCATAGATATAACCTATAGACTATGCTAAAGGTTTTGGGGTTTTGGGCTCCTGCAGCCATCAAGGCTGAATGATCGCGACCAAAAGGTGACGTTCTCATTTAGACATTATTTGGAGTCATCCTACCAAGGTACAATGAAATCCCTTCATAAATATCACCTGTAGACTGTGCTAAAGGTTTTCAGGCTTCAGGCCCCTGTAGCCGTCACAGTTGCCTAATGGTGTCCAAAAGGGGCTGTTCTCATCTAGACATTATATGAAGTCAACCTACCAAGTTACAATGAAATCCCTTCATAAATATGAACTGAAGACTGAGCTAAAGGTTTTCAGGCTTTGGGCTTGGGCAGCCGTCATGGTTGAATGATCGCAACCAAAAGGGCACATTCTCATCTGGAGTGATCCTACGAAGTTACACTGAAATCCCTTCATAAATATGACCTGTAGACTGAGCTCAAGATTTTCGAGCTTCGGGCACCTGTAGCCATCACAGTTGACCAATCACGACCAAAAGGGGATGTCATCATCTAGGCATTATATGGAGTCAACCTAACAAGTTACAATGAAATCCTTCCGTAAATACGACCTATAGACTATGCTGAAGGTTTTTGGGCCCAGACAGCCATCAAGGATGAATGATCGCGACCAAAAGCCTGAAAAGGGGACCTTCTCATCCAGACAGTATTTGGAGTCATCCTACCAAGCTACAATGAAATCCCTTCATAATTATGACCTGTAGACTGTTCTAAAGGTTTTTGGGCTTCGGGCCCCTGTAGCTGTCACAGTTGCCCAATCGTGTCCAAAAGGGGACGTTCTCATCTAGACATTATATGAAGTCAAACCTACCAAGTTAAATCCCTTCATAAATATGACCTGTAGACTGTGCTAAAGGTATTCGGGCTTCAGGCTCAATATTTTCGGGCTTCGGGCTCCTGTAGCCACCATCACAGTTGACCAATCACGACCAAAAGGGTATGTCATCATCTAGGCCTTATATGGAGTCAACTTAACAAGTTACAATGAAATCCTTCCATAAATACGACCTATAGACTATGCTAAAGGTGTTTGGGCTCGGGCAGCCATAAAGGCTGAATGATCGCGACCAAAAGGGGATATTCTCATCTACATAATTATGACCTGTAGACTGTTCTAAAGGTTTTTGGGCTACGGGCCCCTGTAGCCGTCACAGTTGCCCAATCATGTCCAATAGGGGATGTTCTCATCTAAACATTATATGAAGTCAACCTACCAAGTTACAATGAAATCCCTTCATAAATATGACCTGTAGACTGTGCTAAAGGTTTTCCGGGGTTCGGGCTCAGGCAGCCATCATGGTTGAATGATCGAAACCAAAGGAAACACTCTCATCTGGACATCATCTGGAGTGATCCTATGAAGTTACAATGAAATCCCTTCATAAATATGACCTGTAGACTGTGCTCAAGGTTTTCGGGCTTCGGGCACCTGTAGCCATCACAGTTGACCAATCAAGACCAAAAGGGGTTGTCATCATCTAGGCATTATATGGAGTCAACCTAACAGGTTACAATGAAATCCTTCCATAAATATGACCTTTTGCCTATGATAAAGGTTTTTGGGCTCAGGCACCCATCAAGGCTGAATGATCGCGATCGAATGGGACGTTCTCATCTAGACATTATTTGGAGTCATCCCACAAAGTTACAATGAAATCTCTTCATAAATATGACCTGTAGACTGTGCTAAAGGTTTTCAGGCTTCGGGCCCCTGTAGCCGTCACAGTTGCCCAATCACGTCCAAAAGGGGATTTTCTCATCTAGACATTATATGAAGTCAACCCACCAAGTTACAATGAAATTCTTCAATAATAGGACCTGTAGAATGTGCTAAAGGTTTTAGCAGATCACGCCCAAATGGGGAAATTCTCATCTAGACATCATAAGGAGTCATCCTACCAAGTTACAATGAAATCCCTGCATATTAAACATGACCTGCAGACTGTGCTAAAAGTTTTTGGGTTTCAAGCTTGGGCAGCCATCACGGTTGACAGATCATGCCCAAAAGGGGACGTTCTCATCTAGGCATTATACAGAGGTATCCTACCAAGTTACAATGAAATCCCTTCATAAATACGACCTGTAGACTGTGCTAATGGTTTTCAGGTTTTGGGCTCAGGCAGCCATACCAGTTGACTGATCGCAACCAAAAGGGGACGTTCTCATCCAGACATGACCCCAAACCTGCATATGAAATTTTGTGACGATCAGACAAGAATTGTGGGGTGTAGCCCGTGCTAAAGGAAAATGTGAACAGACTCCCAGACTAACAGACTTCCGCACACGTGATGGCAATAGCTTATCTTGACTTTGTCAAGTTAAGCTAAAAATTAAACCCACTTTCTTACCTATTGTTGGAATGGTTGTGACGATTTCTCCCAGTTTTAATTTGTAAAGTATAGTTGTTTTACCAGCAGCATCCAAACCAACTGTAAATAGAAAAAAAGTAAATTACCTATTGTACATGTACATGTATATCAGGGTTTATATTTATATTTCATATTAATTAGGGAAAATCCATTTGGATTTTCTCAAAAATGGATGCAAGGATCCATACCGGATAGGTGTCCCAGGATCCCATGAGGCTACCGTGGTTGAACTCCTGATGTATACTGATAACACAGGTTAACCCTTTGCCCAACACAGCTTTTTAAAACAAACTGAATTTGATATTCTTTTAAAAATAAACAGTATATACCAATAAAAGCTTACAAATATGGTTGTCATTGGAACAGCCATATTTGTACAGTTGTAGTGACAATGTGTCTGGATATTTCAGGTCATGTTAGCCATGTACTGGTTAATTTGATGCCGCTATGCAGGGCTAGAAATAACTCATGAATGATTGTTCATGTTACATGTGGGGTAAGTAAATTGTAAAATATGTGAATACATTGCACGGAGTATACATGATGACAACTGTGATTCGTGCCAATTGAAACAGATTTTAAGCCCTGGGTCTGGAGAAAAGATTTTTAAAATTTTTTTTGCAAATATGCTGACTCAGCATTTTTTCAATGCTCTCTACAGAACACCCTAACATAACCGATGACTTTTTTTTACCATTCAATTCTGCTGGTCCTAAGGAGGCTTCATACCAAATAACTGTTCTGTGTGGTTTGGGAAATACATTTGAAAATATTTCTATTTTTAGCTCCTGGGGTTCCCATGGGGATGCAGGAATTTTTTTGGCACGAGTCAAGTATTATGTCCCAATAATACCACATACCAAATTTGGTTCAAATTGGATTATCGGTTCAGATACAGTAAAACCTGTCTTGAGAGACCACATCTGCCAGGCACCGATTGGTTTTACTCTATAATGGACCTGCTATGGGAGACCACCTGTCTTCAGAGACCACTGTGACCTGGTACCAACTTGTATTTTTATGCCCTAATGGACCTGTCTTGAGAGACCGCCCCTTTGAAGACAGAAACCATGACAAAAACTTTTTACCTGTTCTGGAATTGGAAAATCCATTGTGGTTACACTAACATAATTAAAAGTATTAAAAGCTCTTAATTGGGTTTCAATTGCTAACTCATTGAAGATTGAGATGTTTTTATAAGACCCCTGTGAAAAGATTAGGATTATTGATGAATAAACAATTTCATACATACCTGAAATGTGACAGACAGGAATAAAAATAAATTTGTGTTGAAAATCTTTTTATAACAAATTGAAATGGACTGTTATAAAAGTTATAAAAATAAATTAGTGTTGAAAATCTTCAATGAAGATTTTCAACACTAATTTATTTTTATTATTTTTATAACCGTCCATTTCAATTTGTTACAAAAACTTCATAAAAAAGAACAACTACAAAGTAATTACAAGAATCCATTCTTCTCCATTTCTGAATTTTGTGGTTGGTTATTCACTGACTTGAGAAAACCTGAAACCTGTTATGAGAGACCATCTGTCTTGAGAGACCACGTTTGTGTGGCCCAAAGGGTGGTCTCTCAAGACAGGTTCTACTGTAATAGAAATTTTGGGCAGGGTCAGAAATCATACCACTCCCCAGGGGTCAGTCAGGCAGCTGATTTTAGGGAGAAGCGATTTCTCCCTCCATAGATTTTAGGGAGAAGTCAGGGGCTAGAAGAGAGAAGTCAGTGCACATGAGGAAAGAAGTCAGTAAAAAAACAAAAAATGTTTACCGCTACATACAGTTAAAACTAGAAGTCCTGTCATGAAATGCGCACAAACAGCATGTTGATCTGTGCGTTAATCTACGTGTTATGACCATGGTAAGGCTATCAAATTCTGTACATATGACCTGTGCACAAGCAATGTTTCAGCCAATGGACCTCTGGGTAACCCGGAGGTCCATTGGCAGAAACTTTGCCTGTGTTGCTTTGAGTAACCAGGAGAATCTGCCATGCTTCAGATGCCATTCGATATGGCAATTGCGCGCAATTCCGCCTAGATAAGCGCACAGTTTGTGACAGGACTTCTAGTTTTAACTGTATAACAGCACTGTGAAGTAGATTAGTTAGATTGACTGTCAAACGGGCAATCTAAAAGATGAAATCTGCTGCCGCCAGGCAATAAAGTTCAAATTTGAACGTTCTCAACCCTTCACATTATTTATTTGAGACAATGTGAAATTCAAAGCATGGAAACTATTGTAATCACTGGTAGGGAAAGTTACGGGGAGTCCTCATTCATTCATACTGTGCTCAACAAAGCATATACACATGTATTATGGCAAGGTGGTAATGGTGAAAATGAACTGACCACTTAAAAGTTAGTTTTATTGACTGGTTGAGATCTAATCTTAAGATGCTCACAAAAACATCCCATTGGCTGCTATTTATGCCGCGAAAATCAATGAAAACAAGCCAATGGGAGAATGGGGAAAATTTTTGCACAAGTTGCTGTATCTATGGACGCCATCAACTTGAAAAGGTTCCAAAGAGACAACTAAAAAGTGTATAAACCGTAAATGTGAACTCCAGAAATGAATAAATGTCGACCCAAGATTGAAAATTGATAAAGGTATATGGTTAATATTTGAATCTGCCCTCCATAGACAATGGGATCTCAAATTATTTATAATAAATCTGATAATTGTCACTCATAACCCACTTTCCACTGTACACCATCTTGTCTGACTAAAAGTTTTTCGGCCTGTTCTGCAACTTCTCCCAGTTACCATGAACAACCAAAGAACACCCAATGGCCATGTAATACAGTGACACCCCTGTAAAGCTTTTTCAGCCCCCTTTCCACTGACACCAGTTACTGTTGGATACGTTATGTGAATCAAATGTGAGGAGAGTATAACAAAGAGGAGTGCTATCATTTTCGAAAAGCAAGTTGTGTACCTTGTTAATATTTATAAACCATTATGGGGTCACGTCAGCATCGATTCAAAAATGCTATCTAATACAGTCATTCGGGGTAAAACAGGTCAGTTTCATATTTTCGTTTATTTCTCTCAAATAAAATAAGTTATTCAAATTTTGCATTGTGTTACTGACAGACAGGTATCTGATATAAAACAGTAAAAAAACAATAACCCGGTAATGGCGCCAAAACGAATAGACCTTTTCATTGATGCGGAATCGGAATCTCGATCTCATTCGCACAGAGGAGGTTATCAAACTCGGTCGCATTCGCACAGAGCAGATTATCAACCCCCTCTGCGCAAATGCGATCGAATTTCCGATTCCTCATTTATGAAAAGGTCTATTCATTTCGGCGCCATTATCAGGTTATTGTTTTTACTGTTTTATATTTATACAAAAACATGGCAGATTTTGAAATTTCCGTTGATGCATCGCGAGTCTTCAAATGACGATAATTAAAGGATAAAACATAGTTTCAATCAATAAACTCTGCCCAAATGTAAGGAAATACGTGTACTATCGATTGCAGCTGGTAATAAGGGCGAAAGCTTGATATATATCCTAATTTCGACTTTTGAGTTCCCATAAAACTTGATAGGAACTTTTTCTATATGATTGAACGTAGAGGGGTAGCCACTGCGTTCGGATCACTGAACTACCTCTTTGGCATCCACTAGCGATCTATTTTCTCACGTTATATGTACAGTATGTGGAGAGTGGTTTGTAACTAAATCACCTGTGGAGTGGAGTTATCACCCAAGCTATAACTTTCAAATTTTGTACATACCTGACGTCAACAAAAAACACAAGCAATGTTTCAGCCAATGGACCTCCGGGTTTAACTTTACACAATGGAAGAACTCCATATGAAGATGTGCATGAAGCAATATAATTCCGTTCTGTCATTTCCAAGGGGAGATAATCTAACTTATACATTTTAATGTACCGAAAAGGCTACAACTCGGAAATTCGATCGCAATTGCACAGAGGGGGGTGATAATCTGCTCTGTGCGAATGCGGCCGAGTTTGATGACCTCCTCTGAGCGAATGAGATCAAGATTCCGATTCTGCATCGATGAAAAGGTCTATTCATTTCGGCGCCATTACCGGGTTATTGTTTTTACTGTTTTATATTTAAACAAAAACATGGCCGAATTCGAAATCTCTGTTGACACTTCACGAGTATTCAAATGACGGTAATTAAAGAATAAAACATAGTTTAGATCAATAAACTCTGCCCAAATGTACGGAAATATGTGTACTATCGATTGCAGTTGGTAACTAGAGGTACTGTGAGCAAGCTCACAAAGTGATACCCCCCGCGCCTCAGTTGTAGCCTTTTCGGTACATTAAAATGTATAAGTTAGATTATCTCCCCTCCTTGGAAATGTCAGAACGGAATTATATTGCTTCATGGACATTTTCATATGGAGTTCTTCCATTGTGTAAAGTTTCATGAAAATTCTTCAAACGGTTTAGGAGTTGCGCTTATAAGGATGGACAGACAGACGGACAGGGTGATTCCTATATACCCCCCAAACTTTGTTTGCGGGGGGTATAATAAGGGCGAAAGCTTGATATAAATTCATAATTTAGAGTTTGGAGTTCCCATAGAAACTTGATGGGAACTTTTGCTATAAGATTGAATGGTAAGACTCTGAACGTAGAGGGGAAGCCACTATGTTCGGATCGCTGAACTAGATTCTTTATAGACACAATCGACCCGTTACTGACCAAATTGCGACAGTCAAACCGATCTAATTTTATAGAATAAACGGGTATCCCTTTATACCAAATCTGACGTCAAATAAATTAATTATACGTTTTTCCTAATGGAATTATCGGTTTTGAGCGGGCCTAGTGGGTATATAATTATTTTAAAATAAACCTGTCACAGTAAATGTCCATGAATTTCATGTAACAGTAGTTACTGGTGAAACGGTGCAAGCTCAGTTTTTGAGCATCACCTAATTTTATGTATGACGCGCCGCGGGGCTACCTATTCTCAGGAACAGGAACGGGTACCTAATCTCAGGAATGCAGGAACAGAGAGAAAGTGCATTAATCCACGCAAGTGAATAAACTTTATTCAAATGTTTGCCCACCATAACACACTAATCATACTTTTTTAAACCCCTGTGCCTCTCGTCTATATAGTTTTTTTAAATGTGTCTTTTTCTGGCCTTGAATTCACAGGAACAATTACCGCCAGTGTAACGATTCTCTTTGCAGCGGGAGTAAATTTCAACAGCCAAATATTTCTGCTCAACGGGTTATATTTATTTATTGGTGTTTACGGTCACTTTCTGCAGCTATGGCTGACTGTGACCACGACAAAGGTATAAAGTCAAGTTTAACCAATCGCTTACACCTTTGCTGTCCAGTTTAGAGGACCTCCACCCCAGGTACTGGTGAACCGATCCTAATTTACCAGTAAAGCCTAACTTGTTGGCCACGGTTAACAAGAACTGCTTCACTTCCCGGGGTCCCTATGCGGAGAGGAGGTTGATAATGCCCCCCCCCCCCCCCCCCAAAGGAGAAATAGACCCTGGTTATGTTCCCGACTCTATGTTATGTGAAACATGTTAGCCCCACCCCCTCCCACACACACACACGCCAATGGGAGAACTGCCCCAGAGGAACTCGATCCTAAGACTATATTTATACAAACCAACGACCCATTTAAATGTATACAGTTAAAATTAGAAGTCCTGTCATGAAATGCGCACAAATAACACGTCGATCTGCGCGTTAATCTACGCGTTGTGACCATAGTAAGGCTATCAGAATAAATTCTGTACATATGGCCTGTGCACAAGCAATGTTTCAGCCAATGTACCTCCGGGTATCCCGGAGGTCCATTGGCAGAAACATTGCATGTGTTGGCTATGAGTAACCAGGAGAACCTGCCGTGCTTTGGATGTCATTCGATATGGCAAATGCGCGCAATTCCTACACGCAATTAAGCCTAGATAAGCGCACAATTCGTGACAGGACTTCTAGTTTTAACTGTAAATTAATGGGGAAAAAATCGCCTGTGTCAAATGGAAATATCACTTTGCAACTATTTATTTGAAAGCACCGCTCGATATACTTTTCAGTGAGTATAATTGCAAAGAAATATGAACAAATGCGTGGATGGACCACTCTCAATCAAGATTAGGATGTTGTGTGTGAAAAAAAAATGTGGTACGCCTATCTGGTTGTTCTAAAATTCCAAATACCCTCCCTCCACCATTCTCCAGAAAATGATGGTCAGTCAGTCAGTCATTTCCCCCCGCCTAGTAGATTAAGTTTTTTACAGCTGTATGCCTGTGGGTAACGAAGTGGTACTGTGCGTCCCTTGCGATCTCTGTTAGCGATATTTTACTGTTTCGGGTTTTGTCAGCTAGGCTTGTGAGCAAATATCTGCAGTTCTGCCCTAGGCTACCACAGAGAGATCTTTAGTCTGCACAGGGTGTGTCTCTCCCTGCACAGAAGCCAACTATTTTACGCCCCAACCTGATAGTACAGTGTGCAGTGACAGCATCAATTCCACCCACTTCATGTTGGATTTTATTTATAAGAAAATAACACGTTAAAGCAAATTGTTTGATTTATTATCTTTCAAAAATAACTTGATATGGAATCATGTAACAATAAACTACATCTTGTATTAATAGTTCACTGAAACAACATTAAACAACAGGTTGTAATCGGTATTAATCTGGTGAATGTTTAATAAATAAATAAAACCTGTCGAGCAGAAATATTTGGCTGGTGAAATTTACTCCCCTCCGGCGGTAACTGTTCCTGTGAATTCAATGAAAATTGATAAAGGCGAGAAAAAGAAAAATTTTACGAATTATATAGACGAGAGGCACAGGGGGTTAAAAGGTATGATTAGTGTGTTGTTACGGTGGGCAAACATTTGAATAAAGTTTATTTACTTGCGTGGATTAATGCGCTTTCTCTCTGTTCTTGCATTCCTGAGATTAGGTACCCGTTCCTGTTCCACATCCTGTTCCTGGGAAAATTAGGTGATGTTCGAAAACTGAACTTGCGCCGTTTCACCAATAACCACCGTTACATAAAATCCAAGGACATTTACTGTGACAGTTTTATTTTAAAATAATTATATACCCACTAGGCCCACTCAAAACCGATAATTCCATTAGGAAAAACATAATTTATTCGAGGTCAGATTCGGTACCGTATTTGAAGTCAGATTCGGTATATACAGTTAAAACTATAAGTCCTGTCACGAACTGCGTGCTTATCTAGGCATAATTACGTGTAGGAATTGCGCGTGATTGCCATATGGAATGGCATCCCTAGCACGGCGGGTTCTCCTGGTTACTCGTACATGTAGCAAACACAGGCAATGTTTCTGCCAATGGACCTCCGGATTACCTGGAGGTCCATTGGCTGAAACATTGCTTGTGCACAGGCCATATGGACCGAATTTGATAACCTTATCATGGTCATAACGTGAAGATTAACGCGCAAATCGACGTGCTATTTGTGGGCATTTCATGACAGGACTTCTAGTTTCAACTGTAGGGAGACCGGAATAAACAGCTTTATCTGGAGTTTTCTGCTGCAATAATGAGTGTCAGATACCTGTCAATAACAAAAAACAAAATTTGGATGACATTTTATTTGAGAGAAATAAACGAAAATATGAAAGGTGACCTGTTACACACTGAATTACTGTATTTTACTGTCTCAAAACAAGCACCGGCCTGGCGGCTGCGGAAATCCAACTTACCCATCAGTATCCGCATTTGCTTTTTTCCGAAAAGTCTACCTAAAATACCGGATATTGTGAGGCCCATATTTATCAGCAATACTAGTTAAACGCTTTCTAAAGCCTTCGGTGTTTCTTGGGGTTGTGTATTCAAGTTTCTGTGTGGCTTCAATCTTCGTAAAATGAGTTTTGTAAGGTTTGCCACGTCAGTTTCGCCAACAACAGGAAAACGTGACGTCAGGGGACCTTTTCTATCCCACAATTCAAGTTCCGATATAAAAGTAGCGGAACGACAAACACACTCGAAACGAAATATGGTTACCGGATGGCATTCCGAAACCACTTCGGCACGGGACGATTCGTCCCAAATATCGGGACGATTCATCCCAATAAATCAAACAAGATTTTTGGCCCTCACATCCACCTGTAATGGCTTTATGAGCAAAAAAAGTTATTCAGATCGCAAGGGGTTTCAATCGCACATCGCGCGCTGAATCATTCACTCATCATGACAGAACTTTGTAAACGTCTGATGTGTGCAGCAGACAAACTTGTATGTCCTGATGACACTCTGCATTTTCTGTGGTCGGGCGGTTCACCCGCATCAGCATGCTACCACACGCCATTCATGTATATTTTGTATATATGTATGCTATGTACATTTTGTGTACATTCTGAAAACTGTCATCGTTACCAGTCTCCCTTTCTTTGTTTATTCGATCAGCACAGGATGGAAATCGAATGCTACTAAATCAGAATTAACACGAAACTCTGCAATTTCTGAGGATAAAGTTGACAAAAAGGGAACGGGGCACTCCTCCCCAAATCGTCTGGGACTACCCGCCCCTTGTTTTTCACTCGCCGAATTATCAGCTATTTGACTATGATATTGGACTATGATTGGATTATAAGTAATAACACATGAACTATTCAGCTGTTATTACTAATAATACGATCATTATTAATTAAGGGACAATAGGTTTGTTTATTGGACTTAATTATGATGGTACTATAAGCAATAGCATATGAATATAAGCGTGTCTTTGTGGAAGATCAAATTCAGCATTCAATTCTGTGGCCAGTGTGGTATTATCAGAAGAGTCTGCGGTAATGATATCTGCGGGTGTCTTATTGATGGAAGTGTCTATGGGTGTTTCAGTGGCGTGACTGTCTGTGTACTCGGAGTGTCCATGGCTTCATTTGAGTCAACAGGCATATCATTCTGACTGGACTGGTCTCTGCATGGTCTGCAAGTAAACTTTATGGTTGTCTCGCCTCTTCCTGCACTCAGATATTCTAATGATTGTTAACAGCTAAAGCAACACATTTATTGTCCTAGTCTTAGATAAAGGAAAAGAGATCAACGCTGTGGTCAATCCATATTACGCTAAAACAACATGTCTCTGCTTTCAAAGTGTTGGGGGGGGGGGGGCTGGATCGGGTGATGGATGGGCGTCGGTATGACGGGCCGACCATAGTGGGGTCCGTCGTACGAAAATTTTAAATCCCAGGGTCCCAAACCTCCCATTTACATGCATCTGAGCGGATATTTTGAGATTTTTCAGATGTATTTGAAAGATTTCACACTTTGGGGAGCCGTTAAAAAACGGCGGTAAAGCATACAGGTGAGGTCTATTTATCAGCTTTGGTCGTAACGACCTAAGCTGATAAATAGACCTCACCTGTATGATTGGCCAGACGTTAACAGCAATTATATTGTCTGTGGATTATCTTGTATGGGGTGGATTTGGTACTTGTATGTTGTAAGATTACGATCTATTTCAGTTAACTGATTTTTATTAACAGCCTGTATACATTTTAGCGTTTGGTGCCACTAGTAGCTGTATTTTGAGAGTTCTAGACCACTTGTTTTCAAAAAAATGTACAAGTACACGTACATGGACGTGTACCCCCATAGGGATTCAGTGTTAAATCGTGTACAGAGTGTAAAAAACGTTGTTTCTACATGATGGTCCAGAACTCTCACAAGTAGTTTATCGCATCTTAGACCGTTCAAACAGCCGTTGGCGAACGAGTGCGAATTCGACATATCGCTCGGAAGGAAAAATGTACGAAATTCGAAGAAACATCAACCTAAAAAAAATTTCTCAACGTTCTCATCGCGGATCAGACCTTCAATCTATCGTTGATGAACGCCGGCAAAAAACGCTTTGAGAGTTCTAGACCAGCATAAAAATGCGTTTTGAGAGTTCTGAGCCACGCAACGTTCGCGATCGCGTTCCAGACGGTCGAGGGTGCGATCCGATCGGTAAAAAACGATTGAGAGTTCTAGACCAGGAAAAACCGAACTCAAAACATTTTCTCGACGTTCGCCAACGGTGTAAAGTGGGTTCGAAGTGAAGTTACCCATCGAGGATTTTTTCCCCAAAGTAAACAGAAAAAACCTGCGGCAGGAAAAATCGATCTTAAAACCTTTTCTCTACGTTCGCCAACGGTCGATCGGACCGTGTAGATCACGATGACCAACTAGTGCGGATTTCTGGGATGAGAACAAAAAACAAATGAAAAATCGTGAGGGTATCGTGTCATTCGTTGCCACCTGATCGTTTAATAACGTGGATGTAATGGCTAGAGCAACGTATACCAAAAACCAAAAGCTTGAAGAGCTTGAAATAAGTAATCACCCAATCACTTCACGTTCCTAACGCTAATTAACCAATCAGATTGCTTGATTCTCATAACCTGAACTTAATTATACAAAGTTATCTCCCCTCGTCGTGGGGGTGGGGGTCACGCCCATCAGAAAAATCCAAAGTTTCGAGAAGGTGGTCACGTGACCTACCAAATTGAAGGTTTCGACGAGTGGATTAAGAAGATCGTAATTTTAACCCTCATCGTGGGGTGGGGTCACGAAAAGAGCTGAAAAACGTCTTCCTTTTTACAAATCCAGGCATGTGAGGTATTAAGATGAAAGGCTCGATGAATACATTACAAAAGTGACGTTTTTGATTTTATGTGGGGGTGGAGGTCACGCCCTTCAGGAAAATCGAAAGTTTCGAGAAGGTGATCACGTGACATAACAAGCTGAAGGTATCAACGAGTGGATTAAGAAGATCGTAATTTTAACCCTCGTCGTGGGGTGGGGTCACGACCAGAGCCGAAAAACGTCATTCTTTTTACAAATCCAGGCATGTGAGGTACTGATATGAAGGCTCGATGAATACATTATGAAAATGATATTTTTCATTTTATGTGGGGTTAGGTTCAAGGGAGGTAACTCTGTCATTCATAGGTTCAAGGAAGTAACACTATAACACCAAGGTTTATTATTAAATCATCAGAAGTCATGATACAGGTGAGGTTTAAGGGAAGTAACGCTATCATCCGTAGATCTTGGGAAGTAACTCTCGACTCACCCGTCAAATGATTAGGTTCAAGGGAAGTAACTCTGTAACAGCTCATCCGTAGGTTCGAGAGAAGTAACTCTGTAACACCATAGGTAGAGGTTTATTATGAGGTCATCAGAGGTCATGATATGTGTTAGGTTCAAGGGAAGTAACTCTGTCATCCGTCAAAATGGTTCGCTTCAAGGGAAGTAACTCTGTAATACCGTAGGTAGAGGTGAATTATGAGTACGGCAGAGGTCATGATGAGTACATTAGAGGCCACGTTGAGACCATCAGGGGTTATGATACAGGTTAGGTTCAAGGAAGTAACAACTCATCTGTAGGTTCAAGGAAGTAACTCTGTAACACCATAGGTAGAGGTTTATTATGAGGTCATCAGGGATCATGATACAGGTTAGGTTCAAGGGAAGTAACTCTATCATTCGTATGTTCAAGGGAAGTAACACTGTAACACCGAGGTTATTATTAGGTTATCAGGAGTCATGATACAGGTGAGGTTTAAGTGAAGTAACTCTATCATCCATAGGTTCGAGAGAAGTAGCTTTGTAGCACCAAGGTTTACTATGAAGTCGTCAGGGTAGGTTCGAGGGAAGTAATAACTCATTCTAGGTTTATTATGAGGTCATCAGGGGTTACGATATGGGTTAGATTCGAGGACAAAGTAACAGGTTCGAGGGAAGTAACTCTGTAACACCAAGGTTTATTATGAAGTCATCAGGGTAGGTTCGAGGGAAGTAACTCTGTATAACAACTCATCCGAGGTTTATGACGAGATCATCAGGGGTTATTTATTTATTTATTTATTTATTTATTTATTTATTTATTTATTTATTTATTGGTGTTTAAGGTCACATATTTCTTCACAATGGCTAACCATGACCGTGACAGTTTTACGGGTGGAGGAAGCTGGAGTACCCGGTGAGAACCACCGAGCAACGGCGAGCAACTGTCAGCTCCCCAACATACCAACTCCACACAAGCAGGATTGGCATTGGTTGAAGACAGGTGCACCATCGACGTGCAGTACGCCTTAGTACACAACGTCACCGTGCCCCCACTTGGGCAATGGGGGTGAAGTGTCTTGCCCAAAGACACATCGCGGTTGCCGCAGGTGGGATTCGAAACGAGGACCTCTCGGCTTGCAGCCTGCACCTCTACCAACTAAGTCACCGCGCCCCATCATCAGGGGTTACGATACGGGCTAGATTCGAGGAAAAAGTAACTCTGGACAAAACAAATAAATATTATAAAGTATAATTCGTTGCATTTTTTGTTCCTTTTCTTTAAAAAAAAGTAAGAAAAATTATATATATTAAAAATTGATAACAGAAAAAATTAATAAGACCATACAAAGTTGATTGTCTGTTTCTCAAATCATTTTTTCCCAAAAGGCATGCTGGCGGGCGGTCTTTTTTTTTTTTTTTTTTTTTTTTTTTTATTTTCTCCCCGAGAGGTTGTTTGTGGTAATTCGACCCCCACCCAAACGCCTGGTGGACCACGCAAAATTTCGCAAATATATTGGTTATTCACCGTAGGGATGTTGGGTCATAAATGAAGTGGGGTTTGAATGGGGTTTTTTTTAAGTGAAACGTGAAAATTATGACACAGGACGAAACGCCTCGTGGGTGAAAACGTCTCAGGATGAAACGTCTCTGGGACAAATCAAATGTCGAAGTGTCAACTTTAACAGATTTATTTTACCTTCGGGGGAGGGTGGTGGGGAGGAGGGACGGGGAGGGAATTAGGGATGGGGTTGGGGAGGGGAGGGGATTCGGGGAGGGGGTTAGGGAAGGGGGAGAGGAGGTGGATTAGGAAAGGGAAGGAGAGAGGAGGGGGTTAGGGAAGGGGAGGGGGTTAGGGAAGGGGAGGGGGATTAGGGAAAGGGAGGGTTTAGGGAAGGAGAGGGAGGGTTTAGGGAAGGGGAGGGGAGGGTGATTAGGGAAGGTGAGGAAGGGGGATTTGAGGAGGGGACGGGGGTAGGGAAGGGGAGGGGAGGAGAATTAGGGAAGGGGAGGGGAAGGGATTAGGGAAGGGAGGGGGGTCCGGTTAGGGAGGTGTACAGGAAATATATTTTTTTTGTGTTGGACAATTTAGTTGAGGGTTATAATCATAGTTTTCCATAGTAGTATTCAGAGAGAGAACTCCCATTTCAGTATCATTAGAAAATGAAGTGGAAGTATCTCAACTTGAGCGTTTTTATCTCTGGTAAAATCTGTCTGAGTCTCAGAGATTAGGTCTTATTACTCTACTCTACTGTGTAAAAAGATAGCGATAATGTCGAGAATTTGAAATTCTAGGGGGCTCGTACCCCTACCTAATGTAGGTTATAAAATCCTTACAAAAAGCAGCATTGTCCTTACGATAGCGCGACGTGTTACAGTATATTGCTCACCTGGATCGGACCTGGGAATGATCAATGGGTTTTCGTGAGCGAAAGAGGAGAATTCGAAGTTCCTCTGGAAGGTAAAAAAGATGAAAAATCGTTCGATCCGTTTACCAAACACGATTTTCAAGACAGATTGGTCAAAAGCAAACGATTCTTACAACTCGAAAACGTGAGAAGCAGGAAAGATAAACTGCATTTAAATAATGACTAAGATATCGTGTTTCGCGTCTTATCAAGGAGAAAATCTAAAAGACCTTACTAGGTTCAACAAATTCTTAGACTAATAATGACTGGAGGTTTTTTCAAGCACTTCTTAATATGGTGAATCGAATTTTAATTTTTGTTTGAACGGATGAGAGTAGGTATAAAAGGCCGATTCCATATCACTTGTACATGATTTTGTACATGTACACGTACATCGATGTACACCTCCATAGGATTCAGTGTTAAAATCGTGTACAAGTACACGAAATTGTCGTTTTTTATGGTGATACAGAATCAGCCATCGTTTTACATCGCACTTTTAACGTTCAAAATACCCGTTGGCGAACGCGTACATTCGACATGTCGCTCAAGAGTGAAAAAAATGTATGAAATTTTAAGAAAATATGATTAAAAATTTGTTCTCTACGTTCCCATCACAGATTAGACCATCGATCCATCGTTGGTGAACGCGAGCAAAAAACGTTTTGCCGATTCTGTATCAGCATGAAAAAGCGGTTTGCCGATTCTGTATCACCTAAGTAGGTATACGTTCACCAACGAATGTTCGAATGGTTAAAGTGCGATCCGATCGGGGAAACCCATTTGCCGATTCCAGATCAGAAAATCGACCTCTGTATGGTACATGGGAAAAAGGTGATACCGAATCGGCAAAACCACTGCCACATTTCCCGATCGCGTTTGGGACAGTATAGGATGTGATTTGATCAGTGGAAAAAAAACAAACGATTTGCCGATTTCATCTCTTGAGTTTTGTGAGAGGTGAATCATGATAGAATCAAAGGGTAAAATTGCATTCCACTTAAATGGATTTTAAGAGGTAAATGAATTTTAATTGACTCATGTCTCGGTTCAAGAGACATCAATAAAACACCTTTTGACAAGACACACTTCTCAATTGTTCCTATTCACAAAAGTGTATCTGTTTACTTCAAACGGTATTTTGTTCTTTTGATGATAATTGTCTTTGTTTACTTCAAATAGTATTTTGCTCTTTGATGATATGGAGATGAGAATAATCGCTGAGGGCATTGCATTTTATGAGTGGTTTTATTGTGAATGATTTTAAGTATATTAATTATTAAATCAGAAATTGTGTTTTCAAGGTGCTGTTTAACTATGGCTTTTTTTGACTGAAACGATTTCCATGTAAAAATTTTCAAGAAATAGCGTTGTTCAACGTGCGAGTACTAACGCGGTTTTAACCCAAACTATTACAAGATATTCATGGAGTATTATTTTTCCCATATTTTTTTTTTTTGCAAAAAAATTCTCGCCAGAGAATTTTTTTAAAAGATTTTTTCAACTCTTGTTTTTTTGACTGAAACGATTTCCATGTAAAAATTTTGAAGAAATAGCGTTGTTCAACGTGCGAGTACTAACGCGGTTTTAACCCAAAATATTACAAGATATTCATGGAGTATTATTTTGAGAATGACTTCAAGTGTGAGGAAAATAACTACCTGTATGATTTAACACTTTAAAACGTTGTATTTATAGTTGTTTATTTGAGACTAACTCTAAGTTTCTCATTGTCGGAAATAACTGTTGATGTGATCTTTAACACGTTTGAGGGCAAACGCATTTAAAGAGGTTTATTTTATAAATGTTTTTCCTTAACTGGTTTTAGTTATTATATTAAAGACAGAAGATTTTTATTTACTTAAAACATAAAAATAATTATACATTTAATTTTGAAAATAATAAATAACTCACATTAGCATACTCGAAGGAAATATTAATAATTTAAAAATGAAAAAAAATGTTTTTACAGATGGATGCTAAATGCCGAGATCAGCTTTTAAATGAATATGAACGTGCCAAAAAGGGCATTCAATAGGTTGACAGAAGCAGACGTTTTGGAGAGATGGAACTCAAACGCGAGACCACAAAAATATTTAAACCCATGACAGAGGTTCAAGAGCGAAGCAAGAAGGAGATAGTTG
Organism: Pictodentalium vernedei; assembly: GCA_031216915.1. NCBI lineage: Eukaryota > Metazoa > Mollusca > Scaphopoda > Dentaliida > Dentaliidae > Pictodentalium > Pictodentalium vernedei. The sequence goes on from CM062296.1 coordinate 100,923,579, forward strand.
AAGAATTGAGACCCATAAAAGAGGGTCTTTGAGAATGGGTTCGTTGCCCGGTGGTTTTACAAACCAGATTTCCTTTCAATCTACACTGGATTACGTTCCCATGAGAATCAGAACCGATGTGAGCTAAAGTGATGATAAAGCTTTGACTATCACCACTGATAGCATCGCGTCATCCGAGGATGATGGTAAGAGAGATCTGTTGTTTGGAATTCAAGAGGATTCGAACGGAAGAATTTTTGTGGGCGACACAGAAGTGCGAAAGGATGATGATAATTTAATCGTCTGTTCGAATAAGTATAAAATAACTGATGGACTGCGCTCATTGCTCCTTTCCGACAAGCCTAGAGATTATACGGAACAGGATTTTGACAATTACGGTGACATTCTGGTTCAGACCACGCCATGAAGAGAAATAACGATGCCGGAGAAACGAGACCCAAAGCCAGCAGAGGTTACAAGTGGACGAAGGTGGTGAAACCCATATGGGATATGAATAAGAAGTTTGACGAGTCGAGAACCGGGAAAGGAGTGAAAACCACTTTTCTTCCGAGTGATTCTGATGCTCTGTTTCAGAGATTGAGATTGTTGATGGCAAGTAGACGCGCTGGTAACACAGGATTAGATAATGAGATAGTTAGCATATGCGATGAATTGTTAAGACAGAAGGTTTTGAATAAAAACCATTATAAAAGGCTGATGAACGAATTGAAGGATTGATATATATAATAAGTAGAGAGAAACAAACAAACAAACAAAAATATATGAAATAAAAAACAGTAAATTTTACACTAGAATAATAAAAAGTATTTAAACAACAAACGATTTACCAGTGAAAACAAAATATATATTATAAAATAAAATATGTTGGTGATAAAGAACAGGGGATACGTTAGAACTTACGTTCAAGGCGGTTCTGGCATCATCGATTCTATAATGCAAGCGTTCACGAGTGATGCGGGTAGAAAACTCGCATCGACTGCATTTGAGGTTGGCAAGAAGACGGCTTTGGATGCTGGTAAGAAAGCCGCTTCCGAAGCCAGTGGTAGGATAGCTTCTGTGGCTGGCAAGAGGGCAGCCGACGCGTTGATCGACAAGTTGATCAGTCCACCGGCGAACCGAGCTACGTTAGAGTGAATGCCGAAAAGTTGGAAAGATTTTAAGGATGCTGTGGTACCCATACAAGATTTAGCCAAAATGACGAGTGGATCTGGGTTGAAGAGAACTTGCGACGGTGTAATATAAATAAATAATAATATTAAAAACTGAGTTTGAAAAAAACATAAAAAAATTGTGTTTGAAAAAAATCTAAAATAACAAACAAACAAAAAATAAAACAAAGATGAACATTAAAGATATGTCTTGGAACGACGCCACGACTAAGAGGTCGAATAATGAGTTCTTTCCCAAAAGCATAAGAGGCTTGAAAGTGGGAAAATCGAATTGTGGAAAGACCAATCTGTTGATGAATCTGTTGTCCCGATCCGACTGGTTGGATTACGACAGATTGTTTGTGTTTAGCAAGAGCTTGTTTCAACCTGAATACAGATTGTCTCGAGAATGCATGGATCGTAGATTGCCCAAGGACGTCATAGCCAGAATCTTTGACAGTAGGGAGGAATTTGACAAAAGTGAAGCTTCTCTTTCGACTATTTTGGACGGTGCGGCGATGGAATTGATGAAGAGAAATGCATCTTCGAACATTGAGTGTCGATTTTATGAAAATGCTAGCGACGTTCCAGATCCTAGAGAATTGAAATCGGAAGATAAGAATCTCATGATTTTCGACGATCTGCTTTTGGAGAGACAGAACTGATGCGAATCGTATTACGTTAGGGGTCGTCACAGCAACGTGGACTGTTTCTACCTGTCGCTGAATTATTTTCGTTTGCCCAGACAGACGATAAGGGAGAACACTAATTTTCTATGTCTCTTTCGCCAAGATCTCAAGAATCTCAATCACATCTACAGCGATCACGTCGCAAACGACATGAGCGCAGCAGAATTCAGGAGATTCTGTAAGAGGGTTTGGGGTGGAGGACTTTACAATTTTGTCGTGATCGATTTGACTAGCAAATTTAATCGCAGAAAATATCGGTGCGGATTTGACAAGTTTTATGTTTCTGATAATAATAAGATACAGCATGAAAATAAAAAAATAGAAAATAATAAATCTTCAAATAATTAGTTTTGAAAAAATAAAAATAAAATTAAATATAATGCTCGAACAAGGAGAATTGTTAGAACGGAGAACGGATAGCCGAGAATACGGCTGCAAAACAATTCATTCAAATTATGGTGAGTGGCGATTCGACTCGATTCGCAATGAAATTCGAACCTTCCATCGAATTGAATAGAGAGAAAAGATACGAGATGGTGTTGGTGAATCTGGAGACTTTTTATTCCTTTCCCAACGTCACCGAAAAGAATAACTTGTTTAAGTATTCCGACAGAGTGGATTGGTTGGAGATTCGAATTCCCAAAGGAAGTTACGACATAGACGATTTGAACAATTACATTCAGACGCGAATGAAGACGGATGGAAAGGGAAGCAACAAGATCCGACTCGCTCCCAATCCTAATATCTTACAGATGATGTTGGATTTGGAAGATAATTTTCGAGTGGATTTCAATACGGATGATTCTATAGGCAAGATGCTGGGATTCGTTCGAAAGATGTATCGAGGCCACGCAGCATCTGAAAATACGGTTGACATTCTCACAGTCAATAGCATTCTGGTGAACGTGGATGTGATTGCTGGAAGCTACGTTCATTTTCTTGTATATACTTACAATGGAGGCTCTTATTACGCCCATTTAACCTAATTTAAACTGAGAAATGAAGGCAATGGGCTGTAACGGGGCAGTTGGATAAATTTGTTATCACTATGCGTTCGATGCTGCCGTGCTTCCATAACCCATAATTAATAAGGGCACGACAGCATCAATCCAAAATACCAGATATCCTTTTTCGATTTCTAAGCTTGTGTCGAGCACCTGTGTTTGTTTTGTCATTCAAAGTGATGGTGATATCATCGATAATTAGAAGATTCAATATGGGAAAAAAGCAAAAATCAGAAGCCGACTCTAACCACTGTTTTCCAATGCACGCACGCACGCTGAAAAAATTAGAACTGAAGGCCAACATGTAACCTAAACTATTTAAAATGAACAACACCATCACAACGAAGTTTGAATAGAAATAATTGAGACTGAGTTCGCTATGACATTAACTTGACGTATAATATTATGATGACATATTTTGTTCTCAACATTTTAAAACTGTATGTTAATTCAGCGTGAGGTGATTGAAAAAAATTCAAGAAGAATTGTCAGTGTTATGTATTGCTCATTAATGTTATTTTCAAGGTGACATTGTCGACAGAAATTGTCAGAATAAAATGTGCACGTGTCTATAAGACTGCTTTGTTTTCTTGAGGTGGAGTTGATGTACAGAAGTTAATTACAGCTAATCCTTTACACAAATATCTCCGAGATTATGCGACATGAGCTAATACTTTTCTCTTGAAATGCCTCACTGGATTTGATTATTGCTAACGCAGTCGGCGTAATATCGGACTGGTTTAAATCTTTTCTCTTAACTCGGACCTGGGCGATTCATGTAATCGTCGCTTGCAGCGTAGTGTATCTACCAGTGATTTTAGACACGTTGTATAGTCTCAAAACCACGTTGATGGATCAAAATGGTGAACTGTTAGATCTTCGCTGAGAGAGGGTGACGATACAATTTCACATAAGAGAAATATAAAAGCCAAAAAAAAAAAATAAAAAATATTGTGTATATATATAAATAACAAAAATAAAATAAACGCAATATTAATTTTACAAAAATTATTTAATATATATAATTATCATTAAAACAAAAAAAAACAATTGAAGAAAATATATTTTAAAAAAAGAATTATGACACAATACGTGGTTAAAAACGTGAACATATCCGCAGGACAGGGGAAGAAACTTAAGAGAGCGTTAACAACTCGAGGTGAGGCGGTGAGATTCAAATTCACTCACAAAGATCTGATGAGTGGCGGTCAGGATTCGATCGCCTGGACCAGAAGTCAAATCAAAAGGATGGAGAAAGTGATTCGTGATGGAAGAGGGTTGATGGTGAGATTGAGTTCCGCTCAATTGAGATACAATTTGAGAATGAAAGGCGGTTTCCTACCGCTATTGGCAGAAATCGCCGCAAAAGCATTACCCTTCGCCACAAAGGCATTACCCTTTCTCGGAAAGACTCTCAGCGCGGGAGCTCTCACAGGACTCGCGAGTTCGGCAGTTGAGAAATTAATGGGTGGCAGGGGACTGTTTTTGAAGAAGGGAGGAGCCGCATGTCGCATCCACGTAGACGACAGCGGTAAAGGATTGTATCTAGAACCCATTAGAGGTGACAACTCTTTGAGTGGAAACGGTCTCTATCTGAAGAGTGGACGGAACATTGAGCGACGCGGCAAGTGTTTATTGTTTGGTGAGAATTCGCCATTTAAGAATATACCGATTTTGAATATGTTATTATAATGTAAAAAAATTATATAATTATATAAATATGCGGTTGAAATTTAAAAGAATGAGACATTTTCCACCGTTACCACTATCTTCTGAAGAGAATGGTAATGATGCGAGTTTTACCGAGAGATGCACAACATTTGTTCATAATTATGATTCGGATAAACAAATGTGTTCTTATAAAAATGTAGCATATCACAAAAAAAAAAAGAAAAGAAGAATCGATGCTGAAATTTGAGAAAAAAGGAAACGTTATTATAATATATGGACAATAGTGAAGAAGGAAAACAAAAAAACAAAAAAAAAAGTAATGAGATCTAAAGATGATCTCATTACTTTTTTTCCCTTCTTCTTCGCTAAAAATCAATCTCTCTATTGTTTATATTTCCAAGTCCGTTATTAGCATGTTGACACTCATGTTTTCTCCTTTTTCGAAAATGTGTTGAATGTTTATCTTTACTTTTTCAAGTTTTTTTACATCGGTGAATGCGCTCTCACCACACGATTTGTCCACGAGTTCGAGTGAGATTTTTGGATATATGTTACTTCCATAGAACAACGACAAATCATCCTTGTCGAATTCTGTGTCTTCGGTGACGATGATATTCTGCAGATCGCTTTGGTACTCATAAAACAAATCGAGCATGGGTTCATCCAATTTCAAAGGCATGCTATATTTGTCATGTTTATGCTCTAAGCCCTTCTTCTCGACCTCATTCAATTCGATGGAGTCGTGTCGTTGTAATCTATAGATTTTATAACCAAATTTCTTATACATTTCGACTCATTTCAATTTCAATTCGCATCATTTAGGTGTTGTTGTCATGATTGATTATTTAGTTTTTTGTTTGATGAATTCTTGCAAATAATATATTTTAAATTTTGTATTTAAATAATTTGTTAAAAAAGTTTTGTTTTTTTTACTCTTTATATATATAAAAAAAGTTAGTTTTTTTTAATTTTAATTTTCTTTAACGTAAAAAATTTTTTTTTGTAAAAGCTTTTTTCTCCTTATATATAAATAAAAAGTTAAATTTTAACATCCTTTTTTCTCGTATTAATTCAATTTTTTTTTCACGTTAAGGAACATAAAAAATTGATTAATTTCATCAAAAAAAAAATATTTTTTTAAATTGAAGAAAAATTTTAAAAAATCTTTTTTATATATATAAAGAGTAAAAAAACAAACTTTTTTAACAAATTATTTAAATACAAAATTCGAAAAAAAAAAATTCTTACAAATGGAGCAAACAAATAAAAAAATGGAAAATTTAAATGAGAAAACTGTACCTCAGTTAAACGAGATTTGTAAACTATTAAAAATTCCACATTTCAGAAATCATAGAACTAAATCAAAAAAAATTGAAGTCATACAGGAATATTTGCGAAACGATGGAAAGGCAAATGAAATGTCGATAGCAACGACGCCAAAAAATGCATCGGTTGTGAAAAATGAGAAGAAGAAAAAGATAGTAAAAGGAATCAAAATGCCGACGTCAAAAAAAACCCCAAAACATTTTGATTGTGAAAAATAAGAAGACGACTAAACGAAAAGCCGTTGAAGAACTTCAAGTTTCAAAAGAAAAGAAAAAAAAAACTAAAACGAAAACGAGTGATGTACTTCAGATTCTAGACAAACGAGATATATCGAGCGAAATTCGACAAGCAATCAACAAAGGGAAAGGAGAAGAATATGTAGCACGACTCATCATGGAACTATTCCAATCGAAGCCTGTAGAATGGGAGAGTGCGATCAAAGGCATTTTTAAAACTTTCGACGTGGTTCCCTCATTCAAGAAAATCAATGCGAAATTATTCATGGAACGGGTGAAGAAAAAAATATTGGATTTGTTTTGCAAACACATGAATGTAGGATGAAAAATTAAGATGATACTCCATAGCGTGATGAATAAAATCGAAAGTCCCACGAGAGCATCGTGAAAAATGCATATTTCAGAACCCATATTTCGAGGTTCAGATTTATCAGACGTTTTCGAAAAGATGAAAGACAAGATGTTAACGTCTCTAGCAAACTATCAACATGAAGGTAGTAATTGGATGTTCGATGAGGTGTTGAAACTTGAAATTCATATAACTGAAAACGATTTGTTGAAAGGGTCTTCCTACGTGGAATTACCGTATTTCTTAGCTAAAAAAATGCTGTGATCAACATGAGAAATAAAGATGATCAGTGTTTTAAATGGGCAGTCACCTCCACTTTATACACTGTCAAAATGAACCCCGATAGAGTTTCTCATTACGAGGAGACTTCTAAAAATCTCGATTGGACCGGAGTGACTTTTCCAACAGAGTTAAAACACATCGAACGTTTTGAGGCTCAAAATCCCACCGTAGCGGTGAACGTCTTGGGATACGATGATGAAAAACAACTGAACTATCCTCTCAGACAGACTTCGTATCTCGAAAGAGAAAAGATGATTATTTTATTATTGATTTTGAATGGTGACAATCGTCATTATTGTAGGGTTAAAAATCTGAGCCGATTACTGTCAAGGCAAAATAATAAACATGAACATAAGATATGTTTATGTTGCAACTGCATGAACATGTTTCAGAGCGAAAAATCGTTAGCGAAACATCAGGAATATTGCAATGAAAATCAAGGTGTCACCATTGAAGTGCCCAAACCCAACACCATCGTGAAGTTTGAAAATCGCAATAGAAGGTTAAAAGTACCATTCGTCATGTACGCCGATTTTGAATGTTTCACCGTGAAAATGAGTTCCCGCCAACCTAATGCTCTTCAAAGAGTTACGTCAAAAGATATCAAAAACACATACCTTCAGGCTATTGCATTTACATGAAATGCGCTTTTGACTCGGAACATGACATGGGTCCCTTCATCTATATGAAACAGTGTGAAAATGGCGACGTGGCTCAAAGGCTCGTGGAAGAGTTAGAATCGAAAATTCAAATGTTATACGACAAATTCAAAACTCCGGCGAAAATGATCATCACGTGAGAGCAGCAGGACGAAAATAACAGAGCCACCGAATGTCACATATGCAGACAATCATTCAACGAGAATTCGGAGGAAAATAAGAAGGTCAGAGACCACGATCATTACACAGGTCTGTATTGCGGTCCGGCTCACAACAAGTGTAATTTGAAATATCGAGATGCCATTTTCTATCTGGAGATATTTCACAATCTCTCGGGTTATCTGTTCGTGAAAAATCTCGGCACTTCTCGTGAAGAATTAAATTGCATCGTGAACAGCGAAGAAAGATACATTTCCTTTATGAAATGGAAGCTCATGGAGAAGAAAAGAGTAATCGACAGAGAGACGTTGGAAGAAAAAACGAAATTCATTCGTAGAAGCATACATTTCATCGGCAGTTTTAAATTCATGTCAACCGCTCTGGAAAAATTAGTCGATAACATGAGCAAGGATAAATTTAAAATCACGAGCGAACATTTTGGAGAATGAGTAGACGTTATGTTGAGGAAAGGAGTCTATCCTTATGATTACATGAATGATCTAAAGAGATTCGGCGACACCGCACTACCTTCGAAAGAAGATTTTTATTCAAAATTATACGAATCCAACATTTCCGACGATAATTATGAACACACTAAAAACGTGTGGAAATCATTTGATATGAAAACCATGAGAGATTATCACGATCGCTATCTAAAGACTGACGTTCTACTCTTGGCAGACGTGTTCGAAATTACGATTTGGATCCTGCTTGGTATTTCACCGCACCCGGTCTGGCGTGGGATGCTCTGTTGAAGACCACCGAAGTTCAATTGGAATTATTATCCGACATGGACATGTTGCTCATGTTCGAAAGGGCTGCGAGAGGAGAAAGAAGGTTTCAATTCGAAATGATCGAATAAATGCATACAGTATTGGGACGCTAATAATCTGTACGGTTGGGCTATGAGTCATCCTTTACCGATTGGAAATTTCGAATGGGTAATGGAACAGGAAGAGATGCAAAAATGGAGAGACTATCCTTGCATTTTAGAAGTCGATTTGAACTATCCGGAAGAATTACACGATCTACACAACGATTATCCGCTGGCTCCCGAACAAATGAAACCGAATGAAGGAGACGAGGAAAAACTCATTCTCAATTTATCTAACAAATGTAACTACGTCGTCTACAGTGAGAATTTGAAACAATACGTCGATTACGGGATGAAATTAGTCAACATACATCGCATCATTCGATTCAACGAAGAGCCTTGGATGAAAAAATACATTGATCTCAACACAAATCTCAGAATTCGAGCGAAGAACGATTTCGAAAAAGATTTCTTCAAACTTATGAACAACTGCGCATACAGTAAATCGATGGAAAACATCAGGAAGAGAACCGACGTTCGACTCGTCACATCTGAGAAAATAGCAAAAAAAGTAGTGGCAAAACCCAATTACAAACACCGAACCATATTCGACAAAAATCTAGTTGCCGTTCACATGCAAAAGACGTACCTGAAGTTCGACAAACCGTATTATCTCGGACCGATCATCTTAGATATCAGCAAGCGATTGATGTACGAGTTTCACTACGATTATATCAAATGAAAATTTGGTGATAAAGCCAAACTACTGTTCACCGACACGGACAGTTTAGTTTACGAGATAGAGACGAAAGATGTCTACCGAGATATATCTCCGGACGTGGCCGCTGGTTCGACACGAACGACAACAAGAAGGTGTTAGGTAAATTTAAGGACGAGAGTGGTGGTAAACAAATCCTCGAATTCATGTGCTTCAGACCCAAACTGTATGCTTATCATCTAGAAGATGAAGAGATCAAGAAGTGTAAAGGGGTTGAAGCGTGCGTGGTGAAGAAAAACGCCTCTTTCCAAGAGTATAAAGATTGTCTGTTAGGAAGTGGTCCAGTGTATAAGACTATGAAATCGATTCGAAGTGAAAATCACGACTTGTATACCGAAATAGTCAACAAGATTTCGCTGACAGCCGATGACGATAAGAGATTCGTGTTAGACGATAAAATATGCACTTTGGCACGCAGACATTGGATTTTGGATCCAATTTTAGACGATAGGATTTCAGATATGATTGTGGATGATAGGATTCCAGATATGATTAAGGATGATGGGATTCCAGAAAATCAAGAGGAATTAGATGGATTCAAGATTATGGAAATCGATAGAGACATCGAGAGAGTTAGTTTAAAAAGAAAAAGAAAAAAATAAAAAAATAATGTCATTTTAGTGAATTATAATAAAATAAATAAATTTTTAAAAAAATATACACATTTATGAATAAGAAAATAGAGATATCCGTAGAAGGTGTCTTCTTACCTAACGAACCCCTATCCAACATCGATCTGTCGAATGCAGCGAAGGATTTGAAAATTAAAGATTTTCTAGGCATGTTTTCTAGAGATGCCTTGCCGAAGAGAAGACCTTGACAATCAGAATGCGGAATTTTAAATCTAGATGATTTGTCAGGTGAAGGCACTCACTGGGTGGCGTGGTTCAAGAATGGGAAGAAGAAGAATTATTATTTCGATAGCTACGGAATCTCACTGCCGAAAGAAAAAAATAACTATTTCAACAAATTGATGGTTCGTTACAACACAGAACGTGTGCAATCACCAGATCAAGTGTTTTGCGGTCACTTATGACTCTACGTTCTCAAGAGATGGTCTGAAGGAGATCAGTTTCAAGACATTCTCAATGATTTACATTAGAGAGAGATTTTTTTTATAGTATATAAAGGTAAAAAATTATTTTAAAAAATTTTAATCGAATACAAATGAAAAATAAAATAAGTGAAATAATTCATTTTTTAATAAACTGTGTTTGAAATATATTTGTTTAAAACAAAAATCTCAAAACAACATGCCAGTCGATATATTTGGTAGAAGTGATGACGAAAAAGTCAACCTAAAAAAGAAGAGGAAGACGCTCGAAGTCGGTGATGGTTACGACATTGCCAACTTGGACGAACGTTACGTTCGAGAGGAACCTTTGAACATGAACGATGAGAAGTTCTACAATCTTCCCGAGCCGATAGATCTCACAGATGCTGCAACTAAAAAATACGTCGACAGGGGGAACGCGGATTTCGAACAAATCATGCTAGATAATTATGTGGATAAAGCCATGACCGACGATCTCGATCTGAAATCTAAATGTTTAGTGAACGTCGCAAATCCCATAGATCCCACCGATGCTGCGACCAAGAAATACGCTGACGACTCTCACGCGTGATTCAGCAAACACCTGAGAAATAGATACATTCAGAAAACGATGCACTCGGAATTGAACGCTAATTCTAACAAGATAACAAACGTGGCCACTCCCACAAATCCAATGACGTGGCGACCAAACACTACATAGATCTGGAACAGAGAAAGTCTGATGGACGAGAAATGAAATCGGATCTGAATGCAGGATTCAACAAGATATTGAATCTGTCGAAGGTCGACGACACGGATGCGGACTCAACCACGGTCAACAAGGGCCACGTAGATTCTGCCGTGATACGATCACAAGAAATCGTAGAATCGCAAGTGGATGATCTCTACCTGAACAAACAATCTGGCGGAACCATGGAGGGTGGTATCAACATGAACAGTGAGAATTTATTTGGACTCAATCACAATCCCGAATTCGATTCCAGCACAGTCAGCAGGAAGTACGTGGATGACAACTCGGTCTGGAGAAAGGGCGACATCATGGAAGGTAAACTAGACATGGGTGGACACGCGCTCACGAATCTACCGGATCCCGTGAACATGACGGACGCCTGCACCTTGATTTCGATGGTGGAAAGACTCAAATATGCTAGAAAATTTATCACCGTGTGGGCCGAGGAGGCCGGCACATTAGAGGAGGTAAAAACCGAGTGGTCTTTCGGAAACGGAGGTAGCAGATTGAAACATGGTCAGGTGGGATATCCCATGCCTTTGGGAGGTGAAATCATTCGAATGGCTCTGGCTTCCTTGGATTTGAATAACAGAGCAGTCGTCAATCTCGTGGTGAATGGAGTAGAGAGCGATAAGAAATACAGTGTCGAAAAGACTGAGAATCAACACGCGAATGTTAGCACGTTTGGCATGCCTCTCAAAGTGAATGCCGGAGACAGGATTAATTTCGTTATGAAAACCAATAATCCCAAAGCCGCCAGTTCCGTGGTGAGTCTACTGATCGAACTAGATCCTTTGAACAAACAGTGAATGCGTGGAAATAATTAATTAAAAAAAAATAATGTGTGATTATTAAAAAACAAAAAAAAAGTAATGAGATTTAGAAAGATGTTCAATCTCTCTAGATCTCATTACTTTTATTTATTTTTTGGGGGGGTTTTGTTTTAATACGTTATTTCTCATAATGTTTCATCTCGTGAAATTTGATCACCTATCTCGAAACATGCGTCGACATCTATTTTAGCATTTCGAAGAGCTTTTATAAATTCTCGAAAAGCAGTCGGTCCTCTATACATCAACGTGTATAAAAGTTTTCTGATCTTATCTTCTATCAAGATTTTACTTTCGATTTCACGTCTCATATAATCGGTCAATATCAAAGGTTCTTTTTCGACTAAAGTGTCTAGAATTATTGCTAACGAATCTTGCGAAATATTTTTAATCAAAACACGTATGTTTCTTCTTGAGTATTCTCTTTCTTTATCATTCATTTTTAAAATAATTTTTTTTAATTTTTATTTATATATTTTTTTTTTTCACACATGTCTCTCATCAAATGATTGACATCTTATTTCCATCCGATTCGAATTGTAACTCTCTGTCCGACAGGACCAGGGTGAAGGCTTTGGTTTTTCTCGGTCCGTTCCTATCGAATTGCATCTTGATCTGAATGTCTAAGACGCTACTCTTGAGTCGTTCACTCTGTTTACTGACGTTGAATACGAACATGGGATACATCGACTTGTATTCGCTGGGAGATATGTTAGGGTTGCTCATCAATTCATCTAGACCATGATACTTCTTTCTAAAATCAGCGCCGTCGCCATACAGTCTGCAGAAATCGTTCTTGTCGAACGATGCATTGTAATCGATTGCTGGATATCTCGTGGCATTCAGAAACACTAGCATGTTTTTCAAATGGCAGTGATTGAACAGTGATGCATTCTTTTCCCGAGACCCATCCTTATCACTCTGAAATACAACCACGATGAAACGCGGTCTCTCAGAAGTGGATTTCACCATCAATCTCCAATCGAAGTGATTCGTGGAGGGTGGAATGCTAGCCGTGTCACACTGTCTCATTCTAAATCCCACAGGTAATTTACTCTTGGATTCTATGATCTTGTAGAGACACGTTTTTTCTGCGATCGAAGGCTCCATGTGCAGAACGAACCACGATATCTTCTATAGAGTTAACTTACCCGCATCAGTCGCAGGGAGTCTCACTATCGCATCGTTGTTTCCTTTTCGAATCAACATCAGATTGTGTTTGAATTCGTACATGATTTTGTTGTAATCGTCCGCGAATCCGAAGATGTGTTTCAAAGGTATCCTGAACGAAAACGTTCCTTTAGGTCTGGACGTCTTGATGACGTAGTCGAATATCGCGCCGGCACCGGCGCTAGCAGGGCCGATGGTGTCTTTCATCCACAACTGATTAAGTCCTCTGGATTTCGAAAAATCATCAGGATACGTCAAGAGTCTGAACATCGTGGTGGCCTGACCGGGATGAAACACAGATTCTATCTCTTGTCCGGATAGCATGTATTTTATATTACTGAATAGATGCATGATTCCATTATTGGCTAGAGTAAGCGTGTCGTCGTCAGCATAGTCGCTCCCATCTTCCTTGGTGAGACGTCCCTGCACCACTATGTAACTCTCGCTAGGATGGACGAATAGATCTTGAGTTTCTACGTTGATTCTTATCTCTCCCGCATTGTTCAAACTCGTTCCGGTTACCGGTTCGAATTTGTGAACCTCATATTCTTGAATACTTTCATCTTTCACTATGCTTTGTGCTATATCTAGTATATTTGCCATTTTTTAAAAGGGTTTTTGTTTTTTTTTTGTTTATTAATTAGCTTGCTTTTTTTATCTAAAAATAGTTTTAATTATTTTTTATTATTATTTTTCTCTCCTATATATATATGTGTAAACAAGAAAATGTTAAAGAGAGTAAATAAAAGAAATTTGTTTTTCTTTATCAAAACTTTGTCTTCTGTAATTGTTGTTCGTAAAACTTTCCGATGATCTCTTCTCCATCCAAAGCTTCAATTTCGTAAGTCACCGGATTGGTGTGAAATATTTTGATTATCACGAAGATTTCCGAGGTCCATCGAGGAGTATAACCCTTTTCGAAGTGCTTCTTATAAGCATAGATTCTCACTCGATCACCGACCGCAAATTTTGGCATTCTAGACTTCTTCCTAATCTTAGATCTCTCAGGATATAGATTCGCGTATACCCCGCTTTTCGTTTTGAGGATCGCTAGCTTCCATGGGAGTCATCTTAATCGATCTGTGTCGCGTGTTGTTGTAATCTTTAACCAGACTGTTCAGAGCATATATGTATTTCTTGGTCGAATTTGCCGTGAAGTATCTATGCATCTTTTCCTTCATCGTTCGATTCCAACATTCCACCATGCTGGCTTTCTCTTCGTTTTCGATCGAGTAGAGGTCGACCAATCGATGAATGTGCTTGTTGTAGAATTCCTTTCCCTTATCCACCCACAATTTATTCGGTTTTCGAGAAGACGAGTCGAACACGCTCTTCAGAGCCTCGGCGGTGCAAGGTCCCGATTTATTCTTCAAAGCTCTGATCCAACCATATTTGGAAAACAAGTCGATGACCGTCAATAGATATTTGACACCCTCGCTCCACCTCGAAAACGATCTCATGTCAACCAAGTTGGCAGACCAAATATCATCCAAACCCTTCACGAACACCCTTCTCTTTCGAAATTTATGCACGATGGGTTTGTGTAACTCCTCGGCCAATTCGCTCATCAATAATCGTTTCTTCTTCTTTTCAGATGCGCTTTTTTTTTTGAACGCCCCATCCGAATCGACGTTTCGCACCAATCAGATTGCCGACCAGTGAACGTTCTATCTTCTCTCTCCTGGTCGGATTCGATATGCCTCTCAATTTCCCCAACATGTTTTTATCGCAGACATCGTTGCGAGTCTTGGTGTCGGGATGTCTGGCATAGCACAGATCGTGATCATACACGGCCGCGTCCACCCTATTCACAGGTTTGCTCCAGGAGTCAGATCGGCGTTGAGTCTCTTGTTCAATTTCGTTCCAGGTCCAGTGAAACTGTGACCAGGCAGATGCATTTCGAAAGTTAGATTATTGATCATTTTATTCACGATGCCTTTACCTTTGCTCACGTTCTTTTTTTGACGAATCGAGTCTTGATAGAACCACACACGTCGCAAATTCCGCGAAGCATCTGTCTGTCGTTTTTAGTTCGTACTTCTCGAGAATTACTCATCTCGGTAACTCTCTTACACTTTATGCAATATATTTTTTTGAGAGTTATTTAAATTAATTTCGTTTTTATTTTATATATAAATTTAATATTTCTTTTTTAAAAGTTCTGTTCTTATTATATATATTTTTTTTTTCAATCGCTGCTCTTGAGTTCTATCATCCTACTGAATTCCTCCCTGGCCTCTTTCCTCCCTTTTTCCATGAGAGAATCCTTCATCTCTTCCTTGATGAACTGACAAGTCTTGATTCTCCCGGCTTCTTTCATGGCTTCGTATTTCGTTTTCTCACCCAATATCATGAAGTATTCTCCGTCCGAGATCCTACTGTCTTTCAACGCCATCGAGATCATTTCGGATATCGTGTTGATCTTGGAGTCGGCCAAGACGCGAATCTTGTCGTGTTTCCTCGCCTTCAGATATAATTTCCTACTCAAAAAGTTTCCGAGCATGCTAAACAATCCAGCGGCGAGAGCCACTCCTTCTACGGTCAACACGATTGGAATGCCGACCACAGTCGACAACAATCCGATGCCGGCCATGTGTAAACCCATGGAAATCGTGATGAGTGTCGTCTCGACCGCGTTGACGAATTTCAGGAAACGCGAATACTTCTTCTTGAGAGAATGGCGAGAATCTCTCTCTCGAGTTAGATACGCTTGGATTCTACTGATTTGATCGATGCGATACCTCTCTCCTCTTTCTTTTTCTTCTAGCGACGGTGCCGTCGGCAAAACGCCGTTCGGCTTCTCGTCCTCGTCATCATCTAACGTCGGATACAATTTATTTCTGGTTCTCATTTTTTGTGTTTTTTCTTTCTTTCTAATATTAGATAAAAAATTTATGTGTGTATTTATTTTTCATTTTCTATTCTCCCTTATTTTATATCAACGAGAAAAACTTAGACGTATGCTTCATTGAACAATAATTTTATGATGCATCCCTTGTCTTCTAAAGTCAGACTTCTACGCGCCAATTTCAGTTCTTCTGAAACTGTGGGCTTGTCTCGATCCTTACAGAAGAGAAATCTCTTCCAAAACGCTATCACTTCGTCGATTTGAATGCGTTCGAATGCTGGTTCGAAATACTTGACGACCATATCTTCCCTTTCCATCGTCAGACACGAATTATTCTCGTGATCGAAGTCTAGGTGATCCCGACATCCGACACATTGTTCTAACAAGAGGCGACTTAGTTGTTCGTTCACACAGAATGCGTAGGCTCTCATCAGCATTTTTAAAAGAAACCTTGCTCTAATAGTCTGGGAAGCGCTCATGATTTACGTATTTTTTATTATCTATTCAATTTGATATATTTTATTTTTTAAATAACTATTTATTTATATTTTTTTTCTCTCCTATATATATCAATCACTTTTTTTATTTCCCACTTTTTTATTTCCTCTCCTCAAAACTGATTCTATCACGATTCACCTCTCACAAAACTCAAGAGATGAAATCGGCAAATCGTTTTTTTTTTTTTTTCACTGATCAAATCGCACCCTATACCGTCCCAAATGCGATCGGGAAATGTGGCAGTGGTTTTGCCGATTCGGTATCACCTTTTTTCCATGTACTGTACAGAGGTCGATTTTCTGATCTGGAATCGGCAAATGGGTTTCCCCGATCGGATCGCACTTTAACCGTTCGAACATTCGTTGGTGGACGTATACCTACTTAGGTGATGCAGAATCGGCAAACCGCTTTTTCATGCTGATACAGAATCGGCAAAACGTTTTTTGCTAGCGTTCACCAACGATGGATCGATGGTCTAATCTGCGATGGGAATGTAGAGAACAAATTTTTAATCATATTCTCTTAAAATTTCATACATTTTTTCACTCTTGAGCGACGTGTCGAATGTACGCGTTCGCCAACGGGTATTTTGAACATTAAAAGTGCGATGTAAAACGATGGCCGATTCTGTATCACCATAAAAAAACGACATTTTCGTGTACTTGTACACGATTTTAACACTGAATCCTATGGAGCTGTACATCGATGTATGTGTACATGTACAAAATCGTGTACAAGTGATATGGAATCGGCCTTTTATACCTACTGATGAGTTGTTAGAGTTACTTCCCTCGAACCTAACCTAAAAAATGTTTTTTTTCAAGCACTTCTTAGTATGGTGCATCGAATTTTAATTTTGTTTGGATGAATGAGTTGTTACAGAGTTACTTCCCTCAAACCTAATCATTTGATGAACCTAACCTGTATCATGACTCCCGAGGACCTCATAATAAACCTCTACCTATGGATGAGGTGTTACAGAGTTACTTCCCTCGAACATAACCGTTTGACGGATGAGTTGTTACGAAGTTACTTCCCTTGAACCTAACCTGTATCATCACCTCTGATATACTCATAATAAACCTCTACTTTGGGATGAGTTGTTACCGAGTTACTTCCCTTGAACCTAACCTATATCACGACCCTTGATGACCTCATAATAAACCTCTACCTACGGATGAACGGAGTCACTTCTTTGAACCTAACCTGTATTATGACCTCTGATGACCTCATAATAAACCTCTACCTACGGATGACAGAGTTACTTCCCTTTGAACCTAACCATTTGGTGGATGAGTTGTTGCAGAGTTACTTCCCTTGAACCTAACCATTTAACAAGGTTTTTTTTAAAACTGAACCCTGAACGCAATCTGTAAAAAATCAGAAATACTGCACAAGCGAATGCAATTTTCAGAGAACAATTCACACGATTTTCTATACTAATTTCTATTATCGACCATTGTTACGGAATGTTAGGGAAAATTTATCGATCAGAGATCGTAAGATCGGACTATAAACGTTGTGATAACTGGCAGTTCTGTGAGGTCTCACCAGCTCTGGCATTTTGTGTTTCCTTACCACACAATATCAGGCTCATTGAATAAACATGAGTCCACTGAATCTTCAAAATAAAACCTCAAGAGCTCGAGCTCTTTTCCGAGCTTGCGAGCTCAATTAACCCCTATAGGCTCACTTCACAACACCATTCGGATGACGAGTTCAAGTTTATCTAGCAAGGGGATGATGACGATGTCAAATTTGATGCGGTATAGTATAAGTATGGTGATGCGGGAAGGAATTTACGATTTGTGTTGAAGGCAATACAAATCGTAAATTTGTAATATTCAAGAGGTAGTGCAGTTCCAATATCGTATTGTATGATTAGTGTGGTGGCGTTTAGAATACGACGACAATCTTAGTTAGGAAATGAGTCGTTTTCGTTCGATATATTTGATCAATTGTTTTGAACGACCCTCCAGTCAACTTTCTGCCAACAACTGTGTCTGATCAAGAAAAAAGGGAGTCGTTACCGAGATGTATTTCACCCGTTTTAGCGTTAAAAGAGAATTATTGTGGACAAGTTGTATGTCAACGTAAAAAGCTTAATGTCTTGGCTGCTGTTGGATGACATCAATATCGCGACTACTGATGTAATGCTTCGCTGGCGTGTGGTTAGAAAAAGAGCTTTTTTCTCGTTTTCATTCAGTCATACGCTGACATATTGTAAATACTGTTTTTTTTTTGTTATTGCTGTATTTATATAACGCCACCTATCTTAAAATATTTTAACTCCTGCTGTAAAAAACAAAACAACTTTTCCACACGTGCGTTTAGACTGTTTACAAATCTTTTCTAACACGTGACAAATGGTTTTATTTGAATTTTGTCAAGGTTATACTCGTTTAGTTATGTAATGTCTTCTCGACGTGGGCATTTTGCCTTAAAAAAATAGTTTGGATTGACTCTTTTTCGGAAATGGTGAAATAGGCTATCCTCAATATGTAGAAACGTTAGAAGATCAACTTATAATGTTGTATTGACAAATCTATGGTTCAGTAAACTGAGTTATTATTGAATGAAACATCTTAAGGCGTGACTTGTTAACAAGCGAGTGCATCTCTAATTAGCATAACAATCATATATATTGAAAACATACTTCCATGTTTGAACACAGATATCAAAAATGAATAATGCATCAGATTCAAGTTGTTTTTTTTGCAATTTAATATCTTCCATAACTACCTTTTCTTAATACTTTAATATCCTTGTCGATAGCTTTAATTTGATAGGTCACACGACTATCTTCTCGAAACTTTTGATTTTCTGATCGGTGTTAACCCCATCCCCACGGCGAGGGTTGAAAATGTCATTTTTGTAATGTATTCTTCGAGCCCTTCATATCAGTACCTCACATGCTTGGATTTGTAAAAAGGAAGACGTTTTTCGGCTTTGGTCGTGACCCCACCCCCACGTAAAATGAAAAATGTCATTTTCGTAATGTATTCATCGAGCCTCATATCAGTACCTCACATGCCTGGCTTTGTAAAAAGAACGAATTTTTTCGGCTCTGGTCATGACCCCACCCCACGACGTGGGTTAAAATTACGAGCTTCTTAATCCACTCGTTGATACCTTCAATTTGATAGGTCACGTGACCACCTTCTCGAAACTTTGGATTTTTTCTGATGGGCGTGACCCCCACCACCACATAAAATGAAAAACGTCATTTTTGTAATGTATTCATCGAGCCCTTTATATAAATACCTCACATGCCTGGATTTGTAAAAAGGAAGACGTTTTTCGGCTATGGTCGTGACCCCACCCCCACGATGAGGGTTAAAATTACGATCTTCTTAATCCACTCGTCGAGACCTTCAATTTGATAGGTCACGTGACCACCTTCTCGAAACTTTGGATTTTTCTGATGGGCGTGACCCCCACCCCCACATAAAATGAAAAACGTCATTTTTGTAATGTATTCATCGAGCCCTTCATATTAATACCTCACACGCCTGGATTTGTAAAAAGGAAGACGTTTTTCGGCTATGGTCATGACCCCACCCCCACGATGAGGGTTAAAATTACGATCTTCTTAATCCACTCGTCGAGACCTTCAATTTGATAGGTCACGTGACCACCTTCTCGAAACTCTGGATTTTTCTGATGGGCGTGACCCCCACCCCCACATAAAATGAAAAACGTCATTTTTGTAATGTATTCATCGAGCCCTTCATATTAATACCTCACATGCCTGGATTTGTAAAAAGGAAGACGTTTTTCGGCTATGGTCGTGACCCCACCCCCACGATGAGGGTTAAAATTACGATCTTCTTAATCCACTCGTCGAAACCTTCAATTTGATAGGTCACGTGACCACCTTCTCGAAACTTTGGATTTTTCTGATGGGCGTGACCCCCACCCCCACATAAATGAAAAACGTCATTTTTGTAATGTATTCATCGAGCCCTTCATATTAATACCTCACATGCCTGGATTTGTAAAAAGGAAGACGTTTTCGGCTATGGTCGTGACCCCACCCCCACGATGAGGGTTAAAATTACGATCTTCTTAATCCACTCGTCGAGACCTTCAATTTGATAGGTCTCGTGACCACCTTCTCGAAACTTTGGATTTTTCTGATGGGCGTGACCCCCACCCCCACATAAAATGAAAAACGTCATTTTTGTAATGTATTCATCGAGCCCTTCATATTAATACCTCACATGCCTGGATTTGTAAAAAGGAAGACGTTTTTCGGCTATGGTCGTGACCCCACCCCCACGATGAGGGTTAAAATTACGATCTTCTTAATCCACTCGTCGAGACCTTCAATTTGATTGGTCACGTGACCACCTTCTCGAAACTTTGGATTTTTCTGATGGGCGCGACCCCCACCCCCACATAAAATGAAAAACGTCATTTTTGTAATGTATTCATCGAGCCCTTCATATTAATACCTCACATGCCTGGATTTGTAAAAAGGAAGACGTTTTTCGGCTATGGTCGTGACCCCACCCCCACGATGAGGGTTAAAATTACGATCTTCTTAATCCACTCGTCGAGACCTTCAATTTGATAGGTCACGTGACCACCTTCTCGAAACTTTGGATTTTTCTGATGGGCGTGACCCCCACCCCCACATAAAATGAAAAACGTCATTTTTGTAATGTATTCATCGAGCCCTTCATTTTCATACCTCACATGCATGGAGTTGTAAAAAGGAAGACGTTTTTCGGCTATGGTCGTGACCCCACTCCACGATGAGGGTTAAAATTACGATCTTCTTAATCTACTCGTCGAGACCTTCAATTTGATAGGTCACGTGACCACCTTCTCGAAACTTTGGATTTTTCTGATGGGCGTGACCTCCTCCCCCACATAAAATGAAAAACGTCATTTTTGTAATGTATTCATCGAGCCCTTCATATTAATACCTCACATGCATGGATTTGTAAAAAGGAAGACGTTTTTCGGCTCTGGTCGTGACCCCACTCCACGATGAGGGTTAAAATTACGATCTTCTTAAACTACTCGTCGAGACCTTCAATTTGATAGGTCACTTGACCACCTTCTCGAAACTTTCGATTTTTCTGATGGGCGTGATCTCCACCCCCACATAAAATGAAAAACGTCATTTTTGTAATGTATTCATCGAGCCCTTCATATTAATACCTCACATGCCTGGATTTGTAAAAAGGAAGACGTTTTTCGGCTCTGGTCGTGACCCCACCCCACGACGAGGATTAAAATTAGGATCTTCATAATCCACTCGTCGAGACCTTCAATTTGATAGGTCACGTGACCACCTTCTCGAAACTTTCGATTTTTCTGAAGGGCGTGACCCCCACCCCACGACAAGGGGAGATAACTTTGTATGATTAAGTTCAGGTTATGAGAATCAAGCAATCTGATTGTTAATTAGCGTTAGGAACGTGAATTGATTGGGTGATTACTTATTTCAAGCTCTTCAAGCTTTTGGTTTTTGGTATACATTGCTCTAGCCCTTACATCCATGTTATTAAACGATCAGGTGGCAACGAATGTCACGATACCCTCACGATTTTTCATTTGTTTTTTGTTCTCATCCCAGAAATCCGCACTAGTTGGTCATCGTGATCTACACGGTCCGATCGACCGTTGGTGAACGTAGAGAAAAGGTTTTAAGATCGATTTTTCCTGCCTCAGTTTTTTCTGTTTAGTTTGGAAAAAAATCCTCGTTGGGTAATTTCACTTCACACCCACTTTACACCGTTGGCGAACGTCGAGAAAACGTTTTGAGTTCGATTTTTCCTGGTCTAGAACTCTCAATCGTTTTTTACCGATCGGATCGCTCCCTCGACCGTCTGGAACGCGATCGCGAACGTTGGGTGGCTCAGAACTCTCAAAACGCATTTTATGCTGGTCTAGAACTCTCAAAGCATTTATTGCCGGCGTTCACCAAAGATAGTTTGAAGGTCTGGTCCGCGATGTGAACGTTGAGAAATTTTTTTTAGGTTGATGTTTCTTCGAATTTCGTACATTTTTCCTTCCGAGCGATATGTCGAATTCGCACTCGTTCGCCAACGGCTGTTTGAACGGTCTAAGATGCGATAAACTACTTGTGAGAGTTCTGGACCATCATGTAAAAACAACTTTTTTGCACTCTGTACACGATTTAACACTGAATCCCTATGGGGGTACACGTACATGTACTTGTACATTTTTTTGAAAAAGTGGTCTAGAACTCTCAAAATACAGCTACTGCCACTTACTGCAAAAAATGATCCGAAATCCATCGAAACATAGCTGGTGAAAATATGGGGGAGGCTCTGGATCCGCCCCTTGTTTCACCAGTCATTGGGTGTTAAAATATACGCATACAAAAAAAAAACATTGCCCGGCAAAAAAGTGTGGTGGTTCAAGTCATATTTGGAGGATAGACAATAATGTGTAGTTATCAGGTCCCACTCCCCCGAATGGAGAAACGTTTGTGCGGGTGTTCCCCAAGGGTCAATACTGGATCCCCTCCTTTTTTTAATATACATAAATGACATTGTTGACGACGTCTTCTGTAACATCCGTCTATTTGCGGATGACACATCCTTTTACCTCATTGTTGAAGACCCTGGGAGAACAGCAAAACTTATAGGAGATGACTTAAGGGGGATTGAGAGTTGGGCAAGTCAATGGTTAGTAGATTTTTACCCGACTAAGACTGAATCACTGATAATTTCGCGTAGAATTTCTGGAGCAATACATCCTCCTCTGAGTATGTCAGGCACTAACATAAGAGAGGTTAGCAGTCACAAACATCTTGGTCTAATCTTCAACAACCGTGGTTCGTGGAGAGATCATATCGCTGATATAACATCGAAAGCCTGGAAAAGAATATCCCTTCTCAGGAAATCTAAATTTTCTCTCGACCGTAAAACCCTGGAAAAAATCTACTTTGTCTTTGTACGCCCCGTGCGCGAATATGCGGACACTGTTTGGGATAACTGTTCCGAAGGGGAAGTAACAGAGTTGGAAAAATTCATGTTGAGGCTGCCCGAATAGCTACCGGAGCAACTAAAAGTGCCAATAAAGATTCATTATATGCCGAGACGGGGTGGGAAAAGTTGAAGACTCGAAGAGAAAAACATAAACTAAAACAATTTTATAAAATGTACCACCACCTTGTCCCTGGTTATTTATGAACATTAATTCCCCCATCCTCTTCGGTTGCTCATGGCTATTCCCTCGTAGGAACAGTGATCTATCTATTCCTTATTGTCGCACTACCTCACATCAAGACTCATTCATACCCTCCACAACCAAGATATGGAATAGCATACCCACTGAGATCAGGGAGAATAGTTCATTTTACCAATTTACGTTGTACTTAAACAGGGACAAATTACCCACTCCCAAGATTTTTTACTTCCTAAAGTCACGCAAAACCCAAATAAATACACCACTGCAGATTACGGCTACGTTGTAGCAATTCAAATGATCACCTCTATAATAATCATCTGTCCAGTTCGCCCTTTTGTGGGTGTGGAGAACGTGAAACGACTGATCACTATTTCTTTAACTGCTAATTGTACTCTGACATCAGAACTGAAACGATCGAAACCCTACCATACACTATTGACACATATCTCTTCTATACGGAAGAACCTCTTATCCCCCCGAAGTCAATGAGACAATATTCAAATGCGTCCACGCATATATTGAGGCAACCAGTAGAGTTTAATGTGACGTTGCCTGAATGTTGGTTATCACACTAGCAAGTTACCGTAGAGACCCACAAGTTTTTTGTTTGTTTTGCTTCGTTTTTTTTTACAACCGCGGTACATATCATATATGCAAGCCCCATCCACGCCCCTCTCCAATTCGGTCAATCACGATCCGCCCCTCTTGTCTTTTCAAGTACCTCAAGTAACATGGGTAACTCTATGATGATAAATGTCCAAATTGGTTACCCGAATACCTCTCGTTTATTTACAACTCGCGGGTCCAGAGATCCGTGAGTCTCGTCCTATGGCAGGATTACAGTGCAACCAGGATACTGTGCAGGTCGGTTGACCAAGCTATAACTAGTGTTTCTACCAACATTAATTAACGTTACCAGTATCGAACGCTTTCCTCGTGGGAACAGTTGTTAGATTATATGTGGAACCATTCCAAACAACCTGGGCTTCTCCTTCTTTATACCTTCACTCTACATTCCTTTCCTCACACTCTCTCATTTCATTATATCTCTTACTCATTTCTGTTATGTTCAACCCGTGTACGATAATTTATTTCCACATTTTCATCGTTTGTGTTTGAACTTCCTTCGTTATGTTGCTTCGTATCAGTAATTTGTTACAAGGAGACAGCTCGTCGGCTGAGTGCTAGAATGTTCTATGTCCCGTAGGGGACATAGAACAATCTAGCACTCATGCGACGAGCTTACATGAGCTATAGCTTGCTGCTGAATCCTCTTTCCTCTTTCACGTTTATGTATCTTGATGAAATGTATCATA
The DNA here is from genome assembly GCA_031216915.1 of Pictodentalium vernedei. Lineage (NCBI taxonomy): Eukaryota > Metazoa > Mollusca > Scaphopoda > Dentaliida > Dentaliidae > Pictodentalium > Pictodentalium vernedei. The sequence goes on from CM062296.1 coordinate 100,948,313, forward strand.
ATTTTCTGTCAAATTAAGGAAATAAAATATTGTTTAAACTAAAAAAGTGTGGGGGGAGGGCTGAAGTTCCCCCCTCTCCAGCCACCCGCCCCCGGTTCCGCGGCCCCTGTAAAACAACATGCCCCTTCTGATTGGTCTCTACATGCTACCAATTCAGTATTGAACTATTATTAGTTTAATTCAGTCATTCTGGGATGTGTTAATAGGATGAATGTGAATTGTGGATACTTTTCGACAAAAATTTTTTAGTAATAATCTTTTTTATATATTACTATCCCCAAAACATTTTGTTAAAAAATCGGAAAAACATCGACACTACCCACCCCAAAAAAAAGTGGGACAACCCGCCCCAAAAATCGGCCTGGGGCGGGTTGTCCCTGGGAGGGATTTTCCCTGATCCCGACAAAAATATTACTAACTGTGTAGAAATATTTAGTATTCAAGTTACCTTTATACTTAAAAATTAATTCATGCATTCGTACTAAATGTCAGATATTTCGATCGACAATAAAGAGTAAATCAGAGGAAATGACTATGATTTACACTTTATTAACACAGACATTTAGTACGGATGGATAATTTGGTGTTTCTTAATTGTCAAGATTATGTTGGATCTGAATTATTCCTTCACACTTAGTGATATTTTTCTACTTGATTGTCTCTCCCAAATTGTCGATTTTCGCGATAATTCATTTTTTTTAAAAAATGTATTTTGGACAAATCGTCCCTGCGGTATTCAGTGACATTTCAGGTTGTAAAACAAAATAGAGAGCTTAGACTCGCATAGACATGTTGGGAGCTCGCAAGTTCACTCCTGACCGCAAAGTCTTAGAAAAGATATACTTCGCATTTATTAGGCCTCTCCTGGAATACGCAGACTGTGTTTGGGACAACTGTTCAAGTACGCAGGCTGCGAATCTAGAAAAAAACTCAAGTAGCTGCAGCGAGAATAGTTACTGGTGCTACAACGAGTGCCAGTAAAAGCTTACTCTACTCGGAAACTCGATGGGATTCACCACAGGAAAGGCACCGAAAGCGCCAACTATTTCAGTTCTTCAAGATGTATCATAATCTTGTTCCTCCATACCTTTCAAACAAGGTACCACCAGTTACTTCGTCCATCAGTTTTCACCACAATACTCGATCGAATAAAAACCAACGAGTTCCGTTTTGTCATACCAGTTTGTCAGTCTTCGTTTCTCCCATATGTTACCAAACAGTGCAATGTGTTGCCCCTCTCGGTAAGGGAAAATTGTCCCATCATAAATTTCAGAAGTTCCTCAATGGTGGGAATCAACGTCTGTCCACAATCTATCCCGGTGCCGAATCCCGAGCAGCTCAAATGTATCTTGTAGGTTGCGTCTGCACTGCAGCGGTAATAATAATAATAACACTTTGGCCTGCTGCTGACTACAGGAGTACGTTACATGATGATAGGGAGACGACTTACATAAGCTTTAGCTTTCTGTCGAATCCCTCTTTTACATAGTATTCTGCTTTCCTTGTCATGTGTATACTCTTGTAACTAGTGTTGTTCATATTCTTTGTTATCCAAACGTTATTGTGAAATGTACACACATGTTAATTACTGAATAAATATTGTTTAAACTAATAAAACAGAGCTTGTTTACCTCAATAAACAAGCACTGTTTTGCTACACAGGATTCCCATGGGGAAGGGACTGTGATATGACAATGATCTTTAGGAACCTCTCCGAGAGAACTTCCCAAGTATCAGTATTAGGTGTATGTATGGTGAAACCCTGCCTTCCTCTACTCTGTATCTGTTATCATGTGACGCTTATCCCACTTGATCTCCAATCGTAGTATGTAAATCGTAACCCAAGTTACAATCGAGGAGGGGGGGGGGGGGGCTCGGCTGTCATGTGATGACGTGTGGGTTCTTCCGCTGACCTGAACCACCTACAGCTTTCTGTCGAATCCCTCTTTTACATAGTATTCTGCTTTCCTTGTCATGTGTATACTCTTGTAACTGGTGTTGTTCATATTCTTTGTTATCCATATGTTATTGTGAAATGTACACACATGTTAGTTACTGAATAAATATTGTTTAAACTAACACTCGGACACGAACTGCTTGATGACATCCCTTGCTCCTGTCTTCCCAATCTCTCCGATTATCATATTAGCCCTCTCCTTTGAGTCTCCCACTAACTACATGTCCTTCATTCTCCCACCCCAATTCCCCATTATACTCCTTGTGAATCTTATTCTTTTAGACTGGTATTTTGGGGCATTCTACCTCATGTTGTTGTTGTTCTTAATGCTAAACACATTGAGACGTTATCAAGCAATTACGTGAAACATATTTCAAATATTGTACCTGTTTGTAAATCGCTAACAAGGATGTTAATTAATAAATGACGACTAACTTCGTTATTAGTCGGGTTCATTGGTGATATGCTCATTTGGACTCTCACATGACAAATCGAATTCTTAATCAAAACACAGAAGAACAGTTCTCATCAATGGAAACCCCATCTGTGAACAACAAAAACTTGCAAATCTTCCTTCAGTGAGTACATAAAGGACACTGCAACAGAATTTTCTGTGTATCTTTTTGTATGACTGTAAGTGTTTACTTTTTCTCGTGCTATTTCTGTCTGCATTTTCCCGCTAAAAACTAATATTTAAGTCAAAACAATTAAATTAAAATCTCTAATAACCTAAAAATAAATATAAGAATTATTTACAAAAATAAACAATGGACAAACAAAGTCAAGCTCATGTAAACAGTTCTGTCTTTAATTCTGGCAGTGTGAGCAACAGTGGAAATTCCACTAACACTGACATGGTATCGATGATGACGATGATGTCTGGCTTCCAGAAGAAATTGTCAGACTGATTGACACAATAGAGGGTTTGCGGTCAGAGCTTCAAGCCAACAGGCGGCAGGCAGATATAGAAAAGGCTAAATTGAGAAGGGAATTGGAAAAGGCAATTTTGAGAGCCAAACCAGGTAAGGAGGACCATGCTCCTCCTGCTCCTGGTTCACCAACTATTGACGCCGCTTCAGAAATGAGAAGACCTGTGCGTCCGCCGGATCACTGGCGGGGATATCTAAAATAGATTCAGATCTAATTACCCCCAGCCAGGACAACTGGCTGCGTTCCATAGTAGAAGAAGCCGCCAACACAGCCGAAGCTTCCATCGCTGAGGCAGTTGAAATTCAATTAGATAAAAATTCAATTAAAATCACCAAATCGCAGCGACAGAAAAAAATCACGAAACCAAAATCGGTCGAAAAGAAAACTCTCCAATGAGTTCCGTGAAAATGATGAAACCGTGGACGTCGAAGACGAAAATGGTTTCTGTACGACTACTGATCGGCATGTCAAGAAGACAAAAACTATCAAGCAATATTCACTGATCACCGCTACTGAAAAAGACAAGGTCCTCACACCAAGAAGTGGAGGGTTTGTTAACGCAACAGAGCCTACATCACCGGAAATCGTGAATGCGACAGCGGCAGCTAGCCCAACCGATACCGCGACGTACGCCGACAAAATAAAAGCCAAAACGCCCCCTAAGGGGACCAATAAAACCAACAAGACACAGAGCCATCCGCAACCAAATCCCTGTGTCGTAATCACACGCGTTCACCCCAAAACGGAAAAAAATCGATTGATAAATCCCTTCCGAGATGCTCGTGGGAGAGACTAATCTTCAAGGCCACGGGCAACCATACTTGGAAGATTAAAGTAAAATGCCCTAATAGAGCAACGAAATTAAATCTGATAAGCAAAGGGGTAATTATTAAAGGCAAAAAATACGAAACCGAGGAATATCGTGTTCTTCCGCAACCCGTTCAGTGTCAGAACTGTCAGAAATTTTGGAACTCGTCACACAAATGCAGCTGGGAGCAACGATGTATGAAATGCGGCGACAAACACATCGCGAAGGCATGTAGTGCTACAACTCTGAAATGCCCCAATTGCGGTGGTCAACACCCCAGCAACTACCGGGGATGTAGTCACTTCAAAAATGTTAAAACAAACTTCCAGTTTAAAGCTCTAAATGTAAGTAATGTCGAGAACGCATCCTTCCCTTATTCCACATGTACCCTAATGGCTTGCTCTGTTTTCAGCATAATGAAGAAACACGTGGACACCAGTCTTTCGGACGTTTGCAAAGAGATCAGTAAAACAGCCTCTATGTTATATAAAACTCAAATATCTCACATGCTATTAGAAGCGACCGTCAACAAAATATAATAAGGTAACAATATTACAAATAGTAATTAAACTTAAATAAACTTAGTACAGTTATTCCTAAACTATTCATGGATACACTAAAAATAGTCCAGTGGAACGCTCGAAGCGTTAATCAGACAAACTTGCAAATGTCACATTATTTAAAAAATAAGGACATAATTGGAATTAGCGAAACATGGCTTAACCTAAAAAAAACATTCTCGTTATGAGGTTTTGATATTATTATAAGAGATCGCTCCGTCCAAAAAGGTGGCGGCGTCGCTCTGCTAATAAGGCAAAATACAAAACAATACCATGCGACCACCTCAATGCTGAAATGATTGCAGCTGAAATTGAACTTGACCACAAACACGTGGCCATCATATCATATTACAACAAGCCGCAAGCAACAGTAGACAGTAAAGTATTTGAATTCTTTACCAAAAATACAAGCACTGAATATTCTTGGTTGATTTCAATTCTAAACACCAGGTATTCGGCTGTCATAAGACTGAGCCTAATGGTGACGCCCTTTTTAACATCATTGAAGAACTTGATTTATTCGTGGTAAATAACGATCAAGACGTAACATACATAAGCAACAACCCACTCCATCAATCAGATATCCTAGACTTGATTATTACCAGCAAATCACTAACCAGCCAAATGCAAGCCATATTTGTAGGGGGATGATGAGCTATAGTCAGTGATCAACTGTCGGTTCACGCCACTTTGAAATGTAATACTGGTCCCGCAAGGTATCCTCCCACAAACAGGAGGAACCTATCAAAAAATGACTGGGACCTCTTCAGAAACATTATCGAAGTAAAAATAAAGGCAAATGGCCCCTTAAGTGCTTATGGACTAGAAAAAGCCTGCACCCATCTTAACGAGGTTATCAACAGTTCTCTAGATGAAATTTGTACCAAGCAAACAGTAAAAACGCGGATAAACAGAATAACCCAAACAACTCTTCAAATAAACAAATAAAAAAGAAAAGCCTTCCGAGCTTACCAATCAGAGAATGATCAAATGAAAAGAGCAGAACTTAAAACCGCGTATTATCGCCTACATGGTGAAGTAAAAAAGGCTATAGCTAACGACAATCGTTTGAGATGGGAAAAACAACAGAAAACCTAAATGGTCTGAGAGAACCTAAGAGGTTCTGGGATATATTTAAAATTCTTACTGGCCAAAAGAGCAACAGTGCCAATAATAATGCGCTGAAGACTAGCGAGGTAACTATGGCCATGGACGACAAGGCAAAAGCCACCGCTTTTGCCGAACTTCTAAAGAAAGCGCATCGTCCACAAGAAGGGAACAGATATGACAACGATTTTAAGGTAAAAGTAAATAAATTTGTCCAAGATAACAATTCAATTTTCAATGAACCGAACTTCGATCAAATGCATGAAGACGGGGACGACCATGAATTAACCGAACCAATAAGCGTAGAAGAGGTCACAGGTATAATCAGAAAATGCAAGTCATCTTCGTCCCCAGGAGAAGACGAAGTCTCTTACAAAATAATGAAACCGTGCCCCAACATCTTCTACTGTAGACTTACCCAACTCCTAAACTGCTGTCTCTTCTGTGGGTACTTCCCAAAATGCTGGAAAATGGCCACAGGAGTAATGATACCTAAACCCGATAAAGACCCTACCAACCCTTCTAACTACCGCCCAGTTAGCTTGCTCAGCTATGTTGGAAAAATATTTGAGCGGATTTTCACTACGAGACTTCGCAGCTATCTTGAATCAATCAATTTTTTCAACACATGGCAAAGAGCGTATAGGAGTCAGAAAGAGGGAATCGAACACGTATATAGACTGTCGATTGTATGAAAACAGCATTTAGTCAAAACGAAATCGGAACAGCGCTTTTCTTGGATGTTGAAAAAGCGTTCGACTCGGTATGGCACAATGGCATGAGATATAAACTAGCGAAAATGGGATTACACACTAAAATTCTGAGGATCATATCATCATTTCTAACTGACCGAAAAATCAAGGTGAGGGTTAACCGCGAGGTGTCAGAGGAAGAAACACGCGAAGCGGGAACACTACATGGGTCGGTTCTAACCCCAAAACAATAATTGTTCTGCCGAGGACACTACACCCCTCCATATATCTCTAATTGTTTTATGGTTATTCCCTTGTCTCTTCTTGCTTCCATAGTTTTAATCTGATCTCATTGGCTCTTCTCACAAACGTCAGTTTGTTTATTAGCAGACGTCAGTTGACGAAATTTGAATTGACAGTTGTGTTGAAATCTTGTTGGGAAATCTTGTGTTGAAATTTGATTGAGCTGTTTGATTTGAAATCTTGATTTGAAAGATTTGAATGAACTTTCCATTATTCTGTGATTGGATTCTGTAGAATGGCTTCAGAAGATAGAAAAGCAACCACAAAGTATGATTATGCTAAATTGAATAAAGGAGAACTCGCAATAATCGATGGTGAAAATGAAGATACAGGTGTTAACAAAGAACATGATACAGTAATTGACGAAGGTAGTGAAAAAAACGATTATTAGTGACGAAGAGGTCTCTTCGGCAAATGAGTTCAGTGAAACTGATGATGATGATGAAATACGAGAGTTACAAAGTACAGTACGTGGAGAGTGGATTGTAACTAAATCACCCGCGGAGTGGAGTTATCACACAAGCTATAACTTTCAAATTCTGTACATATCGACAAAAAACACAAGCAATGTTTCAGCCAATGGACCTCCGGGTTTGAAACTTTGATTGTGCTGATTATGCTTTACAGCAAATTTGCAATTATTGCTCGGGTGGAATCTCCACTCTGCGGGTGATTCAGTGATAATACACTCTCCACGTACTGTAAAATTAAAGAAATAAAGCAAAAGCTTTATAAAGCAAAAATCCAAAATTGAGAAGCGTGAAAAGAAGAAAAAGGGATTTGAAGGAAGAGTTAGAGAGGCTCCTAAAGAAAGAAAAGAAAGGTGAGACAAAACATAAGACTGTCAAGGAGAACTTGAATGCAGAATTAAAATCGGAGAAAACGAGGGGAGATGTAAACTTGGATGATCTAAGATCTTTTAAAAACTTGAATGACAAAGTTGATAATTTAATGTATAAAGTGGCTTGCGGCAAGGACTTGTTTGGTAATAATACGAGACAATTCATAATATATATGAATGACATAGAAAAAGTACGGAAAAACTGTATTGAACTATCGCAGTTCTCAGACGACAAAGGCATGCTAGCCAGCAAGTCCCGAAACATAATTAAAAATCGTCTACAGGATACCATTCGCGATGTTGAGAGCTGGTGCGCCCTATGGCGCATCAAACTCAGAGCCTCCCAACCTCAAAAAGTTACGTTCTGCAAGAAGCAAAGGAAAAAACCAGTCCCCAGTATCGATCTCCAGTTATATGATCACAAATGTGAAGTAAGCAAAGAGGCCAAGTTTTGGGGATTTATCCTAGATAGCAATCTCAGTCTAAACAGTCACGTAAACTCCGTTACAGTTAGAGCTACTAAACGTATACATTTTCTGAAGATGATCAGAGGTAGAAATTGGGGAGCAAACAAAGATTTGCTTCTCAAGCTCTACAAAACATTTATACGTCCGGTACTAGAATACGGTGCCATAATAACTAGTGACCTGAGCAAAACCAGCATTCAGAAGCTACAGAGGGTTCAAAATTATGCCCTGCATGTGGCACTATGCAAACCCAAATGGACACCGATAGAGGAACTTCACGAGCTAGCAAAAATAGAAACTATTGATACGCGATTAAAGACCTACAAAACAAAACCCTCAACAGACTCCGAGCAAGATAGTGAATTAATTGAATTAATGGTTGAGCTGAACGAACACTGATCCCTTAACAGAAAAACAAAATAAGTTTTCAGAAAATAATAAAATTATACAATATAATTAAATTGCGTAGAGTCAGTGAGGATTGCCTTGCTACTCATTGAGAACTTTAGGATAGAGTTTGTGAGGACAGCCTCGCAACTCTGCTGAAGCGCGATTGAAATGCGTTTAATAAGACCTATATAACAACCCCCCCCCCCCCGCCCCCCCCCCCCCCCCCCCCCACAAACTCCAGGATAGTGAATCAATGTTTTCTCTGAATAAAATATTTCGACTTGCCGTGGAGTTATCTCCCTTCTCAGATGAGATCATTAATACCCTTGCGCTTCACATTTCCCCCCGCCTCTCTTATCTTCCCACTCTTTACTGGAGTTTAGAAACGAGTGGTTATTGATCCCATACTTTTGATCTTTCGATTTCCTTAATAAGCGTACGAACCCCTGGCTATCATTTTCCTCTTACCAACTTAACTTTCATCTCCCCCTTCCAATTCATCATTATAGAACCCGTAAATGTAAATTTATTAGACGGATAAATCCGACTTTCTTACTTTGAAAGTCTGCGTCTTTTATTTAATAACCATGTCTCACTCTTCTCCATAATCTTACCCGGGGTATCTGGAATTTAGAGTAACGAATTTTATGGGTGTCAGCTTGTGACACCGGCTTTAGTGAATCCTGTACATGGATTGTCGTCTATCTAATATTTTACAAAGGTCTGTCTGAGACATATTTTCGTAAGTTTTGCATCCTCCACCTAAAATATCCCCTTATTATAACTGTCGTTGATACCAATTTTTAATTCATCTGTGTTAAGTGGCGGCTTCCAACTCTAGACCGTTGTATGAATTTTTCGCTCAATCACAAAAATCAGTAACCATACTATTAATTATTCCATACATTCCAAAAATATAAATTATAATAGAACTAAGAATCCAATCTTAGTTTTTGAAGAGGTACACTGTGTCTGACTACACGTAGTCACGTATAATGTTACCGACATTACCCATGATCATCGTGATCCATCACTCGCTGATAATTATATGAGATAGAACTTAAAAAATCTGTTTTTCCAAATACACTTAATCGTTAAAATGAATTTGCTAATCCATCATCCACAACAGTTTTGACAAAGATCGAACGTCGCATTTGCTGTACATGTATCTGTCCACGCAGATTATAGGAAAAATGTTTTAAATAGCTGTCCGACAAAAAGTAAAATATATGGATGCACATCAGCCCTTTAATAATAATAATAACACTTTTGCCGGCCGTTGACACATCGCGGTTCTCAGGTGAAAAGACTTTGATTAGTCCTGTGTTCCCAATGCCTCCTTATCACCACGTCTCGTCTCTCCTCCTACCACTCTGAGACGAACTGCTTGATGACATCCCCTAACCCACTCTTCCTATTCTCTCCGATAAGCACGTCAACCCTCTCCTTTGTGTCACCTATCGATCACATCTCGTTCGTTCTATCATCCCACTTCCCCGCCATACTTCCGATGAATCTTACACATTTACAACGATACAAACGAATCGGTTATTTTTTTTTAACTGGCGGTACCCACATACCTCGTAATGCTGACAAACTATTTTCAGCTCAACTACCAATCCAAGTGAGGGTGTTAATAGAAAACTACTCATTGGAGAGAAAGGACGTAGACATAGGGATAGCCGCGTGTACAACAAAAATCAGAGAAAGAGTCGTGGAGGATGGTAACCTTAATTGGCGAGAGGGGGTCAAATCAAAGATATCTTTGGGTGGCTTGCGTGATAAAGAGAAGCCTGGTTTTGAAGAGTTCCTTGATGGAACCTTTGGGGGATCACTGTTGTTCAAGCTAAGGTCGCGGTCCCTGGAGCTCAGAGGAAAAATGAAGAAATAGTGAAAAGGGGTGCCAGATGTGTTATGTAGGCGTGGTGGAGACCCTGGAACACTTTCTGCTAGAATACCCAAAATACCAGTCTAAAAGAAGAAGATTCAATGGTAGTGAAATGGGGAAGTGGAATGGGAGAATGAAGGACATGTGGTTAGAGAGTGATTCAAAGAAGAGGGTTAATATGCTGATCGGACAGGTTGGGAAGAATTGGGCTGGGAATGTCGTCAAACAGTTCGTCTCGAGTGTTGGGAGGAGAGAAGAAGCACGGGAATAGGGAGGCAGCTGGGATTACAGCGGTAATCAAGACCCTCTCACCTGACAACCGCGAGAAATCAGCGGCCGGCCAAAGAGTTATTATTATGTACTCCCGCACTACTAATAATGATACTTGGGCCATTCGCTGGTTTGCGGCGGTCCTCTAACGAAAAGGTCTACATCAACCCTGTCCCTGTCCAGTTATTGATCCTCCCTCCTCATATCCCATACATTACTTGTTCTGGTTATCCGCCGACCCGCTTAGTTTTGCAGAATCTCCGAAGTTCTTCACTACCATTTGCTTTAAAGAGATTATACCAGTTCCATAAAATATATGAATAGTTTTACCAAAGAGCACATTGTTAAAACGCTTCTTGCATCGCTGTTTAAATGATTTCGTATTCCTTTCACCTTTGTATTGTAGACGGTGGGGCAGGGGGAAGCTAATGTTGTAATCTGTACTGCGGTGCGGGCCAGACTTTATATAGCTCGTTGCTATTGTATCCACTCTGAGGTTATTGTATGTGTCTGACTGCACCTATGTCTATGTTTTCGATATATACCGTAGTGTAGTAACATTTTGCAGTGTGATTTTGTATGAGTTGGCCGGGCATGGTCAAGATACAAGCGGCACCCAGCAGGCAATACTAGATGATGTCTGTCTGGAGGAGAGACGCGTTTAACAGAAGTTTGCCTATCCAATTCAATGTGGTGTGATTGCAAGTGTGTGTTTCCCGCACTTCTGAAGTCGGTGTTGCAGGAATGTGCGCAGATGTCGTATCGGTGGAGGCAGAAACGAACGAACGAACGAACGAACGAACGAACGAACGAACGAACGAACGAACGAACGAACGAACCAACCAACCAACCAACCAACCAACCAACCAACCAATCAACCAATCAACCAATCAACCGACGAACCAACGATCGGACGGACGGACGGACGGACGAATAAATGAATAGTTTCGTCGGTACAGCGAGATTTAATTTGTACAAAACTATAATGTGGGGTTTAAATGTCGTAATTGTATTGTTATAAATTTTAGAATTTGCACTGGAGTGTTCATTCTAAAAATAGAAATCTAACCCCCTAGAGGTGAATAATACTGATATTAAACATGTGTAACCCGTCAACCGAGAAAAACCCACATTGCTTTATTTCTCTCCCATATAACCCCACAACGTCAACAAAGAGTCCGACGGAAGAACGAGCGATCTAGAACGAATAAACGAACGATCGAACGAATGAATGTTGTGAGGTGAAACACGCAGTATTCGATATGTTTTCATCAATCCTGTCATATACAGATTATTATCCAGTTCCAATATCACAGCCGCAATAATAAAAGTCAATGATAAATAGTCAAAATCTATGGACTCTTGTTCCCGTCTCAATACTTTGTGTTTTGTTACCGTTTCCTGATATCTGTTGCATTGATTCTCTACCAATATCGATATTGCGATAATCTTAGCGAAATCACGTACGGCTGACTTTACTGAAGAAAACATTTACACCTGTTTATTGTAATATTGAGAATATTATATCAAGTGGTTAATATCAGATGCTTTTCTATTCAATGAATCCCACCCTTTGTTTCTTAGGTATTTATAGACAACATAAGGATTGTGGCATGCATAATAAAACAATAAAAATGTCAACTGGGCTGTTCATATGGAATTTCAAACGTTGTGCGAACTGGACCAAATGAACGATGGAATACGAAATTCCTCTCCATCTTATGTGGTCGTAAACTTTTTCGAGCGAGCTGCCCTCATACATTTCATTCTTATGTTAAACAAATATGCTGGTGTCGACGTGAATTTGAAGTTACCCTAATAAAGAACACAAATTCAACACCCACCAAAACTCACACCGATCGTGTCCAGTGTGAAGGCTCTTTAAATGTCCGGAGAAATGGTACAAACAATGAGTACTAAGGTTCGGGATCTGACTGAACGATATAGATAGCTAAAAGATTACAGAGAGTGTTGCGCTTGGTAACTTGCTCCACACGTGTGTTTGATATGAGTAGGTAATAAAGGCCGTTTCTGGACCACTTGGTACATGTACTGTACGGTACATGGTAGATGGTGCTTTTACCATCGTAGGATTCAGTGTTAAATCGCACGCTTGTTCGCAAAAAAATTCGTTTTTTCATGGTGTCCCAGAATCGGCTGTTATTTTGAGACACCTAGAACGCACTTTTAACGTTCAAATACCCGTTGGCGAAAGTGTCGAATGTAAAAAAGTGAAAAATGTACGAAATTGTACATTTTGTTTTACATAAAAAATTGTTGTTTACGTTCCCATCGTGGATTAGACATTCAATCTATCGTTGGTGAACGCGAGCAAAAAACGCTTTGCCGGTTCTAGACCAGCATCAAAAAGGTGGTTTGCCGATTCTGGAGCAGTGGCCCAGAATCGGCTGTTGTTTTTGAGGCTAAGTGGGGGGAATACCCATAGTGGATTTTTCCAAACTTAACAGACTACTATTGGACACTCCCATTTCTGACGTAAGTGGGGGAATACCCATAGTGGGATTTTCCAAACTCAACAGAAAAACACAAAGTTATTTGGAAAATCTCAACTGTATAAACTTACTGGGAACGCCACTTGTCACGCTCGAAATGTATTACGGGTTTTTTATTCAAATGAGCGTCAATTGTCAGTTAAATAGTTTAACCGAAAAACTATTCTATGGATGAAAGCAGAAACAGTTCAAAAGATTAATTGATATGATTTAAACGCGTTTTTGAAAGCGTTACATTACTGATGTGTTTATTTGTGATTTTGATTATCAGATGTAATTATTCTCAAACGCGTTAAATCAGAAACCGGTTTCTTATGTACTAAAACTTTGAAACTTTTCAAAGTTCTCCAGTTCGCCATGGAGCGAATAATCTGTGATGCGATTTTAACGCGTTCAGAGGCAAAACGCATTTATAGAGGTTTATCATGTAAAATGTTTTTTCCTCAACTGGTTTTTAGTTATTATATTAAAGACAGAAGATTTTTATTTACTTAAAACATGAAAAATAATTATACATTTAATTTTGAAAATAATAAATAACTCACATTAGCATACTCAAAGGAAATATTAAAAATTTAAAAAACGAAAAAAAAATGTTTTTACAGATGGATGCAAAACTCCGAGATCAGCTTTTAAATGAATATGAACGTGCCAAGAAGGGCATTCAATCGGCTGAGAGAAGCAGACGTCTTGGAGAGATCGAACTCAAACGCGAGACCACAAAAATATTTAAACCCGTGACGGAGGTTCACGGGCGAAGCAAGAAGGAGATCGTTGACGAATTGGGGCCCTTAAAAGAAAGATCTTTGAGAATGGGTTCGCTGCCCGGTAGTTTTACAAACCAGTATTCGTTTCAATCTACACCGGATTACGTTCCCATGAGAATCGAAACCGATCTGAGCAAGAGCGATGATAGAGCTTCAACTATCACCACTGATAGCGTCGCGTCGTCCGAGAATGGTGGTAAGAGAGATCTGTTGTATGGATTTTATAAGGATTCGGACGGTAGAACTTTTGTGGGCGACACAGAAGTGGAAATAGATGATGATGAATTAACCGTCGGCCCGAATAGGTACGAATTAACTTCCGGAGTGCGCAAATTGCTCCTTTACGACAAGCCTAGTGGTTACACGGAACAGGATTACAACAATTACGGCGACATTCTTGTTGGGACCAACGCCATGAAGAGAAATAACGATGACAGAGAGACGAGACCTAACGCTAGCAGAGGTTACAAGTGGACGAAAGTGGTGAAACCTATATGGAATTCGCATAAGAAGTTCGTCGAATCGGTGACTGGTAAAGGGGTGGAAACCACTTTTCGTCCGAGAGATTCTGACGCTCTGTTTCAGACATTGAGAGTTTCTGATGGCAAGTAGATGCGCTGGTAAAACAGGATTAGATAATGAGATAGTTAGCATATGCGACGAATTGTTACAACAGAGGGTTTTGAATAAAAAAACATTATAAAAGGCTGATGAACGAATTGAAGGATTGATGTATATAATAAGTAGAGAGAAACAAACAAACAAACAAAAATATATAAAATAAAAACAGTAAATTTTACACTAGAATAATAAAAAGTATTTAAACAACAAACGATTTACCAGTGAAAACAAAAATATATTATAAAAATAAAATATGTTGGTGATAAAGAACAGAGGATACGTTAGAACTTACGTTCAAGGCGGTTCTGGCATTGTCGATTCTATAATGCGAGTGTTCACAAGTGATGCGGGTAGAAAACTCGCATTGACCACGTTTGAAGTTGGTAAGAAGACAGCTTTGGATGCTGGTAAGAAAGCCGCTTCCGAAGCCAGTGGTAGGATAGCTTCTGTGGCTGGCAAGAGGGCAGCCGACGCATTGATCGACAAGTTGACCAGTCCACCGGCAAAGCGAGTACGTTAGAGCGAACGCCGAAAAGTTGGAAAGATGTTAAGGATGCTGTGATACCCATACAAGATTTAGCCAAAATGACGAGTGGATCTGGATTGAAGAGAACTTGCGACGGAGTAATATAAATAAATAATAATATTAAAAACTGAGTTTGAAAAAAAACCATAAAAAATTGTGTTTGAAAAAATCTAAAATAATAAAAAAAAAAAAAAAAACAAAGATGAAAATTAAAGATATGTCTTGGAACGACGCCGCGACCAAGAGGTCGAATAATGAATTCTTTCCCAAAAGTATAAGAGGCTTGATAGTGATAAAATCGAATTGTGGAAAGGCCAATCTGTTGATGAATCTGTTGTCCCGACCCGACTGGTTGGATTACGACAGATTGTTTGTGTTTGGCAAGAGCTTGTTTCAACCCGAATACAGAGTGCTTCGAGAGTGCATGGATCGTAGATTGCCCAAGGACGTGATAGCCAGAATCTTTGACAGTAGGGAGGAATTCGACTAAAGTGAAGCTTCTCTTTCGACCATTTTGGATGGTGCGGCAATGGAATTGATGAAGAGAAATGCATCTTCGAACGTCGAGTGTCGATTTTATGAGAATGCTAGCGATGTTCCAGATCCTAGCGAATTGAAATCGGAAGATAAGAATCTCATGATTTTCGACGATCTGCTTTTGGAGAGACAGAACTGATGCGAATCGTATTACGTTAGGGGTCGTCACAGCAACGTGGACTGTTTCTACCTGTCGCAGAATTATTTTCGATTGCCCAGACAGACGATAAGGGAGAACGCTAATTTTCTGTGTCTCTTTCGCCAAGATCTCAAGAATCTCAATCACATCTACAGCGATCACATCGCAAACGACATGAGCGCAGTGGAATTCAGGAGATTCTGTAAGAGGGTTTGGGATGGAGGACTTTACAATTTCGTCGTGATCAATTTGACTAGCGAATTTAATCGTGGAAAATATCGGTGCGGATTCGACAAGTTTTATGTTTCTGATGATAATAAGATAGAGCGTGGAAATAAAAAATTTAGAAAATAATAAATCTTCAAATAATTCGTTTTTGAAAAAATAAAAATAAAATTAAATATAATGTTCGAACAAGGAGAATTGTTAGAACGGATAGCCGAGAATACGGCTGCAAAACAATCCATTCAAATCGTGGTGAGTGGCGATTCGACTGAATTCGCGACGAAATTCGAACCTTCCATCGGATTGAATAGAGAGAAAAGATACGAGATGGCGTTGGTGAATCTGGAGACTTATTATTCCTTTCCCAACATCACCGAAAAGAATAACTCGTTCAAGTATTCCGACGGAGTGGATTGGTTGGAGATTCGAATTCCCAAAGGAAGTTACGACATAGACGATTTGAACAATTACATTCCGACGCGAATGAAGATGGATGGAAAGGGAAGCAACAAGATCAGACTCGCTCCCAATCCTAATACCTTACAGACTATGTTGGATTTGGAAGATAATTTTCGAATGGATTTCAATACAGACGATTCTATAGGCAAGATGCTGGGTTTCGATCGAAAGATGTATCAATGCCACGCGGCATCTGAAAATACGGTCGACATTCTCGCAGTCAATAGCATTCTGGTGAACGTGGACATGATTTCTGGAAGCTACGTGAATGGTAGTGCTCAACCGACGATCTATTCCTTCTTTCCAAATGTGTCACCGGGTTATAAGATTGTGGAATGACCTCGAAATTTAGTTTATCTACCAGTGATTTTAGACACGTTGTATAGTCTCAAAACCACGTTGACGGATCAAAATGGTGAACTGTTAGATCTTCGCGGAGAGAGGGTGACAATACGATTTCACATACATAAGAGAAATGTAAAAGCAAAAAAAAAAAATATTGTGTATATATATAAATAACAAAAATAAAATAAACGCAATATTAATTTTACAAAAATTATTTAATATATATAATTATCATTAAAACAAAAAAAAAAAAACAATTGAAGAAAATATATTTTAAAAAAAAGAATTATGACACAATACATGGTTAAAAGCGTGAACATATCCGCAGGACAGAGGAAGAAACTTAAGAGAGCGTTAACAACTCGAGGCGAGGTGGTGAGATTCAAATTCAGTCACGAAGATTCAGGATTCGATTGTCTGGACCAGAAGTCAAATCAAAAGGATGGAGAAAGCGATTTGTGATGGAAGAGGGTTGATGCTGAGATTGAGTCCCGCTCAATTGAGATACAATTTGAGAATGAAAGGCGGTTTCCTACCGCTATTGGCAGGAATCGCCGCAAAAGCATTACCCTTCGCCGCAAAAGCATTACCCTTTCTCGAAAAGACTCTTGGCATGGGAGCTCTCACAGGTCTCGCGAGTTCGGCAGTTGAGAAATTAATGGGTGGCAGCGGACTGTTTTTGACGAAGGGAGGAGCCATGTGTCGCGCCCATGTAGACGATAGCGGTAAGGGATTGTATCTAGAACCCGTTAGAGGTGACAACTCTTTGAGTGGAAACGGTCTCTATTTGAAGAGTGGACGGAACGTTGAGCGACTCGGCAAGGGTTTGTTGTTTGGTGAGAATTCGCCATTTAAGAATATACCGATTTTGAATATGTTATTATAATGTAAAAAAAATTATATAATTATATAAATATAAAATATAAATCATAGAAAGTATAAAATAATATATAAAATGGATAAAAAGGTGGCGAAACAATTAGACGATAATGATGAATATCGCGAGATAGAGTGCGAAAAAGATGTGGAAAAACGATTAGACGCTAATGATGGATATCTTAGGAAAGAACTAATAGAAGAGATAAATAAAGATTGGGATATGCGGTTGAAATTTAAAAGAATGAGACGTTTTCCACCGTTACCACTACCTTCTGAAGAGAATGGTAATGATGCGAGTGTTACCGAGAGATGCACAAGATTCGTTCATAATTATGATTCGGATAAACAAATGTGTTCTTATAAAAACGTAGCATATCACAAAAAAAAAGAAAAGAAGAATGGATGCTGAAATTTGAGAAAAAAGGAAACGTTATTATAATATATGGGCAATAGTGAAGAAGGAAAACAAAAAAAAAAACAAAAAAAATGTAATGAGATCTAAAGATGATCTCATTACTTTTTTTTCCTTCTTCTTTGCTAAAAATCAGTCTCTCTATTGTTTATATTTCAAGTCCGTTATTAGCATGTTGACACTCATGTTTTCTCCTTTTTTGCAAATGTGTTGAAGGTTTATCTTTACTTTTTTAAGTTTTTTTACTTCAGTCAACACGCTCTCACCACCCGATTTGTCCACAAGTTCGAGAGAGATTTTTGGATATATGTAACTTCCATAGGGCAACGACAAATCGCTCTTGTCGAATTCTCTGTCTTCGGCGACGATGATATTCTGCAGATCGCTTTCGTACTTGTAAAACAAATTGAGCATGGCTTCATCCAATTTCAAAGGCATGCTATGTTTGTCGTATTTGTCCTCTAAGCCCTTCGTCTCGAACTTGTTCAATTCGATAGAATCGTGTTTTTGTAATCTATAGATTTTACAACCGAGTTTCTTACACGTTTCGACTTATTTCAATTTCAATTTGCATCTTTTAGGTGTTGTTGTCATGATCGATTATTTGAGTTTTTTTTGTTTTATGAATTCTTGCAAATAATGTATATTTTAAATTTTTGTATTTAATAATTTGTTAAAAAAAGTTTGTTTTGTTTTTTTTTTACTCTTTATATATATATAAAAAAAAAAATTTTTTTAATTTTTTAACTTTCTTTAATGTAAAATTTTTTTTGTAAAAGTTTTTTTTTCTCTTTATATAAATAAAAAGTTTAAATTTAATGTCCTTTTTTTTCTCATATTAATTCAATTTTTTTTTTCACATTAAGGAACATAAAAAATTGTTTAATTTCATTAAAAATTGTTTTTTTTTAATTCCTTCAAAAAAAAAATTTTTTTTTTTTTTTTTGAAGGAATTAAAACATAAGGAACATAAAAAAATTGCACGAATTAAAACATAAGGAACATAAAAAATTGCACATTAAGGAACATAAAAAAAAATTGATTAATTTCATCAAAAAGAAAATTTTTACATTAAAGAAAAATTAAAATTAAAAAAAAAAATCTTTTTTATATATATAAAGAGTAAAAAAACAAAGTTTTTTTAACAAATTATTTAAAAACAAAATTCGAAAAAAAAAAAAATATTCTTACAAATGGAGCAAACAAATAAAAAAATGGAAAATTTAAATGAGAAAACCATACCTCAGTTAAACGAGATTTGTAAACTATTAAAAATTCCACATTTCAGAAATCATAGAACTAAATCGAAAAAAATTGAAGTCATACGGGAATATTGTTTGCAAAACGATGGAAAGAAAAAAATCAAAAGATCGGAAGTGGATAAACTTTAACGGTCAAAAAATGCATCGATTTTGAAAAAGGAGAAGACGACTAAACAAAAAGCCATTGAAGAACTTCAAGTTTCAAAAGAAAAACTAAAACGAAAACGAGTGATGTACTTCAGATTCTAGACAAACGAGATATATCGAGCGAAATTCGACGAGCAATTGACGAAGGGAAAGGAGAAGAATATGTAGCATGACTCGTCATGGAACTATTCCAACTGAAGCCTGTAGAATGGGAGAGTGTGATCAAAGGCATTTTTAAAACTTTTGACGTGGTTCCCTCGTTCAAGAAAATCAATCCAAAATTGTTCATGGAACGGGTGAAGAAAAAGTATTGGATTTGTTTCCCGAACACATGAACGTGGGACAAAAAATTAAGATGATACTCCATTGCGTGATGAACAAAATCGACAAGTCTGGCGAGAGCATCGTGAAAAATGCATATTTCAGATCTAACGTCAAACCCGTATTTCGAGGTTCAGATTTATCGGATGTTTTCGAAAAGATGAAAGACAAGATGTTGACGTCTCTCGCGAATTATCAACATGAAGGTAGTAATTGGACGTTCGATGAGATGTTGAAACTCGAAATTCATATAACTAAAAATGATTCATTGAAAGGATCTTCCTACGTGGAATTACCGTATTTCTTAGCTAAAAAACATTCCATGGTCAATGTGAGAAATAAAGATGATCAGTGTTTTAAATGGGCAGTCACCTCCGCTTTATACCCTGTCAAAATGCACTCCGATAGAGTTTCTCGTTACAAGAAGACTTCTAAAAATCTCGATTGGACCGGAGTGACTTTTCCAATGCAGTTAAAACACATCGAACGTTTCGAGGCTCAAAATCCCACCATAGCGGTGAACGTCTTGGGATACGATGATGAAAAACGAATGATCTATCCTCTCAGACAGACTTTGTATCTCGAAAGAGAAAAGACGATTATTTTATTATTGATTTCGAATGGTGATAATCTTCATTATTGTTGGGTTAAAAATCCAAGCCGATTACTGTCGAGACAAAATAATAAACATAAACATAAGATATGTTTATGTTGCAACTGCATGAACATGTTTCAGAGCGAAAAATCGGTGGCGAAACATCAGGAATATTGCAACAAAAATCGAGGTGTCGCCATCAAAATGACCAAACCTAACACCATCATGAAGTTTGAAAATTGCAACAGAAGGTTAACAGTACCATTCGTCGTGTACGCCGATTTCGAATGTTTCACCGTGAAAATGAGTTCCTGCCAACCTAACGCTCTTCAAAGTTACGTCGAAAGATATCAAAAACACACGCCTTCGGGTTATTGCATTTATGTGAAATGTGCTTTTGACTCGCAGCATGACATGGGTCCCTTCATCTACACGAAACAGTGCGAAGACAACGACGTGGCTCAAAGGTTCGTGGAAGAGTTAGAATCGAAAATTCAAATGTTGTACAACAAATTCAAAACTCCGGCGAAAATGATCATCACGCGAGAGCAGCAGGACGAAAATAACAGAGCCACCGAATGTCACATATGCAGACAATCGTTCGACGAGAATTCGGAGGAAAATAAGAAGGTTAGAGACCACGATCATTACATGGGTCTGTATCATGGTCCGGCTCACATCAAGTGTAATTTAAAATATCGAGACGCTGTTTTCTATCTGGTGATATTTCACAATCTCTTGGGTTGCGACAGTCATCTGTTCATAAAAAATCTTGGCACCTCCCACGAAGAATTAAATTGCATCGCGAACAGCGAAGAAAGATACATTTCATTCACGAAATGGAAGGTCATGGAGAAGAAAAGAGTAATCGACGGAGAGACGTTGGAAGTAAAAATGAAATCCATTTGTAGAAGCATACGTTTCATCGACAGTTTTAAATTTATGTCGACTGCTCTGGAAAAATTAGTCGATAACATGAGCAAGGATAAATTTAAAATCACGAGCGAACATTTTTGGAGAATGAGTAGACGTCATGTTGAGGAAAGGAGTCTATCCTTATGATTACATGAACGATCTAAAGAGATTCGACGACAGCGCACTACCTTCAAAAGAAGATTTTTATTCAAAATTATACGAATCCGACATTTCCAACGAGAATTACGAACATGCTAAAAATGTGTGGAAATCATTCGATATGAAAACCATGAGAGATTATCACGATCTCTATCTGAAATCTGACGTTCTGCTCTTGGCAGACGTGTTCGAAAATTTTCGAGACGTCTGTCGTCGAAATTACGATCTAGATCCCGCTTCGTATTTCAGCTCACCCGGTCTGGCGTGGGACGCTCTGTTGAAGACCACAGAAGTCCAACTGGAATTATTATCTGACCTGGACATGTTGCTCATGCTCGAAAGAGCTACGAGAGGTGGTGTCTCGATGATCTCCCACAGATATTCTGAAGCTAACAATCCCTACATTAACGAAGGTTTCAATTCGAAACGGTCCAATAAATACATACAGTATTGGGACGCTAATAATCTGTATGGTTGTGCTATGGGTCATCCTTTACCGATTGGAAATTTCAAATGGGTAACGGAACCGGAAGAGATGCAAAAATGGAGAGACTATCCTTGCATTTTAGAAGTCGATTTGAACTATCCGAAAGAATTACGCGATCTACACAATGATTATCCACTAGCTCCCGAATGAATGGAACTGAACGAAGGAGACAAAGAAAAACTCATTCCCAATTTATTTAACAAACATAACTACGTTGTCTACAGTGAGAATTTGAAATAATACATCGATTATGGGATGAAATTAGTCAACATACATCGCATCATTTGATTCGACGAAGAGCCTTGGATGAAAAAATACATCGATCTCAACACGAATCTCAGAATTCGAGTTGAGAACGATTTCAAAAAAGATTTCTTCAAACTCATGAACAACTGTGTGTACGGTAAATCGATGGAAAACATCAGGAAGAGAACTGACGTTCGACTCATCATGTCTGAGAAAAGAGCTAAAAAAGTAGTGGTGAAACCCAATTACAAACACCAAACCATATTCGATGAAAATCTAGTGGCCGTTCACATGCAAAAGACGCACCTGAAGTTCGACAAACTGTATTTCTCGGACCGATCATCTTAGATATCAGCAAGCGATTGATGTACGAGTTTCACTATGATTACGTCAAACGAAAATTTGGTGATAAAGCCAAACTACTGTTCACCGACATGGACAGTTTAGTTTATGAGATAGAGACGAAAGATGTCTACCAAGATATATCTCCGGACGTGGCCGCGTGGTTCGACACGAGCAATTATCCCATCGATCACCCATCCAACATTCAATCGAACAACAACAAGAAGGTGTTAGGTAAATTTAAGGACGAGAGTGGTGGTAAACAAATCGTCGAATTCGTGGGCTTGAGACCCAAACTGTATGCTTATCGTCTAGAAGATGAAGAGATCAAGAAGTGCAAAGGGGTTAAAGCATGTGTGGTGAAGAAAAACATTTCTATCCAAGAGTATACAGATTGTCTGTTAGGAAGTGGTCCAGTGTATAAGACTATGAAATCGATTCAAAGTGAAAATCACGACTTGTATACCGAAATAGTCAACAAGATTTCGCTGACGGCCGACGATGATAAGAGATTCATGTTAGATGATAAAATAAACACTTTGGCACTCGGACAATGGACTTTAGACGATAGGATTTCAGATATGATTGAGGATGATAGGATTCCAGAAAATCAAGAGGAATTAGATGGATTCAAGATTATGGAAATCGATAGAGACATCGAGAGAGTTAGTTTAAAAAGAAAAAGAGAAAAAGAAAAAAAAAATAACGTCATTTTAGTGAATTATAATAAAATAAATAAATTTAAAAAAAAAAATATAGGCATTTATGAATAAGAAAATAGAGATATCTGTAGAAGGTGTCGTCTTACCTAACGAACCCCTATCCAACATCGATCTGTCGAATGTGGCGAAGGATTTGAAAATCAAAGATTTTCTAGGCGTGTTTTCCAGAGATGCCTTGCCGAAGAGAAGACCTCGTCAATCGGAATGCAGAATTTTAAATCTAGATGATTTATCAGGTGAAGGCACTCACTGGGTGGCGTGGTTCAAGAACGGGAAGAAGAATTATTATTTCGACAGCTACGGAATCTCGCCGCCAAAAGAACTATTTCAACAAATCGATGGTTCGTTACAACACGGAGCGAGTGCAATCGCCAGATCAAGTGTTTTGCGGTCACTTATGTCTCTACGTTCTCAAGAGATGGTCTGAAGGAGATCGGTTTCAAGACATTCTCAATGATTTACATTAGAGAGAGATTTTTTTTATAGTATATAAAGGTAAAAAAATTATTTAAAAAAATTTTAATCGAATAAAAACGAAAAAAATAAAACAAGTGAAATATTTTCATTTTTTTAATAAACTGCATTTGAAATGTATTTTTTAAAAACAAAAATTCTCAAAACAACATGCCAGTCGATAAATTTGGTAGAAGTGCCGACGAAAGCCGACCCAAAAAGAAGTCGATGATGGTTACGATGTTGCCAACTTGGACGAACGTTACCTTCGGAGATACGAACCTCGAGAGGAACCTTTGAACATGAACGATAAGAAGCTCTACAATCTTCCCGAACCGATAGATCTCGCAGATGCTGCGACTAAAAAATACGTCGACAGGGGGAACGCAGATTTCGAATGAATCATGCTAGATAATTACGTGGATAAAGCCATGACCGATGATCTCGATCTGAAATGTAAAACGTTTGGTGAACATCGCAAATCCCATAGATCCCACCGATGCTGCGACCAAGAAATACGCGGACGACTCTCACACGAGATTCAGCGAACACCTGAGAAATAGATACGTTCAGAAAATGATTCACTCAGAATTGAATGCTAATTCTAACAAGATAACCAACGTGGCCACTCCCACGAATCCCAAGGACGTAGCGACCAAACACTTCGTAGATCTGGAACAGAGTAAGTCTGATGGACGAGAAATGAAATCGGATCTGAATGCGGGATTCAACAAGATATTGAATCTGTCGAAGGTCGACGACACGGATGCGGACTCAACCGTGGTCAATAAGGACTATTTAGATTCTGCTGTGATACGATCACAAGAATACGTAGAATCGCAAGTGGACGATCTCTACCTGAACAAACAATCTGGTGGAAACATGGAGGGTGGTATCAACATGAATGGTGAGAATTTATTCGGACTCAATCACGATCCCGAATTCGATTCCAGCGCGGTCAGCAGGAAGTACGTGGACGACAACTCGGTCTGGAGAAAGGGCGACATCATGGAAGGTAAACTAGACATAGGCGGACACGCGCTCACAAATCTACCGGATCCCGTGAACATGACTGACGCCTGCACCCTGATTTTGGTGGTGGAAAGACTCAAATACGCTAGAAAATTGATCACCGTGTGGGCCGAGGAGGCCGGCACGTTAGAGGAGGGAAAAACCAAGTGGTCTTTCGGAAACGGAGGTAGCGGATTGAAACATGGTCAGGTGGGATATCCCATGCCGTTGGGAGGCGAAATCGTTCGAATGGCTCTGGCTTCCTCGAATTTGAATAACAGAGCGATCGTCAATCTCGTGGTGAATGAAGTAGAGAGCGATAAGAAATACAGCATCGAAAAGACTGAGAATCAACACGCGAATGTTAGCACGCCTCTCAAAGTGAACGCTGGAGACAGAATTAATTTCGTTATGAAAACCAATAATCCTGAAGCTGCCAGTTCCATGGTGAGTCTACTGATCGAACTAGATCCTTTGAACAAACAGTGAACGCATGGAAATAATTAATTAAAAAAAAAATAATGAGTGATTATTAAAAACAAAAAAAAAAGTAATGAGTTTTAGAAAGATGTTCAATCTCTCTAGATCTCATTACTTTATTTTTGGGGGGGGGGTTGTTTTAATACGTTATTTCTCATAATGTTTCATCTCGTGAAATTGGATCACCTATCTCGAAACACGCGTCGACATCTATTTTAGCATTTCGAAGAGCTTTTATAAATTCTCGAAAAGCAGTCGGTCCTCTATACGTCAACGTGTCTAAAAGTTTTTTGGTCTTATCTTCTATTAAGATTTTACTTTCGATTTCATGTCTCATATAATCAGTCAATATCAAAGGTCCTGTTTCGACTAAAGTGTCTAGAATTATTGCTAACGAATCTTGTGAAATATTTTTAATCAAAACACGTCTGTTTCTTCTTAAGTATTCTCTTTCTTTATCATACATTTTTTATAATAATTTTTTTTAATTTTTATTTATATATATTTTTTTTTCACACACGTCTCTCATCGAATGATCGACATCTTATTTCTATCCAATTTGAATTGTAATTCTCTGTCCGACAGGACCAGGGTGAAGGCTTCGGTTTTTCTTGGCACGTTCCTAACGAATTGCATCTTGATCTGAATGTCTAAGACGCTACTTTTGAGTCGTTCACTCTGTTTACTGACATCGAATACGAACATGGGATACATCGACTTGTATTCGCCGGGAGATCTGTTAGGGTTGCTCATCAATTCATCTAGACCACGATACTTCTTTCCAAAATCAGCGGCGTCGCTGTACAGTCTGCAGAAATCATTCTTGTCAAATGACGCATTGTAATCGATTGCTGGATATCTCGTGGCGTTCAGAAACACTTGCATGTTTCTCAAATGGCAGTGATCGAACAGCGACACATTCTTTTCCTGAGACCCATCCTTATCAGTCTGAAATGCAACCACGATGAAACTCGGTCTCTCAGAAGCGTATTTCAACATTAATCTCCAATCGAAGTTATTCGTGGAGGGTGGAATGCTAGCCGTGTCACACTGTCTCATTCTAAATCCCACAGGTAATTTACTCTTGGATTCTATGATCTTGTAGAGACGCGTTTTTTCCACGACCGAGGGCTCCACGTGCGGAACGAACCACGATATCTTGTGTAGAGTTATCTTACCCGCATCGGTCTCAGTGAGTCTCACTATCGCATCGTCGTTTCCTTTTCGAATCAACATCAGATTGTGTTTGAATCCGTACATGATCTTGTTGTAATCGTCCACGAATCCGAAGATGTGTTTCAAAGGTATCCTGAATGAAAACGTTCCTTTAGGTCTGGACGTCTTGACGACGTAGTCGAATATCGCGGCGGCGCCGGCGCTAGCAGGGCCGACGGTGTCTTTCATCCACAACTGATTAAGTCCTCTGGATTTCGAAAAATCATCCGGATATGTCAAGAGTCCGAACATCATGGTAGCCTGACTGGGATGAAACACAGATTCTATCTCTTGTCCGGATAGCATGTATTTTATATTACTGAATAGATGCATGATGCCATTATTGGCTAGAGTAACCGTGTCGTCGTCGGCGTAGTCGCTCCCATCTTCCTTGGTGAGACGTCCCTGCACCACTATGTAACTCTCGCTAGGATGGACGAATAGATCTTGAGTTTCGACGTTGATTCTTATCTCTCCCGCATTGTTCAAACTCGTTATGGTTACCGGTTCGTATTCGTGAACCTCATATTCTTGAATACTTTCATCTTTCACCATGCTTTGTGCTATATCTAGTATATTTGCCATTTTTAAAGGGTTTTTTGTTTTTTGTTTATTAATTAGCTTGCTTTTTTTTTTATCTAAAAATAGTTTTCTCTCCTATATATATATGTTTGTAAACAAGAAAATGTTAAAGAGAGTAAATAAAAGAAACTTGTTTTTCTTTATCAAAACTTTGTCTTCTGTAATTGTTGTTCGTAAAACTTTCCGATGATCTCTTCTCCATCCAAAGCTTCAATTTCGTAAGTCACCGGATCGGTGTGAAATATTTTGATTATCACGAAGATTTCCGAGGTCCATCGAGGAGTATAACCCTTTTTGAAGTGCATCTTATAAGCGTAGATTTTCACTCGATCGCCGACCGCAAATTTCGGCGTTCTAGACTTCTTCCTGATCTTAGATCTCTCAGGATATAGATTCGCGTAGACCCGTTTTTCGTTTCGAGGATCGCTAGCTTCTGCGGGAGTCATCTTGAACGATCTGTGTTGCGTGTTGTTGTAATCTTTAACCAGACCATTCAGAGCATATATTTATTTCTTGGTCAAATTCGCCGCGAAGTATCTATGCATCTTTTTCTTCATCGTTCGATTCCAATGTTCCACCACGCTGGCTTTCTCTTCGTTTTCGATCGAGTAGAGGTCGATCAATCGATAAACGTGCTTGTTGTAGAATTCCTTCCCCTTGTCCACCCTCAATTTATTCGGTTTTCGAAAAGACGAGTCGAACACGCTCTTCAGAGCTTCGGCGACGCAAGGTCCCAATTTATTCTTCAAAGCTCTGATCCAACCATATTTGGAAAACACGTCGATGACCGTCAATAGATATTTGACACCCTCGTTCCACCTCGAAAACGATCTCATGTCGACCAAGTCGGCAGACCAAATATCATCCAAACCCTTCACGAACACCCTTCTCTTTCGAAATTTACGCACGATGGGTTTGTGTAACTCCTCGGCCAATTCGCTCGTCAATAATCGTTTCTTCTTCTTTTCAGATGCGCTTTTTTTTTTGAACGTCCCATCCGAATCGACGTTTCGCACCGATCAGATTACCAACCAGCGAACGTTCTATCTTCTCTCTCCTGGTCGGATTCGATATGCCTCTCAATTTCCCCAACATGTTTTTATCGCAGACATCATTGCGAATCTTGGTGTCAGGATGTCCGGCGTAGCACAGATCATGATCATACGCGGCCGCGTCCACCCTATTCACAGGTTTGCTCCAAGATTTAGGAGTCAGATCGGCGTTGAGTCTCTTGTTCAATTTCGTTCCAGGTCCCGTGAAACTGTGACCAGGTAGATGCATTTCGAAAGGTAGGTTATTGATCATTTTATTCATGATGCCTTTACCTTTGCTCGCGTTCTTTGTTTGACGAATCGAGTCTTGACAGAACCACACACATCACAAATTCCGCGAAGCATCTGTCTGTCGTTTTTAATTCGTACTTCTCGAGAATTACTCATCTCGGTAACTCTCTTACACTTTACGCAATACATTTTTTTTTAGTTATTTAAA
The DNA here is from genome assembly GCA_031216915.1 of Pictodentalium vernedei. Taxonomy (NCBI): domain Eukaryota; kingdom Metazoa; phylum Mollusca; class Scaphopoda; order Dentaliida; family Dentaliidae; genus Pictodentalium; species Pictodentalium vernedei. Next base: position 100,976,377 of record CM062296.1, read on the forward strand.
TTAATTTCGTTTTTATTTTATATATAAATTTAATATTTCTTTTTTAAAAATTCTGTTCTTATTATATATTTTTTTTTAATCACTGCTCTTGAGTTCTATCATCCTACTGAATTCCTCCCTGGCCTCTTTCCTCCCTTTTTCCACGAGAGAATCCTTCATCTCTTCCTTGATGATCTGATGAGTCTTGATTCTCACGGCTTCTTTCCTGGCATTGTATTTCGTTTTCTCGCCCAATATCATGAAGTATTCTCCGTCAGATATCCTACCGTCTTTCAACGCCATCGAGATCATTTCGGATATCGTGTCGATCTTGGAGTCGGCCAAGACGCGAATCTTGTCATGTTTCCTCGCCTTCAGATATAATTTCCTACTCAAAAAGTTTCCGAGCGTGCTAAACAATCCAGCGGCGAGAGCCACGCCTTCTACGGTTAACACGATCACAATACCGACCGCGGTCGACAACAATCTGACGCCGACCGCGTGTAAACCCATGGAAATCGTGATGAGTGTCGTGTCGATCGCGTTGACGAACTTCAAGAAACGCGAAAACTTCTTCTTGAGAGAATGACGAGAATCTCTCTCTCGAGTTAGATACACTTGGATTCTACTGATTTGATCAATGCGATACCTCTCTCCTCTTTGTTTTTCTTCTAGCGATGGTGCCGTCGGAAAAACGCCGTTCGGCTTCTCGTCCTCGTCGTCATCTAACGTCGGATACAATTTATTTCTGGTTCTCATTTTTTGTGGTTTTTTTCTTTCTAATATTAGATAAAAAAATTTATGTGTGTATTTATTTTTTATTTCCTATTCTCCCTTATTTTATATCAATGAGAAAAACTTAGACGTATGCTTCATTGAACAATAATTTCATGATGCATCCCTTGTCTTCTAAAGTCAGACTTCTACGCACCAATTTCAGTTCTTCCGAAACTGTGGGCTTGTCTCGATCCTTACAGAAGAGTAATCTCTTCCAAAACGCGATCACTTCGTCGATTTGAACACGTTCGAACGCCGGTTCAAAATACTTGACGACCATATCTTCCCTTTCCATCGTCAGACACGAATGATTCTCGTGATCGAAGTCTATGTGATCCCGACATCCGACGCATCGTTCTAACAAGAGGCGACTTAGTTGTTCGTTCACACAGAATGCGTAGGCTCTCATCAGCATTTTTAAAAGAAACCTTGCTCTAATAGTCTGGGAAGCGCTCATGATTTACGTATTTTTTATTATCTATTCGATTTGATATATTTATTTTTTTAAATAACTACTTATTTATATTTTTTTCTCTCCTATATATATCAATCACGTTTTTATTTCCTCGACCTTCAATTTGATAGGTCACGTGACCACCTTCTCGAAACTTTCGATTTTATGACGGGCGTGATCCCCACCCCCACGAGTGGGAGATAACTTTGTATGATTAAGTTTATGAGAATCAAGCAATCTGATTGGTTAATTAGATCGTACTTCACGAGAATTACTCGTCTCGGTAACTCTCTTACACTTTACGCAATACATTTTTTTTAGTTATTTAAATTAATTTCGTTTTTATTTTATATATAAATTTAAAATTTCTTTTTTAAAAATTCTGTTCTTATTATATATTTTTTTTTCAATCACTGCTCTTGAGTTCTATCATCCTACTGAATTCCTCCCTGGCCTCTTTCCTCCCTTTTTCCACGAGAGAATCCTTCATCTCTTCCTTGATGATCTGACGAGTCTTGATTCTCACGGCTTCTTTCCTGGCATCGTATTTCGTTTTCTCGCCCAATATCGTGAAGTATTCTCCGTCCGATATCCTACCGTCTTTCAACGCCATCGAGATCATTTCGGATATCGTGTCGATCTTGGAGTCGGCCAAGACGCGAATCTTGTCATGTTTCCTCGCCTTCAGATATAATTTCCTACTCAAAAAGTTTCCGAGCGTGCTAAACAATCCAGCGGCGAGAGCCACTCCTTCTACGGTTAACACGATCAGAATACCGACCGCGGTCGACAACAATCCAACGCCGACCGCGTGTAAACCCATGGAAATCGTGATGAGTGTCGTGTCGATCGCGTTGACGAATTTCAAGAAACACGAAAACTTCTTCTTGAGAGAACGACGAGAATCTCTCTCTCGAGTTAGATACGCTTGGATTCTACTGATTTGATCGATGCGATACCTCTCTCCTCTTTGTTTTTCTTCTAGCGACGGTGCCGTCGGCAAAACGCCGTTCGGCTTCTCGTCCTCGTCGTCATCTAACGTCGGATACAATTTATTTCTGGTTCTCATTTTTTGTGGTTTTTTTCTTTCTAATATTAGATAAAAAAATTTATGTGTGTATTTATTTTTTATTTTCTATTCTCCCTTATTTTATATCAACGAGAAAAACTTAGACGTATGCTTCATTGAACAATAATTTCATGATGCATCCCTTGTCTTCTAAAGTCAGACTTCTACGCACCAATTTCAGTTCTTCCGAAACTGTGGGCTTGTCTCGATCCTTACAGAAGAGTAATCTCTTCCAAAACGCGATCACTTCGTCGATTTGAACGCGTTTGAACGCCGGTTCGAAATACTTGACGCCCATATCTTCCCTTTCCATCGTCAGACACGAATGATTCTCGTGATCGAAGTCTATGTGATCCCGACATCCGACGCATCGTTCTAACAAGAGGCGACTTAGTTGTTCGTTCACACAGAATGCGTAGGCTCTCATCAGCATTTTTAAAAGAAACCTTGCTCTAATAGTCTGGGAAGCGCTCATGATTTACGTATTTTTTATTATCTATTCGATTTGATATATTTATTTTTTTAAATAACTACTTATTTATATTTTTTCCCTCCTATATATATCAATCACTTTTTTATTTCCTCGACCTTCAATTTGATAGGTCACGTGACCACCTTCTCGAAACTTTCGATTTTATGACGGGCGTGACCCCCACCCCCACGAGTGGGAGATAACTTTGTATGATTAAGTTTATGAGAATCAAGCAATCTGATTGGTTAATTAGCAGGTCACGTGACCACCTTCTCAGCCTCAAAAACAATAGCCGATTCTGAGCCACAGGTCCAGAATCGGCAAACCACCTTTTTGATGCTGGTCTAGAACCGGCAAAGCGTTTTTTGCTCGCGTTCAGCAACGATAGATTGAAGGTCTAATCCACGATGGGAACGTAAACAACAATTTTTTATGTAAAACAAAATGTACAATTTCGTACATTTTTCACTTTTTTACATTCGACACGTTCGCCAACGGGTATTTGAAAGTTAAAAGTGCGTTCTAGGAGTCTCAAAATAACAGCCGATTCTAGGACACCATGAAAAAACGACATTTTTTGCGAACAAGCGTGCGATTTAACACTGAATCCTACGATGGTAAACCACCATCTACCATGTACCATACAGTACATGTACCAAGTGGTCCAGAAACGGCCTTTATTACCTACTGATATGTCAGTTGTGTGTAACGATTTGGACTTTACCTTTCACACAAGAAGCACGGGTCATCAACTTACTACCCAGCAGAATGTGGTGTATACTCATTTAATATTCACCACGGCTCTGCTAGTGGAAAGTAAAATATTCACTTTACATGTGACTGAGTTGCTATCAATTCTTCCCGAGCATTCCTTCCCCTCAATTATTTCAATTAACAGTCTTCCTGTTTATTTGATCTCCTTTCGCCAACACATCGGAATTTGACGGTCCTACTATTTAACGAACACAAACGAACATAAACGAACATAAACGAACAGAAGAGAAAATAATAGGAAATACAAGTTAAAAATGGTTGAGGGTGCATATGCAGGTATATGTGGGTATATATTATTCGTTTGTAAAATTTTACTCACTTCTGATGAGTATTTTGATGATTAATAAGGTTTATAAAATGTACGACGGCGCGAAATTCTTGTGTTCGTTAAGTAGTAGCCTGCTTGAAGCTGTCGACAAGATTCGACAAAGGTGTGAAATCAATTAGCTGTCTATCTGAGGAAGAATGTCGCTGAGGAAAACAGCGAAATTTAGGTTTAAGAGGATGGCAAGCGCCTATTTTAATCGTGTGTAAAATTGTATCCACGTCTGATGAGTATTTTAGTGATAAATAAAGATTATAGCCATTATTTGGATTGACAAACATGCATCAAACTCTCGCTTTGGATTCCGAGGACGCATCACGGCGAGTCGGGGACAAACCGTGATCTACCCTTAGAAAGCGGAGCAAGACTCGGATACATATAGCATATTGTACACCCACATAATGATAATAATCTAAAGATGTTACAATATCTTGGGGATAAGTCATTAAAGCCCAGTTTAAGCTTTCCTGAAAACTTTCCCCGAACAAGCTCACCCTCTACCAACGCGGGCTCCCACTAACGAGAGAAGACAACCAGGCGCGTAACCAGGAAAAAGTTTCCGGGGGGGGGGGGGGGGGGGGGGGGGGTGGAGGCGATAACAGGGGGGGGGGGGGGGTATAGCCATCAGGTGCGCGAAAGGCGGGGGTGCTGGGGGTCCTTCTCCAGGAATTTTTTTTCGGGAGAGGGTGGGGGGGGGGGGGGGTTCTCCCCCAGGAAAATTTTAAAATCTAAGTCTACTGGCAGAAAACATTTGGAAGGGGACACAGCTTTTTTACTGGGGGGAGGGGTGATAACTGGCGGGGGTGGGGGATGGTTATTGCCATCAGATGCGCGAAAGGCGGGGTGGGGGGTCTGGAGCTCCTTCCCCAGGATTTTTTTTGGGGAGGGGGGAGGGGGGTATGGGGAAAATTTCCCAGGAAAATTTTAAAATCTAAGTCTAACTACTGGCGGGAAACATTTGGAAGGGGGTACAGCTACATTTTGGGGAGGGGGCACCTGCCCCCTGTGGCAACGACAAATCCCGGGACACCTCCGCCCACAGACTCTCACCAACGAGCCCCATCCACCCCCGGTTCTTTCCAGGAAACACGTTTCGTGATACAGTAGGCCTAACCGCTTTGCGATAAATGTTAGCCTAATAATATGTGCTCCGAATTTATTATTATTATTTTTTTTAATATGTCGCATTAAAAAATTAAAAAATAATAAATTAGGAGCACAGGCGAAGGCTAATAGTGTTGGACTAGATAAATGTTAAACTCCCCTCATCCTTTGCCCGGGCTTGGGACCGGCAGACTTAACAGAGTCAAGGCAGGCGGATTTAGAGGTTTTCTTACATTTTTTTTTTTTTTAGTAATAAATTTTAAATCCCCCCCCCCTCCCCCTCCGACAGACTTAACAGAGTCAAGTTAGTCGGATTTTCCAAAATGTTTTTTTAGCAATAAATTTTAAACTCCCCTCATCCTTTGTCCGGGCTTGGGACCGGCAGACTTAAGAGAATCAAGTTGGCAACTGCAGGCAGTGCACTTTGGCTGCTGTCCTCTTTATTAGGTTTTCCTTGCGATGTCGTGGGCACAGTGTGTGAGTGGAACTTGGTTACTGTATCATGCAACCCGCTTCCTGGAAAGAGCCCGGGGTGTCCCCCTCGTTTGAGAGAGTCAGTGTGGGGTGGGGGGGGGGGTGCCCGGGATTTTTTTCTCGGGTCGCGTTTCTAGGAGAGTATGGGTAGGTTTGTCCCCAATGTCGTAGCCACATGGGGCTGGGGGGGACACTTACCCCCTCCCCAAAATCTAGCTGTGTCCCCTTCCAATTTTTTCCGCCAGTAGACTTAGATTTAAAAATTTTCTTGGGGGAGAACCCCCCCCCCCCCCCCCGAAAAAAAATTCCTGGAGGACCCCCAGCACCCCCGCCTTTCGCGCATCTGATGGCTATACCCCCCCCCCCCCCCCCCCCCCCGGAAACTTTTTCCTGGCTACGCGCCTGGTTGTCCTCTCTCGTTAGTGGGAGCCCGCGTGGGTGGAGGGTGAGATTGTTCGGGAAAAGTGTTCAGGAAAGCTTAAACTGGGCTTTAATGACTTATCCCCAAGATATTGTAACATCTTTAGATTATTATCATTATGTGGATGTACAATATGCTACATGTATCCGAGTCTTGCTCCGCTTGCTAAGGGTAGATCATGGTTTGTCCCCGACTCGCCGTGATGCGTCCTCGGAATCCAAAGCGAGAGTTTGATGCATGTTTATCAATCCAAATAATGGCTATAATCTTTATTTATCACTAAAATACTCATCAGACGTGGATACAATTTTACACACGATTAAAATAGGCGCTTGCCATCCTCTTAAACCTAAATTTCGCTGTTTTCCTCAGCGACATTCTTCCTCAGATAGACAGCTAATTGATTTCACACCTTTGTCGCATCTTGTCGACAGCTTCAAGCAGGCTACTACTTAACGAACACAAGAATTTCGTGCCGTCGTACATTTTATAAACCTTATTAATCATCAAAATACTCATCAGAAGTGAATAAAATTTTACAAACGAATAATATATACCCGCATATACCTGCATATGCACCCTCAATCATTTTTAACTTGTATTTCCTATTATTTTCTCTTCTGTTCGTTTATGTTCGTTTATGTTCGTTTGTGTTCGTTAAATAGTAGGACCCGAATTTGAAATTGTTCCAATCTATTGCAGGGTGAAATTGTGACCCTGAGACGGTTTACAAAATCAATAATGCTTGCTGTCGAATCCCGCCATATCTCTAGTCTGAATCACGTTATTGTCCATGATACTCATTCCACCATTGTTTTTGTATTCATACTTCTTTTCACAAATAAATATTATTTAAACTAAACTAAAAGAATACAAAGATTTGGGAGAACCTTGAGAGCTCTTGATGAATGAAAGGTTTTAGCGCGCCGAAGGCGCGCAGGGACGATGTGGGATTTACAAATCCCTTCCGACCCGGTTGGCCTTATTTTATTTCACTTGGATCACACAGGCCTAGCTTCCTATTGCCTTAAATGGGGACCGAGCGGGTATGCACGTGGTGAGAATTCCCGGCAGTTTGCGGTGGAGTGATAGATTGTCAATAATCAATCCCACAACGCCAGTAAGACTATTAGAGAGTATGCTTTAGCGGTTCCAGCTTGGCGATGGTAGAGGTTTGATTCCCACCATGGTGGCGAGCCAGAATATAATGTTGTGCGATGGCAAATTTAAGGGAAGAAGGAAAAAGAAAACCAAACAGCAACGCCGGTTTGTTAGCGGCCCCGGTATATGACCATAGCGGTTACAAAAAGGAGTGGAGAAAGCTCCAACAGTTTAGTTTTGAAAAACCGGGAGTCATCTAATATGACAATACGCAAGGCGTAAGAAGGAACCCCAAAGTATCCAACGTATTGAAATATTTCATTCCGCAACCAACTCCAAAAACATTTTGGTTTATTCAGTCGAATTCCTGCAATTGTTTAATTTCAGCCAAACAAGAATACGTTTCACAGTACTAAATATTTTCCCATAGGCGACCATTATAACGTTCAGGCGAAAAAAAATATGGTCGCATCATTTTAAATTTAGCATTCAAATATTTTTTGTCAACTATAGCCCTTCCGACAACCTTTTAATGACTTTTAAACAGGGGTCATGCAACAAATAAAAGAAAAACTAACAGAAAGGGAAGTGCTGGTCACATGTTCATATTTCTCAGGGAATTCCCAAACAAAACACACCAATAGTCAAACAAATTTTTAGGTTCTAAAAGTCCTCAAATCATCCTCTTTATTCACCTGGAACATTCAAAAGTAATGCAAAATGTCAGTAGACTTCTTCAAATGTTTATTGAAACAATATATTTCCCCAAAACTGCTTAGTTTTGGGAATTACATAATTTCCGAGCGCAACTTTTCGAGGCATGTAATTCTAATTAAAATATTTACAACAGTTATACCTATGAGCAAACCCAACCCTACCAAAGATACAGTTACCTCTTTCATGTGATGAAAGAGTCATTCCTGCAATAGAATTCAACTTTTGGCTTCTGTCTAGTCCAAAGCATGGGAAATTTGTTCTTTTGAAGAGAACTGTCCAATCTGTGTCAAATAGGCTTAAAAACTGTTATTGCCTCCGACAGAATTTCTACTCTGTTACCCAATAAGGGGGATAAGAATTCACAGCTTTCTTTGAAACTACCCAAATCCCAAAATAAAACTAAAATCAGCATCAGCACACAAAACCTTTTCACAAAATCTGTTTTCATTAATCATACAGCAAGATAAATAGGGCCCCACCACCATGAAACAATATGTCAATTTTGTTTCAAAATTGGGGTTGTGCAGGGCTTATAGTTCCTCTAAATTTGGGAGAATCCATTTGGATTCTTGCGGAAATCGTTCCGAGAATTCAGACCTGCTATGGGCCAGGATCCTATTAGGTCAGTATGATTGAACCCCTGTTGCACACTGATAATACATGTTAACCCTTTACCCAATACAGCTTTTTTAATTTTTACAACACCAACTACTGATTTTTACCCCCCCCCCCCCCCCCCCCTGAGCCCTTAATCGCTCACCGGACGAGGTGGTTCAGAGAAGTATTTTGGCTCAGATTCAGTTAGTCAAGGTTCATGGACACTACATAGGAATAATGTTATGAAATTATTCATAATTCTATTGTCCATGTTAGATGATTATTAGCATAGGTCTTCCCGGTTGCTTTCAATTCTGACAGCTGTAGACAAGTACTGCCAAACTTCCAAGGGTTGTTGTGTCACTGCACTTTGAAAGGCAAATTTTATGGAAAAGCTCTAAGGAATGGATTTGAACATTTATGAACAACCTCGAACCTAACCCACCCCTGCCCAAATATTAAGCCACAGACCTGAAATGAACAAACTCAAATCTGCCCCCCCCCCCCCCTCCTGCGATACCAAATATGAAAGGGTTCTGACTGGCAGGAACCAAACTGGAACAAATTTACATCAGACCTCCCCAGAGATGTTGTACACCAAATATTAAAGCATTAAACTAGTGGGTCTGAAGAAAAAGATTTTTAAAGAAATTTTCTCATGTTGCTTTGAGTTAATTTGCACTCCCATAATGAGCCCATATATTAATCCATAGATTTGGCTTGAACAAACATGAATCTGACCCCCTTAGAGATGCTGAAAGCCAAATACGAAAGGATTCTGACTGGTGGATCTGAAAAAAACGAGTTTTAAAGAAATTTCCTCATATTGCACTGAGTTAAACTTTGGGCTTCAATAGATAGACCAAATATTAATCCAGAGACCCGATTCAAACAAACTTCAATCTACCCTCCCCCCTGCTCCCCCCCCCCCCCCCCCACTCCCCTGCCCACTAGAAATGTTGCATTCCAAATATGAAAGCATTCTGACTGGTGGATCTGAAGGAGGTTTTCAAAGAAATTTCCTCATGTTGCACTGTTGATATTTGGGTGCCCATAGGGAGCCCGAATATCAACTCAGGGACTTGATTTGAACAAACCTGAACCTATCCCTCCCACCCCTAGAGATGCTGTATACCAAGTATCAAAAGATTCTTATACATGGTTCTGGAGAAGATTTTTTTTCAATTTTGGAAAACAATTTAGGCATGCTATCAGAGAAATGCTTGGGGCCCCCTGTCGGTGTGGCAACGTTATTCGAACAAACTGGAATTCATATATGATAAGGAACATGAATATCAAATTTGGTTCAATTCGGCTCAGTTGTTTATGAGGAGAGGTTAGTAATGTAAAGTTCATGCCGGACAGGATGGACTGATGGTGGACAGACAGAATGTCATCATTTAAGCGTCCCCCGGACTTACAGTCAGGTGAGCTAAAAATAAACAATATTCATCAAGCGTAATAATTTTGGATGTTACTAGAACCGGCTGATGAGAGCCGGTTCCAATGACAGCCATATTTGTACAAATTTTATTGCCAGTGTCACAATATTTCAGGTCATGTTAGTGTTGTATTGGTTAATTTGCTGCCTTTGTGTTAGGTAAAGGGTTAAACTGACTCCGTTCTTTTCATGTGAATTCTAGCAGCAATGTTACGAGAAGCTACATGATTTCTCACTGGTTTTGTTGCACGGATCTCTACGGGAATCGATTCTCAGATTCTTATAAGCCCCGGCTGAGGCAATATAATCCACCAATATCAATAGAAAGTGCCATTTTATCTCAACAAATGATGTCAAATATTCTTTTACCTAGTGATGAGGTAAATTATAGCCCTGGATGTACCCCGCATTTTTTCCTTTCCTAAAACAAGAGACCCCAGGGGGCCTGAGGGCGCCCACCTGTACATGGTAACCTAAATATCAACCCAGAGAATTGATTTCAACAAGTTGCATCTACTCCTCCTAAGAAAAGCTTATACCAAATATCCAAAGATTCTGACAAGTGGATCTAAAAAAAAATGATTTTTAAAGAATATTCCTCATATTCAACAGAGTTATAATTTGGGCTCCCACAGGGAGCCCATATATGAACCCAGGGACTTGGCTTTAACAAACTTGAATCTCACCCCCCCCTAAGGATGCCGCACACCAAATATCAAAACATTTCAACTGCTGGATCTGAAGAAGAAGATTTTTAAAGAAAATTCCTCATTTTGAACTAAGTTACAATTCGAGCTCCCACAGTGAGCCCAAACATGGACCTAGGGACATGGCTTGAACAAACTTGAATCTAGCCTCCTAAGGATGCTGCATAAAAAATATCAAAAGCATTCATCTGCTGGACCTGAAGAAGATTTTTTTAAAAAATTCCTCATTTCGAACTAAGTTACAATTCAAGCTCCCACAGTGAGCACAAATATGGACCTAGGGACATGGCTTTAACAAACTTGAATCCCATCCCCCTAAGGATGCCGCACACCAAATATCAAAACATTCCAACTGCTGGATCTGAAGAAGAAGATTTTTAAAGAAAATTCCTCATTTTGAACTAAGTTACAATTCGAGCTCCCACAGTGAGCCCAAACATGGACCTAGGGACATGACTTGAACAAACTTAAATCTTGCCTCCTAAGGATGCTGCATAAAAAATATCAAAAGCATTCATCTGCTGGATCTGAAAAAGATTTTTTAAGAAAATTCCTGATTTCGAACTTAGTTACAATTCAAGCTCCCACAGTGAGTCCAAATATGGACCTAGGGACATGGCTTGAACAAACTTGAATCTCACCCCCCTAAGAATGCTGCATACCAAATATTAAAACATTCTGACTGCTGGATCTGAAGAAGAAGATTTTTAAAGAAAATTCCTCATTTTGAACTACATGTAAGTTATCATTCGGGCTCCCACAGTGAGCCCAAATATGGACCTAGGGACATAGCTTGAACAAACTTGAATCCCCCCCCCCCCTCCCTCCCCCCCCCCCCCCCCTAAGGATGCTGCATACCAAATATCGAAACTTTCCGACTGCAGGATCTGAAGAAGATTTTTAAAGAAAATTCCTCATTTTGAACTAAGTTATAATTCGGGTTACCACAGTGAGCCCAAATATGAACCCAGGGACTTGGCTTGAAAAACTTGAATCTCACCCCCTAAGCATGCTGCATACCCAATATCAAAAGATTCTGCTGCTGGATCTTGAGAAGATTTTCAAAGAAATTTGCCTGAAATGCACTAAGTTCAAATTTGGGCTCCTATACTGAGCCCAAATATGAACCCAGGGGGCTGATTTGAACAAACTTGAATCAGATCCACCCCCACAATGTCGCATACCAAATATCAAAAGATTCTGCCTGCTGGATCTGGAGAATATTTTTAAAGAAATTTGCCTGAAATGCTTCCATAGTGAGCCCAAATATGAATCCAGGGGGCCGATTCGAACGAACTTGAATCAGATCCACCCCACAATGTTGCATACCAAATATCAGAAGATTCTGCCAGCTGAATCTGGTGAAGAAGATTTTTTTAGAAATTTGCCTGAAATGCACTAAGTTTGAATTCGGGCTCCTATACTGAGCCCAAATATAAACCCAGGGGGGCAGATTTGAACAAACTCGAATCAGATCCAACCTACAATGTTGCATACCATATATCGAAAGATTCTGCCTGCTGGGTCTAGAGAAGAAGATTTTTTAATGTTTTTCCCATTGCCTACAGTGTTAAAAAGTGTTTTCAAAGTCCCGAAACTGTACCCTATGATAAAACCGATGGCAATTTTTTGGACCAATCCTTTCTGTTGGCCATAAGGAAGCTTCACACCAAATAAAAATTCTCAGTGCCGTGGAGTTTTGGAGATATGGCGTTTTACTTTTTTCGATTTTTAGCTCCTGTGGTTTCCATGGGGCTACAGAAAAAGAAAATTTGGCATAAATTAGGTACTTATGACCCAATAAGCCCTCACGTAAAATTTGATTCAAATCAGCCTCTTGGTTCGGAAAATAGAAATTTTGGGCCAAAAATTTTGCCCCTCCCATAACGACGCCAAATATAGCCCATCAAACTTCGCTTAAAGAAATCTAAGTCTACACCTTAAAAGGAAGCTGCATACCATATATCAAGTCTCTGCTACTGCTGGTTGATGAGAAGATTTTGGTGCCCCTTGGGGGCATGGCACCACCCAGGAGAAGAGGGCAACTTCATTTGAAAAAATCTAAATTGGCATTAGGTAATAAACAATTACCCAACATTTGAATAATGTAAAGTTAACGCCGGACGTACAGCGGACAGAATGTGATCAGTAAAGCTCCCACTGAGCTTTGCTCAGGTGAGCTAAAAAACTTTATTAATTTATAAATAAATTGATGGTGACATGAATTTCCCATTATTTTTTAATCACATTCTTGCTTCTGAACACATTTCACATTGTGTTTGATATTCTGCAATCTTTGTAAGAAAAAGCCTAAGTTTTCTCAGTTAAGGCACCTCGAGTCATAAAACAGTGATTTTTTCCAACAGAATGACCAATACCTGCTACTGTCGTGTCTCATGACACTGTTAAAATTCCTAAAATCATCAAATATTGATTCATTAGTGCTGTGCTTGTGCTGCAAATATCCACAAGTGCACTTTCACTATTTTGGTTTTAATCCCCACAGGCATGCATTCTGTCAAAAGGAGTGAAATTGTAGAAAATATGTTCACAAAGAGGACAAGTTACAGTACAGTCGCCGTGGACGGGTTGTATGTAATACACGCGTGGGCAGTGATGTCCACTCATGCATTTACCAGTCAATAAAAATCATCATCTACAAAATTTTAATTGATGAAGCATCGGTTTGTACCTGGTGCTTCATTATTGAAATTTTTGATGATTATACCTATAGTTAGTGTTTGGCATCAAATATTATTGTATGAATTTGTATCCGTGGAAATATTGTCCATTCATGGAAAGTGAGCAGTACACTGCCACTGTACTGTATTTGTTTCAAGTATATAATATACTCTTTGATGTTTAATATATTTGTGATAGGCTGGGTGCAAAGTACTCAGTACTTGTAGTACTCGAGTACCACTTTTTTGATAAACTACTCAATACTTGCCAGCCCAGATTTTTGTATGTGTGTGTGTGTGTGTGTATGTGTGTGTGTGTGTTTGTGTGTGTGTGTGGGGGGGAAGGTTGGAGGGTGAAAGATAGCTGCAAATTATTTAAAATGTTGACCCAGGCAAATGAAAAGCAAAGAAACATTTCATCCGAAGGACAGACAGACAGACATGCAGTAACAAATTTGGGAAGCCTAAATAAAAGTAGTGACTAACTTAAAATGAAAAATATAGATAGAAGAGCCAGGGCAATGTTGTCAAACAGAAAACAAACAAGAGCCCCCAGAGGGCCTGATGGCATTCACCTGACATGGTAGCCTAAATATCAACCCAGGGAATTTATTTGAACATTTAGTTGCATCTGCCCCTCATAAGAAAAGCTTATACAAAATATCCAAAGATTCTGACCGGTGGATCTCAAAAAAAAAGGATTTTTAAAGAATATTCCTCATATTGAACTAAGTTATAATTCAGGCTCCCACAGAGACCCCAAATATGAACCCAAGGACTTGGCTTGAACAAATTTGAATCTCACATCCCTAAGGATGCTTCTATATACTAATATCAAAAGATTCTGACTACTGGATTTTAAAGAATATTCCTCTTATTGAACTAAGTTGTAATTTGGACTCCCACAGGGAGCCCAAATATGAACCCGGGGACTTGGCTCAAACAAACTTGAATCTCACCCCTCTAAGGATGCAGCATCCGAAATATCAAAATATTCTGAAGAGTGGATCAGAAGAAGATTTTTAAAAAATATTCCTCATATTGCACTAATCTAATCATAGAGCGCCCAAATATGGACCCAGGGATTTGATTTCAACAAACATGTGAATAAATCTTCCAAAGATGTTATATGCAAAATATGAAAGCCTTTGGAGCAGTGGTATGGGAGAAGAAGATTCTTTAATGTTTTTCCCATTACTAAAATGATGACTCCGCATAAGTCGTGAAAAACTCCCCTATGATAAAACTGATGGCAATTTTTTTTTTACCATTCTTTTCGGCTGTTCGTAAGGAAGCGTCACACAAAATAAAAATTCTCAGTGCCATGTAGTTTTGAAGATATGGGCATTTTAAATTTTTTCTATATTTAGATCCTGCAGTTCCCACAGGGCCACAGGAAAATGTTTTGGCATAAATTAGGTACTTACAACCCAATAAGCCCATCATATCAAATTTGCTTCAAATCAGCCTCTCAATTTGGAAAATAGAAATTTTGGTACAATTCGGGCTTTGATGGCTGGGTTCACATCGCAAAATGTTATACAAAAATGTCCAATTGCTAACCATTTTTCTTTCATATTGGGTAAGCTTATATTCACTATTTATCATCACTTTTTGAAACCAAGATGGAAACTGTTAATCAAATTTTTAAAAACAAAAAATACCCTGTATGGGTTAACTACGGAACAAACTTGCTCCAAAACAGGCAAACATTGTCACACTGGCTCACATCAATTGCATGAGACAGAGAAATGCATGCCAGTTACGTGCCAAAATACTTGTTCACTTGCATGATCATTATACTGTATCAGTAGCTGAAAACAGTCATTCTCAACCCTTCACCAAATGCAGGTAGCAGACGATACTTGCACAAGAAATTCTAAAGATTTTCAATGTTTGTCTCAATAACATAGCTTATGCCCCCCCCCTCCCTATTGGAACAAGCTCAATGAGCTTGTTCCAATAAGGGGTCATAAGCTATGTTTTGAGACAAAAATTGAAAATATAATAAAATTTGAATGGACATGTTTGTATATGGCGCTGCCCGGTTTTGTCCATTATGCTGAGTAAAGTTTTAATTATATAAATGGTCAACGGTACAGCAATTATTCAGCTACCTATTGGGGCAAGTGATTAATCGGTTAACCAAGGTTAACCCATGTGATTAATCAATCACGAAAACCCTTTAATCGTTTCAGCTCTAAAATTAATTTAATTTTATTAAATTTTATCTGATGAAAAAATGCATATAATTTAGGGGGAATGGTAAATATGGATCTTCTTAACAAGCATTTGCAAGAACATCAGAGGAATGAAATCACCGTTCTCGCAATTTGCAAAACCCTGGTGAGCCAAAATATAGGCTTGGCTTGAAGAAACTTAAATCTCACCCGCCTAATGATGGTGCATAGCAAATATCAAAAGATTCTGATTGGTGGGTCTGAAGAAAAAGATTTTTAAAGAATATTCCTCATACTGCACTAATTTCAACATTTGGACTCCCGTAGAGGCCAAATATGGACCCAGGGATTTGATTTCAATAAACGTGTAAAAAAATCTTGCAAAGATGGTATATGTGAAATCTGAAAGGTTTTGGAGGAGTGAATTGGGTGAAGAAGAGTCTTAAATGCTTTCTTCATTACCCACAGTGTTACAGAATGCTCACTAAGCATTTTTTCAAAGTCACGAAAAAGTACCCCATGATTGACCTGACAGAAATTTGCTTAGACCACTCCATTCTGTTGGTCCCAAGGAAGCTTCACACCAAATAAGCATTCTCAGTGCCATGTAGTTTTGGAGATATGTGCGTTTTGAATTTTGTTCTATTTTTAGCTCCTGCGGTTCCCATGGGGGGATGGGAAAATATTTTGGGGCATAAATTAATTACTTATGATAAATAAGACCAAAAATTAAATTTGGTTCAAATCAGCCTCTTGGTTCGAAAAACAGAAATTTTGGGCGGGGCAAAAATACATGCCCTCCAATAATGAAGGCAAATAAAGACCCACAAACTTCTCTTGAACAAAACTGAGTCTACACCTCAAAAGGAAGCAGCACACCACATATCGAATCTCTGCTACTCCTGGTTCACAAGAAGATTTTTTTAAGATTTAGGCAAAATTTTGGGGCATGGCCCTACTGGGGGCAGGGCAACTTGATTTAAGCAAAATCAAACTGCAATGTCATAACAAACAAGCATCTCACATTTCACTTAAATGATTAATCAGTTCAGCAGTTCTAGAGGAGAAGACGCAAACACCATGTTCACGGACGACGGACAACAGACGGCAAGTGATCACTACACCTCACCCTGACTGAAAGTCAGGTGAGCTAAAAACTCAGTGGACCATGAGTGCTGCAGGTGGGCGAGATGCTTGGTTCAAGGAGAGAAGAAACTTGTAGCTGCTGGCTTTCGAAAGTGTTGTTGAAACCCAATAAATAAATAAATAAACAAGAGGCCCCACAGGGCCTAAGTGCTCACCTTGAACAGAACATGATATAAACAGAGAACAGAACACGATATAAGAGTCCAAGAATGAATCTACATTAAGCAATCCATCTCCATAGGATACACTGCAAATCTTTGATCCCCTCAGGAGTGACAAAAACAGTCCAAGCATTATGCCTTTTCTTTAGTTGATTATGATGTAAAATGTGGAGCTCCCCTCTCAAGCACCTTGATACAACCTATGTAGATTACTCTTCACCTCTTGAGGGTACTGAATAAAAAATGTCTAATTCTTCAGCTACTTGGCCAATTCTGGCTCCCATAGGGAGCTCAAATATCAACCCAGGCACTCGATTTGAACAAAGTTGAATCTGATCTCCTTAGAGATGCTGTATACCAAATATGAAAGCATTCTGACTGGTGGATCTGAAGAACAAAATTTTAAAGAAATTTCCTCATATTGCACAAAGTTAAAATTTGGGCTACCATAGTGAGCCCAAACTTTAACCTACAGACCCGATTTGAACAAACTTGAATCTCACCCCCACCCCTCCCCCCTTAGAGATGTTGTATACCAAATACGAAAGCATTCTGACTGGTGGATCTGAAGAAGAAGATTTTTAAAAAAAAACTTCCCCATACAGCCCTAAGTTAAATTTGGGCTACCAAAGGAAGCCCAAATATTAACATAGGGACTTGGTTTGAACAATCTTGAATCTGACCATCATAACAATGAGGGTACCAAACATTAAAAAATTCTGACTCGTGGTTCTGAAGAAGATTTTTAAAGAAAATTCCCCATAAAATTTGGGCTCCTGCATTGAGTCCAAATATGAACGAATGGGCTTCATTTTAACAACCTTGTATCTGACCCCTCTATGGATGCTGTATACCAAATATCAAAAGATTCTGAACATTGGTTCTTGAGAAAAGATTTTCTAAAATGTTTGCAAAAATGCTGCACCAACATTATTCTGATGCCCTCTGCAGAACTCTCTAACAACAACAGAGGGCATTTTTTTTTTACCATTCAATTCTACTGGTTCTAAGGATGCTTCATACCACATAACAGTTCTCTGTTCCACGTGGTTTGGGAAACATGGGAGTTTGAAAACATTTCTATTTTTTGCTTCTGGGGTTCCCATGGGGATGCAGGTTTTTTTTTGCATGAGGTAAGTACTTATGACCCAATATTACCACGATACTGAATTTCATTCAAATCGGACCATCGGTTTGGAAAATAGAAATTTTGGGTGGTACCAAAAATCTAACCACTGCCATTACAAAGCCAAATATTGCTTCACAAAGTACGTTTGAACTAGCGTGATTCTACACCTCAAAAGGTAGTTCCATAACGAATATAAAGTCACTGTACCCACTGGTTCATAAGATTTTTAAAATATTTTGGGAGCATTTTACCCCACCCCCTCCCTATGGGGCTGGGCATGTTGAGTTAAACAAAAATGTAATACCCATTTGGTACCATTACTCACACAAACTTTAACTTGAATCGACCAAAACACGGTGTTGTTGGATGACAGATGGATGGACAATGGATGGAGAGTGATGAGATAAGCCCTGCTTGACTTTGTCGAAGTGAGCTAAAAAAAAAAAAAAATTTAACGGTTCATGTCCGATATTTTACCCATGTTATTAAAATTGATAAATTTGTCCCTGAAGTGCAACAAGGTTTATGCTATACATGTAACATTGCAAAGCCTTCTTGCACTCAAGTGATGGAATACACCTCCATCCAAGCTATTCTGTAGATTATGAGGCCTAAAACAAACCAAGAACATGAACTTATGCATGAATATTATTACAATGAATACACTGTCTTACACAAAGGAATACCACACAATCCAGTGTAGACTGATTTCAAAAAGTCCTCCATAGTGGAAGGGCAATTTTAACAAACATACAGGCCCAAATAAGCTTCATACACAGTGTAAAAATTCCACAAAATTAATAAACATTCATATATGTTTAATAGGAATTAGGAGTATTGTAATTAAAAGTCAATTGTGTGATTGTTTATAAACTTATATTACTTTGTTATCAGGTGTTAAAAAATATGAATATTTGTAAACACACCCACCCATTTAGATTAGTCCCTGCTCATAGCAGTGACACATACATACAGTACAGTTGCTGGTCATAATCCTTGCATGGGCAGTGCATGATGTCCATGCATGTTTTTTCCAGGTAATAGAAAATCATCATCAATAAAATTTTAATTAATGAAGCACCGAATTGTATCCTGTGGTTCATTAATTAAATTTTTGATGATTATCGCTGTAAACAATGTTTGAAAACTAATATCATTGCATCCGCAGAAATATTGCCCACACACAGAAAGTGACCAGTACACAGCAGCACAGAGTCAAGGTAATTGTGTTATACTGTCTTGAATTTCAAATTTTGTTGTTTTTTTTTTTTTGTCTTTTTTTTTTTTTGGGGGGGGGGGGGGGTGCACCAGACCTCTCCACTGATGAGAGGGTCACACACCCTCTTGTCCTCACCCCTATCTCACTGCTATGTGGCTCAGGTGATACATGTATTACTCTTGCCCCTACATGTAACTTAGATATCCAGGCTTAGCACCAGTATAATGGTAAACTAACATCAAATTGTGTGCTTATGTACAGTAGCTAACATATTGGAAAAGTATAATGAGCTTTGTCAGAAACTTGATCAAGTATTGATGACAAACAACAATTTTCATTACCAGTACCTGGTGCCAGTAATAAAATAAGATTTGCAAATATCACCCTGCATTTTTTTCAGCTATTAACTAACATAAAATTGTGCGCTTCATGAAAATTATTTCGTAACTACCTGTTAAAAATTACCGTTTCTTGTTTTGCTCTTTTAGAAAAAGAAATCACTCCTTTTCTGGCGGGCATACTAAACACCGAGGCAACCGAGGGATACCAAGGTGGAGGAAAACAGGAGAGAAACGGGTATGAGGTGGTGTGTTCTTTTTATTATTTATTTATTGGTGTTTGAGGTCACATTTATCTGCACAACAGCTTATTGTGACCATGGCAGTTTTATGGATGGAGGAAACTAGAGTACCCAGGAGAACCACTGAGCAATGGCAAGCAACTGTGAGCTTCCCAACATACTACACAAGCATGGTTAGCCTTGTTCGAAGACAGGTGCACCAAGAACATGCAATATGCCTTAGTACACAGCATACCTTGCCCCCACATGGGTAGTGGGGGTGAAGTGTCTTGCCCAAGGACACAAAGCTGTTGCTGCAGGTGGGATTCGAACCGAGGATCTCTCGGCTTCCAGTCTGCACCTCTACCTACTGAGCTAATGCACCTCTGATGGTGTATTCTGATTATGTAAATAGATTTAAGCAGTACTAGTATGTGATTGGTTTTAATGCCATATTTGAGAATTATGGGTGCTGAAGTAATAAGAGTGCGCTGAAAAATCTTCCCTTTGGTATTTAGTAGGTAGCTTGGTAATGGTAAAGTGACTACACCTCAGTATGCAACAGTGTGAAAGCTGGCAGCCATCTTTAATATCGGGCCGCCACACCCAAAAAACACTCGTTCTCATCCGAAGGTGATAACAAAGGTACCCAAGAAGTTTCATGAAGATCGGTTCATAAATACAGCCTCCAGACTTAGCGTATTGACAGTTGCACTTACAGTGTATAACTAGCACTGATAAATTAAAGGTCATCTAATTTGCATAATTTCTGCAAGAGAGAAAAAACCTGTATTATACAGTATTTTTTGTGATGTACAGTTAAAACTAGAAGTCCTGTCACGAACTGTGCGCTTATCTAGGCTTAATTGCACGTATGAATTGCGCGCAATTGTCATATCGAATGGCATCCAAAGCACGGCAGGTTCTCCTGGTTACTTATAGCAAACACGGGCAATGTTTCTGCCAGTGGACCTCCGGGTTACCCGGAGGTCCATTGGCTGAAACACTGCTTGTGCACAGGCCATATTTACAGAATTTGATTGCCTTACTATGGTCATATCGCGTAGATTAACACGCATATCGACGTGCTATTTGTGCGCATTTCAGGACAGGACTTTTAGTTTTAACTGTATTCCATGTTACTAAACATTCATACAAAAATTTATTCAAATCAGAACTTTCATACAGAAGTTCTGTACAAAAAACTGATCGCACTAATTTTAGTACAAATTGGCTGCTAGTGGCCATCTTGAATTTCGAACTGCACCCAAAAACACTCGCTCTCATCCCACGGTGATAACAAAAGTACCCAAGACGTTTCGTAAAGATCGGTTCATAAATACGGCCACTAGCCTGAGCCGTATAGAAGTTGTGTACAAAAAACTGATTGGACCTAATTTTGGTACAAAATGGCCACTGGCAGCCATCTTGAATTTTGGATCGCACCCCAAAACACTCATTCTCGTCCCTAGGTGATGACAAAGGTATACAAGAAGCTTGGTGAAGATCCGTTCATAAATACAGCCCCTAGCCCAATCCGTATTGACATGTCATGATGTGTACTTACTGTGTATAGGTAGCACTGAATAAATCAAAGTTCATCTAATTTGCATAATTTCTGTACAAGAAAAAAACCTGTATTTTATGTGATGTATTCCATGTTACTAAACAATCATACAAAAATTTATTCAAATCAGAACTTTCATACAGAAGTTCCGTACAAAAAACTGATTGCAGTAATTTCAGTACAAAATAGCTGCCGGCGGCCATCTAGAATTTTGGACCCCCCCCCCCCCCCCCCCCCCCAAACACTCATTCTAACATCATGGTGATAACAAAGGTACCCAAGAAATTTCGTAAAGATCGGTTCGTAAATACGGCCTCTAGCCCAAGTTGTATAGAAGTTCTGTACAAAAAACTGATTGTACCTAATTTCAGTACAAAATGGCCAAAAACAATGTTTGAAAACTAATATCATTGCATCCGCAGAAATATTGCCCACACACAGAAAGTGACCAGTACACAGCAGCACAGAGTCAAGGTAATTGTGTTATACTGTCTTGAATTTCAAATTTTGTTGTTTTTTTTTTTTTGTCTTTTTTTTTTTTTGGGGGGGGGGGGGGGTGCACCAGACCTCTCCACTGATGAGAGGGTCACACACCCTCTTGTCCTCACCCCTATCTCACTGCTATGTGGCTCAGGTGATACATGTATTACTCTTGCCCCTACATGTAACTTAGATATCCAGGCTTAGCACCAGTATAATGGTAAACTAACATCAAATTGTGTGCTTATGTACAGTAGCTAACATATTGGAAAAGTATAATGAGCTTTGTCAGAAACTTGATCAAGTATTGATGACAAACAACAATTTTCATTACCAGTACCTGGTGCCAGTAATAAAATAAGATTTGCAAATATCACCCTGCATTTTTTTCAGCTATTAACTAACATAAAATTGTGCGCTTCATGAAAATTATTTCGTAACTACCTGTTAAAAATTACCGTTTCTTGTTTTGCTCTTTTAGAAAAAGAAATCACTCCTTTTCTGGCGGGCATACTAAACACCGAGGCAACCGAGGGATACCAAGGTGGAGGAAAACAGGAGAGAAACGGGTATGAGGTGGTGTGTTCTTTTTATTATTTATTTATTGGTGTTTGAGGTCACATTTATCTGCACAACAGCTTATTGTGACCATGGCAGTTTTATGGATGGAGGAAACTAGAGTACCCAGGAGAACCACTGAGCAATGGCAAGCAACTGTGAGCTTCCCAACATACTACACAAGCATGGTTAGCCTTGTTCGAAGACAGGTGCACCAAGAACATGCAATATGCCTTAGTACACAGCATACCTTGCCCCCACATGGGTAGTGGGGGTGAAGTGTCTTGCCCAAGGACACAAAGCTGTTGCTGCAGGTGGGATTCGAACCGAGGATCTCTCGGCTTCCAGTCTGCACCTCTACCTACTGAGCTAATGCACCTCTGATGGTGTATTCTGATTATGTAAATAGATTTAAGCAGTACTAGTATGTGATTGGTTTTAATGCCATATTTGAGAATTATGGGTGCTGAAGTAATAAGAGTGCGCTGAAAAATCTTCCCTTTGGTATTTAGTAGGTAGCTTGGTAATGGTAAAGTGACTACACCTCAGTATGCAACAGTGTGAAAGCTGGCAGCCATCTTTAATATCGGGCCGCCACACCCAAAAAACACTCGTTCTCATCCGAAGGTGATAACAAAGGTACCCAAGAAGTTTCATGAAGATCGGTTCATAAATACAGCCTCCAGACTTAGCGTATTGACAGTTGCACTTACAGTGTATAACTAGCACTGATAAATTAAAGGTCATCTAATTTGCATAATTTCTGCAAGAGAGAAAAAACCTGTATTATACAGTATTTTTTGTGATGTACAGTTAAAACTAGAAGTCCTGTCACGAACTGTGCGCTTATCTAGGCTTAATTGCACGTATGAATTGCGCGCAATTGTCATATCGAATGGCATCCAAAGCACGGCAGGTTCTCCTGGTTACTTATAGCAAACACGGGCAATGTTTCTGCCAGTGGACCTCCGGGTTACCCGGAGGTCCATTGGCTGAAACACTGCTTGTGCACAGGCCATATTTACAGAATTTGATTGCCTTACTATGGTCATATCGCGTAGATTAACACGCATATCGACGTGCTATTTGTGCGCATTTCAGGACAGGACTTTTAGTTTTAACTGTATTCCATGTTACTAAACATTCATACAAAAATTTATTCAAATCAGAACTTTCATACAGAAGTTCTGTACAAAAAACTGATCGCACTAATTTTAGTACAAATTGGCTGCTAGTGGCCATCTTGAATTTCGAACTGCACCCAAAAACACTCGCTCTCATCCCACGGTGATAACAAAAGTACCCAAGACGTTTCGTAAAGATCGGTTCATAAATACGGCCACTAGCCTGAGCCGTATAGAAGTTGTGTACAAAAAACTGATTGGACCTAATTTTGGTACAAAATGGCCACTGGCAGCCATCTTGAATTTTGGATCGCACCCCAAAACACTCATTCTCGTCCCTAGGTGATGACAAAGGTATACAAGAAGCTTGGTGAAGATCCGTTCATAAATACAGCCCCTAGCCCAATCCGTATTGACATGTCATGATGTGTACTTACTGTGTATAGGTAGCACTGAATAAATCAAAGTTCATCTAATTTGCATAATTTCTGTACAAGAAAAAAACCTGTATTTTATGTGATGTATTCCATGTTACTAAACAATCATACAAAAATTTATTCAAATCAGAACTTTCATACAGAAGTTCCGTACAAAAAACTGATTGCAGTAATTTCAGTACAAAATAGCTGCCGGCGGCCATCTAGAATTTTGGACCCCCCCCCCCCCCCCCCCCAAACACTCATTCTAACATCATGGTGATAACAAAGGTACCCAAGAAATTTCGTAAAGATCGGTTCGTAAATACGGCCTCTAGCCCAAGTTGTATAGAAGTTCTGTACAAAAAACTGATTGTACCTAATTTCAGTACAAAATGGCCACTGGTAGCCATCTTGAATTTTGGACTGCACCCAAAATCATTCATTCTCATCCCAATGTGATAACAAAGGTACCCAAGAAGTTTCATGAAGATCAGTTCATAAATACTGTACAGCCTAGCCCGAGCCGTATTGACATGTGCACTTACTGGGTATACATTTAAGTAGCAGTGAATAAATTAAAGTTCATCTAATTTGCATAATTTCACAATGAGACAAAAACCTTATTATATGTGATGTACTCCATGTTACTAAACATTCATACAAAAAATTTATTCAAATCAGACCTTTCATACAGAAGTTCTGTACAAAAACGCTGATTGCACTAATTTCTATACAAAATGGCTGCTGGAGGCCATCTTGAATTTTGGACCACACCCAAAAACACTCGTTCTCGTCCCACGTGATAACAAAGGTACTCAAGAAGTTTCGTAAAGATCGGTTCATAAATACAGCCTCTAGCCTGAGCCGTATTGAATTGCTGTTCCCGAACAGACGGACAATGGGCCATGACATAACCTTAAATTTGACTTTCTCAAAGTTGAGCTAAAAATAGAGAGTATCCAGAGTATCACAAAACAAAAACCTATTTGTAAAGGACTCCTCCTTTCAAGGACAATGGGGCAGTGTTGGCATTCACCACCATGCTGCCTTGAGGCTGCATTTTGAATTCCTGTGTTTGTTGTTCTAATGAAATATTATTTTATTATTATCAGTTATGGTACAAATATGGTACCGATAGCACACTTTCAGGAACCGCTGATGTCTGATGTCGACTGTGTGTCAGTGCGTGAGGTGCAAACATACTTTTGGGGTTCTATACACCACATCCTTCATTTTGCTATATAATTTGTGGGAATTTATTTGGAATTTATAGAATTTCAGACTTGTAAATTTCATAGTATTGTTTTTGCCTTAGTTATGGTGCTTTATAAGTAATGGGCAATTTAGTTTGAAAAAAAGGGGTTCATGAATATTCAGTCACAGGAAGATTCAGCCCTCATAATTTTTCTGAGAATATTCGGTCCCCAATTTCATTCATGCCCCGACCCCTCTCTCCTGTTAGCCCATATAATGAACATCCCAAAAGACATTTTAATATCTAGATATTTATGTTTCTTCGCAACTTATTATGGACACAACTGGACACAGAGTCAAGGTAATTGTGTTTTACTGTCTTGAATTTCAAATTTTTTTGACGGGGTGGGGGGGGGGGG
Source organism: Pictodentalium vernedei (assembly GCA_031216915.1). Classification (NCBI taxonomy): domain Eukaryota; kingdom Metazoa; phylum Mollusca; class Scaphopoda; order Dentaliida; family Dentaliidae; genus Pictodentalium; species Pictodentalium vernedei. The sequence goes on from CM062296.1 coordinate 101,001,625, forward strand.
ATGTGCACCTGACCCCTCCACTGATGAGAGGGTCACACACCCTCTTGTCCTCGCCCCTATCTCACTGCTATGTGGCTCAGGTGATTCTGTGCATCATATTCTTTATTACCCGGCCCCACTCCCACTAGATATTACTCTTGCCCCTACATGTAACTTAGATTTCCTGGCTAAGCACCAGTACATAGTGGTAAACCAACATCAAATTGTGCACTTATGTCCAGTCGCTAACATACTGGAATAGTATAATGTGCTTTGTCAGAAACTTGATCAAGTATTGATGACAAACAGCAATTTTCATTACCAGTACCTGGTGCCAGTAATAAAATAAGATTTGCAAATATCACCCTGCGTTTTTTCAGCTATTAACTAAGTAAGATAAAATTGTGCGCTTCATGAAAATTATTTCGTTACTACCTGTTAAAAATTACTGTTTCTTGTTTTGCTCTTTTAGAAAAAGAAATCACTCCTTTTCTGGCGGGCATACTAAACACCAAGGCAAACTGAGGGATACCAAGGTGAATGAAAACTGGAGCGTCTAAACGGGTATGAGGTGGTGTGTTCTTTTTATTATTTATTTATTGGTGTTTAAGGTCACATTTATCTGCACAACAGCTTATTGTGACCATGGCAGTTTTATGGATGGAGGAAACTAGAGTACCCCAGGAGAACCACTGAACAATGGCAAGCAACTGTGAGCTCCCCAACATACTACACAAGCTGGGTTAGCCTTGTTCGAAGACAGGTGCACCAAGAACATGCAGTATGCCTTAGTACACAGCATACCTTGCCCCCACATGGGTAATGGGGGTGAAGTGTCTTGCCGAAGGACACAAAGCTGTTGCCGCAGGTGGATTCGAACAGAGGATCTCTCGGCTTGCAGTCTGCACCTCTACCTACTGAGCTAATGCACCCCTGATGGTGTATTCTGATTATGTGAATAGATTTAAGCAGTATAAGTATGTGATTGGTTTTAATGCCATATTTGAGAATTATGGGCACTGAAGTAATAAGAGTGCACTGAAAAATCTTCCCTTTGGTATTTAGTAGGTAGCTTGGTAATGGTAAAGTGACTTCACCTCAGTAAGCAACAGTGTGAAAGCCGGCAGCCATCTTTAATTTCGGGCCGCACCCAAAAACACTTGTTCTCATCCCAAGGTGATAACAAAGGTACCCAAGAAGTTTCATGAAGATCGGTTCATAAATACAGCCTCCAGCCTTAGCGTATTGACATGTGCACTTACAGTGTATAAGAAGCACTGAACAAATCAAAGTCATCTAATTTGCATAATTTCTGCGAGAGAAAAAAACCTGTATTATACAGTATTTTTTGTGATGTATTCCATGTTACTAAACATTCATACAAAAATTTATTCAAATCAGAACTTTCATACAGAAGTTCTGTACAAAAAACTGATTGCACTAATTTTGGTACAAAATGGCTGCTAGTGGCCATCTTGAATTTCGAACTGCATCCAAAAACACTCGCTCTCATCCCACGGTGATAACAAAGGTACCCAAGACGTTTCGTAAAGATTGGTTCATAAATACGGGCTCTAGCCTGAGCCGTATAGAAGTTGTGTACAAAAAACTGATTGTATCTAATTTTGGTACAAAATGGCCTCTGGCAGCCATCTTGAATTTTGGATCGCACCCCAAAACTCTCATTCTCGTCCCTAGGTGATAACAAAGGTACCCAAGAAGCTTGGTGAAGATCGGTTCATAAATACAGCCCCTAGCCCGAGCCGTATTGACATGTGTACTTACTGTGTACAAGTAGTACTGAATAAATCAAAGTTTGTCTAATTTGCATAATTTCTGTACAAGAAAAAAACCTGTATTTTATGTGATGTATTCCATGTTACTAAACAATCATACACAAATTTATTCAAATCAGAACTTTCATACAGAAGTTCTGTACAAAAAACTGATTGCAGTAATTTCATTTTCAGTACAAAATAGCTGCCAGCGGCCATCTAGAATTTTGGACTCCCCCCCAAAACACTCATTCTAACCCCATGGTGATAACAAAGGTACCCAAGAAATTTTGTAAAGATCGATTCATAATTACGGCCTCTAGCCCAAGTTGTATAGAAGTTCTGTACAAAAACTGATTGTACCTAATTTCGCTACAAAAAGCCACTGGTAGCCATATTGAATTTTGGACCACACCTAAAAACACTCATTCTCATCCCAAGGTGATAGCAAAGGTACCCAAGAAGTTTCATGAAGATCAGCTCATAAATACAGCCTAGCCCAAGCCGTATTGGCATGTGCACTTACTGGGTATACATGTAAGTAGCACTGAATAAATTAAAGTTCATCTAATTTGCATAATTTCAGCACGAGAAAAAAACCTGTATTAACCTGCTAAGTTTAAGTGATGTACTCCATGTTACTAAACATTCATACAAAAATTTGTTCAAATCAGAACTTTCATACAGAAGTTCTGTACAAAAAACTGATTGCACTAATTTCTGTACAAAATGGCTGCTGGAGGCCATCTTGCATTTTGGACCGCACCCAAAAACACTCGTTCTCGTTCCACGTGATAACAAAGGTACTCAAGAAGTTTCGTAAAGATCGGTTCATAAATACAACCTCTAGCCCGAGTCATATTGAATTGTTGTTCCCAAACAGACGGAAGCCCGAGTCGTATTGAATTGTTGTTCCCAAACAGACGGACAACGGGCTATGACACAACCTTAAATATGACTTTCTCAAAGCTGAGCTAAAAATGGGGAGTATCCAGAGTATCACAAAACAAAAACCTATTTTGTAAAGGACTCCCCCTTTCAAGGACAATGGGGCAGCATTGGCATTCATCACCATGCTGCCTTGAGGCTGCATTTTGAATTCCTGTGTTTGTTGTTCTTATGAAATATTATTTTATTATTATCAATTATGGTACAAATATGGTACCGATAGCACACTTTCAGGATCCGCTGATGTCTGATGGTGACTGTGTGTCAGTGTGTGAGATGTACACATACTATACACCACATCCTTCATTTTGCTAAATAATTTGTGTAAATTTATTTGGAATTTATAGAATTTCAGACTTGGAAATTTCATAGTATTGTTTTTGCCTTAGTTATGGTGCTTTATAAGTAATGGGCAATTTAGTTTGAAAAAAGGGGTTCATGAAGATTCAGTCACAGGAAGATTCAGCCCTCATACTTTTTCTTAGAATATTCGGTCTCAGTCGTGGTCGAATGTCATCACCTCTTGAGGTCAAATTCTCACAGAATTTTTTTTTTTTTTAAATATTCTATGCATTTTTTCTATTGTTTTATGTTAAGGATTTATGATTACTAATTATGACAAAATTACAAGTGCGATATGAAACAAACCTTAATGAAGCTGGAACAAAAAAAACCTTCCCAAAACAAGCTTTGAGAGGTTCTCAGCTCGAATCCCAATTGCGGCAACTGAAATAAGGCGTACTGCACATCGATGGTGCACTTGTCTTCAACCAATGCTAACCCTGCTTGCTTGGAGTTACAATGTTGAGAAGCTGACAGTTGCTTGTCATTGTTGCTCGGTAGTTCTCTCTGGGTGCTCTGGCTGGGTTCCTCCCCCAGTAAAACTGTTGGGTGGCCCTGGCTGTAAAAATTGTTGTTAAACCCAATAAATAAAGAAATCAAATTTGCTGAATCCAAGACCTTTGAATGATGGTTTTGATTGGGGTGTGTGTGTGTGTGGGGGGGGGGGGGGGGGGGTTATACAGTTGTGCCCACTTAATTGGATATATCTTAACTGTATACAGTTGAAACTAGAAGTCCTGTCCTGAATTGTGCGCTTATCTAGGCTTAATTCCGCGCAATTGCCATATCAAATGGCATCCAAAGCATGGCAGGTTCTCCTGATTACTCATAGTAAACACAGGCAATGTTTCTGCCAATGGACCTCCTGGTTACCCGGGGGTCCATTGGCTTAAACATTGCTTGTGCACAGGCCATATGTACAGAATATGATAGCCTTACTATGGTCATAACGTGTAGATTAACGCGCAAATCGACGTGCTATTTGTGCGCATTTCATGTTAGGACTTCTAGTTTTAACTGTATCCCTGTTAATAGAATATAATTTCCCAACACAAAACCATTTACCTCCAGTACAAATTTGACCTGGTAATTGAATATAGGTTATAGAGTAATCTCCTGTTAATTGAATAAAAAATCTTGTAACATGTTGAGAAATTGCCCTGACTCTTCCCAGTTTTCCTTTGGTTATAGACCAATTTGGCCTCAGTACATTCAATACAGGCATTTAATCTATTATATCTTGTTTGACAGAGCTCATGGAACTCTGTCAAACAAAATATAATAGAATAAATGCTAAGTTTATCTCTGGAATACAGGAAAGTGACACAATCCCTGTTAATTGAATACTCCTGCTAATTGAATAATGTTATTGGCAAAGTGGCTCTTCAATTAACAGGGTTCACTGTACAGCAAAAACAAATATCACAAACTAATAATGAAACTATGTACTTGTGAAATTTTCATGTGGTCATTCTACAAAATGTTTTAGCTGGTACTATACAGTTTTGAAGGTTAACAGGCTCAGTACTTAGAGGTGAAGGCTGTAAGCCAAAGGGTCCTCTATCAAATACCACCTGTGGCAACCACTTTGTTTACTTGGGCAATACACTTCATTCCCACTGCCCACGTAGTGCCATTGCGTACCAAGGCATACTGCATGTCAATCGTACACTTGTCTTCAACCAATGCTAACCCAGCGTGTGTGCTGTTTGTACGTTAGATGTTTGTAATTGCTCTGTGGTTCTCTCTGGCTTTTCCCACAGGTAAAACTGTCCGACATGAAGTGACCCTGGCTATCGAAGTGTCATTAAACCCCAATAAATAAATCAATAAGAATCATGTGTCCCTATTCTGGAGAACAGTTTGGGGCAAATTGCCAAAGGATGGTTTGGGTTAGATTAGTATCCAGTTTGGGTCAAATTGTTGGAGGACAGTTTGGATGCAATTCTCACGAATTCCAGTCACTTTGGCCCCCGTCATTACAGCCTCAGGTCAATTCAGCCCCAATTTACCAGGTCATTTCGGCCTCTTTAAATATTTTCAAATATTGTTTGAATTTTAACATTTTTCTATTTAATTTTTTTTCAACATATATATCTCTCAATTAGATATTCAGGTATACATGATATATGTCTAGTAGATTTTCTTTCATGATGAATAAATAAAAGAAAAGTTTCAGCATGTCGAAGATGCACATGGACTATGTGGGATTTGAAATCACTTGTGACCTGAATAATTTTATTTGCTTATGAATCTATGAGAGCCGGAAGCGAGGGTAAGTAATGTGATTTGGTTTGAGTGTACTCCTTGGAAGTGGGGCACTGGGATCAGACCCCCATGGACATCGAACTGGAAGGGGACTAGGAATTGCACATAACTACAAGGATTCTGCTATGTGTTTTAGAAAATGTGGACATATTTATGGTAGTATCAAAGTCGCAGTTTGGTGGTTGTTTCAGAAAAAAAAAAAGAAAAAGAAACCCTGTGAACCTCAAACTGGAAGGTGACTAGGAATTGTGCATAACAATATGAATAAATGACTGCATATTCCGGTACTTTGCAAAATTTCAAAGTAAAATAATTTCTCCTTTCTATACAGATAGCATCTTAAATGTATGTAAAATTGAACACATGGATAATTTTTAATGTCATGTATAACTGTTCAGTACACTGTGTAAATACAAATAACTGAACATTACTTAATAAAGGTAATTACCCATTATTTCTAAACATGAACTATGCACTGATCTTTATAGATCTCTACACTTAAAATGGTGCCGAAATGACCAAGGGACCAAAGTGGCTAGGACAGAGATGACTTTGAGGTCAAATTGACCAGAGGACGAAATGACTTGGGAGCCGAAGTGATTGGATATCATTCTAACAGATGAGAGACGTTAATTAGGCCCTATTACAGAACACATTGAATGTGAATTTACTGCAGAGATAATTGCTCGACGATATATTATATTAATATTTTTTCAATAAATATCGAACAATCTATTAATATTTTTTTTAAGAATTATTTTCAGGAGTTAAAACGAATATCGTAGTGTATCTAAAATATCCTAACAGATGTGTACTGCTTTTCTTTTGGATGATTCTTCCCTGGGCCTAGTTCTCCCCAGGCTGAAGATTCCCCCAGTTTCCGAAAAAAGATGACATGCCATTTTTAATGGCGGTAAATATCCAAAAGGGTTATTATTTTCCAATTTTTAGTTTTTGAAACTACGAAGCACTGTTCAGAAATACAGATGCACCAAAAAGTAACACATTATTACTTTGTTTTGGTTTCTAACGGGATTGAAAGCAACCTATCAGTATCACTTTTTCGAATTACACCCATTTCGTCTGCTAACCAAATCGTCCGCTGCAATTTTACCCAAGTCGTCCTCTACAATTATACCCAACACGTCCGAAACTCGTTCGCTGGGGGAAAGTATTCAAGTATTGCATTTTGAATCATTTTTTATTTATATAATAATTTTATTGTATAATTTATTGTATATTACCTATTGTAATATATCTTAATGCACCTCCATTGTAATATATCTTAATGTACCTCCTTGCATTAACTTTCATATATGTGTATGAAATTCTGAAAACAGAAATGTCAGAACAAAATAAACTATCCAGCCATCTAATAAATTTTAATTACTGTTTATTCAATGGATTACCAATAAAAATTATATTATTACAGTAAAAGTTCTTAAAGTATATGTACGTTATATTAGGTTCCACAACATAATCTTATAATTTTGCAATTTTTCATTGAAGAGCTCCACCGGCACCTTACAGTGAATAATTGCAAAATTATTAGCATAAGTATTATAAGAATTAATTATATTAAGAAATGCAACAAAATTTGTTATGTTAAGTTCTGCAACATAATCTTATAATTTTGCAAGTATTCATCGAGGCGCACCGTCGCTTTACAATGAATAATAGCAAAATTATTAGCAAATGTATTATAAGAATTAATTATATTAAGAAACGCATCAAAATTTATGGTTTATTAAATTCTGCAACATAATCTTTTGCAATTATTCTTGGAAGAGCATCACCGGCACTTTACAATGAATAATCACAAAATTATTAGCAAATGTATTATAGGAATTAATAATATTAAGAAACGCATCAAAACGTGTTATAATTATATTAAGAAATGCATCAAAACTTGTTATATTAAGTTCCATAATATAATCTTATAATTTTGCAATTATTCCAGGGGGAGGGGGGTCCTGGGACCAAAAATTTGCAAGACGTGATGTGGGGGGTGGGCGAGTCTCTTGAGTGCACCAAAAATGTGCATTTCCAACTTGTGCAATTTTTTAAAAACATATCAATATATCAGCCAATATATGACATCATTTGTGTTTCAAACCTTAAAGATGATGTTGTACATCACACTCTTAACATAAATACAACATCAGGAGGCTTTATATGTGAGAATATTGGGCTTAATCTGGGGAAATGTCACACGTTAGTAGGGGGTGGGTGTCTTGTTCGAAATGTAGAAAATGTGCAGACATATTTTCCTTGACAAGCGGACGACTCGGCTTGCGGACGAAACGTCCGTATACCCTTTTGTCAAGCAAACTTTTCCTTACTTTTACAACACCTTAACATTCGGATATTCAACAACTGAGTTTCTGTTCATCTTGATATTTCACGAGATACGTGTCAGTGCATATATCTGTATACAATCGCACCAATATAAGAACAATTATCAGTTATATTATCGGTTATATGTACGTTTTTTTCGATTGAGGTTATCACTGGCAGACAAGCTGCAACGAAATCAGGACTGAGAGTTCGATCTGAAATGACGAGATCATCAGCTGAGCATATTGACAAAATTCCAGAAGGACAGAACTCGAGTAATAATAGTAACACTTTGGCCGGCCGCTGATTTGTCGCGGTTCTCGGTTGAGAAGGCTTGGTTACCCCTGAAGTGTAGATATGTAGGCCAATGTATCACGCAAAGCTTTGAGGCGAAACAAAAAACATTTGATTCCCAGAGGGGGACAGGCCAATTGCAATTGTATGGGCAATTCGACACCGGAAGTTTCGTGGTTTTTTCACTGAAATTTACTGTCCACTTCAAAAATCACATTGACGGCTATAGAGAATTCTGTTCTGGAACACATTTATCTGACTGGGTATGCGGAACCCTTTGCGGGCCTACGGCCCGCTTGGGGTTCCTATCAAGCCTTCTGGGAGATAGGATTCCGTATGTGATTATGATGTATCTGGTTATCCTTCGGGAATTCCAAATGACCTGTTATCTCACATTGTTGTTGTTCTTAATGCTAAACACATTGAGATGTTATCAAGCAATTACGTGAAACATGTTTCAAATAGTGAACCTGTTTGTAAATCGCTAACAAGGATGTTAATTAATAAATAAAAACTAACTTTGTTATTAGTCGGGTTCATTGATGATGTACACATTTGGACCCTCACATCACAAATCGAATTCTTAATCAAAACTCAGAAGATCAGTTCTCATCAATGGAAACCCAATCTGTGAACAACACGTCGTACTTCAGTGAGTGATGCCCTTCAAAATTTCAATTCACCAATCAAAAGTTGCAAATCTTCCTTCAGTCTGTACATAAAAGACACAGGAACAGAATTCTCAGCAACATTTGCATGTTCTGAATATCACGACAGTATAGAATAACGGATGACACACAAGATTTTTTAATCACAGTTCATAACTTTAAGGTATTATATTATTTTTCATATGTTAGATTTTGTCATGCAGAATGTCGAAGGTCGAGTTTGTTTAACAAATTTAAAAGGTATTTTATCAACCTAGCAAACGATATGTCTTATTTATTTTCGATTACACATATTTATTGATATATATATTGACAACACCAGAAAACTACCATTATAAAATAGGAAACACTAAAGGAATCCAATCTTTAATGGACGAAACTCGTGAAAAATGTCTATTTCAAACAGCCTGTGTATTGGGATTCACACAACAGGAAGGTGGTAAACGAGGACAAGGTGGCTTGTAGTGGGAGTGGGAAGAAGGTGGGGTGCAGTGTCCAAAATAGATTCAGTGTGTTAGGTAAATTCGAGAATTCTGAGGAGCAGGTTGGGTCTGAAGAGGTGGAGGTGGAGGTAGGCATGGGGGTTAGTGTGGCGAAGTGCAAGATTGCGAGCCAGCCCAGTGGGGACAGAGGTGGTAACAGGGGTAGTAGGGGTAGTAGGACAGGAAAGGACAGGAAGAGGCAGTTGGTGGTTGCAGGGAGTAGTATAGCGCGGGGGGTGGATAGGGTGGTGTGTGGCCCCGACAGTGTCAACAGGACCAAGTTGTGCTTTCCGGGGGCTAAGGTGGAGGACCTAAGGGACAGGGTGAGTTGATCAGTAAAGGGGTCAGGTCCAGACCCAGTGGTTGTTGTACACGTGGGGACCAACAACGTCAGGGAGAGAAAATCAGTTCAGCTTATTGACACTTACAAGGACTTAATAACTCAACTCGATGCCAAGAATGCACAGGTAGTGGTTTCGGGGCTTCTCCCAGTACTAGGTGGTGGGGGCGAGCGTAATTCGCGGATCATTGGGACCAACGAGGAATTGGGGGAATATTGTAAGGAACTTGGGATAACCTTTGTAGACAATTGGGGATCGTTTTGGGGCAGAGATGACCTATATGGAAGGGATGGTCTCCATCTTAGCCCAAGGGGTACAGAGGTTTTAGGAAGAAATATGTTGCAGGTGGTGGAGCCTTTTTTGGTATAGGGAGGGGAGGGGGGCGGTGAAGGGGGGAATAATCACAGAAAATGTGCCACGAACCATAGGTGTAAAAAATGGAACAATGGGGATAAGTAAAAGGGATCAAAAATGCAAATCAATAGGAATAACTTCCCGAGGAAAGCACAGGCACACAAAGTAGGATATACAAACATACAGGGACTAGATAATAATGGGACCAGTAGGCGGAAGCCAATGAACCTTGACACCCTGAAAGTGGGTTATAGCAACATCCAGGGTCTCCACCGAAAAGTAAGTGAAATTGCTACATTGATTGAGGCAGATGAGTTTGACGTCATGGGCTTAAGCGAAACGTGGGTAAGACACGAGGAACGGGTAGACCGAGTAAGGGGGTACGTATGGATAGGTGTGGGGCGAACGGAAGGCCAGAAAAAGGGGGAGGGGTAGGCATGTACATTAAAGAGGATTTAAAACCATCGCTGATCACAGACCTGGAAAACATCAGCACCCCGACTGAGGTATCGAAAGAAATTGGATGGGTAAGGATCAGTCTGAAAAACAAAAGTATTGCCCTTGGGGTTGTGTATTGTGCGATGGAGGGAAGCAAACCCGAATGGAATGATTCGATATAGTCAACACTAAGGTCCAATATCACCGAATTACAAAACAAGGGGTTCGGTATAATTCTGATGGGTGACTTTAATGGCCACATAGGTAATGATGAAGAAGGCATAGAGGGTGGGGACAATAAAGTCAACAGGAGTGGAAGGAAGCTGTTGAACTTCACAAACGAGCTCGGTCTGAAGATTCTGAACAGGGACGCGAGGTGTAAGGGGAAATGGACCTGGGAGAGGAACGACAGAAAATCAATAATCGACTACATCCTCACTGATATTAATGTATGGAGGGAGGTGATAGGGGTAGAAGTGGATGATGAGGGTAAAATGGAGGTGGATAGTGATCACAACTTGATTACAGTGACGATCAGAGCCAAAACTCTAGTAAAAAGCAAAGGAAGCTCTAAGGAGATTTGGGAACTCAAAACAGATGCTGACTGGGCGAAGTTCAATGAAAAACTGAAACCAAAGCTTGCATCCGTACCCAACAGGGGCAGTGTCCAGAAGATGGCCGACGTCATAGTTAATAATAATAACTAGATGGTGCCATTTGTGTGCGAAGCACACTATAGTATATCCCCGCATTTGCACTTTCCTTTTTGGTTAGTGCAGGATACAGACTTGGATAAAAAGGCTTCACGCATGTGTGTGATTTAAAATGATAAAACAGTATTTAATTTCCTTCTGAAGACTCACATGTGAAACTACTTCAATATTTCAAACAAGATACCTCACCCAACATGATGTATAAAGGGTAGTGTTCTGATCACATCATTGTCACATGATTTAAAAACCACTTGGACCCAAATCAAAATTCCAAAACCTTCATGCACATCTACAGATGCTATCTGAACATGTTAACATGGTTTAAACGTTTCAAATTCAATACCCTAAGAACCTTTGAGCGGACAAAGATTTTCTAAGGATAAAAGTGGTTCCACTGGAACCACCTGGAACAAAATCAAAATTCCGAAACCTTCATGCACATCTACAGATGCTATCTGAACATGTTAACATGGTTTAAATGTTTCGAATTCAATACCCTAAGAGCCTTTGAGCGGACAAAGATTTTCTGAGGGTAAAAGTGGTTCCACTGGAACCACTTGGACCCAAATCAAAATTCCGAAACCTTCATGCACATCTACAGATGCTATCTGAACATGTTAACATGGTTTAAAAGTTTCGAATTCAATACCCTAAGAGCCTTTGAGCGGACAAAGATTTTCTAAGGATAAAAGTGGTTCCACTGGAACCACTTGGACCTAAATCAAAATTCCGAAACCTTCATGCACATCTACAGATGCTATCTGAACATGTTAACATGGTTTAAACGTATCGAATTCAATACCCTAAGAACCTTTGAGCGGACAAAGATTTTCTAAGGATAAAAATGGTTCCACTGGAACCACTTGGAACCAAATCAAAATCCCGAAACCTTCATGCACATGTACTGGTGATACCTGAACACATTAGCATAGTTTAAACATTAATGCAAGTGAATGTAACACCGGACGGACGTACGGACGGACGTACGTACGTACGTACGGACGGAGATAACGACAATATCCCCGACGAAAGCGGGGATAATAAATAATAATTGATTTTGTAAAAGCGTAAAACCACGAAGAGTGCCCTAAAACGCTTCACAGAAATAAAATACACTTTTCTGAAAATAAAGAGTCACATGTTTCAGTTTCCTCTAGAGAGGTTCAGGAGAATGCTTCAGTAAATAGGAAAGTTTTAAGATTTCTTTTGAAGATGTTAATAGTTTCTGAATTTCTGACACTAATAGGCAACGCATTCCACAATCTTGGACCCACGATGGAGAACACACGATAGTTGCGAGCCTGGTGGAGGCAGGAAAGGAAAGTGTAGGAAAGGTCAGGGTGCCAACACGGGAACTTGGGTACAGAGTGAACGAAGAACTGAAAAGGGCCATAAAGGTAAGAAAAGCTAAACGTGCTGCATACAGGAGAAGTAGAAAACTTAAGGGGGCGGAAAGCATTGAGGCCACAGTTGCTAAGGAAGAATACCACCAAGCACGAAATAAAGTGAATAAGATTAAAGACGATAATCGGAGAGTACGAAATAGCAGTCTTATTAGGACGATAAGAACGACAGGGGGGGTCGAGTTCGAACGTATTTTTGGTAATGGGAGAATAAACGTAACAAAGGAAGTAACCCACAGAGTATTAAAGTAGATGGCAGAGTTACAGACGAGCAAGATCAAGTCGCATCAAAACTAGTCAAGCACTGGGAAAAGGTAAACGATAAGCGATGGGGCATGGGGAGCCCACCAGAGTGTCCGAATCAGGTCGAGGAAAACCTATCGAGCTTCGTGTGCAGCGAAATTAAAACGGACGAGGTGCGAAAGGTGATATCAAAATTAAGGGATGGAAAATCGGGAGGAGTGGATGAAATTCCTAACGAGTTTATCAAAAAAGGGGGAGAGGAACTCGTGGAAAGCCTAACTGTCCTATTCAATCTAGCCATAGAAAATCAAGAGGTCCCAAAGGAGTGGAGAGAAAGTAAAGTGATATTTATTCACAAAAGGGGGAAAAAGACGTTTTGGATAACTATCGAGGGATCTCTGTCAGTAGCAACATTGGAAAGGTTTTCTGTAAAGTCCTGTATGGGAGACTAGAGGAGGTGATTGAGGAGAAGGGTTTTTTTAGGAGAAATCCAGAATGGCTTCAGGAAGGGAAGGAGAGTTACTGGCCATCTTTTCACACTATCCCAAATGATAGAATCCGCGAAAGCAAAAAAGAAAAAGATGTTTATGGCCTTTTTGGATATCAAAAAGGCATACGATAGAGTATGGAGGGAAGGTATGTGGCGCAAGCTGGAGGCTATGGGCTTAGGAAGCGAGTTTGTTGGAATTATGAAAGCATTATATAAAGATGTACAGAGTGAACATAGCCTGGGAAACATTACAACGAAACGTGTGCCTATGGAGATAGGCCTAAAACAGGGGTGTATCCTTTCGCCGATCCTGTTTGCATTGTACATCAAAGGTTTAGGAGATGAACTCCTGTTTAGGAGATGAACTCCTGCGTAGCGAGGAGGGGGTAGCAGTTGGGGACTTGAAGATCCCAGGGCTATTTTTGCAGATCATATGGTTCTAGTGTCAGAAAGCGAAGAGGGGCTAACGAAAATGCTGGGAATTGTTGGGAAATATGGGAGCAAATGGAGACTCGAACTTAATGAAAGCAAGAGCAAAGTTATACCTGTGGGCCGCAAAGTGGACCCCACTCGAAGGTGGAGAGTGGGTGAGTTCTGCATTCCGGAAGGGAGCAGCAAACTTCTCAGTGTGGGAGAGACAGGTGATTACGAGTATTTGGTGGTAAATATAAACATTACAGGAAGAGGCACCTACCGGAACCACACAAATAAATTGATTCTGAAGGGGAAGCGAATCCTTAACCAAATGAAACTTATAGGGAGAAACAGTTTCAATAAGGTTTTCGTGGGGAAAACCATTTGGGAAATGGTGGGGCTGCCAAGTATAACATACGGTACGGAAGTGGTACCCCTAAACCAGACGTCCGTAAAGAGCTTGGAAATCCTGCAGAACGATGCAGGCCGATGGATAACGGGGTCGAGTAAAGCCGCAGCTCTAGAAGCAATCAGGGGTGAGCTTGGGTGGATGAGGATCAAGGATCGGATAGACTTGTTGAAGCTCGGTTATCTTAATTATTTGGTAAATCTCCCCGACAGCCGATGGTGTAAAGTAATGTTTCTGGGAATTTTCAACTCAAATATCAAAACGGGGTGGATGGTCCAAGTGAGGGAGCTAGCAGAGAACTACTCATTGGAGATCTCGGACCTGGAGGTTGGGGCAAACCAGGGTATAAAAATCGTCAGAGAAAGGGTCATGGAGGATTGTAATCGTAATTGGCGAGAGGGGGTCAAATCAAAGAGGTCTTTGGGTGGCCTGCGAGATAAAGAGAAGCCAGGTTTTGAAGAGTACCTTGATGGCACGTTTGGGGGGTCACTGTTGTTCAAGCTGAGGTCGCGATCCCTGGAGCTGAGGGGAAAAATTGGGAAAGACGGTGAAAGGGAGTGCCAGATGTGTAACTTGGACATGGTGGAGACCCTGGAACACTTTCTTCTAGAATGCCCAAAGTATCAGTCTAAAAGAATTAGATTCACTGGGAGTATAATGGGGAAGTGGGATGGGAGAATGAAGGACATGTGGTTAGGGGGGGGGGGGACTCAAAGGAGAGGGTTAATATGCTAATTGGAGAGATTGGGAAGAATGGGACAAGTGATATTATCAAGCAGTTCGTCTCCGAGTGTTGGGAGGAGAGGAGAAGCGTGGGAATAGGGAAGCAGTTGGGAGTACAGGGGTAACCATGGCTTTCTCGTCCGAGAACCGCGACAAATCAGCGGCTGGCCAAAGTGTTATTATTATTATTATACTGGGGTATGGAGTTTGTAGAAAAATTGGTTTCGTCGACAAATGGTTGCCGATTGTGGTGGATATGATTCAGTTCTGAAGCGTTTTCAATATTTCCACTAAAAGAATATTGAAATGATCCGGTTGGATCTTGAGATGATGTGTTATAATGAACAATTTTGCTACAACTTCCATCGTAGTGTTTTGAATATGTCAAGTCCAAAGGGGCAGTACAATAATTGTTTCTGTCGTCTGTGGCAGAAATAGAGTTGAACTGAGGCTGACGTCCATACGCGTTATTCTGTATATGAAACATGCCTAAACTAAATGTAGGCCACTTCATAGGCATTGGATAACCAAGGCCTTCTCATACGAGAAACGCGACAAATCAGCGACCGGCCGAAGCGTTATTATTAATATAGAAACTGCGATATGGCATAAAAATATCTGTGTCATGTCTTGGCGAATGATTCTTGAAAATATTCAAACTGAAAGTAAATAAAATTGTTAACAGGTGAGTGAAAACCTTTACGAATAACGTGTGAAAACCACTATTGCCTGATACATGAATATTAGAAAGAAAATCTTCACCCAAACAAGTTTGATATTTCATATGAAGAACAGGTACTACCCATCGGATATCGTAACCAGTAAAACACCCTGCCTCATCACCTATACTATCTCATATATGTATACGCAAATACTTCGATTACCTACAAGGAATGGCATGATGATAATAATAATAGTCCTACGATGGGCAGCTGATTTATTGCAGTTCTCAGGTAAGAAGGTCTCGATGACCCCTTAGCTCCAGATGCCGTCCTATCCCCACGCCACCTCTCTCCTCCGAACATAACATTCCGTACTTCAATCTTCCCACTTTCTCCGATAAGCATTCTAAGCCTCTCCTTTTTGTATGGTGTATGGAAAATGGTGACAGGCTCTTTCGTTTAGAAGGTGGAGAAGGAAATTGCACATTGTAAGTACCTCGCTTATTTGCATTCACCTAACAACGTAATTTGGATAGTTGTATATTGTTAGAAAACGTTTGTTGGCTTTTCATGATTAATGAGGATGCCTGGCGACACACTAAATGCCACATTATACATAATTTATTAACACCTCAATTGCACCATGACAAAACAAACTATTTCAACGAATGTGTGTTTGATATGGAAATAGAAAAGGTGAATAATACCTACTAATCTTTTCAAAATTCAGATTAAAAAAGAAATGCACCGAGCGCAATAGGTGCCCTCACTCCGACTCATAACAAAAAACATACCTTTGCTTATTGGTGTTTAGAGTCACGTTCAGCATCTTTGGGTATCCCATTGTCACAACATAGGAATGAAGTGAAATGATAATATTTTATACCTATGTTGCCCAATTTAGAGGACTTCTACCACAAGCGTTGGTTCCGGGTCCTATTTTACGAGAAATGTGGAACTCTTGTATACCACAACAAAAAGAATAGCTCCACTTCTCGGCGTTCCCATTGGGAGAAAAGGCACACATACAAAAACTGACACACTCAAAGTTCCCGACAAAGAAACTATGCTTATTGTTATAATTGTTTTTTGTTTCGCGCATGCATTGCCACTTCATGCCAAAGAGATGTTTTTACGAAATGCATGCCGGTTGAAAGGGGGGGGGGGGGGTGGGCTGAGAAGGAGCTAGGCTATTTTTTATTCAATGTTTTCCTTTGAAATGAGTTTAGTTTCAAAGGATTTCAAGCCATTTTATGAAATACAAAAATCACCAACTAATTTTTGATGGAGTAGGAATATTTCGGGAGGGGGTTGGGGGCGTATAAAATCCTTGACAAATTTCTTTTAAACAAGAAAACCCGAAACTTCTCTTAATTCATACACCCAAAAAGAGGGGGACTGCCACAGTAGGGTGATACTTAAAGCAGAGGAGATCCCGTTGATGCATTTGCCTTGCTTTTTATATATTAATCCTTCTGCAATAAAAATACTCTGTGAATTTTACAACTTTCTACTAGTTAGGGAATACCTTAGAACGGTTTGAGTTTACCTGAAGTAGAATAATTTGATGATTACGCCACATTAAAGCACCGACACACCTATTTTTACTTACTGGGGTCCAATAGCCTTGTCCAAAGAATATGCCTAAAGATTACTCTTGTACGACCATCTCGCGTGTTTGTAACGATTCATCCGATGTCACGTGAGAACGGGCCATATAAAAAGTTACAAGAGATTAAGATGGAAACGAAAACAACTGAGGAGTAATATACTGCTTAAAAAATTAAAATTTGTTACTTATAAAATATCCAAATACCTTTCTCTTCCCTGGCAAGAAGGATCTGTGCTGTTAGTACCAAAGTTGTTTTCCATCCTTTGTTCACCCAACGACGAATCCCTGGAAAAAATGGTTTCTTGTTAATTAATCATAGTCTTATAAAAACAAAAGTATAGTAGAACAATTCAGTGATAATACGATTACGTTTTAAATACACCTATTAGTTTCGATAGCTTTAATGAATGCATTGTTAACATATTACGAAATTTTGTGGTGCGCAAAATAGCAAACATAGCATTTAATAGCGCTGTCATCAGTTTGGGTAATGACCTACCACATCAATAATCATAGATTTCTTGTTGGAGCAATATACCATTTGACTATCAACAACAACAACAACAACAACAACAACAACAATACGCGACAGAAAGTTTACAATACGTATCACCTTACTTTACGGATCAGTCAACCGGAATACAAGAAGAGACATAAACCTTGTTCACTTTTTTCTTATCCATTTCCGAAAACTTTTATTGTAGTTAAACCAATAACTGGCAAAAATATGTTGTGTGAATCCCAATACACAGGCTGTTTGAAATAGACATTTTTCACGAGTTTCGTCCATTAAAGATTGGATTCCTTCAGTGTTTCCTATTTTATGATAGTAGTTTTCTGGTGTTGTCAATATATATATCAATAAATATGTGTAATCGAAAATAAGTAAGACATATCGTTTGTTATGTTGATAAAATACCTTTTAGCTGAAATGTGCGTTGTTTTAAAATTGTTAAACAAACTCGACGTTCGACATTCTGCATGACAAAATCTAACATATCAAAAGTAATAATACCTTAAAGTTATGAACAGTGATTAAAAAATCTTGTGTGTCATCCGTTATTCTATACTGTCGTGATATTCAGAACATGCAAATGTTGCTGAAAATTCTGTTCCTGTTTCTTTTATGTACCGACTGAAGGAAGATTTGCAACTTTTGATTGGTGAATTGAAATTTTGAAGGGCATCACTCACTGAAGTACGACGTGTTGTTCACAGATTGGGTTTCCATTGATGAGAACTGTTCTTCTGAGTTTTGATTAAGAATTCGATTTGTGATGTGTGAGTCCAAATGTGTATATCATCAATGAACCCGACTAATAACGAAGTTATTTTTTATTTATTAATTAACATCCTTGTTAGCGATTTACAAACAGGTTCACAATTTGAAATATGTTTCACGTAATTGCTTGATAACATCTCAATGTGTTTAGCATTAAGAATAACAACAATATGAGATAACAGGTCATTTGGAATTCCCGAAGGATAACCAGACACACCATAATCACATACGGAATCCTATCTCCCAGAAGGCTTGATGGATGACTCCCGGTTTTTCCAAACTAAACTGTTGGAGCTTTCTCCACTCCTTTTTGTAACCGCTATGGTCATATACCGGGACCGCTACCAAACCGGCGTTGCTGTTTGGTTTTCTTTTTTCTTCTTCCCTTAAATTTGCCATCGCACAACATTATATTCTGGCTCGCCACCATGGTGGGAATCAAACCTCTACCATCGCCAAGCTGGAACCGAATAGAGCCCACTCTCTAGTAGTCTTACTGGCGTTGAGGGATTGATTATTGACAATCTATCACTCCACCGCAAACTGCCGGGAATTCTCACCACGTGCATACCCGCTCAGACCCCATTTGAGGCAATAGGAAGCTAGGCCTGTGTGAGCCAAGTGAAATAAAATGAGGCCAACCGGGTCGCAAGGGATTTGTAAATCCTACATCGTCCTTGCGCGCCTTCGGCGCCCTAAAACCTTTCATTCATCAAGAGCTCTCAAGGTTCCCCCAAATCTTTGTATTCTTTTAGTTTAGTTTAAATAATATTTATTTGTGAACAGAAGTATGAATACAAAAACAATGGTG
This sequence comes from Pictodentalium vernedei, assembly GCA_031216915.1. Taxonomy (NCBI): domain Eukaryota; kingdom Metazoa; phylum Mollusca; class Scaphopoda; order Dentaliida; family Dentaliidae; genus Pictodentalium; species Pictodentalium vernedei. The sequence goes on from CM062296.1 coordinate 101,020,613, forward strand.
GAATGAGTATCATGAACAATAACGTGATTCAGACTAGACATATGGCGGGATTCGACAGCAAGCATTATTGATTTTGTAAACCGTCTCAGGGTCACAATTTCACCCTGCAATAGATTGGAACAATTTCAACTTCCGATGTGTTGGCGAAAGGAGATCAAATAAACAGGAAGACTGTTAACTGAAGTAATTGAGGGGAAGGAATGCTCGGGAAGAGTTGATAGCAACTCAGTCACACGTAAAGTGAATATTTTACTTTCCACTAGCAGAGCCGTGGTGAATATTAATTGAGTATACACCGCATTCTGCTGGGTAGTAAGTTGATGACACGTGCTTCTTGTGTGAAAGGCAAAGTCCAAATCGTTACACGCAACTGACATATCGAACACACGTGTGGAGCAAGTTACCAAGCGCAACACTCTCTGTAATAATAATAATAACACTTTGGCCAGCCGCTGATTTGTCGCGGTTCTCGGACGAGAAGGCCTTGGTTACCCCTGAACTCCCAACTGCCTCCCTGTTCCCACGCTTCTCCTCTCCTCCCAACATTCGGGGACGAACTGCTTGATGACATCCCTTGCCCCATTCTTCCCAATCTCTCCGATTAGCACATTAAACCTCTCCTTTGAGTCTCCCCCTAACCACATGTCCTTCATTCTCCCATCCCACTTCCCCATTATACTCCCAGTGAATCTCATTCTTTTAGACTGATACTTTGGGCATTCTAGAAGGAAGTGTTCCAGGGTCTCCACCATGCCCAAGTTACACATCTGGCACTCCCTTACTCCGTCTTTCCCAATTTTTCCCCTCAGCTCCAGGGATCGCGACCTCAGCTTGAACAACAGTGACCCCCAAAGGTGCCATCAAGGTACTCTTCAAAAATGATCCAATAGGAGAAACTAATAAATATATGCAGATAAGTACAACTGTTGCATCTAATCGGTTGTCACGTGGCATTAATCAGGGGAATGGGTAGATGAAGGCGGCGTCCTCAGTAATATCATAAACTGATAAGAGTAACAGTTGGTCTAAGAATCGATATGTTGTGACGGATGTTGTAGAACGATTCAGGTGACAGGAGGTGGCAGAATATTGAGTGGCGTTAGGGAAATATGACAGTAACTTGAGGGTCTTAGGTTGATAGGGAGCTTTTTCGGAATCATAAAGGCACTGTACATAGATGTGTAGAGTGAACTCTGCCTGAGAAACAAATAGGGCCCCAAGGGAGATGGACCATAAGCAGAGGTGCAGGTTGTCACCGATTTTGTTTTCCCTTATCTATCAAAGTTGTAGGAAACGAGCTGCAAAAGTGTCACTGGCCTTCCCACTAATCTATACTTTAACAAAAAGTATGTTTAAAGATATGTGCTTGAAATTCTAGGATTCGTCCTGTATAATTATGTGACGTAAGAGTCTTGAGGTTGTGTAACTTCACGCTGAAAACGACAATACATTGCAAAGCGATATGATACCGATGATATATTATTTTTTTCGTGTTTAAGGTCATATATTTCTGCCCAATGGCTAATCATGATTACGACAGTTTACGGGTGGAGGAAGCCGGAGTACTCAGAGACCCACCGAGCAACGGCGAGCAACTGCCAGCTCCCCAACATACTAACTCCACATAAGTAGTGTTAGCATTGGTTGCAGACAGGTGCACCATCGACGTGCAGTACGCGTTAGTACACAACGCCGCCGTGCCCAACATGATGGCAATATGGGTGAAGTGTCATTCCCGGTTGCCAAAGGTGGGATTCGAACCGGGGACCTCTCGGCTTGCAGCTTGAACCTCTACCTACAAAGCCATCGCGCCCCTACGGTGATAAATGAAAATGGTTTGCATCGTTAGTTTATCAAGAAAATATCATTCTTACGATTGTGGACCGTCGACTTTGACAACGACCAGAAAACGATTAAGAATAGTAATTCGAAGGAAAACCCAAGGAGAGGCGCGATTGTCGTCGCCCGGAGTGCATATATTTCTGGTATTTGTAAGCATTTGAGACATTGGTGGTGTTTACATACATTACAGGTGGGGATGTCAAATAAGCCCTCAGAATTGTATGCAAGTTGTCATGAGTGGTCGCCTGAAAGGTGTATTCTGCTGTAGTTGAAGAGCTCAACGTTACGTCTTTTGGAGTACGCAATGTATGAAAGCGAGAAGGAAATTATAGATTAAATTATCGTCGATGACATTTTAATAACATTGTGTAGGTGTGGGGCCACTACAGTTTGTATTTTGGCTGCTTCACGGAAAACATAGATAAGCGGTATAGACACATATCATGAGATATTGCACGAATGGCAAAGTCTTAACTGCTCGCGCCTTATGTTCAATTTTACGATAATGCATCGGGTCAAATCTTATCGTTGTATTACTGGAGCATGGTCTGTGCATATGTAACGTGAAGGGATTGATATTTTCATCCTGCAGGTCACTTGATACAGGGTGAAAATATAAATTACCCTCTTCCTGGCATGAATTCTTTCGTGTTATTAAACTAATATCGCACAAATGTCTTGACACACCACCTGTCACCTGTTGTTTTAAACGATAGAGCATTCTTTTTCTCTTTGTATTACGTTTATTAGTATGGTTTCTTTATATGCCTCTAGATATATCACAAATCATCACCCCTAAGAATTCATATACTCTCCACTGTTAGATGCTTGTTTCCAACTTCACAGATAGACAACTTATCCATCATCAACCTTTGAGACTCCTCTACACCACAGCCTACACAAATGCCTTTACTCTTGATTTCCATCAATCTTAGTCGCCATTTATCCACTTATTTTCCTGCAACGGTTAAAAATCTCCGTGATCCCTCTTCTCTCTCAGCTGATAAAACAGTATCACCAGCAAAGAACAGTCCTTGGATTTTTGTCTCCAACTTTGATCCCATCTGCGGTTGCCGTCAGCTCGTTTCCTACAACTTTGATAGATAAGGTTGTACTTATCTGCATATATTTGTTAGTTTCTCCTATTGGATCAGTCAACTCCAAAAAGTTATTCCCAACTGACACATTATTTTAGATGTGATTTTAAATTTTACACAAAATGAATATTCTCTGAATAAAATATTTCGGCTTGCCGCGGAGTTATCCCCCTTTTCAGATGAGATCATTAATACCCTTGCACTCAAGAGCTCCCCCCCCCCCCCCCCATGCCTCTCTTATCTTCCCGCTTTTTACTGGCGTTTAGAAACGAGCGGTTATTGATCCCATACTTTTGCTCTTTCGATTTCCTCAATAAGCGTACGAACCCCAGGCTATCATTTTCCTCTTACCGACTTAACCTTCATCTCCCCATTCCAGTTCATCGTTATAGAACCCGTAAATGTAAATTTATTAGACGGATAATTCCAACTTTCTTACTTTGAACGTTTGCGTCTTTTATTTAATAACCATGTGTCACTCTTCTCCATTATCTTACCCGGGGTATCTGGAATTTAGAGTAACGAATTTTATGGGTGTCAGCTTGTGACATTGGCTTCAGTGAATCCTGTACATGGATTGTCGTCTATCTAATATTTTACAAAGGTGTGGCTGAGACATATTTCCGTACGTTTTGCATCCTCCACCTAAAATATCCCCTTATTATAACTGCCATTGATTCCAATTTTGAATTCATCTGTGTTAAGTGGCGGATTCCAACTCTTGACCGTTGTATGAATTTTTCGCTCAATCACAAAAATCAGTAACCATACTATCAATTATTCCATACATTCCAAAAATATAAATTATAATAGAATTAAGAATCCAATCTTAGTTTTTGAAGAGGTACACTGTGTCTGTCTACACTTGGTCACGTATAATGTTACTGGCATTACCCATGATCATCGTGATCCCTCACTCGCTGATAATTATATGAGATAGAACTTAAAAATCTGTTTTTCCAAATACACTTAATCGTTAAAATGAATTTGCTAATCCATCATCCACAACAGTTTTGACAAAGATCGAACGTCGCATTTGCTGTACATGTATCTGTCCACGCAGATTATAGGAAAAATGTTTTAAATAGCTGTCCGACAAAAAGTAAAATATATGGATGCACATCAGCCCTTCAATAATAATAACACTTTGGCCGGCCGCTGTCACAGGTTCTCAGGTGAAAAGGCCTTGATTAGTCCTGTGTTCCCAAGGCCTCCTTATCACCACGTCTCTTCTCTCCTCCCAACACTCTCAGACGAACTGCTTGATGACATCCCCTAACCCACTCTTCCAATTCTCTCCGATAAGCATGTCAACCCTCTCCTTTGTGTCACCTGTCTACCACATCTCGTTCATTCTATCATCCCACTTCCCCATCATACTTCCGATAAATCTTACACATTTACAACGATACAAACGAATCGGTTATTTTTTTTAACTGGCGGTACCCAAATACCTCGTAATGTTGACAACCTATTTTCAGCTCAACTACCAATCCAAGTGAGGGAGTTTTGAAGAGTTCCTTGATGGAACCTTTGGGGGGCCACTGTTGTTCAAGCTAAGGTCGCGGTCCCTGGAGCCCAGTGGAAAAATGAAGAAATAGTGAAAAGGGGTGCCAGATGTGTAATGTAGGCGTGGTGGAGACCCTGGAACACTTTCTACTAGCATGCCCAAAATACCAGTCTAAAAGAAGAAGATTCAAGGGTAGTGAAATGGGGAAGTGGAATGGGAGAATGAAGGACATGTGGTTAGAGAGTGATTCAAAGAAGAGGGTTAATATGCTGATCGGACAGGTTGGGAAGAATTGGGCTGGGGATGTCGTCAAACAGTTCGTCTCGAGTGTTGGGAGGAGAGAAGAAGCATGGAAATAGGGAGGCAGCTGGGATCACAGGGGTAATCAAGACCCTATCACTCAACAACCGCGACAAATCAGCTGCCGGCCAAATAGTTATTGCTATTGTATCCACTCTGAGGTTATTGTATGTGTGTGTCTGCACCTATGTCTATGTTTTCGATATATACCGTAGTGTAGTAAATTTTGCAGTGTGATTTTGTATGAGTTGGCCGGGCATGGTCAAGAAACAAGCGGCACCCAGCAGGCAATACTAGATGATGTCTGTCTGGAGGAGAGACGCGGTTAACAGAAGTTTGCCTATCCAATTCAACAGTGTGTGTTTCCCACATTTCTGAAGTCGGTGTTGCAGGAATGTGCGCAGATGTCGTATCGGTGGGGGCAGAAACGAACGAACGAACGTACGAACGAACGAACGAACGAACGAACGAACGAACGAACGAACGAACGAACGAACGAATCAACCAACCAACCAACCAACCAACCAACCAACCAACGATCGGACGGACGAATGAACGAACGAATAAATGAATAGTTTCGTCGGTATAGAGAAAGAATGAACGAACGAACGACCATAGGAACGAAAGAACGAACGAGCGAACGAACGAACAAACGAACGAACGAACGAACGAACGAACGAACGAACGAACGAACGAACCAACCAACCAACCAACCAACCAGCCAACCAAACAACCAACCAACCAACGAAATGACGGATGAACGAACGAATGAATAAATGAATAGTTTCGTCGGTATAGAGAAAGAATGAACGAACAAACAAACGAACAAACGAATGAACGAACGAACGAACGAACGAACGAACGAACGAACGAACGAACGAACGAACGAACGAACGAACGAACGAACGAACGAACGAACGAACGAACGAACGAACGAACGAACGAACGAACGAACTGACGGACGAACGGACGGGCGGGCGGGCTGGCGAATAAATGAATATAGTTTCGTCGGTATAGAGAACGAATGAAAGGACGATCGTACGAAAGGACGATCGAACGAACGAACGAACGAACGAACGAACGAACGAACCAACCAACCAACCAACCAACCAACCAATCAACGAACCAACGATCAGACGGACGGACGGACGGACGAATAAATGCATAGTTTCGTCGGTACAGCGAGATTTAATTTGTACAAAACTATAATGTGGGGTTTAAATGTCGTAATTGTATTGTTATAAATTTTAGAATTTACACTGGAGTGTTCATTCTAAAAATAGAAATCTAACCCCCTAGAGGTGAATAATACTGATATTAAACATGTGTAACCCGTCAACCGAGAAAAACCCGCATTGCTTCATTGCTCTCCCATATAACCCCACAACGTCAACAAAGAGTCCGACGGAAGAACGAGCCATCTAGAACGAACAAACGAACGATCGAACGAATGACTGTTGTGAGGTGAAACACGCAGTATTCGATATGTTTTCATCAATCCTGTCATATACAGATTATTATCCAGTTCCAATATCACAGCCGCAATAATAAAAGTCAATGATAAATAGTCAAAATCTATGGACTCTTGTTCCCGTCTCAATACTTTGTCTTTTGTTACCGTTTCCTGATATCTGTTGCATTGATTCTCTACCAATATCGATATTGCGATAATCTTAGGGAAATCACGTACGGCTGACTTTACTGAAGAAAACATTTACACCTGTTTATTGTAATACTGAGAATATTATATCATGTGGTTATGATCATATGCTTTTCTATACAATGAATCCCACCCTTTGTTTCTTAGGTATTTATAGACAACATAAGAATTGTTGCATGCATAATAATACAATAAAATGTCAACTGGGCTGTGTGGCATAGCAGGGTTAAGTACCCCGGAAAAATGATCGTCTAGTGGATTTGGGTTAGGACCACAATCGTGGCAAGTGGCCACAGGACAATTTAAGTGTTCAGTCTAGGAGGCAACCAGTTTCTGTAGAGTCTGCAACAATTCTTGATACTGCAGCTGCAGCGAAAGGGTGAATTCAAAACACATAAAAGTTACTTACAGTTTTCTACGTTTATTCACTAAACCCTAAATAAAGTTCCTACAATTAATACTGTGAGAAAATATTCTCTCTCTCTGGTAAATTTATAAAATATATCAGATACGAAATGAGACTAAGTCGAAATTATCGCATCGCTCTCATCGCGTCCTGTGTCTGGAGCTGTTGTCTGGCCTGGCAGCGTTCGGCGCTTTCTTCCACGAGAATAGGAGAGTGACTTCTTACACGACGGAAGACCAAAGAGAGAAGTGCTCAATCGGGTGATTCCCTTGGTTTAAATACAGTTTGATTCGTGCATAGTCGTGCAGATGTTGTTTCAATTGACGTCATAAAACACCACAGAACACCACTTATACCCCAAGATGGCGGAGAGGTATTTCTTAACCCCTTACTTCCATTCCGGGGTAGTAGGGCATCCTGTGGGTATTCTATGCTAATAGTATGCGTTCTCGCATTTAAAAGGACACTGGCATTTGATAGGTGTACAATTTCAAAACCGACAGTACCGCCCAGCGAACGTGCTATATTGCACAATTCTCAGAGCTGAAAGTGATACTGGGTGTGTTGAGGTTAGGTCGGGTCAGTATACAATGCTAAAATCTGTCAAAAGCAATCTGATGGGGTTATCCTAGGTTAGGTTTTTACTAGCTAATATGGCAATCATAATGTCAAATTCTGTCGAAAACACCTTAGTAAGGTTACTTTAGGTCAGACTATTGTCTAATTTCGTGTCTCGTGCTCCACTTCTGTAGCAAGTGTGCAGAGTACTTTTAGGTCAGTTGCACTGATGTTATGCAATGCAAATATACTAGGAATATGAATAAAATTACATAACTTGTGCCTGAAAACAGCGTTTACTTATTAAAGTTTATACAACAGAGAATTATTACCAAGTAGGACTTGGCCACTCTGATTAACACATTAACACTTCGGGAACCAAGACTCCCGAGTGCAATCATATGACTCCGACGCGCCCCACGGAGGTTAACCCGACGCGCTCCGTGGAGGGCATTTCGTTACAGCTGTTCATATGGAATTTCAAACGTTGTGCGAACTGGACCAAATGAACGATGGAATACGAAATTCCACTCCATCTTATGTAGTCGTAAACTTTTTCGAGGGAGCTGCCCTCATACATTTCATTCTTATGTTAAACAAATATACTGGTATCGACGTGAATTTGAAATGACCCTAATAAAGAACCCAAATTCAACACCCACCAAAACTCACACCGATCGTGTCCAGTGTGAAGGCTCTTTAAATGTCCGCAGAAATGGTACAAACAATGAGTACTAAGGTTCGGGATCTGACTGAACGATATAGATAGCTAAAAGATTACAGAGAGTGTTGCGCTTGGAAACTTGCTCCACACGTGTGTTCGATATGTGAGTTGCGTGTGACGATTTGGACTTTGCCTTTCACACAAGATGCACGTGTCATCAACTTACCACCCAGCAGAATGCGGTGTATACTCATTTAATATTCCCCACGGCTCTGCTAGTGGAAAGTAAAATATTCACTTTACATGTGACTGAGTTGCTATCAACTCTTCCCGAGCATTCCTTCCCCTCAATTACTTCAGTTAACAGTCTTCCTGTTTATTTGATCTCCTTTCGCCAACACATCGGAAGTTGAAATTGTTCCAATCTATTGCAGGGTGAAATTGTGACCCTGAGATGGTTTACAAAATCAATAATGCTTGCTGTCGAATCCCGTCATATGTCTAGTCTGAATCACATTATTGTTCATGATACTCATTCCACCATTGTTTTTGTATTCATACTTCTTTTCACAAATAAATATTATTTAAACTAAACTAAAGGAATACAAAGATTTGGGAGAACCTTGATAGCTCTTAGTTTAAACAATATTTATTCAAGAATTTGTTATTTGTGTACATTAAGCTAAACGATGTATACACCACGAAATACAACAGAACACAAAATAACAAAGATATACAAATAGGTATGGGTTGCTATGTAAGGTAGGGATTCGACAGAAAGCTTAATAATAACACTTTGGCCAGCCGCTGATTTGTCGCTGTTCTCGGACGAGAAGGCCATGGTTACCCCTGTACTCCCAACTGCCTCCCTATTCCCACGCTTCTCCTCTCCTCCCAACACTCGGAGACGAACTGCTTGATAATATCCCTTGTCCCATTCTTCCCAATCTCTCCGATTAGCATATTAACCCTCTCCTTTGAGTCTCCCCCTAACCACATGTCCTTCATTCTCCCATCCCACTTCCCCATTATACTCCCAGTGAATCTCATTATTTTAGGCTGATACTTTGGGCATTCTAGAAGAAAGTGTTCCATGGTCTCCACCATGTCCAAGTTACACATCTGGCACTCCCTTTCACCGTCTTTCCCAATTTGTCCCCCCAGCTCCAGGGATCGCGACCTCAACAGTGACCCCCCAAACGTGCCATCAAGGTACTCTTCAAAACCTGGCTTCTCTTTATCACGCAGGCCACCCAAAGACCTCTTTGATTTGACCCCTCTCGCCAATTACGGTTACAATCCTCCATGACCCTTTCTCTGACGACTTTTTTTACCCTGGTTTGCCCCAACGTCCAGGTCCGAGATCTCCAATGAGTAGTTCTCTACTGGCTCCCTCACTTGGACCATCCAACCCGTTTTGATATTTGAGTTGAAAATTCTCAGGAACATTGCTTTACACCATCGGCTGTCGGGGAGATTTACCAAATAATTAAGATAACCGAGTTTCAACAGGTCTATCCTGTCCTTGATCCTCATCCACCCAAGCTCACCCCTGATTGCTTCTAGCGCTGCGGCATTACTCGACCCCGTTATCCATCGGCCTGCATCGTTCTGCAGGATTTCCAAGCTCTTTACGGCCGTCTGGTTTAGGGGTACCACTTCCGTACCGTATGTTATACTTGGCAGCCCCACCATTTCCCAAATGGTTTTCCCCACGAAAACCTTATTGAAACTGTTTCTCCCTATAAGTTTCATTTGGTTAAGGATTCGCTTCCCCTTCAGAATCAATTTATTTGTGTGGTTCCGATAGATACCTCTTCCTGTAATGTTTATATTTACCCCCAAATACTCGTAATCACCTGTCTCTCCCACACTGAGAAGTTTGCTGCTCCCTTCCGGAATGCTGAACTCACCCACTCTCCACCTTCGAGTGGGGTCCACTTTGCGGCCCACAGGTATAATTTTGCTCTTGCTTTCATTAAGTTCGAGTCTCCATTTGCTCCCATATTTCCCAACAATTTCCAGCATTTTCGTTAGCCCCTCTTCGCTTTCTGACACTAGAACCATATCGTCTGCAAAAAATAGCCCTGGGATCTTCAAGTCCCCAACTGCTACCCCTTCCTCGCTACGCAGGAGTTCATCTCCTAAACCTTTGATGTACAATGCAAACAGAATCGGCGAAAGGATACACCCCTGTTTTAGGCCTATCTCCATAGGCACACGTTTTGTTGTAATGTTCCCCAGGCTAAGTCAACTCTGTACATCTTTATATAATGCTTTCATAATTCCAACAAACTCGCCTCCTAAGCCCATAGCCTCCAGCTTGCGCCACATACCTTCCCTCCATACTCTATCGTACGCCTTTTTGATATCCAAAAAGGCCATAAACATCTTTTTCTTTTTTGCTTTCGCGGATTCTATCATTTGGGATAGTGTGAAAAGATGGTCAGTAACTCTCCTTCCCTTCCTGAAGCCATTCTGGATTTCTCCTAAAAAACCCTTCTCCTCAATCACCTCCTCTAGTCTCCCATACAGGACTTTACAGAAAACCTTTCCAATGTTGCTACTGACAGAGATCCCTCGATAGTTATCCAAAACGTCTTTTTCCCCCTTTTTGTGAATAAATGTCACTTTACTTTCTCTCCACTCCTTTGGGACCTCTTGATTTTGTATGGCTAGATTAAATAGGGCAGTTAGGCTTTTCACGAGTTCCTCTCCCCCTTTTTTGATAAACTCGTTAGGAATTTCATCCACTCCTCCCGCTTTTCCATCCCCTAATTTTGATATCACCTTTCGCACCTCGTCCGTTTTAATTTCGCTGCACACGAAGCTCGATAGGTTTTCCTCGACCTGATTCGGACACTCTGGTGGGCTCCCCATGCCCCATCGCTTATCGTTTACCCTTTCCCAGTGCTTGATTAGTTCTGATGCGACTTGATCTTGCTCGTCTGTAACTCTGCCATCTACTTTAACACTCTGTGGGTTACTTCCTTTGTTACGTTTATTCACCCATTTCCAAAATACGTTCGAACTCGACCCCCCTGTCGTTCTTATCGTCCTAATAAGTCTGCTATTTCGTACTCTCCGATTATCGTCGTTAATCTTATTTACTTTATTTCGTGCTTGGTGGTATTCTTCCTTAGCAACTGTGGCCTCAGTGCTTTCCGCCCCCTTAAGTTTTCTACTTCTCCTGTATGCAGCACATTTAGCTTTTCTTCCCTTTATGGCCCTTTTCAGTTCTTCGTTCACTCTGTACCCAAGTTCCCGTGTTGGCACCCTGACCTTTCCTACACTTTCCTTTCCTGCCTCCACCAGGCTCGCAACTATGACGTCGGCCATCTTCTGGACACTGCCCCTCTTGGGTACGGTTGCAAGCTTTGGTTTCAGTTTTTCATTGAACTTCGCCCAGTCAGCATCTTTTTTGAGTTCCCAAATCTCCTAAGAGCTTCCTTTGCTTTTTACTAGAGTTTTGGCCCTGATCGTCACTGTAATCAAGTTGTGATCACTATCCACCTCCATTTTACCCTCATCATCCACTTCTACCCCTATCACCTCCCTCCATAAATTAATATCTGTGAGGATGTAGTCGATTATTGATTTTCTGTCGTTCCTCTCCCAGGTCCATTTCCCCTTACACCTCGCGTCCCTGTTCAGACTCTTCAGACCGAGCTCGTTTGTGAAGTTCAGCAGCTTCCTTCCATTCCTGTTGACTTTATTGTCCCCACCCTCTATGCCTTCTTCATCATTACCTATGTGGCCATTAAAGTCACCCATCAGAATTATACCGAGCCCCTTGTTTTGTAATTCGGTGATATTGGACCTCAGTGTTGAGTATATCGAATCATTCCATTCGGGTTTGCTTCCCTCCACCGCACAATACACAACCCCAAGGGCAATACTTTTGTTTTTCAGACTGATCCTTACCCATCCAATTTCTTTCGATACCTCAGCCGGGGTGCTTATAGCTTATGTTAGTCGTCTCCTTAGGTTGATTATCAGTTTTCGCAAGCAGGTAGTGTGGGTTAATAGGTGAGCTCACATATCGTTTCCCCGTGGCCCTTCTCCTGGTACGGCAGATTAACTCTTCACCCAACGAGAATATAAGATGACGGGTACAAACTGAATTATTGAACCACTCGATTTTTCATTATCGACTCAACAGACACAGCTCGTGACCCACCATCGGAACGAGCACGGCGAGCTCGCGCCTACGATGGGTCACAGGCAATCTCTCTAAAACCAAAACTGAAAATATAATAAATTTGAATGATAGATTTTTTATAGTTCTGACCAGTATTGACATAAAACGAGATGAAGGTGCCATTGAGAGATACGGGCCACGGGGCAACGATATTTGAGAATGTTTAAACTACAAAATGAATAAAATACAAAGATTTGAAAAAAGACAAATATCTGCCAGCTTGAATACTTAATACATTAAATACACTCGAGAAAGACGTAAGAAGGTAGCTTGTTTCATTCGGTTCATCTAGTAAGACATAAAAGTATAGTGAGTAGTGGCCTCGAGCTGCAAGACAAGTTAATGGCTGCATGCGGAGAGGGGTATAGTCATCCAGTTAAGCTTATTTGGCATTATTCCTGTTTGATAAGATTGAATGAATTAACGTTATGTTGTAAATCAATCAATGGAAACGTTTACTTGCTAAAATGAAGTCATGTACCACTTCAAAGATAAGACGGTTATCTTCGTTATTCAAAACTTCTGAACCAAAGAGGAGTGTGGATGTATCAACTTCAAAGGGTAGCAGGTTAATTGTATAATTACGGATATCTGAGAAAATTGAACAATGAAAGAAGACGTGATCAGGAGTCTCTTCGTTACCAAAACGCGACAAATCAGCGGCTGGCCAAAGAGTTATTATTACCACACTGACAAAGTGGATTTGGTGATAAATGATTATCATATAGATGGGAATTAAGATTACTACACTGCAGTCGTAACCTACAATGATATATTTGGGCTGCACGAGAAGTCGCGTTACTGTAGAACCTTGGTGGTCGTTGATTACCGCCGTTCAGGAAGGTCTTGAAATGTATCAGTGACGAGTTCTCGCGGACAAGCAGGGGTAAGTTGTTCCATTCGTCAGAAGCGCTAGGGATGAAAGAAGACTTATGCAATTGTGTTCGACAAAAGGGAACTCGATGGTTCTGACTTGATCGTAGACTGAACATTGCATTCGCAGAGGAGAAATAGCTCTTGATGAATGAAAGGTTTTAGCGCGCCGAAGGCGCGCAGGGACGATGTGGGATTTACAAAACCCTTGCGACCCGGTTGGCCTTATTTTATTTCACTTGGATCACATAGGCCTAGCTTCCTATTGCCTCAAATGGGGACTGAGCGGGTATGCACGTGGTGAGAATTTCCGGCAGTTTGCGGTGGAGTGATAGATTGTCAATAATCAATCCCTCAACGCCAGTAAGACTATTAGAGAGTATGCTTTATTCGGTTCCAGCTTGGCGATGGTAGAGGTTTGATTCCCACCATGGTGGCGAGCCAGAATATAATGTTGTGCGATGGCAAATTTAAGGGAAGAAGAAAAAAGAAAACCAAACAGCAACGCCGGTTTGGTAGCGGCCCCGGTATATGACCATAGCGGTTACAAAAAGGAGTGGAGAAAGTTCCAACAGTTTAGTTTTGAAAAACCGGGAGTCATCCATCATGCCTTCTGGGGGATAGGATGCCGTGTGTGATTATGATGTATCTGGTTATCCTTCGGGAATTCGAATGAATGAAAGGTTTTAGCGCGCCGAAGGCGCGCAGGGACGATGTGGGATTTACAAATCCCTTGCGACCCGGTTAGCCTTATTTTATTTCACTTGGATCTTGGATCACACAGGCCTAGCTTTCCTATTGCCTCAAATGGGGGCTGAAGGGGTATGCACGCGGTTGGAATTCCCGGTAGTTTGCATTGGAGGAAAATTCCAAATGACCTGTTATCTCGTATTGTTGTTGTTCTTAATGCTAAACACATTGAGATGTTATCAAGCAATTACGTGAAACATATTTCAAATAGTGAACCTGTTTGTAAATCGCTAACAAGGATGTTAATTAATAAATAAAAACTAACATCGTTATTAGTCGGGTTCATTGGTGATATACACATTTGGACCCTCACATCACAAATCGAATTCTTAATCAAAACTCAGAAGAACAGTTCTCATCAATGGAAACCCAATCTGTGAACAACACGTCGTACTTCAGAGAGTGATGCCCTTCAAAATTTCAATTCACCAATCAAAAGTTGCAAATCTTCCTTCAGTCAGTATATAAAAGACACAGGAACAGAATTTTCAGCAACATTTGTATGTTTTGAATATCACGACAGTATAGAATAACGGATGACAAACAAGATTTTTAACTTTAAGGTATTATATTACTTTTCAGATTAGATTTTGTCATGCAGAATGTCGAAAGTCGAGTTTGTTTAACAATTTTAAAACAACGCACATTTCAGCTAAAAGGTATTTTATCAACCTAACAAACGATATGTCTTACTTCTTTTCGATTACACATATTTATTGATATATATATTGACAACACATGAAAATTACTATTATAAAATAGGAAACACTAAAGGAATCCAATCTTTAATGGACGAAACTCGTGAAAAATGTCTATTTCAAACAGCCTGTATTGGGATTCACACAACATATTTTTGCCAGTTATTGGTTTAACTACAATAAAAGTTTTCGGAGAAGAATAAGAAAAAAGTGAACAAGGTTTATGTCTCTTCTTGTATTCCGTTAGACTGATCCGTAAAGTAAGGTCATACGTATTGTAAACTTTCTGTCGCGTGTTGTTGATGTTGTTGTTGTTGTTGATAGTCAAATGGTATATTGCTCCAACAAGAAATCTATGATTATTGATGTGGTACGTGATTACCCAAACTGATGATAGCGCTATTAAATGCTAAGTTTGCTATTTTGCACACCACAAAATTTCGTAATATGTTAACAATGCATTCATTAAAGCTATCGAAACTAATAGGTGTATTTAAAATGTGATCGTATTATCACTGAATTGTTCTACTATACCTTTGTGTATGATTAATTAACAAGAAACCATTTTTTCCAGGGATTCGTCGTTGAGTGAACAAAGGATGGAAAACAACTTTGGTATTAAAGCACAGATCCTTCTTGCCAGGGAAGAGAAAGGTATTTGGATATTTTATAAGCCATAAATTTTACTCCTCAGTTGTTTTTGTTCCCATCTTAATCTCTGGTAACTTTTTATATGGCCCGTTCTCACGTGACATCGGATGAATCGTTACAAACACGCGAGATGGTCGTACAGTAGTAATGTTTAGGCCTATTGTTTGGACTAGGTTATTGGAACCCAGTAAGTAAAAATAGGTGTGTCGGTGCTTTAATGTGGCGTAATCATCAAATTATTCTACTTCAGATAAACTCAAACCGTTTTAAGGTCTTCCCTAACTTGTAGAAAATTCACAGAGTATTTTTATTGCAGAAGGATTAATATATAAAAAGCAAGGCAAATGCATCAACAGGATCTCCTCTGCTCTAAGTATCACCCTACTATGGAAGTCCCCCTCTTTTTGGGTGTATGAATTAAGAGAAGTTTCGGGTTTTCTTGTTCAAAAGAGATTTGTCAAAGATTTTATACGCCCCCCCCCCCCCCCCCCGAGATATTCCTACTCCATCAAAAATTAGTTGGTGATTTTTGTATTTCATAAAATGGCTTCAAATCCTTTGAAACTAACTTCATTTCAAAGGAAAACATTGAATAAAAAATAGCCTGGCTCCTTCTCAGCCCCCCCCCCCCCCCTTTCAACCGGCATGCATTTCGTAAAAACATCTCTTTGGCATGAAGTGGCAATGCATGCGCGAAAAAAAAAAACAATTAAAACAATAAGCATAGTTTCTTTGTCGGGAACTTTGAGTGTGTCAGCTTTTGTATGTGTGCCTTTTCTCCCAATGGGAACGCCGAGAAGTAGAGCTGTGCTTTTTGTTGTGGTATACAAGAGTTCCACATTTCTCGTAAAATAGGACTGGGAACCAACGCTTGTGGTAGAAGTCCTCTAAATTGGGCAGCTTAGGTATAAAATATTATCATTTCACTTCATTCCTATGTTGTGACAATGGGATACCCAAAGATGCTGAACGTGACTCTAAACACCAATAAGCAAAGGTATGTTTTTTGTTATGAGTCGGAGTGAGGGCACCTATTGCGCTCGGTGCATTTCTTTTTTAATGTGAATTTTGAAAAGATTAGTAGGTATTATTCGCCTTTTCTATTTCCATATCAATCACTCATTCGTTCAAATAGTTTGTTTTGTCATTGTGCAATTGAGGTGTTAATAAATTATGTATAATGTGGCATTTAGTGTGTCGCCGGGCATCCTCGTTAATCATGAAAAGCCAACAAACGTTTTCTTTATAACAATATACAACTACTATGTTGTTAGGGGAATGTAATTAGCGAGGTACTTACAATGTGCAATTTCCTTCTCCACCTTCTAAACGAAAGAGCCTGTCACCATTTTCCATACACCATACAAAAAGGAGAGGCGTAGTGTCCTTATCGGAGAAAGTGAGAAGATTGAAGTACGGGATGTTATGTTCGGAGGAGAGAGTAGGCGTGGGGATAGGACGGCATGGGGAGCTAAAGTGTTATCGAGGCCTTCTTACCTGAGAACTTCAATAAATCAGCTGCCCATCGTAGGACTATTATTATTATTATTATCATGCCATTCCTTGTAGGTAATCGAAGTATTTGCGTATACATATATGAGATAGTATAGGTGATGAAGCAGGGTGTTTTACTGGTTACGATATGCGATGGGTAGTACCTGTTCTTCATATGAAATATCAAACTTGTTTGGGTGAAGATTTTCTTTCTAATATTCATGTATATCAGTCAATTGTGGTTTTCACACGTTATTCGTAAAGGTTTTCACTCACCTGTTAACAATTTTATTTACTTTCAGTTTGAATATTTTCAAGAATCATTCTAAAAGACACGACACAGATATTTTTATGCCATATCGCAGTTTCTATCCAATGCCTATGACGTGGCCTACATTTAGTGAAGGCATGTTTCATCTACAGAATAATGCGTATGGACGTCAGCCTCAGTTCAACTCTAGTTCTGCCACAGACGACAGAAACAATTATTTTACTGCTCCTTTGGACTTGACATATTAAAAATACTACGATGGAAGTTGTCGCAAAATTGTTCATTCTGACACATCATCTCAAGATCCAACCGGATCATGTCAATATTCTTTGAGTGGAAATATTGAAAAGGCTTCAGAACTGAATCATATCCACCACAATCGGCAACCATTTGTCGATGAAACCAGATTTTATATAAACTCCATACCTCAGTTTTTGCAACCGCCTAAACTTGAATTTACAGAAAACATTGCGGGCAGTATCTTGAGCGAGGAGCTCGAATCGGGATATTATAGTTTATCTGAAATTGCGTCGAATAGTTCAGTAGCCGAAAATACAGACATCTCACTTGATGATATTTCTCCTTCGTTGTCACGTGACTCTTCCCCTTGTTCCTTGTTTGACAAATGAAATTTCGAGAAACAAAATAGAATCCGAGAATAGCTTTACCAGCTTCGTCTTCACCCAGTCAATGTCATCATAAAAACGATCTGCAAAATGCCAGTACAAGAATAAAATACACCAGTGTCCGTACTGTCACAAGTGTTTCAGTCAGAAAGCAACATTAAAGACTCATATAAGGATTCAAACAGGAGAGAAACCGTACAAATATGAATACTGTAATCGTCGTTTTGGTGATTATTCTTCGTTCACAAAACATAGTAGAATACATACAGGAGTAAAACCTTATACGTGTGTCATTTGTGGTAAAATGTTCACACAATCGGGAAACACGTTACGTCATAAAACCAATCACAGTAAACAATAACCTGTCGTTATTGTTCTAGTATATTTGTGTGCATATTTGAAATTGATGTTAAGTATTTTGCTTGTAGGCACGACAACGTACTTTTTCGATCGTATATAGCTGACATTTGAATGAACCTATAACTGTTCCCTTCAGTATAGCTACTACTGTTGCAGGCAATTACTATTCTTTACTTTTTATTCCATGGGCTATGTTAAACATTTGAAAACAGGATTTGAAGAATGAAATGTGCGATATTAGTTTAATAACACGAAAGAATTCATGCCAGGAAGAGGGTAATTAATATTTTCACCCTGTATCAAGTGACATGCAGGATGAAAAGATCAATCCCTTCACGTTACATATCCACAGACCATGCTCCAGTAATACAACGATAAGATTTGACACGATGCATTGTCGTAAAATTGAACACAAGGCACGAGCAGTTAAGACTTTACCATTCGTGCAATATCTTATGATATGCGTGGATACCTCTTATCTATGTTTTCTGTGCTGTGAAGCAGCCAAAACACAAACTGTAGTGGCCCCACACCTACACAATGTTATTAAAATGTCATCGATGATAATTTAATCTATAATTTCCTTCTCGCTTTCATACATTGCGTACTCCAAAAGACGTAACGTTGAGCTCTTCAACTACAGCAGAATACACCTTTCAGGCGACCACTCATGATAACTTGCATACAATTCTGAGGGCTTATTTGACAAACCCACCTGTAATGTATGTAAACACCACCAATGTTTCAAATGCTTACAAAATATCAGAAATATATGCACTCCGGGCGACGACAATCCCGCCTCTCCTTGGGTTTTCCTTCGAATTAATTTTCCTAATCGTTTTCTGGTCGTTGTCAAAGTCGACGGTCCACAATCGTAAGATTGATATTTTCTTGATAAACCAACGATGCAAACTATTTTCATTTATCACCGTAGGGGCGCGATGGCTTTGTAGGTAGAGGTTCAAGCTGCAAGCCGAGAGGTCCCAGGTTCGAATCCCACCTTTGGCAACCGGGAAAGACACTTCACCCATATTGCCATCATGTTGGGCACGGCGGCGTTGTGTACTAACGCGTGCTGAACGTCGATGGTGCACCTGTCTGCAACCAATGCTAACTCTACTTGAGTGGAGTTAGTATGTTGGGGAGCTGGCAGTTGCTCGCCGTTGCTCGATGGGTCTCTGAGTACTCCGGCTTCCTCCACCCGTAAACTGTCGTGATCATGATTAGCCATTGGGTAGAAATATATGACCTTAAATACGAAAAAAATAATATATCACCCGTATCATATTACTTTGCAATGTATTGTCGTTTTCAGCGTGAAGTTACACAACCTCAAGACTCTTACGTCACATAATTATACAGGACGAATCCTAGAATTTCAAGCACATATCTTTAAACATACTTTTTGTAACAGTGGCCTTCCCACTTATCTATACTTTTAGATTTTAGAGAATATTAGCCTTCCCACTAATCTAAAAGTATAGATTAGTGGGTAGGCTAGTGACTCTTTTGCAGTATTTTTTTCACTTGCAGTGCCTATATATCAGTCGACAATATTTTGTAGATATTTATATTTATCATATTTATCATAGAAAACAATTGTATATTTAACACAAACAAATTGTAAAAAACATGTTATAACTTTTGTAAATCATGCTGTTAACGTATACATTTACAACGATACAAACCACTTAGTTATTTCTTTTATTTGGCACCCATATACTTCGTAATACTGACAAAAGTCGAGCACCCGTACTGCTGATAATACTGGGGCCTTCCTTTGGTTTCTCGCGACTATCTAACAAGAAGGCCTACATCAACACTGTCCCTCGCCGCATACTTCTTCTCCTTTGCATGATAATTAGTTTATTAGTAGCTCTTGATTGACCCATGCGAAAATCCCGTATACCAGATGGCTTCGAACCAGGACGTAATACAATGTTTTCAGGGCCTTATGTGGGAAAATATGTTTTACTTTGTTCAGGCTATAATTTGTGTGAGCTGCTTACGAGCATAGCCTAGATATATGAGCTTTGTAGGTTCATCAATGTTTATTCCCACAAATTTTAGAGATTTTTCTGTCTCACTTCCCCGACTTTGCTTATCGGTTATCCGCCGACCCGCATCGTTTCGCAGAAAATCATCCCTTCCATAAATTCTTAAATTATATTTGGTCACACCCTCTCCCAAATAGTTTTTCAAAAGAACACCTTGTTAAAGCTATTCCTTCCTGAATGTTTTAAACGATAGAGCATTCTTTTCCTCTTTGTATTACGTTTATTAGTATGGTTTCCTTATATGCCTCCACATATATCACGAATCATCACACCTAAGAATTCATATACTCTCCATTGTTAGATGCTTGCTTTCCACTTCACAGATAGACAACTTATCCATCATCAACCTTTGAGACTCCTCTACACCACAGCCTACAAAAATGCCTTTACTCTTGATTTCCATCAATCTTAGTCGCCATTTATCCACTTATTTTCCTGCAATGGTTATAAATCTCCGTGATCCCTCTTCTCTCTCAGCTGATAAAACCACATCACCAGCAAAGAACTGCCCTTGGATTTTTGTCTCCAACTTTGATCCCACCTGCGGTTGCTGTCAGCTCGTTTCCTACATCTTTGATAAATAAAGGAAAACAAAATCGGTGACAAGCAACAGCTCTGCTTATGGTCCATCTCCTCCCTTAGGGCCCTATTTGTTTCTCAGGCAGAGTTCACTCTACACGTCTATGTACAGTGCTTTTATGATTACGACAGAGCTCCCTATCAACCTAAGACCCTCAAGTTACTGTCATATTTCCGAAACACCACTACATATTCTGCCATATTCCCCTACCACCATACTGTGTTACCTTTTTAACATGCAAAATGCTGTTGCATAGGGGCACTTGGGCTACGAACGTAACGTCACAAATAGAGAAAGGCGCGTGCACAAATGTCTTGACACACCACCTGTCACCTGAATCGTTCTACAACATCCGTCACAAAATATCGATTCTTAGACCAACTGTTCCTCTTATCAGTTTATGATATCACTGAGGACACCGCCTTTATCGAGTCATTCCCCTGATTAATGCCACGTGACAACCGATTAGTTGCCACAGTTGTACTTATCTGCATATATATGTTAGTTTCTCCTATTGGATCACTCAACTCCAAAAATTATCCCCAACTGACACATTTTTTTAGATGTGATTTTAAATTTTCCCCAAAATGAATACACTCTGAATAAAATATTTCGACTTGCCGTGGAGTTATCTCCCTTCTCAGATAAGATCATTAATACCCTTGCGCTTCACATTTCCCCCCGCCTCTCTGATCTTCCCACTCTTTACTGGAGTTTAGAAACGAGTGGTTATTGATCCCATACTTTTGATCTTTCGATTTCCTTAATAAGCGTACGAACCCCTGGATATCATTTTCCTCTTACCAACTTAACTTTCATCTCCCTCTTCCAATTCATCATTATAGAACCCGTAAATGTAAATTTATTACACGGATAATTCCGACTTTCTTACTTTGAAAGTCTGCGTCTTTTATTTAATAACCATGTGTCACTCTTCTCCATTATCTTACCCGGGGTATCTGGAATTTAGAGTAACGAATTTTATGGGTGTCAGCTTGTGACACCGGCTTTAGTGAATCCTGTACATGGATTGCCGTCTATCTAATATTTTACAAAGGTCTGTCTGAGACATATTTTCGTACGTTTTGCATCCTCCACCTAAAATATCCCCTTATTATAACTGCCTTTGATTCCAATTTTGAATTCATCTGTGTTAAGTGGCGGCTTTCAACTCTGGACCGTTGTATGAATTTTTCGCTCAATCACAAAACTCAGTAACAAAACTATTAATTATTCCATACATTCCAAAAATATAAATTATAATAGAACTAAGAATCCAATCATAGTTTTTGAAGAGGTACACTGTGTCTGTCTGCACTTGGTCACGTATAATGTTACCGACATTAACCATGATCATCGTGATCCCTCACTCGCTGGTAATTTTATGAGATAGAACTTAAAAATCTGTTTTTCCAAATACACTTAATCGTTAAAATGAATTTGCTAATCCATCATCCACAACAGTTTTGACAAAGATCGAACGTCGCATTTGCTGTACATGTATCTGTCCACGCAGATTATAGGAAAAATGTTTTAAATAGCTGTCCGACAAAAAGTAAAATATATGGATGCACATCAGCCCTTTAATAATAATAACACTTTGGCCGGCCGCTGACACAACGCGATTCTGAGGTGAAAAGGCCTTGATTAGTCCTGTGTTCCCAATGCCTCCTTATCACCACGTCTCTTCTCTCCTCCTAACACTCTGAGACGAACTGCTGGATGACATCCCCTACCCCACTCTTCCTATTCTCTCCGATAAGCATGTCAACCCTCTCCATTGTGTCACCTATCGATCATATCTCGTTCATTCTATCATCCCACTTCCCCATCATACTTCCGATGAATCTTACACATTTACAACGATACAAACGAATCGGTTATTTTTTTTTTAACTGGCGGTACCCACATACCTCGTAATATTGACAAATTATTTTCAGCTCGACTACCAATCCAAGTGAGGGTGTTAATAGAAAACTACTCATTGGAGAGAAAGGACGTAGACATAGGGATAGCCGCGTGTACAAAAAAAATCAGAGAAAGAGTCGTGGAGGATGGTAACCTTAATTGGCGAGAGGGGGTCAAATCAAAGATATCTTTGGGTGGCTTGCGTGATAAAGAGAAGCCTGGTTTTGAAGAGTTCCTTGATGGAACCTTTGGGGGATCACTGTTGTTCAAGCTAAGGTCGCGGTCCCTGGAGCTCAGAGGAAAAATGAAGAAATAGTGAAAAGGGGTGCCAGATGTGTTATGTAGGCGTGGTGGATACCCTGGAACACTTTCTGCTAGAATGCCCAAAATACCAGTCTAAAAGAAGAAGATTCAATGGTAGTGAAATGGGGAAGTGGAATGGGAGAATGAAGGACATGTGGTTAGAGAGTGATTCAAAGAAGAGGGTTAATATGCTGATCGGACAGGTTGGGAAGAATTGGGCTGGGGATGTCGTCAAACAGTTCGTCTCGAGTGTTGGGAGGAGAGAAGAAGCACGGGAATAGGGAGGCAGCCGGGATCACAGCGGTAATCAAGACCCTCTCACCCGACAACCGCGAGAAATCAGCGACCGGCCAAAGAGTTATTATTATGTACTCCCGCACTACTAATAATGATACTTGGGCCATTCGCTGGTTTGCGGCTGTCCTCTAACGAAAAGGTCTACATCAACCCTGTCCCTGTCCAGTTATTGATCCGCCCTCCTCATATCCCATACATTACTTGTTCTGGTTATCCGCCGACCCGCTTAGTTTTGCAGAATCTCCGAAGTTCTTCACTACCATTTGCTTTAAAGAGATTATACCAGTTCCATAAAATATATGAATAGTTTTACCAAAGAGCACCTTGTTAAAACGCTTCTTGCATAGCTGTTTAAATGATTTCGTATTCCTTTCACCTTTGTATTGTAGACGGTGGGGCAGGGGGAAGCTAATGTTGTAATCTGTACTGCGGTGGGGGCCAGACTTTATATAGCTCGTTGCTATTGTATCCACTCTGGGGTTATTGTATGTGTGTGTCTGCACCTATGTGTATGTTTTCGATATATACCGTAGTGTAGTAAATTTTGCAGTGTGATTTTGTATGAGTTGGCCGGGCATGATCAAGGTACAAGCGGCACCCAGCAGGCAATACTAGATGATGTCTGTCTGGAGGAGAGACGCGGTTAACAGAAGTTTGCCTATCCAATTCAACTGTGGTGTGATTGCAAGTGTGTGTTTCCCACTCTTCTGAAGTCGGTGTTGCAGGAATGTGCGCAGATGTCTTATCGGAGGGGGCAGAAACGAACGAACGAACGAACGAACGAACCAACCAACAACCAACCAAGCAACCAACGATCGGACGGACGAACGAATAAATGAATAGTTTCGTCGGTATAGAGAACGAACGGACGGACGGACGGACGGACGGACGGACGGACGGACGGACGGACGGACGGACGGACGGACGGACGAACGAACGAACGAACGAACGAACGAACGAACGAACGAACGAACGAACGAACCAACCAACCAACCAGCCAACCAACCAACAAACCAACTAATGATCGGACGGACGAAAGAACAAACGAATAAATGAATAGTTTCGTCGGTATAGGGAACGAACGAACGGACGGACGGACGGACGGACGGACGGACGGACGGACGGACGGACGGACGGACGGACGGACGGACGGACGGGCGAATAAATGAATATAGTTTCGTTGGTATAGAGAACGAATGAACGAAAGGACGATCGTACGAACCAACCAACCAACCAACCAACCAATCAACCGACGAACCAACGATCGGACGGACGGACGGACGAATAAATGAATAGTTTCGTCGGTACAGCGAGATTTAATTTGTACAAAACTATAATGTGGGGTTTAAATGTCGTTATTGTATTGTTATAAATTTTAGAATTTGCACTGGAGTGTTCATTCTAAAAATAGAAATCTAACCCCCTAGAGGTGAATAATACTGATATTAAACATGTGTAACCCGTCAACCGAGAAAAACCCACATTGCTTCATTGCTCTCCCATATAACCCCACAATGTCAACAAAGAGTCCGACGGAAGAAGGAGCGATCTCGAACGAACAAACGAACGATCGAACGAGTGAATGTTGTGAGGTGAAACACGCAGTATTCGATATGTTTTCAACAATCCTGTCATATACAGATTATTATCCAGTTCCAATATCACAGCCGCAATAATAAAAGTCAATGATAAATAGTCAAAATCTATGGACTCTTGTTCCCGTCTCAATACTTTGTGTTTTGTTACCGTTTCCTGATATCTGTTGCATTGATTCTCTACCAATATCGATATTGCGATAATCTTAGCGAAATCACGTACGACTGACTTTACTGAAGAAAACATTTACACCTGTTTATTGTAATATTGAGAATATTATATCATGTGGTTATTGTCAGATGCTTTTCTATCCAATAAATCCCACCCTTTGTTTCTTAGGTGTTAAAAGACAATATAAGAATTGTTGCATGCAAACAAACAAACAGTCGACTTGACAATCAAACTGATCGGACGTGTCTGTTAAAGCTCCTGACTGAACACATCTCACAGCTTGGATATTAACAAAGCCTATTGTTCTCTGTACCACTTCTGTGCACTCTAGTGTAATTTTGTAAGTGTTTATCTTTAACTCTATCTATTTTCTGTCTGCTTTTCTCTGTTAAAACTAAATATACTTTAACGAAATATTTTACCAATAATTTGCTGATAACTTAGACAATAACTGATAACTGAACAGAGTGACATGGATACTAACTCCACCACTGAACCCACTTCGGGAATGGATTTGATATCGATGATATCTGGATTTCAAAAAGAGATAGCCAGATTGAACGACACTATAGAGGGGTTGCGCTCGGATATTAGGGCTCAAAAAGAACAGTTCAAGAAAGAAAAAATGGAATTAATAAAAACTTCGACGGAATCAAAAAAGGAAAATAAGTCGGCATCTGGAAAAAAATGGAAAAGGAAGAAATAATTCAGGTTTGGGTTCGTGCCCCAGCAACGGAAACTCTAAACAAAAGGGCAAGGGTGTGGAGTCCAACTCGTTGGGCCCTAAAACGAACACAGTTACGGATATCGCTAGTGCTTCTAAACCAGTTGATACAACTCAGCAGTTTTCGAAAACTAATCCTAGCAAGGGGATGGTGGGCAAAACTAATCTTACACCTGTTTCGCCCTTTATAGATAATACCGCTGAGATGGGGAGACCTGTGCACGCCATCTCTTTGGAGATACCACCAAATCAGGGCTCGGAACTCGTTACCACCAGTCAAGACAACTGGTTGCGTTCGCTCATAGAGGAAGAGGCAACTACTGTTCCCATCTGTGATGTGGTCAATCAGATTACGCCGCGCCCGAAAAGGAAATTGGATACAGACTTCTAGGAAAATGGTGAGTCCCTGGAAATAGAAACGGTGGCTAAGAAAACCCGGAAAGCGTCGACACACACCGATAACCCGGGTGTTGTTGTCGTTGAGACCTCGGACACCATGGATGTTACAGTAGTAACAACCAGTGCGGCGATCCACAATGATGGGAAATCGGCAGACAATATCGCAACGGAAACGACATCGGCGACGCCAACATTCACCACTGATGGTGGTGTATCATTTGCCGACAAGGTAAGAGCCCTTTCTAAACAACCTCAAAAGGATAATACGGCCAAACACCAGACGAATAAACAACCGCATCAACCGCTGCAAAACCCTTGCGTAGTCGTCACAAGGGTTCCCACAAAGATCAATGATGGGGATATTGATGAAGCCCTGTCGGGATACTCGTGGGGGAGACTAATATCTAAGACTACAGGCAACCCTACGTGGAAAATTAAAGTAAAATGCCCCAATACAGCCATAAACTTAACTTCATTAACATGCTGGGAGGAGAGGAGGGGAAGAGGGGGTGGGGTGCAGGGGGAATGATGGCCTTCTCTTATGAGGACCGCGACAAATCAGCGGCTGGCCAAAGAGTTATTATTATTATGATGAGATTTGTCCCAAACAGACAGTTAAACCGAGGGCCAACAGAATAACTGAAACCACACTCCAAATAATAAAACAAAAAAGAAAGGCCTTCCGTGCATACAAATCAGAAAAACTTCCAACTAAAAAGGTCGAACTTAAAGCCGTGTATAATCGCCTCCACGGCGAAGTTAAAAAAGCAATAGCAAACGACAATCGCGTGAGATGGGAAAAAGCAACGGGAAATCTAAATGGACTCAGGGGAGACTAAAAAGTTTTGGGATACTTTTAAAACCCTTACTGGACAAAAACATAAAGACGCCATCAGTAAGGCTCTAAAGATCAGCGATGGAACTATGGCCCTGGATGACAAAGCGAAGGCTAGCGCCTTTGCTGAGCTCCTTAAGAAATATCATCGTCCACATGAGGGCGATAGGTTTGATGACGAGTTCAAAGAAAAAGTAAACAAAGTTGTTCAAGACAACAAGACAACGTTTAACGATGCCAACTTCAGCCAAACGCCCGAGGACGGGGATGACCATGAACTCACGGAACCGATAAGCCAAGAAGAAGTGGCTAACACAATTAAAAAATGTAAGTCTTCTTCTTCCCCAGGAGGGGACGAGGTCTCATACAAAATCCTGAAACAATGTCCCAATACTTTTTTCGGTAGACTCACTAACCTCCTAAACTGCTGTCTCTCTAGTGGATACTTCCCAAAATGTTGGAAAGTAGCTACAGGAGTCATGATACCCAAACCTGACAAGGATTTAAGCAACCCAGCTAATTACCGCCCAATTAGCCTACTCAGCTGTATTGGAAAAATTTTCGAACGGATTCTCACGACAAGACTCCGCAGCCATCTCGAATCAATCAGCTTTTTCAATAAGTGGCAAAGGGCATACAGAAGCCAAAGAGAGGGAATCGAGCATGTTTATAGACTGGTAGATTATATGAAAACGGCGTTCAGTCAAAATGAAATAGGAACCGCGCTATTACTCGACGTAGAAAAAGCGTTTGACTCTGTCTGGCACAATGGCATGAGATACAAACTCACCTACCAAAATTCTAAGGATCATATCATCATTTTTATCTGATCGAAAAATCAAAGTGAGGGTCAACCGCGAAGTGTCAGCCGAGGTAAAACTCGAAGCGGGCACTCCACAGGGTTCTGTCCTCAGCCCGCTTCTATTTATAATATATGTGAATGACATTGACAAATTAGGGAAGAACCATGTTGAACTATCTCAATTCTCAGACGACAAAGGAATGTGGACGGCCAGTAAGTCTGGAAACATAATACAAAACCGCCTGCAGGATACCATCCGCGACCTGCAAGACTGGTGCGCTCTGTGGCGCATCAAGCTAAATGCCACGAAAACACAAAGAATCACATTCTATAAAAAACAAAGGAAAAAGCCTGTCCCTAATATTGAGCTTGAGCTTTACGATCATAAACTTGAAGCTAGTATTGAGGCAAAGTTTCTGGGATTCAATCTGGATAGCAGTCTCAATCTAAACAATCACATAAACTCAGTCACTGTCAAAGCCACTAAACGCATCAATTTCCTGAAAATGATTAGAGGTAAAAATTGGGGAGCCAATATAGAAATTCTCCTCAATCTTTACAAATCATATATATGCCCAGTATTAGAGTATGGGGCCATAATAACAAGTGACCTGAATAAAACCAACATTGAAAAAATACAACGGGTCCAAAATCATGCCTTGCGCGTGGCTCTGCGCAAGCCCACGTGGACATCGATAAAACAACTTCACGAGATAGCAAAAATAGACACTATATCAATGCGCTTAAAAGATCTTCAAAGCAAAACCCTAAATAGACTTCAAGACAGCGAATTAATAATAGAACTCAATGCGCATCGCGTACTTAATAGGAAAACTAAATAATCTGGGGCGTGTCTATCGAAAGGGTTAAAGATTACATCATTGAGATGGGGTGAGCCAGGCATTCTGTGACCTAAATTAGAACTGGCTGCGGGTGACACGATACGCACGAAAGCTTGCCTCTGTTACCAGTGGGAGTTGCAAACAGCGAGAAAAATCTCCACCTGCTGCCGGGTCTCCCCTCCCTGAGATAAAAATCTCGGGGAAAAAATGCTGGCTTCCCCATCCACATGTCACTGGTCGTCACGGACGGAACAGTTGTAAATTAAAAACCGAATTGCTCTAATTTCCAGCTCTCTATTATCTTTTCTACCTCCTCTATCTCATCAGACACACGACCAAACTGAATGACAAACTATGAGGGATTGAAACAATCCTCATGCAAAGATGTACAGAAAACCAAACAGACCAAGGCAAGGATTGAAACAATCTTGCCAGCAAACAGCCCTTTTAAGGGCTTCTTTTTTTTCTTTTTTTTGTGGGGGGGGGGGGGGGGGGTGTTGGAGGTCATTTGGAATTCCCGAAGGATAACCAGATACCTCAAAATCACATACGGCATCCTATCTCCCAGAAGGCTTGATGGATGACTCCCGGTTTTTTCAAACTAAACTGTTGGAGCTTTCCCCACTCCTTTTTTTGTAACCGCTATCGTCATATACCGGGGCCGCTACCAAACCGGCGTTTCTGTTTGGTTTTCTTTTTTCTTTTTCCCTTAAAATTGCCACCGCACAACATGGTGGGACTCAAACCTCTACCATCGCCAAGCTGGAACCGAATAGAGCCCACTCTCTAATAGTCTTAGTGGCGTGGAGGGATTGATCTTTGACAATCTATCACTCCAATGCAAATTGCCGGGAATTCTAACCGCGTGCATACCCCTTCACACCCCATTTCAGTCAATAGGAAAGCTCGGCCTGTGTGATCCAAGATCCAAGTGAAATACAATAAGGCTAACCGGGTCGCAAGGGATTTGTAAATCCCACATCGTCCCTGCGCGCCCTCGGCGCGCTAAAACCTTTCATTCATCGTTGCATGCATAATAAAACAATAAAAATGCCAACTGGGCTGTTCATATGGAATTTCAAACGTTGTGCGAACTGGACCAAATGAACGATGAAATACGAAATTCCACTCCATCTTATATAGTCGTAAACTTTTTCGAGCGAGCTGCCCTCATACATTTCATTCTCATGTTAAACAAATATACTGGTATCGACGTGAATTTGAAGTGACCCTAACAAAGAACCCAAATTCAACACCCACCAAAACTCACACCGATCGTGTCCAGTGTGAAGGCTCTTTAAATGTCCGGCGAAATGGTACAAACAATGAGTTCTAAGGTTCGGGATCTGACTGAACGATATAGATACCTAAGAGATTACAGAGAGTGTTGCGCTTGGAAACTTGCTCCACACGTGTGTTCGATATGTCAGTTGCGTGTGACGATTTGGACTTTGCCTTTCACACAAGAAGCACGTGTCACCAACTTACTACCCAGCAGAATGTGGTGTATACTCATTTAATATTCACCACGGCTCTGCTAGTAGAAAGTAAAATATTCACAATACATGTGACTGAGTTGCTATCAATTCTTCCCGAGCATTCCTTCCCCTCAGTTACTTCATTTAACAGTCTTCCTGTTTATTTGATCTCCTTTCGCCAAAACATCAGAAGTTGAAATTGTTCCAATCTATTACAGGGTGAAATTGTGACCCTGAGACGGTTTACAAAATCAATAATGCTTGCTGTCGAATCCCGTCATATGTCTAGTCTGAATCGCATTATTGTTCATGATACTCATTCCACCATTGTTTTTGTATTCATACTTCTTTTCACAAATAAATATTATTTAAACTAAACTAAAGGAATACAAAGATTTGGGAAAACCTTGATAGCTCTTGATGAATGAAAGGTTTTAGCGCGCCGAAGGCGCGCAGGGACGATGTGGGATTTACAAATTCCTTGCGACCCTGTTGGCCTTATTTTATTTCACTTGGATCACACAGGGCTAGCTTCCCATTGCCTCAAATGGGGACTGAGCGGGTATGCACGTGGTGAGAATTCCCGGAAGTTTGCGGTGGAGTGATAGATTGTCAATAATCAATCCCTCAACGCCAGTAAGACTATTAGAGAGTATGCTTTATTCGGTTCCAGCTTGGCGATGGTAGAGGTTTGATTCCCACCATGGTGGCGAGCCAGAATATAATGTTGTGCGATGGCAAATTTAAGGGAAGAAGAAAAAAGAAAACCAACCAGCAACGCCGGTTTGGTGGCGGCCCCGTTATATGACCATAGCGGTTACAAAAAGGAGTGGAGAAAGCTCCAACAGTTTAGTTTTGAAAAACCGGGAGTCATCCATCAAGCCTTCTGGGAGATAGGATGCCGTATGTGATTATGATGTATCTGGTTATCCTTCGGGAATTCCAAATGACCTGTTATCTCATATTGTTGTTGTACTTAATGCTAAACACATTGAGATGTTATCAAGCAATTACGTAAAACATATTTCAAATAGTGAACCTGTCTGTAAATCGCTAACAAGGATGTTAATTAATAATTAATAACTAACTTCGTTATTAGTCGGGTTCATTGATGATATACACATTTGGACTCTCACATCACAAATCGAATTCTTAATCAATACTGAGAAGAACAGTTCTCATCAATGGAAACCCAATCTGTGAACAACACATCGTACTTCAGTGAGTGATGCCCTTCAAAATTACAATTCACCAATCAAAAGTTGCAAATCTCCCTTCAGTCAGTACATAAAAGACACAGGAACAGAATTTTCAGCAACATTTGCATGTTCTGAATATCACGACAGTATAGAATAACGGATTACACACAAGATTTTTTAATCACTGTTCATAACTTTAAGGTATTATATTACTTTTCATATGTTAGATTTTGTCATGCAGAATGTCGAAAGTCGAGTTTGTTTAACAATTTTTAAAAGCACATTTCAGCTAAAAGGTATTTTATCAACCTAACAAACGACATGTCTTACATATTTTCGATTACACATATTTATTGATGTGGCATTTAGTGTGTCGCCAGGCATCCTCATTAATCATGAAAAGCCAACAAACGTTTTCTTCATAACAATATACAACTATCCAAATTACGTTGTTAGGGGAATGTAATTAGCGAGGTACTTACAATGTGCAATTTCCTTCTCCACCTTCTAAACGAAAGAGCCTGTCACCATTTTCACCATATATATATTGACAACACAAGAAAATCACTATTATAAAATAGGAAACACTAAAGGAATCCAATCTTTAATGGACGAAACTCGTGAAAAATGTCTATTTCAAACAGCCTATGTATTGGGATTCACACAACATATTTTTGCCAGTTATTGGTTTAACTACAATAAAAGCTATCGGAAAAGGATAAGAAAAAAGTGAACAAGGTTTATGTCTCTTCTTGTATTCCGGTAGATTGATCCGTAAAGTAAGGTGATACGTATTGTAAACTTTCTGTCGCCTGTTGTTGTTGTTGTTGTTGTTGTTGTTGTTGATAGTCAAATGGTATATAGCTCCAACAAGAAATCTATGATTATTGATGTGGTAGGTGATTACCAAAACTGATGATAGCGCTGTTAAATGCTAAGTTTGCTATTTTGCGCACCACAAAATTTCGTAATATGTTAACAATGCATTCATTAAAGCTATCGAAACTAATATGTGTATTTAAAATGTGATCGTATTATCACTGAATTGTTCTACTATACTTTTGTTTTTATAAGACTATGATTAATTAACAAGAAACCATTTTTTCCAGGGATTCGTCGTTGGGTGAACAAAGGATGGAAAACAACTTTGGTATTAACAGCACGGATCCTTCTTGCCAGGGACGAGAAAGGTATTTGGATATTTTATAAGTAATAAATTTTAATTTTTTAAGCAGTATATTACTCCTCAGTTGTTTTCGTTCCCATCTTAATCTCTTGTAACCTTTTATATGACATAAAATTATATGATTACACATATTTATTGATGTGGCATTTAGTGTGTCGCCAGGCATCCTCATTAATCATGAAAAGCCAACAAACGTTTTCTTTATAACAATAAACAACTATCCAAATTACATTGTTAGGGGAATGTAATTAGCGAGGTACTTACAATGTGCAATTTCCTTCTCCACCTTCTAAACGAAAGAGTCAGTCACCATTTTCCATACACCATACAAGAAGGAGAGGCTTAGAATGCTTATCGGAGAAAGTGGGAAGATTGAAGTACAGAATGTTATGTTCGGAGGAGAGAGGTGGCGTGGGGATAGGACGGCATCTGGAGCTAAGGGGTCATCGAGGCCTTCTTACCTGAGAACTTCAATAAATCAGCTGCCCATCGTAGGACTATTATTATTATTATCATGCCATTCCTTGTAGGTAATCGAAGTATTTGCGTATACATATATGAGATAGTATAGGTGATGAGGCAGGGTGTTTTACTGGTTACGATATCGGATGGGTAGTACCTGTTCTTCATATGAAATATCAAACTTGTTTGGGTGAAGATTTTCTTTCTAATATTCATGTATATCAGGCAATAGTGGTTTTCACACGTTATTCGTAAAGGTTTTCACTCAGCTGTTAACAATTTTATTTACTTTCAGTTTGAATATTTTCAAGAATCATTCTAAAAGACACGACGCAGATAGTTTTATGCCATATCACAGTTTCTATCCAATGCCTATGACGTGGCCTACATTTAGTTTAGGCATGTTTCATCTACAGAGTAACGCGTATGGACGTCAGCCTCAGTTCGACTCTATTTCTGCCACAGACGACAGAAACAATTATTTTACTGCTCCTTTGGACTTGACATATTCAAAACACTACGATGGAAGTTGTCGCAAAATTGTTCATTCTGACACATCATCTCAAGATCCAACCGGATCATGTCAATATTCTTTGAGTGGAAATATTGAAAAGGCTTCAGAACTGAATCATATCCACCACAATCGGCAACCATTTGTCGATGAAACCAGATTTTCTATAAACTCCATACCTCAGTTTTTGCAACCGCCTAAACTTCAATTTACAGAAAACATAGCGGGCAGTATCTTGAGCGAGGAGCTCGAATCGGGATATTATAGTTTATCTGACATTGCGTCGAATAGTTCAGTAGCCGAAAATACAGACATCTCACTTGATGATATTTCTTCTTCGTTGTCACGTGACTCTTCCCCTTGTTCCAGTTACATTTTGACAAATGAAATTTCGAGAAACAAAATAGAATCCGAGAATAGCTTTAACAGCTTGCCATGGTTTAGCTACAAACACACAATTGTGTCCACCAATTCGTCTTCAACCAGTCAATATCATCATAAAAAACGATCTGCAAAATGCCAGTACAAGAATAAAATACACCAGTGTCCGTACTGTCAGAAGTGCTTCAGTCAGAAAGCAACATTAAAGACTCATATAAGGATTCATACAGGAGAGAAACCGTACAAATGTGAATACTGTAATCGTCGTTTTGGTGATTATTCTACATTCACAAAACACAGAAGAATACATACAGGAGTAAAACCTTATACGTGTGTCATTTGTGGTAAAATGTTCGCGCAATCGGGAAGCATGTTACGTCATAAAAACAATCACAGTAAACAATAACCTGTCGTTATTGTTCTAGTATATTTGTGTGCATATTTGAAATTGATGTTAAGTATTTTGCTTGTAGGCACGACAGCGTACTTTTTCGATCGTATATAGCTGACATTTGAATGAACCTATAACTGTTTCCTTCAGTATAGCTACTACTGTTGAAGACAATTACTCTTCTTTACTTTTTATTCCATGGGCTATGTTAAACATTTGAAAACAGGATTTGAAGAATGAAATGTGCGATATTAGTTTAATAACACGAAAGAATTCATGCCAGGAAGAGGGTAATTAATATTTTCACCCTGTATCAAGTGACATGCAGGATGAAAAGATCAATCCCTTCACGTTACATATCCACAGACCATGCTCCAGTAATACAACGATAAGATTTGACCCGATGTATTGTCGTAAAATTGAACACAAGGCGCGAGCAGTTAAGACTTTGCCATTCGTGCAATATCTCATGATATGTGTCTATACCTCTTATCTATGTTTTCCGTGAAGCAGCCAAAACACAAACTGTAGTGGCTCCACACATACACAATGTTATTAAAATGTCATCGATGATAATTTAATCTATAATTTCCTTCTCGCTTTCATACATTGCGTACTCCAAAAGACGTAACGTTGAGCTCTTCAACTACAGCAGAATACACCTTTCAGGCGACCACTCATGATAACTTGCATACAATTCTGAGGGCTTATTTGACAAACCCACCTGTAATGTATGTAAACACCACCAATGTTTCAAATGCTTACAATATATGCACTCCGGGCGACGACAATCGCGGCTCTCCTTGGGTTTTCCTTCGAATTACTCTTCTTAATCGTTTTCTGGTCGTTGTCAAAGTCGACGGTCCACAATCGTAAGATTGATATTTTCTTGATAAACTAACGATGCAAACTATTTTCATTTATCATCGTAGGGGCGCGATGGCTTTGTAGGTAGAGGTTCAAGCTGCAAGCCGAGAGGTTCGAATCCCACCTTTGGCAACCGGGAAAGACACTTCACCCATATTGCCATCATGTTAGGCACGGCGGCGCTGTGTACTAACGCGTACTGCACGTCGATGGTGCACCTGTCTGCAACCAATGCTAACACTACTTGTGTGGAGTTAGTATGTTGGGGAGCTGGCAGTTGTTCGCCGTTGCTCGGTGGGTCTCTGAGTACTCCAGCTTCCTCCACCCGTAAACTGTCGTGATCATGATTAGCCATTGGGCAGAAATATATGACCTTGAACACGAAAAAAATAATATATCACCGGTATCATATCGCTTTGCAATGTATTGTCGTTTTCAGCGTGAAGTTACACAACCTCAAGACTCTTACGTCACATAATTATACAGGACGAATCCTAGAATTTCAAGCACATATCTTTAAACATACTTTTTGTAAAAGTATAGATTAGTGGGAAGGCCAGTGACACTTTTGCACGATTTTTTTCACTTGCAATGCCTATATATCAGTCGACAATATTTTGTAGATTTTTATATTTATGACATAAAACAATTGTATATTTAACAGAAACGAATTGTAAAAAACATGTTATAACTTTTGTAAATCATGCTGTTAACTTATACATTTACAACGATACAAACCACTCAGTTATTTCTTTTTTTTTGGCACTCATATACTTCGCAATACGGACAAAAGTCGGGCACCCGTACTACTAATAATACTGGGGCCTTCCTTTGGTTTGTCGCGACTCTCTAACATGAAGGCCTGCAGCAACACTGTCCCTCGCCGCATACTTCTTCTCCTTTGCATGATAATTAGTTCATTAGTAGCTCTTGAATTGCCCCATGCTAAAATCCCGTATACCAGATGGCTTCGAACCAGGTCGTAATACAATGTTTTCAGGACCTTTTGTGGGAAAATATGTTTTACTTTGTTGAGGCTATAATTTGTGTGAGCTGTTTACGAGCATAGCCTAGATATATGAGCTTTGTAGGTTAAGTGTTCATCAATGTTTATTCCCACAAATTTTAGAGATTTTTCTGTCTCACTTCCCCGACTTTGCTTATCGGTTATCCGTCGACCCGCATCGTTTCGCAGAAAATCATCCCTTCCATAAATTCTTAAATTATATTTGGTCACACCCTCTCCCAAATAGTTTTTTTCAAAAGAACACCTTGTTAAAGCTATTCCTTCCTAAATGTTTTAAACGATAGAGCATTCTTTTCCTCTTTGTATTACGTTTATTAGTATGGTTTCTTTATATGCCTCCACATATATCACAAATCATCACCCCTAAGAATTCAGAAACTCTCCATTGTTAGATGCTTGCTTTCCAGCTTTCCACTTCACAGATAGACAACTTATCCATCATCAACCTTTGAGACTCCTCTACACCACAGCCTACAAAAATGCCTTTACTCTTGATTTCCATCAATCTTAGTCGCCATTTATCCACTAATTTTCCTGCAACGGTTAAAAATCTCCGTGATCCCTCTACTCTCGCAGCTGATAAAACAGTATCACCAGCAAAGAACAGTCCTTGGATTTGTGTCTCCAACTTTGATCCCATCTGCGGTTGCCGTCAGCTCGTTTCCTACAACTTTGATAGAAAAGGGAAAACAAAATCGGTGACAACCTGCACCTCTGCTTATGGTCCATCTCCCTTGGGGCCCTATTTGTTTCTCAGGCAGAGTTCACTCTACACATCTATGTACAGTGCCTTTATGATTCCGAAAAAGCTCCCTATCAACCTACGACCCTCAAGTTACTGTCATATTTCCCTAACGCCACTCAATATTCTGCCACCACCTGTCACCTGAATCGTTCTACAACATCCGTCACAACATATCTTAGACCAACTGTTACTCTTATCAGTTCATGATATCACTGAGGACGCCGCCTTCATCGACCCATTCCCCTGATTAATGCCACGTGACAACCGATTAGATGCGACAGTTTACTTATCTGCATATATTTGTTAGTTTCTCCTATTGGATCACTCAACTCCAAAAAGTTATCCCCAACTGACACATTATTTTAGATGTGATTTTAAATTTTCCACAAAATGAATATTCTCTGAATAAAATATTTCGACTTGCTGTGGAGTTATCCCCCTTCTCAGATGAGATCATTAATACCCTTGCACTCAAGAGCCCCCTCCCCCCCCCCCCCACGCCTCTCTTATCTTCCCGCTTTTTACTGGCGTTTAGAAACGAACGGTTATTGATCCCATACTTTTGCTCTTTCGATTTCCTCAATAAGCGTACGAACCCCTGGCTATCATTTTCCTCTTACCGACTTAACCTTCATCTCCCCATTCCAATTCATCATTATAGAACCCGTAAATGTAAATTTATTAGACGGATAATTCCAACTTTCTTACTTTGAAAGTTTGCGTCTTTTATTTAATAACCATGTATCACTCTTCTCCATTATCTTACCCGGGGTATCTGGAATTTAGAGTAACGATTTTTATGGGTGTCAGCTTGTGACATCGGCTTCAATGAATCCTGTACATGGATTGTCGTCTATCTAATATTTTACAAAGGTGTGGTTGAGACATATTTCCGTACGTTTTGCATCCTCCACCTAAAATATCCCCTTATTATAACTGCCATTGATTCCAATTTTGAATTCATCTGTGTTAAGTGGCGGATTCCAACTCTTGACCGTTGTATGAATTTTTCGATCAATCACAAAAATCAGTAATCATACTATCAATTATTCCATACATTCCAAAAATATAAATTATAATAGAATTAAGAATCCAATCTTAGTTTTTGAAGAGGTACACTGTGTCTGTCTACACTTGGTCACGTATAATGTTACTGGCATTACCCTTGATCATCGTGATCCCTCACTCGCTGATAATTATATGAGATAGAACTTAAAAATCTGTTTTTCCAAATACACTTAATCGTTAAAATGAATTTGCTAATCCATCATCCACAACAGTTTTGACAAAGATCGAACGTCGCATTTGCTGTACATGTATCTGTCCACGCAGATTATAGGAAAAATGTTTTAAATAGCTGTCCGACAAAAAGTAAAATATATGGATGCACATCAGCCCTTTAATAATAATAACACTTTGGCCGGCCGCTGTCACATCGCGGTTCTCAGGTGAAAAGGCCTTGATTAGTCCGGTGTCCCAAGGCCTCCTTATCACCACGTCTCTTCTCTCCTCCCAACACTCTGAGACGAACTGCTGGACATCCCCTACCCCACTCTTCCTATTCTCTCCGATAAGCATGTCAACCCTCTCCTTTGTGTCACCTGTCTACCACATCTCGTTCATTCTATCATCCCACTTCCCCATCATACTTCCGATAAATCTTACACATTTACAACGATACAAACGAATCGGTTATTTTTTTTAACTGGCGGTACCCAAATACCTAGTAATGTTGACAACCTATTTACAGCTCAACTACCAATCCAAGTGAGGGAGTTAATAGAAAAGCACTCATTGGAGAGAAAGGACGTAGACATAGGGATAGCCGCGTGTACAACAAAAATCAGAGAAAGATTCGTGGAGGATGGTAACCTTAATTGGCGAGAGGGGGTCAAATCAAAGATATCTTTGGCTGGCTTGCGTGATAAAGAGAAGCCTGGTTTTGAAGAGTTCCTTGATGGAACCTTTGGGGGTCACCGTTGTTCAAGCTAAGGTCGCGGTCCCTGGAGCTCAGTGGAAAAATGAAGAAATAGTGAAAAGGGGTGCCAGATGTGTAATGTAGGCGTGGTGGAGACCCTGGAACACTTTCTACTAGAATGCCCAAAATACCAGTCTAAAAGAAGAAGATTCAAGGGTAGTGAAATGGGGAAGTGGAATGGGAGAATGAAGGACATGTGGTTAGAGAGTGATTCAAAGAAGAGGGTTAATATGCTGATCGGACAGGTTGGGAAGAATTGGGCTGGGGATGTCGTCAAACAGTTCGTCTCGAGTGTTGAGAGGAGAGAAGAAGCATGGGAATAGGGAGGCAGCTGGGATCACAGGGGTAATCAATACCCTCTCACCTGACAACCGCGAGAAATCAGCGATCGGCCAAAGAGTTATTATTATGTACTTCCGCACTACTAATAATGATACTTGGGCCATTCGCTGGTTTGCGGCTGTCCTCTAACGAAAAGGTCTACATCAACCCTGTCCCTGTCCAGTTACTGATCCGCCCTCCTCATATCCCATACATTACTTGTTCTGGTTATCCGCCGACCTGCTTAGTTTTGCAGAATCTCCGAAGTTCTTCACTACCATTTGCTTTAAAGAGATTATACCAGTTCCATTAAATATATGAATAGTTTTACCAAAGAGCACATTGTTAAAACGCTTCTTGCATAGCTGTTTAAATGATTTCGTATTCCTTTCACCTTTGTATTGTAGACGGTGGGGCAGGGGGAAGCTAATGTTGTAATCTGTACTGTGGTGAGGGCCAGACTTTATATAGCTCGTTGCTATTGTATCCACTCTGAGGTTATTGTATGTGTGTGTCTGCACCTATGTCTATGTTGTCGATATATACCCTAGTGTAGTAAATTTTGCAGTGTGATTTTGTATGAGTTGGCCGGGCATGGTCAAGATACAAGCGGCACCCAGCAGGCAATACTAGATGATGTCTGTCTGGAGGAGAGACGCGGTTAACAGAAGTTTGCCAATCCAATTCAACTGTGGTGTGATTGCAAGTGTGTGTTTCCCACATTTCTGAAGTCGGTGTTGCAGGAATGTGCGCAGATGTCGTATCGGTGGGGGCAGAAACGAACGAACGAACGAACGAACGAACGAGCGACCGAGCGACCGACCGACCGACCGACCGACCGACCGACCGACCGACCGACCAACCAACCAACCAACCAACGATCGGACGGACGAACGAACGAACAAATAAATGAATAGTTTCGTCGGTATAGAGAAAGAATGAACGAACGAACGATCATAGGAACGAAAGAACGAACGAACGAACGAACGAACGAACGAACGGACGACCGGACGGGCGGACGGACGGGCGAATAAATGAATATAGTTTCGTCGGTATAGAGAACGAATGAAAGGACGATCGTACGAATGGACGATCGAACGAACGAACGAACGAACCAACCAACCAACCAACCAACCAACCAACCAACGATCGGACGGACGAACGAACGAACGAATAAATGAATAGTTTCGTCGGTATAGAGAAAGAATGAACGAACGAACAAACGAACGAACAAACAAACGAACGAACGAACGAACGAACGGACGAACGAACGAACGAACGAACGAACGAACGAACGAACGAACGAACGAACGAACTGACGGACAAACGGACGGGCGGACGGCCGAATAAATGAATATAGTTTCGTCGGTATAGAGAACGAATGAAAGGACGATCGTACGAATGGACGTTCGAACGAACGAACGAACGAACGAACGAACGAACCAACCAACCAACCAACCAACCAACCATCCAACCAACGATCGGACGGACGAACGAACGAACGAATAAATGAATAGTTTCGTCGGTATAGAGAAAGAATGAACGAACGAACGATCATGGGAACGAACGAACAAACGAACGAACGAACGAACGAACGAACGAACGAACGAACGAACGAACGGACGAACGAACGAACGAACGAACGAACGAACGAACGAACGAACGAACGAACGAACGAACGAACTGACGGACAAACGGACGGGCGGACGGCCGAATAAATGAATATAGTTTCGTCGGTATAGAGAACGAATGAAAGGATGATCGTACGAAAGGACGAACGAACGAACGAACGAACGAACGAACGAACCAACCAACCAACCAACCAACCAACCAACCAATCAACCAATCAACCAAACAACCAACGATCGGACGGATGAACGAACGAACGAATAAATGAATAGTTTCGTCGGTATAGAGAAAGAATGAACGAACGAACAAACGAACGAACAAACAAACAAACGAACGAACGAACGAACGAACGAACGAACGAACTGACGGACAAACGGACGGGCGGACGGACGGCCGAATAAATGAATATAGTTTCGTCGGTATAGAGAACGAATGAAAGGACGATCGTACGAAAGGACGATCGAACGAACGAACGAACGAACGAACCAACCAACCAACCAACCAACCAATCAACCAACGAACCAACGATCAGACGGACGGACGGACGAATAAATGCATAGATTTAATTTGTACAAAACTATAATGTGGGGTTTAAATGTCGTAATTGTATTGTTATAAATTTTATAATTTGCACTGGAGTGTTCATTCTAAAAATAGAAATCTAACCCCCTAGAGGTGAATAATACTGATATTAAACATGTGTAACCCGTCAACCGAGAAAAACCCACATTGCTTCATTGCTCTCCCATATAACCCCACAACGTCAACAAAGAGTCCGACGGAAGAACGAGCCATCTAGAACGAACAAACGAACGATCGAACGAATGAATGCTGTGAGGTGAAACACGCAGTATTCGATATGTTTTCATCAATCCTGTCATATACAGATTATTATCCAGTTCCAATATCAAAGTCGCAATAATAAAAGTCAATGATAAATAGTCAAAATCTATGGACTCTTGTTCCCGTCTCAATACTTTGTGTTTTGTTACCGTTTCCTGATATCTGTTGCATTGATTCTCTACCAATATCGATTTTGCGATAATCTTAGCGAAATCACGTACGACTGACTTTACTGAAGAAAACATTTACACCTGCTTATTGTAATATTGAGAATATTATATCATGTGGTTAATATCAGATGCTTTTCTATTCAATGAATCCCACCCTTTGTTTCTTCGGTATTTATAGACAACAAAAGAATTGTTGCATGCATAATAAAACAATAAAAATGTCAACTGGGCTGTTCATATGGAATTTCAAACGTTGTGCGAACTGGACCAAATGAACGATGGAATACGAAATTCCTCTCCATCTTATGTAGTCGTAAACAGTTTCGAGCGAGCTGCCCTCATACATTTCATTCTAATGTTAAACAAATATACTGGTATCGACGTGAATTTGAAGTGACCCTAATAAAGAACCCAAATTCAACACCCACCCAAACTCACACCGATCGTGTCCAGTGTGAAGGCTCTTTAAATGTCCGGAGAAATGGTACAAACAATGAGTACTAAGGTTCGGGATCTGACTGAACGATATAGATAGCTAAAAGATTACAGAGAGTGTTGCGCTTGGTAACTTGCTCCACACGTGTGTTCGATATGTCAGTTGCGTGTGACGATTTGGACTTTGCCTTTCACACAAGAAGCACGTGTCATCAACTTACTACCCAGCAGAATGTGGTGTATACTCAATTAATATTCCCCACGGCTCTGCTAGTGGAAAGTAAAATATTCACTTTACATGTGACTGAGTTGCTATCAACTCTTCCCAAGCATTCCTTCCCCTCAATTACTTCAGTTAACAGTCTTCCTGTTTATTTGATCTCCTTTCGCCAACACATCGGAAGTTGAAATTGTTCCAATCTATTGCAGTGTGAAATTGTGACCCTGAGACGGTTTACAAAATCAATAATGCTTCCTGTCGAATCCCGCCATATGTCTAGTCTGAATCACGTTATTGTCCATGATACTCATTCCACCATTGTTTTTGTATTCATACTTCTTTTCACAAATAAATATTATTTAAACTAAACTAAAAGAATACAAAGATTTGGGAGGACCTTGAGAGCTCTTGATGAATGAAAGGTTTTAGCGCGCCGAAGGCGCGCAGGGACGATGTGGGATTTCCAAATTCCTTGCGACCCGGTTGGCCTTATTTTATTTCACTTGGATCACACAGGCCTAGCTTCCTATTGCCTCAAATGGGGTCTGAGCGGGTATGCACGTGGTGAGAATTCCCGGAAGTTTGCGTTGGAGTGATAGATTGTCAATAATCAATCCCTCAACGCCAGTAAGACTATTAGAGAGTGGGCTCTATTCGGTTCCAGCTTGGCGATGGTAGAGGTGTGATTCACACCATGGTGGCGATCCAGAATATAATGTTGTGCGATGGCAAATTTAAGGGAAGAAGAAAAAAGAAAACCAAACAGCAACGCCGGTTTGGTAGCGGCCCCGGTATATGACCATAGCGGTTACAAAAAGGAGTGGAGAAAGCTCCAACAGTTTAGTTTTGAAAAACCGGGAGTCATCCATCAAGCCTTCTGGGAGATAGGATTCCGTATGTGATTATGATGTATCTGGTTATCCTTCGGGAATTCGAATGAATGAAATGAATGAAAGGTTTTAGCGCGCCGAAGGCGCGCAGGGACGATGTGGGATTTACAAATCCCTTGCGACCCGGTTAGCCTTATTTTATTTCACTTGGATCTTGGATCACACAGGCCTAGCTTTCCTATTGCCTCAAATGGGGTCTGAAGGGGTATGCACGCGGTTAGAATTCCTGGCAGTTTGCATTGGAGTGATAGATTGTCAAAGACCAAACCCTCAAAGCCATTAAGACTATTGGAGAGTGGGCTCTATTCGGTTCCAGCTTGCCGATGGTAGAGGTTTGAGTCCCACCATGGTGGCGAGCCAGAATATAATGTTGTGCGATGGCAATTTTAAGGGAAAAGGAAAAAAGAAAACCAAACAGCAACGCCGGTTTGGTAGCGGCCCCGGTATATGACCATAGCGGTTACAAAAATGGAATGGAGAAAGCTCCAACAGTTTAGTTTGAAAAAAACCGGGAGTCATCCATCAAGCCTTCTGGGAGATAGGATGCCGTATGTGATTTTGAGGTATCTGGTTATCCTTCGGGAATTCCAAATGACCTCCAGCACCCCACCCCCCCCCCCCCCCCACAAAAAAGCCCTTAAAAGGGCTGTTTGCTGGCAAGATTGTTTCAATCCTTGCCTTGGTCTTGTTAGGTTTTCTGCACATCTTTGCTTGAGGATTGTTTCAATCCCTCATAGTATGTCATTCAGTTTGGTCGTGTGTCTGATGAGATAGAGGAGGGAGAAAAGATAGAGAGCTGGAAATTAGAGCAATTCGGTTTTTAATTTACACCTTTTCCGTCCTTTTGGATGGGGAAGCCAGCATTTTTTCCCCGAGATTTATATCTCAAGGAGGGGAGACCCGGCAGCAGGTGGAGATTTTCCTCGCTGTTTGCAACTACCACTGGTAACAGAGGCAAGCTTTCGTGCGTATCGTGTCACCCGCAGCCAGTTCTAAATTTAGTTGTTATCTCATATTGTTGTTGTTCTTAATGCTAAACACATTGAGATGTTATCAAGCAATTACATGAAACATATTTCAAATAGTGAACCTGTTTGTAAATCGCAAACAAGGATGTTAATTAATAAATAAAAACTAACTTCGTTATTAGTCGGGTTCATTGATGATATACACATTTGGACTCTCACATCACAAATCGAATTCTTAATCAAAACTCAGAAGAACAGTTCTCATCAATGGAAACCCAATCTGTGAGCAACACGTCGTACTTCAGTGAGTGATGCCCTCTAAAATTTCAATTCACCAATCAAAAGTTGCAAATCTTCCTTCAGTCAGTACATAAAAGA
The DNA here is from genome assembly GCA_031216915.1 of Pictodentalium vernedei. NCBI lineage: Eukaryota > Metazoa > Mollusca > Scaphopoda > Dentaliida > Dentaliidae > Pictodentalium > Pictodentalium vernedei. The sequence continues at coordinate 101,065,167 of CM062296.1, forward strand.
CACAGGAACAGAATTTTTAGCAACATTTGCATGTTCTGAATATCACGACAGTATAGAATAACGGATGACACACAAGATTTTTTAATCACTGTTCATAACTTTAAGGTATTATATTACTTTTCAGATTAGATTTTGTCATGCAGTATGTCGAAAGTCGAGTTTGTTTAACAATTTTAAAACAACGCACATTTCAGCTAAAAGGTATTTTATCAACCTAACAAACGATATGTCTTACTTATTTTCGCTTACACATATTTATTGATATATATATTGACAACACATGAAAATTACTATTATAAAATAGGAAACACTAAAGGAATCCAATCTTTAATGGACGAAACTCGTGAAAAATGTCTATTTCAAACAGCCTGTATTGGGATTCACACAACATATTTTTGCCAGTTATTGGTTTAACTACAATAAAAGTTTTCGGAGAAGAATAAGAAAAAAGTGAACAAGGTTTATGTCTCTTCTTGTATTCCGTTAGACTGATCCGTAAAGTAAGGTGATACGTATTGTAAACTTTCTGTCGCGTGTTGTTGATGTTGTTGTTGTTGTTGATAGTCAAATGGTATATTGCTCCAACAAGAAATCTATGATTATTGATGTGGTACGTGATTACCCAAACTGATGATAGCGCTATTAAATGCTAAGTTTGCTATTTTGCGCACCACAAAATTTCGTAATATGTTAACAATGCATTGATTAAAGCTATCGAAACTAATAAGTGTATTTAAAATGTGATCGTATTATCACTGAATTGTTCTACTATATATTTTTATAAGACTATGATTAATTAACAAGAAACCATTTTTTTCCAGGGATTCGTCGTTGAGTGAACAAAGGATGGAAAACAACTTTGGTATTCACAGCACAGATCCTTCTTGCCAGGGAAGAGAAAGGTATTTGGATATTTTATAAGTAATAAATTTTAATTTTTTAAGCAGTATATTACTCCTCAGTTGTTTTCGTTCCCATCTTAATCTCTAGTAACTTTTTATATGGCCCGTTCTCACGTGACATCGGATGAATCGTTACAAACGCGCGAGATGGTCGTACAAGAGTAATGTTTAGGCCTATTCTTTGGACAAGGCTATTGGAACCCAGTAAGTGAAAATAGGTGTGTCGGTGCTTTAATGTGGCGTAATCATCAAATTATTCTACTTCAGGTAAACACAAACCGTTCTAAGGTATTCCCGAACTTGTAGAAAGTTAAATTCACAGAGTATTTTTATTGCAGAAGGATTAATATATAAAAAGCAAGGCAAATGCATCAACGGGATCTCCTCTGCTCTAAGTATCACCCTACTGTGACAGTCCCCCTCTTTTGGGGTGTATGAATTAAGAGAAGTTTCGGGTTTTCTTGTTTAAAAGAAATTTCTCAAGGATTTTATACGCCCCCCCCCCCCCCTCCGAGATATTCCTACTCCATCAAAAATTAGTTGGTGATTTTTGTATTTCATAAAATGGCTTCAAGTCCTTTGAAACTAAACTCATTTCAAAGGAAAACATTGAATAAAAAAATAGCCTGGCTCCTTCTCAGCCCCCCCCCCCCCCCCCCCCCCCACCTTTCAACCGGCATGCATTTCGTAAAAACATCTCTTTGGCATGAAGTGGCAATGCATGCGCGAAAATAAAAAACAATTAAAACAATAAACATAGTTTCTTTGTCGGGAACTTTGAGTGTGTCAGCTATTGTATGTGTGCCTTTTCTCCCAATGGGAACGCCGAGAAGTGGAGCTGTGCGTTTTGTTGTGGTATACAAGAGTTCCACATTTCTCGTAAAATAGGACTGGGAACCAACGCTTGTGCTAGAAGTCCTCTAAATTGGGCAACATAGATATAAAATATTATCATTTCACTTCATTCCTATGTTGGGGCAATGGGATACCCAAAGATGTTGAACGTGACTCTAAACACCAATAAGCAAAGGTATGTTTTTTGTTATGAGTCGGAGTGAGGGCACCTATTGCGCTCGGTGCATTTCTTTTTTAATCTGAATTTTGAAAAGATTAGTAGGTATTATTCACCTTTTCTATTTCCATATCAATCACTCATTCGTTCAAATAGTTTGTTTTGTCATGGTGCAATTGAGGTGTTAATAAATTATGTATAATGTGACATTTAGTGTGTCGCCAGGCACCCTCATTAATCATGAAAAGCCAACAAACGTTTTCTTTATAACAATATACAACTATCCAAATTACGTTGTTAGGGGAATGTAATTAGCGAGGTACTTACAATGTGCAATTTCCTTTCCACCTTCTAAACGAAAGAGCCTGTCACCATTTTCCATACACCATACAAAAGGGAGAGGCTTAGCATGCTTATCGGAGAAAGTGGGAAGATTGAAGTACGGGATGTTATGTTCGGAGGAGAGAGGTGGCGTTGGGATAGGACGGCATGGGAAGCTAAGGGATCATCGAGGCTTTCTTACCTTAGAACTGCGATAAATCAACTGAAGGGCATAGGACTATTATTATTATTATCATGCCATTTCTTGTACGTAATCGAAGTATTTGCGTATACATATATGAGATAGTATAGGTGATGAGGCAGGGTGTTTTACTTGTTACGATATCCGATGGGTAGTACCTGTTCTTCATATGAAATATCAAACTTGTTTGGGTGAAGATTTTCTTTCTAATATTCATGTATATCAGGCAATTGTGGTTTTCACACGTTATTCGTAAAGGTTTTCACTCACCTCTTAACAATTTTATTTACTTTCAGTTTGAATAGTTTCAAGAATCATTCTCAAAGACACGACACAGATATTTTTATGCCATATCGCAGTTTCTATCCAATGCCTATGACGTGGCCTACATTTAGTTTAGGCATGTTTCATCTGCAGAATAACGCGTATGGACGTCAGCCTCAGTTCAACTCTATTTCTGCCACAGACGACAGAAACAATTATTGTACTGCCCCTTTGGACTTGACATATTCAAAACACTACGATGGAAGTTGTCGCAAAATTGTTCATTCTGACACATCATCTCAAGATCCAACCGGATCATGTCAATATTCTTTGAGTGGAAATATTGAAAAGGCTTCAGAACTGAATCATATCCACCACAATCGGCAACCATTTGTCGATGAAACCAATTTTTCTATAAACTCCATACCTCAGTTTTTGCAACCGCCTAAACTTCAATTTACAGAAAACATTGCGGGCAGTATCTTGAGCGAGGAGCTCGAATCGGGATATTATAGTTTATCTGACATTGCGTCGAATAGTTCAGTAGCCGAAAAAACAGACATCTCACTTGATGATATTTCTCCTTCGTTGTCACGCGACTCTTCCCCTTGTTTCAGTTACATTTTGACAAATGAAATTTCGAGAAACAAAATAGAACCCGAGAATAGCTTTAACAGCTTGCCATGGCTTAGTTACAAACACACAATTGTGTCCACCAATTCGTCTTCAAGCAGTCAATGTCATCATAAAAAACGATCTGCAAAATGCCAGTACAAGAATAAAACGCACCAGTGTCCGTACTGTCAGAAGTGTTTCAGTCAGAAAACAACATTAAAGTCTCATATAAGGATTCATACAGGAGAGAAACCATACAAATGTGAATACTGTAATCGTCGTTTTGGTGATTATTCTACATTCACAAAACACAGAAGAATACATACAGGAGTAAAACCTTATACGTGTGTCATTTGTGGTAAAATGTTCTCACAATCGGGAAACATGTTACGTCATAAAAACAATCTCAGTAAACAATAAGCTGTCGTTATTGTTCTAGTATATTTGTGTGCATATTTGAAGTTGATGTTAAGTATTTTGCTTGTAGGCACGACAACGTACTTTTTCGATCGTATATAGCTGACATTTGAATGAACCTATAACTGTTTCCTTCAGTATAGCTGCTACTGTTGTAGGCAATTACTATTCTTTACTTTTTATTCCATGGGCTATGTTAAACATTTGAAAACAGGATTTGAAGAATGAAATGTGCGATATTAGTTTAATAACACGAAAGAATTCATGCCAGGAAGAGGGTAATTAATATTTTCACCCTGTATCAAATGACCTGCGGGATGAAAATATCAATCCCTTCACGTTACATATGCCAGACCATGCTCCAGTAATACAACGATAAGATTTTACCCGATGCATTATCGTAAAATTGAACATAAGGCGCGAGCAGTTAAGAATTTGCCATTCGTGCAATATCTCATGATATGTGTCTATACCGCTTATCTATGTTTTCTGTGAAGCAGCCAAAACACAAACTGTAGTGGCCCCACACCTACACAATGTTATTAAAATGTCATCGATGATAATTTAATCTATAATTTCCTTCTCGCTTTTATACATTGCGTACTCCAAAAGACGTAACGTTGAGCTCTTCAACTACAGTAGCATACACCTTTCAGGCGACCACTCATGTCAGCTTGCATACAATTCTGAGGGCTTATTTGACAAACCCACCTGTAATGTATGTAAACACCACCAATGTTTCAAATGCTTACAAATATCAGAAATATATGCACTCCGGGCGACGACAATCGCGCCTCTCCTTGGGTTTTCCTTCGAATTACTATTCTTAATCGTTTTCTGGTCGTTGTCAAAGTCGACGGTCCACAATCGTAAGATTGATATTTTCTTGATAAACTAACGATGCAAACCATTTTCATTTATCACCGTAGGGGCGCGATGGCTTTGTAGGTAGAGGTTCAAGCTGCAAGCCGAGAGGTCCCAGGTTTGAATCCCACCTTGCCATCATGTTGGGCACGGCGGCGTTGTGTACTAACGCGTACTGCACGTCGATGGTGCACATGTCTGCAACCAATGCTAACACTACTTGTGTGGAGTTAGTATGTTGGGGAGCTGGCAGTTGCTCGCCGTTGCTCGGTGGGTCTCTGAGTACTCCGGCTTCCTCCACCCGTAAACTGTCGTGATCATGATTAGCCATTGGCCAGAAATATATGACCTTAAACACGAAAAAAATAATATATCACCGGTATCATATTGCTTTGCAATGTATTGTCGTTTTCAGCGTGAAGTTTCACAACCTCAAGACTCTTACGTCACATAATTATACAGGACGAATCCTAGAATTTCAAGCACATATCTTTAAACATACTTTTTGTAAAAGTATAGATTAGTGGGAAGGCCAGTGACACTTTTGCAGGATTTTCTTCACTTACAATGCCTATATATCAGTCGACAATATTTTGTAGATTTTTATATTTATAATATAAAACAATTGTATATTTAACACAAGCAAATTGTAAAAAACATGTTATAGCTTTTGTAAATCATGCCTTTAACTTATACATTTACAACGATACAAACCACTCAGTTATTTCTTTTAATTGGCACCCATATACTTCGCAATACGGACAAAAGTCGAGCACCCGTATTATTAATAATACTCTTGCCTTCCTTTGGTTTGTCACGATTGTCTAACAAGAAGGCCTGCATCAACACTGTCCCTCGCCGCATACTTCTTCTCCTTTGCATGATAATTAGTTTATTAGTAGCTCTTGAATTGCCCCATGCTAAAATCCCGTGTACCAGATGGCTTCGTACCAGGTCGTACTACAATGTTTTCAGGACCTTATGTGGGAAAATATGTTTTACTTTGTTGAGGCTATAATTTGTGTGAGCTGTTTACGAGCATAGCCTGGATATATGAGCTTTGTAGGTTAAGTGTTCATCAATGCTTATTCCCAGAAAATTTTAGAGATTTTTCTGTCTCACTTCCCCGACTTTGCTTATCGGTTATCCGCCGACCCGCATCGTTTCGCAGAAAGTCATCCCTTCCATAAATTCATAAATTATATTTGGTCACACCCTCTCCCAAATAGTTTTTCAAAAGAACACCTTGTTAAAGCTATTCCTTCCTAAATGTTTTAAACGATAGAGCATTCTTTTTCTCTTTGTATTACGTTTATTAGTATGGTTTCTTTATATGCCTCTAGATATATCACAAATCATCACCCCTAAGAATTCATATACTCTCCACTGTTAGATGCTTGTTTCCAACTTCACAGATAGACAACTTATCCATCATCAACCTTTGAGACTCCTCTACACCACAGCCTACACAAATGCCTTTACTCTTGATTTCCATCAATCTTAGTCGCCATTTATCCACTTATTTTCCTGCAACGGTTAAAAATCTCCGTGATCCCTCTTCTCTCTCAGGTGATAAAACAGTATCACCTGCAAAGAACAGTCCTTGGATTTTTGTCTCCAACTTTGATCCCATCTGCGGTTGCCGTCAGCTCGTTTCCTACACCTTTGATAGATAAGGGAAAACAAAATCGGTGACAACCTGCACCTCTGCTTATGGTCCATCTCCCTTGGGCCCTATTTGTTTCTCAGGCAGAGTTCACTCTACACATCTATGTACAGTGCCTTTATGATTCCGAAAAAGCTCCCTATGAACCTAAGACCCTCAAGTTACTGTCATATTTCTCTAACGCCACTCAATATTCTGCCACCACCTGTCACCTGAATCGTTCTACAACATCCGTCACAACATATCGATTCTTAGACCAACTGTTACTCTTATCAGTTTATGATATCACTGAGGACGCCGCCTTGTTCCAGTTACATTTTGACAAATGAAATTTCGAGAAACAAAATAGAACCCGAGAATAGCTTTAACAGCTTGCCATGGTTTAGTTACAAACACACAATTGTGTCCACCAATTCGTCTTCAGCCAGTTAATGTCATCATAAAAAACGATCTTCAAAATGCCAATACAAGAATAAAATACACCAGTGTCCGTACTGTCAGAAGTGTTTCAGTCAGAAAGCAACATTAAAGACTCATATAAGGATTCATACAGGAGAGAAACCGTACAAATGTGAATACTGTAATCGTCGTTTTGGTGATTATTCAACTTTCACAAAACACAGAAGAATACATACAGGAGTAAAACCTTATACGTGTGTCATTTGTGGTAAAATGTTCGCGCAATCGGGAAACATGTTACGTCATAGAAACAATCACAGTAAACAATAACCTGTCGTTATTGTTCTAGTATATTTGTGTGCATATTTGAAATTGATGTTAAGTATTTTGCTTGTAGGCACGACAACGTACTTTTTCGATCGTATATAGCTGACATTTGAATGAACCTATAACTGTTTCCTTCAGTATAGCTACTACTGTTGCAGGCGATTACTATTCTTTTACTTTTTATTCCCTGGGCTATGTTAAACATTTGAAAACAGGATTTGAAGAATGAAATGTTCGATATTAGTTGAATAACACGAAAGAATTCATGCCAGGAAGAGGGTAATTAATATTTTCACCCTGTATCAAGTGACATGCAGGATGAAAAGATCAATCCCTTCACGTTACATATCAACAGACCATGCTCCAGTAATACAACGATAAGATTTGACCCGATCCATTGTCGTAAAATTGAACACAAGGCACGAGCAGTTAAGACTTTGTCATTCGTGCAATATCTCATGATATGTGTCTATACCGCTTATCTATGTTTTCCGTGAAGCAGCCAAAACACAAACTGTAGTGGCCCCACACCTACACAATGTTATTAAAATGTCATCGATGATAATTTAATCTATAATTTCCTTCTCGCTTTCATACATTGCGTACTCCAAAAGACGTAACGTTGAGCTCTTCAACTACAGCAGAATACACCTTTCAGGCGACCACTCATGATAACTTGCATACAATTCTGAGGGCTTATTTGACAAACCCACCTGTAATGTATGTAAACACCACCAATGTTTCAAATGCTTACAATATATGCACTCCGGGCGACGACAATCGCGCCTCTCCTTGGGTTTTCCTTCGAATTACTATTCTTAATCGTTTTCTGGTCGTTGTCAAAGTCGACGGTCCACAATCGTAAGATTGATATTTTCTTGATAAACTAACGATGCAAACCATTTTCATTTATCACCGTAGGGGCGCGATGGCTTTGGAGGTAGAGGTTCAAGCTGCAAGCCGAGAGGTCCCAGGTTTGAATCCCACCTTTGGCAACCGGGAAAGACACTTCACCCATATTGCCATCATGTTGGGCACGGCGGCGTTGTGTACTAACGCGTACTGCACGTCGATGGTGCACATGTCTGCAACCAATGCTAACACTACTTGTGTGGAGTTAGTATGTTGGGGAGCTGGCAGTTGCTCGCCGTTGCGCGGTGGGTCTCTGAGTACTCCGGCTTTCTCCACCCGTAAACTGTCGTGATCATGATTAGCCATTGGCCAGAAATATATGACCTTAAACACGAAAAAAATAATATATCACCGGTATCATATTGCTTTGCAATGTATTGTCGTTTTCAGCGTGAAGTTACACAACCTCAAGACTCTTACGTCACATAATTATACAGGACGAATCCTAGAATTTCAAGCACATATCTTTAAACATACTTTTTGTAAAAGTATAGATTAGTGTGAAGGCCAGTGACACTTTTGCAGGATTTTTTTCACTTACAATGCCTATATATCAGTCGACAATATTTTGTAGATTTTTATATTTATCATATAAAACAATTGTATATTTAACACAAGCAAATTGTAAAAAACATGTTATAGCTTTTGTAAATCATGCTTTTAACTTATACATTTACAAACCACTCAGTTATTTCTTTTAATTGGCACCCATATACTTCGCAATACGGACAAAAGTCGAGCACCCGTATTACTAATAATACTGGGGCCTTCCTTTGGTTTGTCACGATTGTCTAACAAGAAGGCCTGCATCAACACTGTCCCTCGCCGCATACTTCTTCTCCTTTGCATGATAATTAGTTCATTAGTGGCTCTTGAATTGCCCCATGCTAAAATCTGGTGTACCAGATGGCTTCGAACCAGGTCGTACTACAATGTTTTCAGGACCTTATGTGGGAAAATATGTTTTACTTTGTTGAGGCTATAATTTGTGTGAGCTGTTTTCGAGCATAGCCTAGATATATGAGCTTTGTAGGTTAAGTGTTCATCAATGCTTATTCCCAGAAAATTTTAGAGATTTTTCTGTTTCACTTCCCCGACTTTGCTTATCGGTTATCCGCCGACCCGCATCGTTTCGCAGAAAGTCATCCCTTCCATAAATTTATACGTTTATTAGTATGGTTTCTTTATATGCCTCTAGATATATCACAAATCATCACCCCAAAGAATTCATATACTCTCCACTGTTAGATGCTTGTTTCCAACTTCACAGATAGACAACTTATCCATCATCAACCTTTGAGACTCCTCTACACCACAGCCTACAAAAATGCCTTTACTCTTGATTTCCATCAATCTTAGTCGCCATTTATCCACTTATTTTCCTGCAGCGGTCAAAAATCTCCGTGATCCCTCTTCTCTCTCAGCTGATAAAACAGTATCACCAGCAAAGAACAGTCCTTGGATTTTTGTCTCCAACTTTGATCCCGTCTGCGGTTGCCGTCAGCTCGTTTCCTGCAACTTTGATAGAAAAGGGAAAACAAAATCGGTGACAACCTGCACCTCTGCTTATGGTCCATCTCCCTTGGGGCCCTATTTGTTTCTCAGGCAGAATTCACTCTACACATCTATGTACAGTGCCTTTATGATTCCGAAAAAGCTCCATATCAACCTAAGACCCTCAAGTTACTGTCATATTTCCCTAACGCCACTCAATATTCTGCCACCACCTGTCACCTGAATCGTTCTACACATCCGTCACAACATATCGATTCTTAGACCAACTGTTACTCTTATCAGTTTATAATATCACTGAGGACGCCGCCTTCATCGACCCATTCCCCTGATTAATGCCACGTGACAACCGATTAGATGCGACAGTTGTACTTATCTGTATATATTTGTTAGTTTCTCCTATTGTATCACTCAACTCCAAAAAGTTATCCCCAACTGACACATTATTTTAGATGTGATTTTAAATTTTCCACAAAATGAATATTCTCTGAATAAAATATTTCGACTTGCAGCGGAGTTATCCCCCTTCTCAGATGAGATCATTAATACCCTTGCGCTCAACAGCCACCCCCCCCCCCCCCCACCCCCGCCTCTCTTATCTTCCCGCTTTTTACTGGCGTTTAGAAACGAGCGGTTATTGGTCCCATACTTTTGCTCTTTCGATTTCCCCAATAAGCGTACGAACCCCTGGCTATCATTTTCCTCGTACCGACTTAACCTTCATCTCCCCATTCCAATTCATCATTATAGAACCCGTAAATGTAAATTTATTAGACGGATAATTCCAACTTTCTTACTTTGAAAGTTTGCGTCTTTTATTTAATAACCATGTGTCACTCTTCTCCATTATCTTACCCGAGCTTGGTTTAAAGATCCTGAACAGGGATGCGAAATGTAAGGGTAAATGGACCTGGGAGAGGAACGATAAGAAAACAATAATTGATTATATACTCACTGACATTAGCGTATGGAGGGAGGTTATAGATGTAGAAATAGATGACGAGGGAAAAAATGACTTGGGTAGTGATCACAACCTGATAACAGTTAAGATTATGGGCAAAAAGACTAATAGAGACAGAAATACCTTCAAGGAAGTTTGGGGACTAAAACAAGGAGCCGACTGGAAGCAGTTTCGGGAAAAACTAAAACCAAATCTTGAATGTATACCTAGGGATGCAAATGTCCAGAGTATTTCAGATGGCATAGTAAATAGCCTAACAGAGGCAGGGAAGGAGTGTATAGGAAGGGTGAGGGTCCCAACGAGAGAGCTTGGATACAGGGTTAACGAGGGACTGAAAAAGGCTATAAAAGAAAGGAAGGTAAAATGCGCTGCTTACAGAAGAAGTAGGAAGCTTAAAGGGGTGGATAACAATGACACGAGACTAATGAAAGGAGAATATGAACTGGCACGGAAAAAGGTGAATGAGATAAAGGATAATAATAGGAAGGAGCGCAATTGCAGTCTTGCCAGAACAATAAAGAAAACGGGGGGTTCGAGCTCAAACGTATTTTGGAACTGGGTAAATAAACGGGGGAAAAGTAGTGTGCAGAGTATCAAAGTGGATGGGGAAAGTACAGAAGATAAAGGCCGTATCGCTTCAGAGTTAGTCAAGCACTGGGAAAAGATAAACGATAGGCGATGGGGCAGTGGGTCCCCACCAAAAAGAAATATACTGGTGGAGGAGAACCTATCCAATCGTGTATGTAGCGAAATAACGGCAGAAGAAGTGCGGAACGTGGTCTCGAAATTAAAAAATGGTAAAGCGGGAGGGACTGATGAAATTCCGAACGAATTCCTCAAAAATGGAGGGGAGGCACTTATTGAAGTCCTGACAAACCTTTTCAACCTGGCTCTGCGAAAGCAAGAGGTCCCCAGAGAGTGGAGGGAAAGTAAGGTGTCGTTCATACACAAAAAGGGGGATAAGGAAGTTCTAGATAACTATAGGGGGATATCAGTTAGTAGTAACATCGGAAAAGTATTCTGTAAGGTCATATACGGTAGACTAGAGGAAGTTATAGAAGAGAAAGGTTTTTTAGGAGAAATTCAAAATGGTTTCAGGAAAGGACGAAGAGTCACTGATCACCTATTTACACTCACCCAACTGATAGAATCAACAAAGGCTGAAAAGAAAAAGATGTTTCTGGCATTTCTAGATGTGAAAAAAGCGTACGACCGAGTGTGGAGGGAAGGTATGTGGCGGAAGCTCGAGGGCATCGGACTGGGGGGTGACTTTGTGGGAATCATGAAAGCACTGTATACAGATGTGCAAAGCCAACTCAGTCTAGGGAGTATCACTACAAAACGAGTCCCTATGGATATAGGCCTCAAGCAGGGGTGTATCTTTTCACCGATTTTGTTTGCATTGTATGTTAAAGATTTAGGGGACGAACTAATTCAGAGTGCGGAGGGGGTAAATGTTGGAGACATAAAGATACCAGGCTTATTCTTTGCGGACGACATGGTGTTAATGTCTAGAACTGAACAGGGGCTAGAGAAACTGCTGGAAATTGTTGGTAGATATGGGAACACTTGGCGGCTCGAACTAAATGAAAATAAAAGCAAGGTAATACCCGTTGGACGCAAGGTAGATATGACGAAGAGATGGAGAGTGGGGGAGTTCTCAATCCCCGAAGGGGAAAGCAAACAAATCACTGTAGGAGAAACGGGAGAGTATGAGTATCTAGGGGTAAGCATAAATATAACGGGAAGAGGGGTGTACAGAAATTACTCAGCCAAACTGATTCTGAAGGGGAAAAGAATTCTGAACCAACTAAAACTTTTAGGGAAAAATAGTTTCAACAAGGTCTTTGTGGGGAAAACACTGTGGGAGAGGGTGGGTTTACCAAGTATAACGTATGGCACGGACGTGATTCCATTAAACCAAACCGTTACTAAGAAGTTGGAAAATACTCAAAACGATGCCGGCAGATGGATAACAGGGTCGAGTAATGCTGCAGCTTTGGAAGCAGTAAGGGGGGAGCTTGGGTGGATGAAAATCAAGGACAGGGTAGATTTGGGAAAACTGTGTTACTTTAACTACTTGAGAAACCTGCCTGACAACCGGTGGTGCAAATTGATGCTCGATACCATTTGGAATTCTAATATAGAAACGGGGTGGTCAAAACATGTGAGGGAACTAATGGACAATTACTCTATAGAGGTCACAAACATAGAAGTAGGAATGAAAGAAGGCAAAAGGTTTGTCAAAGAGAGAGTCATGGAAGATTGCAATCGAAACTGGCGAGCAGGGGTTAGCGTGAAAAGATCACTGCAGGGGTTACAATATAAAGAAAAGCCAGCTTTTGAGAAGTACCTAGATGGCACCTTTGGAGGGTCACTGCTGTTCAAACTGAGATCAAGATCACTGGAGCTTCGGGGAAAAATTGGGAGAGATGGGGAAAAGGGATGCCAAATGTGCCACTCTGGAGTAGTGGAGACCCTGGAACATTTTCTCTTGGAATGCCCACAGTATATACCTCATAGAATAAAATTTACTGGAAGAATAATGCAGAAGTGGGGTGAAGAAACAAAGGATAGATGGCTGAAGGGGGACACGAGGGAGAGGGTAGGAATGCTTATTGAAGAAATTGAAAAAGAGGAAGTGAGGGACACTATTAAGCAGTTTATATCTGAATGCTGGGAGGAGAGGAGGGGAAGAGGGGGTGGGGTGCAGGGAGAATGATGGCCTTCTCTTATGAGGACCGCGACAAATCAGCGGCTGGCCAAAGAGTTATTATTATTATTATACCCGGGGTATCTGGAATTTAGAGTAACGAATTTTATGGGTGTCAGCTTGTGACATCGGCTTCAGTGAATCCTGTACATGGATTGTCGTCTATCTAATATTTTACAAAGGTGTGTCTGAGACATATTTCCGTACGTTTTGCATCCTCCACCTAAAATATCCCCTTATTAAGACTGCCATTGATTCCAATTTTGAATTCATCCGTGTTAAGTGGCGGATTCCAACTCTTGACCGTTGTATGAATTTTTCGCTCAATCACAAAAATCAGTAACCATAAACATCTGTTTTTCCAAATACACTTAATCGTTAAAATGAATTTGCTAATCCATCATCCACAACAGTTTTGACAAAGATCGAACGTCGCATTTGCTGTACATGTATCTGTCCACGCAGATTATAGGAAAAATGTTTTAAATACCTGTCCGACAAAACGTAAAATATATGGATGCACATCAGCCCTTTAATAATAATAACACTTTGGCCGGCCGATGTCACATCGCGGTTTTCAGGTCAAAAGGCCTTGATTAGTCCTGTGTTCCCAGTGCCTCCTTATCACCACGTCTCTTCTCTCCTCCCAACACTCTGAGACGAACTGCTTGATGACATCCCCTGCCCCACTCTTCCTATTCTCTCCGATAAGCCCTCTCCTTTGTGTCACCTATGGACCACATCTCGTTCATTCTATCATCCCACTTCCCCATCATACTTCCGATGAATCTTACACATTTACAACGATACAACCGAATCGGTTATTTTTTTTAACTGGCTGTACCCACATACCTCGTAATGTTGACAACCTATTTTCAGCTCAACTACCAATCCAAGTGAGGGAGTTAACAGAAAACTACTCATTGGAGAGAAAGGACGTAGACATGGGGATAGCCGCGTGTCCAACAAAAATCAGAGAAAGATTCGTGGAGGATGGTAACCTTAATTGCCGAGAGGGGGTCAAATCAAAGACATCTTTGGGTGGCTTGCGTGATAAAGAGAAGCCTGGTTTTGAAGAGTTCCTTGATGGAACCTTTGGGGGTCACTGTTGTTCAAGCTAAGGTCGCGGTCCCTGGAGCTCAGTGGAAAAATGAAGAAATAGTGAAAAGGGGTGCCAGATGTGTAATGTAGGCGTGGTGGAGACCCTGGAACACTTTCTACTAGAATGCCCAAAATACCAGTCTAAAAGAAGAAGATTCAAGGGTAGTGAAATGGGGAAGTGGAATGGGAGAATGAAGGACATGTGGTTAGAGAGTGATTCAAAGAAGAGGGTTAATATGCTGATCGGACAGGTTGGGAAGAATTGGGCTGGGGATGTCGTCAAACAGTTCGTCTCGAGTGTTGGGAGGAGAGAAGAAGCATGGGAATAGGGAGGCAGCTGGGATCACGGGGGTAATCAAGACACTCTCACCCGACAACCGCGAGAAATCAGCGGCCGGCCAAAGAGTTATTATTATGTACTCCCGCACTACTAATAATGATACTTGGGCCATTCGCTGGTTTGCGGCGGTCCTCTAACGAAAAGGTCTACATCAACCCTGTCCCTGTCTAGTTATTGATCCTCCCTCCTCATATCCCATACATTACTTGTTCTGGTTATCCGCCGACCCGCTTAGTTTTGCAGAATCTCCGAAGTTCTTCACTACCATTTGCTTTAAAGAGATTATACCAGTTCCATTAAATATATGAATAGTTTTACCAAAGAGCACCTTGTTAAAACGCTTCTTGCATAGCTGTTTAAATGATTTCGTATTCCTTTCACCTTTGTATTGTAGACGGTGGGGCAGGGGGAAGCTAATGTTGTAATCTGTACTGCGGTGAGGGCCAGACTTTATATAGCTCGTTGCTATTGTATCCACTCTGGGGTTATTGTATGTGTGTGTCTGCACCTATGTGTATGTTGTCGATATATACCCTAGTGTAGTAAATTTTGCAGTGTGATTTTGTATGAGTTGGCCGGGCATGGTCAAGATACAAGCGGCACCCAGCAGGCAATACTACGTGATGTCACTGGAGGAGAGACGCGGTTAACAGAAGTTTGCCTATCCAATTCAACTGTGGTGTGATTGCAAGTGTGTGTTTCCCACACTTCTGAAATCGGTGTTGCAGGAATGTGCGCAGAAGTCGTATCGGTGGGGGCAGAATCGAACGAACGAACGAACGAACGAACGAACGAACGAACGAACGAACGAACGAACGAACGAACGAACGAACGAACGAACGAACGAACGAACGAACGAACCAACCAACCAACCAACCAACCAACCAACCAACCAACAACCAACCAACTAACCAACCAACCAACCAACCAACCAACCAACCAATCAAACAACCAACCAACGATCAGACGGACGAACGAATAAATGATTAGTTTCGTCGGTATAGAGAACGAACGAACGAACGAACGAACGAACGAACGAACGAACGAACGAACGAACGAACGAACGAACGAACGAACGAACGAACGAACCAACCAACCAACCAACCAACCAACCAACGGACGGACGAACGAACGAACGAATAATTGAATAGTTTCGTCGGTATTGAGAAAGAATGAACGAACGAACGATCGTAGGAACGAAGGAACGAAGAAACGAACGAACGAACGAACGAACGAACGAACGAACGAACTGACGGACGGGCGGACGGGCGAATAAATGAATATTGTTTCGTCGGTATAGAGAACGAATGAAAGGACGATCGTACGAAAGGACGAACGAACGAACGAACGAACGAACGAACGAACGAACGAACGAACCAACCAACCAACCAACGAACCAACGATCGGACGGACGGACGGACGGACGAATAAATGAATAGTTTCGTCGGTACAGCGAGATTTAATTTGTACAAAACAAAACTATAATGTGGGGTTTAAATGTCGTAATTGTATTTTTATAAATTTTAGAATTTGCACTGGAGTGTTCATTCTAAAAATAGAAATCTACCCCCCTAGAGGTTAATAATACTGATATTAAACATGTGTAACCCGTCAACCGAGAAAAACGCACATTGCTTCATTGCTCTCTCATATAACCCCACAACGTCAACAAAGAGTCTGACGGAAGAACGAGCGATCCAGAACGAACAAACGAACGATCGAACGAATGAATGTTGTGAGGTGAAACACGCAGTATTCGATATGTTTTCATCAATCCTGTCATGTACAGATTATTATCCAGCTCCAATATCACAGCCGCAATAATAAAAGTCAATGATAAATAGTCAAAATCTATGGACTCTTGTTCCCGTCTCAATACTTTGTGTTTTGTTTCCGTTTCCTGATATCTGTTGCATTGATTCTCTACCAATATCGATATTGCGATAATCTTAGCGAAATCACGTACGACTGACTTTACTGAAGAAAACATTTACACCTGTTTATTGTAATATTGAGAATATTATATCAAGTGGTTAATATCAGATGCTTTTCTATTCAATGAATCCCACCCTTTGTTTCTTAGGTATTTATAGACAACATAAGAATTGTTGCATGCATAATAAAACAATAAAAATGTCAACTGGGCTGTTCATATGGAATTTCAAACGTTGTTCGAACTGGACCAAATGAACGATGGAATACGAAATTCCTCTCCATCTTCTGCAGTCGTAAACGTTTTCGAGCGAGCTGCCCTCATACATTTCATTCTAATGTTAAACAAATATACTGGTATCGACGTCAATTTGAAGTGACCCTAATAAAGAACCCAAATTCAACACCCACCAAAACTCACACCGACCGTGTCCAGTGTGAAGGCTCTTTAAATGTCCTGAGAAATGGTACACACAATGAGATAGCTAAAAGATTACAGAGGGTGTTGCGCTTGGTAACTTGCTCCACACGTGTGTTCGATATGTCAGCTGCGTGTGACGATTTGGAATTACTTCAATTAACAGTCTTCCTGTTTATTTGATCTCCTTTCGCCAACACATCGGAAGTTGAAATTGTTCCAATCTATTACAGGGTGAAATTGTGACCCTGAGAGGATTTACAAAATCAATAATGCTTGCTGTCGAATCCCGTCATATGTCTAGTCTGAATCACGTTATTGTCCATGATACTCATTCCACCATTGTTTTTGTATTCATACTTCTTTTCACAAATAAATATTATTTAAACTAAACTAAAAGAATACAAAGATTTGGGAGAACCTTGAGAGCTCTTGACGAATGAAAGGTTTTAGCGCGCCGAAGGCGCGCAGGGACGATATGGAATTTACAAATTCCTTGCGACCCGGTTGGCCTTATTTTATTTCACTTGGCTCACACAGGCCTAGCTTCCTCTTGCCTCAAATGGGGTCTGAGCGGGTATGCACGTGGTGAGAATTCCCGGCAGTTTGCGTTGGAGTGATAGATTGTCAATAATCAATCCCTCAACGCCAGTAAGACTATTAGAGAGTGGGCTCTATTCGGTTCCAGCTTGGCGATGGTAGAGGTGTGATTCCCACCATGGTGGCGAGCCAGAATATAATGTTGTGCGATGGCAAATTTAAGGGAAGAAGAAAAAAGAAAACCAAACAGCAACACCGGTTTGGTAGCGGCCCCGGTATATGACCATAGCGGTTACAAAAAGGAGTGGAGAAAGCTCCAACAGTTTAGTTTTGAAAAACCGGGAGTCATCCATCAAGCCTTCTGGAAGATATGATTCCGTATGTGATTATGATGTATCTGGTAATCCTTCAGGAATTCCGAATGACCTGTTATCTCATATTGTTGTTGTTCTTAATGCTAAACACATTGAGATGTTATCAAGCAATTACGTGAAACATATTTCAAATAGTGAACCTGTTTGTAAATCGCTAACAAGGATGTTAATTAATAAATAAAAACTAACTTCGTTATTAGTCGGGTTCATTGATGATATACACATTTGGACTCTCACATCACAAATCGAATTCTTAATCAAAACTCAGAAGAACAGTTCTCATCAATGGAAACCCAATCTGTGAACAACACGTCGTACTTCAGTGAGTGATGCCCTTCAAAATTTCAATTCACCAATCAAAAGTTGCAAATCTTCCTTCAGTCTGTACATAAAAGACACAGGAACAGAATTTTTAGCAACATTTGCATGTTCTGAATATCACGACAGTATAGAATAACGGATGACACACAAGATTTTTTAATCACTGCTCATAACTTTAAGGTATTATATTAATTTTCATATGTTAGATTTTGTCATGCAGAATGTTGAAAGTCGAGTTTGTTCAACAATTTTAAAACAACGCACATTTCAGTTAAAAGGTATTTTATCAACCTAACAAACGACATGTCTTACTTATTTTCGCTTACACATATTTATTGATATATATATTGACAACACATGAAAATTACTATTATAAAATATGAAACACTAAAGGAATCCAATCTTTAATGGACGAAACTCGTGAAAAATGTCTATTTCAAACAGCCTGTGTATTGAGATTCACACAACATATGTTTGCCAGTTATTGGTTTAACTACAATAAAAGTTTTCGGAAAAGGATAAGAAAAAAGTGAAGGGTAGTATTCCGGTAGACTGATCCGTAAAGTAAGGTGATACGTATTGTAAACTTTCTGTCGCGTGTTGTTGTTGTTGTTGTTGATAGTCAAATGGTATATTGCTCCAACAAGAAATCTATGATTATTGATGTGGTACGTGATTACCCAAACTGATGATAGCGCAATTAAATGCTAAGTTTGCTATTTTGCGCACCACAAAATTTCGTAATATGTTAACAATGCATTGATTAAAGCTATCGAAACTAATAAGTGTATTTAAAACGTGATCGTATTATCACTGAATTGTTCTACTATACTTTGGTTTTTATAAGACTATGATTAATTAACAAGAAACCATTTTTTCCAGGGATTCGTCGTTGGGTGAACAAAGGATGGAAAACAACTTTGGTATTAACAGCACAGATCCTTCTTGCCAGGGAAGAGAAAGGTATTTGGATATTTTATAAGTAATAAATTTTAATTTTTTAAGCAGTATATTACTCCTCAGTTGTTTTCGTTTTCATCTTAATCTCTTGTAACTTTTTATATGGCCCGTTCTCACGTGACATCGGATGAATCGTTACAAACACGCGAGATGGTCGTACAAGAGTAATGTTTAGGCCTATTCTTTGGACAAGGCTATTGGAACCCAGTAAGTAAAAATAGGTGTGTCGGTGCTTTAATGTGGCGTAATCATCAAATTATTCTACTTCAGGTAAACACAAACCGTTCTAAGGTATTCCCTAACTTGTAGAAAGTTAAATTCACAGAGTATTTTTTATTGCAGAAGGATTAATATATAAAAAGCAAGGCAAATGCATCTACGTGATCTCCTCTGCTCTAAGTAACACCCTACTGTGGCAGTCCCCCTCTTTTTGGGTGTATGAATTAAGAGAAATTTCCGATTTTCTTGTTTAAAAGAAATTTCTCAAGGATTTTATACGCCCCCCCCCCCCCCCCCAACTCCATAGAAATTAGTTGGTGATTTTTGTATTTCAGAAAATGGCTTCAAATCCTTTGAAACTAAACTCATTTCAAAGAAAAACATTGAATAAGAAAATAGCCTGGCTCCTTCTCAGCCCCCCCCCCCCCCCCCCACCTTTCAACCGGCATGCATTTCGTAAAAACATCTCTTTGGCATGAAGTGGCAATGCATGCGCGAAAAAAACCCAATTAAAACAATAAACATAGTTTCTTTGTCGGGAACTTTGAGTGTGTCAGCTATTGTATGTGTGCCTTTTCTCCCAATGGGAACGCCGAGATGTGGAGCTGTGCTTTTTGTTGTGGTATACAAGAGTTCCACATTTCTCGTAAAATAGGACTCGGAACCAACGCTTGTGCTAGAAGTCCTCTAAATTGGGCAACATAGATATAAAATATTATCATTTCACTTCATTCCTATGTTGTGACAATGGGATACCCAAAAATGCTGAACGTGACTCTAAACACCAATAAGCAAAGGTATGTTTTTTGTTATGAGTCGGAGTGAGGGCACCTATTGCACTCGGTGCATTTCTTTTTTAATCTGAATTTTGAAAAGATTAGTAGGTATTATTCACCTTTTCTATTTCCATATCAATCACTCATTCGTTCAAATAGTTTGTTTTGTCATGGTGCAATTGAGGTGTTAATAAATTATGTATAATGTGGCATTTAGTGTGTCGCCAGGCATCCTCATTAATCATGAAAAGCCAACAAACGTTTTCTTTATAACAATATACAACTATCCAAATTACGTTGTTAGGGGATTGTAATTTGCGAGGTACTTACAATGTGCAATTTCCTTCTCCACCTTCCAAACGAAACAGCCTGTAACCATTTTCCATACACCATACAAAAAGTAATTTTTTGTGAACTAGCAAAAAGGAGAGGCTTAGCATGCTTATCGGAGAAAGTGGGAAGATTGAAGTACGAGATGTTATGTTCGGAGGAGAGAGTAGGCGTTGGGATAGGACGGGATGGGGAGCTAAAGGGTCATCGACGCCTTCTTACTTGAGAACTGCAATAAATCAGCTGCCCATCGTAGGACTATTATTATTATCATCATGCCATTCCTTGTACGTAATCGAAGTATTTGCGTATACATATATGAGATAGTATAGGTGATGAGGCAGGGTGTTTTACTGGTTACGATATCCGATGGGTAGTACCTGTTCTTCATATGAAATATCAAACTTGTTTGGGTGAAGATTTTCTTTCTAATATTCATGTATATCAGGCAATAGTGGTTTTCACACGTTATTCGTAAAGGTTTTCACTCACCCGTTAACAATTTTATTTACTTTCAGTTTGAATATTTTCAAGACTCATTCTCCAAGACACGACACAGATATTTTTATGCCATATCGCAGTTTCTATCCAATGCCCATGACGTGGCCTACATTTAGTTTAGGCAAGTTTCATCTACAGAATAACGTGTATGGACGTCAGCCTCAGTTCAACTCTATTTCTGCCACAGACGACAGAAATAATTATTTTACTGCACCTTTGGACTTAACATATTCAAAACACTACGATGGAAGTTGTCGCAAAATTGTTCATTCTGACACATCATCTCAACATCCAACCGGATCATGTCAATATTCTTTGAGTGGAAATATTGAAAAGGCTTCAGAACTGAATCATATCCACCACAATCGGCAACCATTTGTCGATGAAACCAGATTTTCTGTAAACTCCATACCTCAGTTTTTGCAACCGCCTAAACTTGAATTTACAGAAAACATTGCGGGCAGTATCTTGAGCGAGGAGCTCGAATCGGGATATTATAGTTTATCTGAAATTGCGTCGAATAGTTCAGTAGCCGAAAATACGGACATCTCAATTGATGATATTTCTCCTTCATTATCACGTGACTCTTCCCCTTGTTCCAGTTACATTTTGACAAATGAGATTTCGAGAAACAAAATAGAACCCGAGAATAGCTTTAACAGCTTGCCATGGTTTAGTTACAAACACACAATTGTGTCCACCAATTCGTCTTCAAGCAGTCAATGTCATGATAAAAAACGATCTGCAAAATGCCAGTACAAGAATAAAATACACCAGTGTCCGTACTGTCAGATGTATTTCAGTCAGAAAGCAACATTAAAGACTCATATAAGGATTCATACAGGAGAGAAACCATACAAATGTGAATTCTGTAATCGTCGTTTTGGTGATTATTCTACATTCACAAAACACAGAAGAATACATACAGGAGTAAAACCTTATACGTGTGTCATTTGTGGTAAAATGTTCGCGCAATCGGGAAACATGTTACGTCATAAAAACAATCACAGTAAACAATAACCTGTCATTATAGTTCTAGTATCTTTGTGTGCATATTTGAAATTATTTTGCTTGTAGGCACGACAGCGTACTTTTCCGAAAGTATATAGCTGACATTTGAATGAACCTATAACTGTTTCCTTCGGTATAGCTACTACTGTTGTAGGCAATTACGATTCTTTACTTTTTATTCCATGGGCTATGTTAAACCTTTGAAAACAGGATTTGAAGAATGAAATATGCGATATTAGTTTAATAACACGGAAGAATTCATGCCAGGAAGAGGGTAATTAATACTTTCACCCTGTATCAAGTGACCTGCGGGATAAAAATATCAATCCCTTCACGTTAAATATGCACAGACCATGCTCCAGTAATACAACGATAAGATTTGACCCGATGCATTATCGTAAAATTGAACACAAGGCGCGAGCAGTTAAGACTTTGCCATTCGTGCAATATCTCATGATATGTGTCTATACCGCTTATCTATGTTTTCCGTGAAGCAGCCAAAATACAAACTGTAGTGGCCCCACACCTACACAATGTTATTAAAATGTCATCGATGATAATTTAATCTATAATTTCCTTCTCGCTTTCATACATTGCGTACTCCAAAAGACGTAACGTTGAGCTCTTCAACTACAGCAGAATACACCTTTCAGGCGACCACTCATGATAACTTGCATACAATTCTGAGGGCTTATTTGACAAACCCACCTGTAATGTATGTAAACACCACCAATGTTTCAAATGCTTATAATATATCAAAAATATATTCACTCCGGGCGCCGAAAATCGCGCCTCTCCTTGGGTTTTCCTTCAAATTACTCTTCTTAATCGTTTTCTGGTCGTTGTCAGAGTCGACGGTGCACATCATAAGATCGATATTTTCTTGATAAACTAACGATGCAAACTAGTTTCATTTATCACCGTATGGGCGCGATGGCTTTGTAGGTAGAGATTCAAGCTGCAAGCCGAGAGGTCCTTGGTTCGAATCCCACCTGTGGCAACCGGGAGAGACACTTCACACATACTGCCCTCATGTGGGGCGGGCACGGAGGCGTTGTGTACTAACGCGTACTGGACGTCGACGGTGCACCTGCCTTCAACCAATGCTAACTCTACTTGAGTGGAGTTAGTGTTTTGGGGAGCTGGCAGTTGCTCGCCGTTGCTCAGTGGGTCTCTGAGTACTCCGACGTACTCCACCCATAAACTGTCGTGATCATGATTAGCCATTGGGCAGAAATATATGACCTTAAACACGACAAAATAATATATCACCGGTATCATATTGCTTTGCAATGTTCTGTCGTTTTCAGCGTGAAGTTAAACAACCTCAAGACTCTTACGTCAAATAAATATACAGGACGAATCCTAGAATTTCAAGCACATATCTTTAAACATACTTTTTGTAAAAGTATAGATTAGTGGGAAGGCCAGTGACACTTTTGCACGATTTTTTTCACTTGCAGTGCCTACATATCAGTCGACAATATTTTGTAGATTTTTATATTTATCATATAAAACAATTGTATATTTAACACAAACGAATTGTAAAAAACATGTTATAACTTTTGTAAATCATGCTGTTACTTATACATTTACAACGATACAAACCACTCAGTTAATTCTTTTATTTGGCACCCATATACTTCGTAATACTGACAAAAGTCGAGCACCCGTACTACTAATAATACTGGGGCCTTCCTTTGGTTTGTCGCGACTCTCTAACAAGAAGGCCTACATCAACACTGTCTCTCGCCGCATACTTCTTCTCCTTTGCATGATAATTAGTTTATTAGTAGCTCTTGAATTGCCCCATGCTAAAATCCCGTATACCAGATAGCTTCGAACCAGGTCGTAGTACAATGTTTTCAGGGCCTTATGTGGGAAAATATGTTTTACTTTGTTGAAGCTATAATTTGTGTGAGCTGTTTTCGAGCATAGCCTAGATATATGAGCTTTGTAGGTTAAGTGTTCAAAAATATTTATTCCCAGAAAATTTTAGAGATTTTTCTGTCTCACTTCCCCGACTTTTCTTATCGGTTATCCGCCGACCCGCATCGTTTCGCAGAAAATCATCCCTTCCATAAATTCATAAATTATATTTGGTTTCACC
Organism: Pictodentalium vernedei; assembly: GCA_031216915.1. NCBI lineage: Eukaryota > Metazoa > Mollusca > Scaphopoda > Dentaliida > Dentaliidae > Pictodentalium > Pictodentalium vernedei. The sequence continues at coordinate 101,089,187 of CM062296.1, forward strand.
CTCTCCCAAATAGTTTTTTCAAAAGAACACATTGTTAAAGCTATTCCTTCCTAAATGTTTTAAACGATAGAGCATTCTTTTCCTCTTTGTATTACGTTTATTAGTATGGTTTCTTTATATGCCTCTACATATATCACAAATCATCACCCCTAAGAATCCATATACTCTCCACTGTTAGATGCTTGCTTTCCACTTCACAGATAGACAACTTATCCATCATCAACCTTCGAGACTCTTCTACACCACAGCCTACTAAAATGCCTTTACTCTTGATTTCATCAATCTTAGTCGCCATTTATCCACTTATTTTCCTGCAACGGTTAAAAATCTCCGTGATCCCTCTTCTCTCTCTGCTGATAAAACCATATCACCAGCAAAGAACTCTCCTTGGATTTTTGTCTCCAACTTTGATTCCACCTGCGGTTGCTGTCAACTCGTTTCCTACATCTTTGATAAATAAGGGAAAACAAAATTGGTGGCAAGCTGCACCTCTGCTTATGGTCCATCTCCCTTGGGGCCCTATTTGTTTCTCAGACAGAGTTCACTCTAAACATCTATGTACAGTGCCTTTATGATTCCGACAAAGCTCCCTATCAACCTAAGACCCTCAAGTTACTGTCATATTTCCCTAACGCCACTCAATATTCTGCCATATTCCCCTATTACCATACTGTATTACCATTTTTAGCTTCCAGAATGCTGTTGCATATGGGCACTTGGGCTACGAAAGTAACGTCACAAATTGAGAAAGGTGCGTACACAAATGGCTTGACGCACCACCTGTCACCTGAATCGTTCTACAACATCCATCACAACATATCGATTCTTAGACCAAATGTTTCTCTTATCAGTTTATGATATCACTGAGGACACCGTCTTCATCGAGTCATTCCCCTGATTAATGTCACGTGACAACCGATTAGTTGGGACAGTTGTACTTATCTGCATATATTTATTAGTTTCTCCTATTGGATCACTCAACTCCAAAAAGTTATCCCCAATTGACACATATTTTTAGATGTGATTTTAAATTTTCCCCAAAATAAATATACTCTGAATAAAATATTTCGACTTGCCGCGGAGTTATCTCCCTTCTCAGATGAGATCTTTAATACCCTTGCTCTCAACAGCTCCCCGCCTCTCTTATCTTCCCGCTTTTCACTGGCATTTAGAAACGCGAGGTGTATTGATCCCATAATTTTGCTCTTTCGATTTCCTAAATAAGCGTACGAACCCCATGGCTATCATTTCCTCTTACCAACCTAACTTTCATCTCCCCATTTCAATTCGTAATTATAGAACCCGTAAATGTAAATTTATTAGACGGATAATTCCGACTTTCTTACTTTGAAAGTCTGCGTCTTTTATTTAATAACCATGTGTCACTCTTCTTCATTATCTTACCCGGGGTATCTGGAATTTAGAGTAACGAATTTTATGGGCGTCAGCTTGTGACACCGCCTTTAGTGAATCCTGTAATTGGATTGTCGTCTATCTAATATTTTACAAAGGTCTGTCTGAGACATATTTTGGTAAGTTTTGCATCCTCCACCTAAAATATCTCCTTATTATAACTGTCATTGATACCAATTTTGAATTCATTTGTGTTAAGTGGCGGATTCCAACTCTTGACCGTTGTATGAATTTTTCGCTGATTTTGCGCTCAATCACAAAAATCTGTAACCATACTATTAATTATTCCATACATTCCAAAAATATAAATTATAATAGAACTAAGAATCCAATCTTACTTTTTGAAGAGGTACACTATGTCTGTCTGCACTTGGTCACGAGTAATGTTACCGACATTACCCATGATCATCGTGATCCCTCACTCGCTGATAATTTTATGAGATAGAACTTAAAAATCTGTTTTTCAAAATACACTTAATCGTTAAAATGAATTTGCTAATCCATCATCCACAACAGTTTTGACAAAGATCGAACGTCGCATTTGCTGTATCTGTCCACGCAGACTATAGGAAGTATGTTTTAATGATGAAAAGGCCTTGATTAGTCCTGTGTTCCCAATGCCTCCTTATCCCCACGTCTCTTCTCTCCTCCCAACACTCTGAGACGAACTGGTTGCTGACACATCCCCTACCCCACTCTTCCTATTCTCTCCGATAAGCCCTCTCCTTTGTGTCACCTATGGACCACATCTCGTTCATTCTATCATCCAACTTCCCCATCATACTTCCGATGAATCTTACACATTTGCAACGATACAAACGAATCGGTTATTTCTTTTAACTGGCGGCACCCACATGCCTCGTAATGTTGACAAACTATTTTCAACTCTACTACAACTAAGCTAGGGTGGATGGTCCAAGTGAGGGAGTTAATAGAGAACTACTCATTGGAGCGAAAGGGCGTAGACGTAGGGCAGCCAAGTGTACAACAAAAATCAGAGAAAGAGTCGTGGAGGATGGTAACCTTAATTGGCGAGAGGGGGTGGCTTGCGTGATAAAGAGAAGCCTGGTTTTGAAGAGTTCCTTGATAGAACCTTTGGGGGTCACTGTTGTTCAAGCTGAGGTCACGGTCCCTGGAGCTGAGAGGGAAAATGGAGAAACAGTGAAAAGGGATCCCAGATGTGTAATTTAGGCGTGATGGAGACCCTGGGACACTTTCTACTAGAATGCCCAAAATACCAGTCTATAAGAAGAAGTTTCAGTGGTTGTGAAATGGGGAAGTGGGATGGGAGAATGAAGGACATGTGGTTAGAGAGTGATTCAAGGAAGAGGGTTAATATGCTGATGGGACAGATTGGGAAGAATTGGGCTGGGGATGTCGTCAAACAGTTCGTCCCCGAGTGTAGGGAGGAGAGAAGAAGCATGGAAATAGGGAGGCAGCTGGGATCACAGGGGTAATCAAGACCCTATCACTCGACAACCGCGACAAATCAGCTGCCGGCCAAAGTTATTATTATGTACTCCCGCACTACTAATAATGATACTTGGGCCTTTCGCTGGTTTGCGGCGGTCCTCTAACGAAAGGGTCTACATCAACCCTGTCCCTGTCGAGTTATTGATCCTCCCTCCTCATATCCCAGCATTCAGACACAAACAGCTGTATAATTCATAATTCACCCATCAATCTCCACAACTAGAAGAACTACAACACATGCCAGCCCCCCCCCCGCCCCCCCCCCCCGCCCCCCCCCACCCCCCACTCCTCACACACACATACCAAAATTCCACCTAGTTACTTCTCAAAACCTGACACATTTTTCATGCATAGCCAGTCCAATGGGCTTTTGTAACCAACTCTTTTCGCTGTTGCAATCCTCAAGCACCCTTCTCCACGATGAAGTTGCTTCACTTCGTCCGTTCACTCTCCTCCAGATCTCTAGTCTCAATGGAATAATTATCCATTAGCTCCTTAACCTGGAGTAAAACCAGACTGAAACTGGCTCAGTATATTGTTATCACATAAAAAAGCCATAATCGTTTGAAGACACATTTTTAAAGTACTTTACCAGTACAGCTGAGCAAAGATATTGGCCGATAGTTATTAACTACGTTGGACGGATTCTTTTTCAACACCGGTGTCACATTGGCTTTTTCCATAAAGTTGGAAAGTAACAGTTGTCTAATAATCTATTGAAGAGGGCCATAAGTGGGTCACACAATGAGTGTCTACATTCTTTTAAAAGCCTGGGGCTTATAAGATCAGGACCAGACGCCTTAGATACTTTGATACTCTTGATCGCTTCGTACACTTCCTTGCTTTCAAGTGTTATCTTCTCAAGCGATTGTAGGGGAAGCAGGGGTGAATCTGGCAAGGATGCATTAGTGTCACCCAATGTCGAAATGGAACAGAAGTAATCATTGAACACTTCCGCCTTTTCGGGATTGGTTGAATAGAGTTTGTTTATCAAAAAGGGGGAGAGGAACTCTTGGAAAGCCTAACTGTCCTATTCAATTTAGCCATAGAAAAACAAGAGGTTCCAAAGGAGTGGAGGGAAAGTAAAGTGACATTTATTCACAAAAAGGGGGAAAAAGACGTCTTGGATAACTATCGAGGGATCTCTGTCAGCCGCAACATTGGAAAAGTCTTTTGTAAAGTCCTGTATGGGAGATTAGAGGAGGTGATTGAGGAGAAGGGTCTTTTGGGAGAAATCCAGAATGGCTTCAGGAAGGGAAGGAGAGTCACTGACCATCTTTTCACGCTATCCCAAATGATAGAATCCGCGAAAGCAAAAAAGAAAAAGATGTTCATGGCCTTTTTGGATGTTAAAAAGGCATACGATAGAGTATGGAGGGAGGGTATGTGGCGCAAGCTGGAGGCTCTGGGCTTGGGGGCGAGTTTGTTGGGATTATGAAAGCATTATATAAAGATGTACAGAGTGAACTTAGCCTGGGTAACATTACAACAAAACGTGTGCCTGTGGAGATAGGCCTAAAACAGGGGTGTATCCTTTCGCCATTTTTTTTTGCATTGTACATCAAAGGTTTAGGAGATGAACTCCTGCATAGCGACGAGGGGGTTGCAGTTGGTGACTTGAAGATCCCAGGGCTATTTTTTGCAGACGATATGGTGCTAGTGTCAGAAAGCGAAGAGGGGTTAGAGAAGATGCTGGGAATTGTTGGGAAATATGGGAGCAAATGGAGACTCGAACTTAATGAAAGCAAGAGCAAAGTTATACACGTGGGCCGCAAAGTGGACCCCACTCGAAGGTGGAGAGTGGGGGAGTTCTGCATTCCGGAAGGTAGCAGTAGACTTCTTAGTGTAGGAGAGACTAGTGACTATGAATACCCGGGGGTAAATATAAACATCACAGGAAGAGGCATCTACCGAAACCACACAAATAAATTGATTCTGAAGGGGAAGCGAATCCTTAACCAAATGAAACTTATAGGGAGAAACAGTTTCAATAAGGTTTTCGTGGGGAAAACCATTTGGGAAATGGTGGGTCTGCCAAGTATAACATACGGTACGGAAGTTGTACCCCTAAACCAGACAGCAGTTAAGAGCTTGGAAATCCTGCAGAACGATGCAGGCCGATGGATAACAGGCTCGAGTAATGCCGCAGCACTAGAAGCAATCAGGGGCGAGCTTGGGTGGATGAGGATCAAGGACAGGATAGACCTATTGAAACTCGGTTATATTAATTATTTGGTAAATCTCCCCGATAGCCGATGGTGTAAAGTAATGTTCCTGAGAACTTTCAACTCAAATATCAAGACGGGGTGGATGGTCCAAGTGAGGGAGCTATTAGAAAACTACTCAATGTAGATCTCGGACCTTGACGTTGGGGCAAACCAGGGCAAAAAGATCGTCAGAGAAAGGGTCATGGAGGATTGTAACCGTAATTGGCGAGAGGGGGTAAAATCAAAGAGATCTTTGGGTGGCCTGCGTGATAAAGAGAAGCCTGGTTTTGAAGAGTACTTTGATGACACCTTTGGGGGGTCACTGTTGTTCAAGCTGAGGTCGCGGTCCTTGGAGCTGAGGGGAAAAATTGGAAAACACAGTGAAAAGGAGTGCCAGATGTGTAACGTGGGCGTGGTGGAGACCCTGGAACACTTTCTTATAGAATGCCCAAAATACCAGTCTAAAAGAACAAGATTCACGGGGAGTATAATGGAGAAGTGGGATGGGAGAATGAAGGACATGTGGTTAGGGGGCGACTCAAAGGAGAGGGATAATATACTAATCGGAGAGATTGGGAAGAATGGGGCAAGGGATGTCATCAAGCAGTTCGTCTCCGAGTGTTGGGAGGAGAGTAGAAGCGCGGGAATAGGGGGAAGCAGTTGGTAGAACATGGGTAACCAAGGCCTTCTCATACGAGAACCGCGACAAATCAGCGGCCGGCCGAAGTGTTATTATTATTATTATTAGAGTTTGTTAAGGTGACTTATAGTCGGGATACCGGAAAGACTTTTACCGATAAATGTTTTTAATGTTTTCCACCATACTGACGAGGGTGTTTCGGGACAGCTTAGTTCTGATTGGACTTTCGATATGTATGTAGATTTGGCTTTCCTAACAGCTGATACGACTTCATTTCGTTTATGCTTATATCTCGCCCAGTCGTGCAGTTGACCAGTGCGCTTTGCTCTACGATATAATCGTGTTCTTTGCCTAATCAATAACCGAATTTGATTATGCATCCATTTAGGCTGGTTAGCCCTAGAGGTTATCAGTTTGTTGGGAATAAATTTAGATGCTGTTTCAAGTAATTGATCGGTGAAGGTGGATACTATAGTGTCCGGCCACGAATGATCAAGCAGTCTTTCCCAGTCTACGTTATTGTATGCAGTGTTTTGACCGTCAAAGTTTCCCTCTGCATACAATCATATGCGTCTCTTAAAGTTTTTTTGGCTTTTCTTTCTTGAATCAATGGCAATATAAATTGGACAGTGATAACGAGACATGTCAGGTACAAGTGGTTCTAGGACTTCACATTCCAGTACATGCACAGTATTACTAACAGCAAATAGGTCAATTAGAGTTGCAGATGATTCGGTAAAGCATGTTGGCCCTTCCACAAGATCTCTAAGATTGAAATAATTACTTAGTTCCTGGAAGCGACCCTTGGGAGAACCATATTGGTTGCCGTTGAAGTCACCAGTAATAATTATGTCTGAAATTAAGGTATCTTTGGCTTTGTCAATAGATGCCGTAATTTTATCCCAAACATCTGAGGGACTATTGGGTGGGCGGTAAAATACTCCTAGTAGCAGCGACTTACCATGGGTCATGAACACTTCAGCCCAGATGCATTCAATGTCATTCACCTCAAGATCAGTTCTTTGCCGAAAGCACAAGCCGTCCTTCACGTAGACGGCACCCCCCCCCCTCGACAAACGGTTAAACCGTAAGGGTTCTTGGATACCATGGATCATAATATCTGATGTTAGGTCCGAGCACTGAAGCCAGGTCTCAGTGAATGCTAAGATTTCAAGGGAAAATAATTCATACTCAATTATGTCTACTTTAGGCTTCAGGCTTTGTATGTTCAGATGAAAGATTTTTAATGCGTCCGTGGTATTTTCTGTGATCACAGAGCCTAGTCCAGGGTTTTATTCAATGTCTCCAGACAATAACAAAACCACAGCCAATACCGATGTAAAAAAATATACAAAATAACAGATGACTGAAGAAGATGGTATTGTAGCTGGTATATGTGATGTCGGTCTGAGATTGGGTCTTTCAACATTCGTACAAAGATCAATACTGCATTGGCAGGGCATGATAAATTTGTTGAATAAGAGATGAAACAAGGCCGATGTCACAGTAAGGCTGACCTGAACCTCAATACGCATATACCACATGTAAAGATACGCTAGAGCACAAAGGGACTGATGTTTTGTTAGTCTTCTATTCAGGCCGCGAGCATAAACTACAGTATTGAATGTACCAATTCGGGCGCGGTAAGACTCAAGATTATACATTATGTAATTTGTGGGTGGTAATACACACGTATGCATGATGCCCAGAAATTGGTAACTTTCAATGACGAGATCATTTCGCAGTGGTACGAATTGAATTCAGGTTGCGTTATACGAGTGTGTGGATGACAATGGAGAGGGCAACCTCGAAGAAACACGCAAAAGAAAATAGTAAATAAAAATAAGAAAAACAGGCTAGGAAAGCAATTCATATTCTGAAGGAATGAACTGCTTATTCAAAGTCAAATATCAAACTGAATAACAAAATAATAGTGGATATCACACGTAGAATAATTCGGGAGTAGATGTATTGTGAAGCGAGGAACAAACCAAAAGTGAGGACATAAAGCTATAACATTTACTAAAATGATAGTTGTGTTATTGCTTCTTGGCGCACGTAGAAGTTCCAAGTTATACACAATTAATCCCCCTCCCGGCATAATGGTCAGCTTCGTGCATCATTATTCACAACAATTTGCATTGGTCGGAGTTAGTGACATGTATATATAGTACGAATGAGGAGCAAGTGGTTAGAACGACCATGATTTGCCTTGGAAGGATTTGGGATTTATGATATTTCAAGGTTCGAAGGCAGCCGGCCCTCATGAGGGGGTGACAACTAGGTATTTCAGGCGGATTTTATAACCCCACGACTGTCTGAGACCAAATAATTCTGGCCCTACGCGGGTCTGGTGTCAAATCAAGCCATGGATGAAAGAAGCAGATAAAAATAACTTGGTAAAGAAGCATAAAACTTAAGTTCTATAGGGACTGACCCCGAGCCAACAATCACTAGCAATACAACACGAATTGCTTCTTTTTTACCAATGGTGAACTATTTTGAGGGGAAAGTCATGTAGTAAAATTGCCTGAACAAAATTCATCTTACCACAAGCAAGCATTATGTTTTGTTTTGGAAAGTAAGGACAACAAAGAAAATGGAAGCCCTTCTGTCACGAAATGTCGAAAGTTGACAAGGACTACATGATGTACTGCAGCGGTGCGGGCCAAGTGGGATCCACCTTTCACCTTTCACTTTTGCAGGTGCTTGCTAATGTTGTAATCTGTACTGCGGGGAGGGCCAGACTTTATATAGCTCGTTGCTATTGTATCCACTCTGAGGTTATTGTATGTGTGTGTCTGCACCTATGTCTATGTTTTCGATATATCCCGTAGTGTAGTAACATTTTGCAGTGTGATTTTTTATGAGTTGGCCGGGCATGGTCAAGATACACCAGCACCCAGCAGCCAATACAAGATGATGTCTGTCTGGAGGAGAGTCGCGATTAAGAGAAGTTTGCCTATCCAATTCAACGGTGGTGTGATTGCAAGTGTTTATTTCCCACTCTTCTGAAGTCGGTGTTTCAGGAATGTGCGCAGATGTCGTATCGATGGGGGCAGGCCCCCACTGAGCTTATACCGAACGAACGAACCAACCAACCAACCAACAAACCAACGATCGGACGGACGGACACATAAATAAATAGTTTCGTCGGTACAGAGAGATTTAATTTGTACAAAACTACAATGTGGGGTTTAAATGTAATTGTATTGTTATAAATTTTAGAATTTGCACTGGAGTGTTCATTCTAAAAATAGAAATCTAACCCCCTAGATGTGAATAATACTGATATTAAACATGTGTAACCCGACAACCGAGAAAAAACCCACACTGCTTCATTGTTCTCCCATATAACCCCACAATGTCAACAAAGAGTCCGGTGGACGAACGAGCGATCAAGAACGAACGATCGAACGAATGACTGTTGTGAGGTGAAACACGCAGTATTCGATATGTTTTCATCAATCCTGTCATATACAGATTATTATCCAGTTCCAATATCAAAGTCGCAATAATAAAAGTCAATGATAAATAGTCAAAATCTATGGACTCTTGTTCCCGTCTCAATACTTTGTGTTTTGTCACCGTTTCCTGATATCTGTTGCATTGATTCTCTACCAATATCGATATTGCGATAATCTTAGGGAAATCACGTACGACTGACTTTACTGGAGAAAACATTTAAACTTGTTTATTGTAATATTGAGAATATTATATCATGTGGTTATTATCAGATGCTTTTCTATTCAATGAATCCCACCCTTTGTTTCTTAGGTATTTATAGACAACATAAGAATTGTTGCATGCATAATAAAACAATAAAAATGTCAACTGGGCTATTCATATGGAATTTCAAACGTTGTGCGAACAGGGCCAAATGAACGATGGAATGCGAAATTGCTCTCCACCTTATGCGGTAGCAAACTTTTTCGAGCGAGCTGCCCTCATACATTTCATTCTGATGTTAAACAAATACACTGGTATCGACGTGAATTTGAAGTAAGCCTAATAAAGAACACAAATTCAACACCCACCAAAACTCAAATTCTTGCCGCGCCCTTAGGCACGATGCCTGGGTATTGTTTGCAAATGCGTCAAACTAGCAACAGTTGGACAATCCCTGTCATTAAGACGTTTACATTTTATTTCACAAATGTCTAGCTAAGTGGGTCAAATTCGATATCGACAAATGAGGTGACACACATTGTATTTCTTTTGTTCAAATAGTGCTATTCTTGCTGTCGTGACAATGAGTTTGATTGACACTGATCTCTTGACCAAGTTGGTGAGGATATACACAATCAATCAAATCATGCTTTTTCGTGCTGTTTTGTTGGCCACATCAGTCAAGATTTGACCAATCATCTCACTCGTGTTCATTCCGATTGTGACATTTATTTTATCTGAGTTGACAGGACAGCCAACTAAATCATGTCTTCTACCCTGCATGTTACCTTCAGTTACTTTAACTAAGCCTTGTTAATTTGGAATAAATCCAATACTTGTTTGAAATCTCCTCTGCTGGCCATGTCTTACAGCTACTGGAACGTCTTGCTTCTGATACCGATAAACTCTTGCTCATCACTGCTAATTTATCCAATCTATTCACATGGCTTATGATAATAACTCAAGATTATACATTATGTAATTTGTGGGTGGTAATACACACGTATGCATGATGCCCAGAAATTGGTAACTTTCAATGACGAGATCATTTCGCAGTGGTACGAATTGAATTCAGGTTGCGTTATACGAGTGTGTGGATGACAATGGAGAGGGCAACCTCGAAGAAACACGCAAAAGAAAATAGTAAATAAAAATAAGAAAAACAGGCTAGGAAAGCAATTCATATTCTGAAGGAATGAACTGCTTATTCAAAGTCAAATATCAAACTGAATAACAAAATAATAGTGGATATCACACGTAGAATAATTCGGGAGTAGATGTATTGTGAAGCGAGCAACAAACCAAAAGTGAGGACATAAAGCTATAACATTTACTAAAATGATAGTTGTGTTATTGCTTCTTGGCGCACGTAGAAGTTCCAAGTTATACACAATTAATCCCCCTCCCGGCATAATGGTCAGCTTCGTGCATCATTACTCACAACAATTTGCATTGGTCGGAGTTAGTGACATGTATATATAGTACGAATGAGGAGCAAGTGGTTAGAACGACCATGATTTGCCTTGGAAGGATTTGGGATTTATGATATTTCAAGGTTCGAAGGCAGCCGGCCCTCATGAGGGGGTGACAACTAGGTATTTCAGGCGGATTTTATAACCCCACGACTGTCTGAGACCAAATAATTCTGGCCCTACGCGGGTCTGGTGTCAAATCAAGCCATGGATGAAAGAAGCAGATAAAAATAACTTGGTAAAGAAGCATAAAACTTAAGTTCTATAGGGACTGACCCCGAGCCAACAATCACTAGCAATACAACACGAATTGCTTCTTTTTTACCAATGGTGAACTATTTTGAGGGGAAAGTCATGTAGTAAAATTGCCTGAACAAAATTCATCTTACCACAAGCAAGCATTATGTTTTGTTTTGGAAAGTAAGGACAACAAAGAAAATGGAAGCCCTTCTGTCACGAAATGTCGAAAGTTGACAAGGACTACATGATGTACTGCAGCGGTGCGGGCCAAGTGGGATCCACCTTTCACCTTTCACTTTTGCAGGTGCTTGCTAATGTTGTAATCTGTACTGCGGGGAGGGCCAGACTTTATATAGCTCGTTGCTATTGTATCCACTCTGAGGTTATTGTATGTGTGTGTCTGCACCTATGTCTATGTTTTCGATATATCCCGTAGTGTCGTAACATTTTGCAGTGTGATTTTTTATGAGTTGGCCGGGCATGGTCAAGATACACCAGCACCCAGCAGCCAATACAAGATGATGTCTGTCTGGAGGAGAGTCGCGATTAAGAGAAGTTTGCCTATCCAATTCAACGGTGGTGTGATTGCAAGTGTTTATTTCCCACTCTTCTGAAGTCGGTGTTTCAGGAATGTGCGCAGATGTCGTATCGATAGGGGCAGGCCCCCACTGAGCTTATACCGAACGAACGAACCAACCAACCAACCAACAAACCAACGATCGGACGGACGGACACATAAATAAATAGTTTCGTCGGTACAGAGAGATTTAATTTGTACAAAACTACAATGTGGGGTTTAAATGTAATTGTATTGTTATAAATTTTAGAATTTGCACTGGAGTGTTCATTCTAAAAATAGAAATCTAACCCCCTAGATGTGAATAATACTGATATTAAACATGTGTAACCCGACAACCGAGAAAAAACCCACACTGCTTCATTGTTCTCCCATATAACCCCACAATGTCAACAAAGAGTCCGGTGGACGAACGAGCGATCAAGAACGAACGATCGAACGAATGACTGTTGTGAGGTGAAACACGCAGTATTCGATATGTTTTCATCAATCCTGTCATATACAGATTATTATCCAGTTCCAATATCAAAGTCGCAACAATAAAAGTCAATGATAAATAGTCAAAATCTATGGACTCTTGTTCCCGTCTCAATACTTTGTGTTTTGTCACCGTTTCCTGATATCTGTTGCATTGATTCTCTACCAATATCGATATTGCGATAATCTTAGGGAAATCACGTACGACTGACTTTACTGGAGAAAACATTTAAACTTGTTTATTGTAATATTGAGAATATTATATCATGTGGTTATTATCAGATGCTTTTCTATTCAATGAATCCCACCCTTTGTTTCTTAGGTATTTATAGACAACATAAGAATTGTTGCATGCATAATAAAACAATAAAAATGTCAACTGGGCTATTCATATGGAATTTCAAACGTTGTGCGAACAGGGCCAAATGAACGATGGAATACGAAATTGCTCTCCACCTTATGCGGTAGCAAACTTTTTCGAGCGAGCTGCCCTCATACATTTCATTCTGATGTTAAACAAATACACTGGTATCGACGTGAATTTGAAGTAAGCCTAATAAAGAACACAAATTCAACACCCACCAAAACTCAAATTCTTGCCGCGCCCTTAGGCACGATGCCTGGGTATTGTTTGCAAATGCATCAAACTAGCAACAGTTGGACAATCCCTGTCATTAAGACGTTTACATTTTATTTCACAAATGTCTAGCTAAGTGGGTCAAATTCGATATCGACAAATGAGGTGACACACATTGTATTTCTTTTGTTCAAATAGTGCTATTCTTGCTGTCGTGACAATGAGTTTGATTGACAATGATCTCTTGACCAAGTTGGTGAGGATATACACAATCAATCAAATCATGCTTTTTCGTGCTGTTTTGTTGGCCACATCAGTCAAGATTTGACCAATCATCTCACTCGTGTTCATTCCGATTGTGACATTTATTTTATCTGAGTTGACAGGACAGCCAACTAAATCATGTCTTCTACCCTGCATGTTACCTTCAGTTACTTTAACTAAGCCTTGTTAATTTGGAATAAATCCAATACTTGTTTGAAATCTCCTCTGCTGGCCATGTCTTACAGCTACTGGAACGTCTTGCTTCTGATACCGATAAACTCTTGCTCATCACTGCTAATTTATCCAATCTATTCACATGGCTTATGATAATAAACGCAGCAAAACAAAAACTTAAAACACTGTTTGCGGTGAGTGTCCTGTGTCATTGACTGTGTGGTCCATTGATTTTTGTCATCTGTGACCCAATTCGCCACACACACACAGCGATAATAACTACTGTTATAATAATATAATTTGATGACAATGAGCATGAGCTCGGACTTTACTGCCCCTTAGCAACTCCAACTAATGCTCGTCAATTTTTGTAGAATTTAGGATTTAACCCCTTACTTGCGGAATTCTTTTATTCCGTGTGGTGACGCTGTGCTCGAGTCCAATATGGAATTGATGGACCTCACACGTGTTATGTGGGACCACCTGGTCGAATACACGGGATATGTGCGTAACAATGTTCCACTGGGTAGCAAACTTATTTCACTGATTGCCTCAGTTATACACAACATAACCACAGTGACCACAAAGAAATGTTAGATTTATCATAATCTTGTGCTTATGTCTTTGCCTTGGGACAATTTATGATCTGTAGCAGGGCAAATGCATACAGATTAGGTAATTCCCAAATGCCCCAAAAATGACCCATCACGTCAAAGAAAAAAAAGAACAACCACGAATATTGATACTGCTACCTCCCAACGTCAATATGTTTTAGATGACTCTTTCCCGCTATACGTACCAATAGGTATTCTAAAGCAAAACTTACCTGACTAGTCCAGTTATGCCAAACGTTGTTCTTATAAGCTCTCGTAATATCTGTTAACAAAGTTAACAACGCTTCTTTTTTTTTAATTTTCTATTTTTTTAACCTTTTGTTATTGTTCTGTATATAAGTTACTGTACAAAAGTATTCTTCACATTTTCATTTGTGCTATCAACCAGCTTGAATACAACTTTGTTTCTGAAGATAATTTTTGATCTGTACCAACAGGTTACAAAGTAGTTGACTATGTGTTCCCTTGAATCATATCGTGCTCGGATAGACACTTTCAACTTCAAAGTTTATTGTCGTCATTTAAAGGGTTGTTTACCGAAGAAGAGATCCATTTGTGTCTTAGCTTACTTGCTCCTGCGTCTCAGTGGGGTTGGGCTGCATGAAAGCTTTACTGCTGTTGTTGCCCTGTTTCTCGGCCACTTCAGTGAGTTCCCTAATTTTCACTTAGTAAACCATCCGGATGAAATTTCATATTTTTATAGCAACACGAACGTTTGGAAGATTGCGCTCACACTAAAAGTAATGTTTTCAGCTTTCCTTGCCATCTCATTGCTCCATTTGGCCTTAAGGTTATTATTGTGCGGTGACATCGAAACTAACCCTGCTCCAAATTCCTCCAACTCGGATCACAACCAGAATACTTTAAAAATAGTCCATCTTAATATCCAGAGTCTCAAACCCAAACTTGATATCATTCAATATGAATATGCATCCTTTGACATTGTGGCCTTGTCAGAGACATGGCTGGATAGCAATGATCCGACACCCGATGTCATCCTCCACGGGTTCCAAGAACCTCTGAGATTTGACCGCTCGACAAGGGGAGGTGGGGTTGCCTTTTATATCAAAGACGGTATTTCATTTCGATCAAGGCCGGACCTACATACGCTGAATACGGAGTGCATATGGGCGGAAGTATTTACAAAACGAACAAGACCGTTACTCTTAGGGGTATTCTACCGGCCACCCAACAGTCCACCAGATACATGGGAAGCCATATCCGCATCCATCGAAAAAGCCAGAGACACGAAAATTGCCGATTTAATCGTCACAGGTGATTTTAATGACAACCAAGTCGTTCCATCAAGAAGTGGTTTCTCTGAAATATTACATCATTTCAATCTAAGGCAAGTTGTACGTGAGCCAACTTGTTTTACCGAATCGTCGACCTCATTGTTGGATCTCTTTGCTCTTAGTGACACAATCAACATGAAAAGCTGTGACGTAATCGAACCGCTTATCCCAGCCATGACACGCTACCACTGTCCAATTTCACTCGAGGTTGAATTTCTAAAACTACCATTCCTCTCATTTAAGAGGAGAATATGGCTCTACTCCCAGGGTAACTACGAAGAGTTAAACGAAGCCCTATCTAGGGTCGACTGGAGTTCTCTCTTTGATAATACATGCCTCGATACTATAGTTTCTAATTTTACCGACAAGATACTCGAAACTGCATCTCTCTATATACCCAACAAATTTATTACCACGCGAACAGACCAACCGAAATGGATGCATAATGTAATAAGATTACTGATTAGACAGAGAAAACGTTTGTATCGCAATGCCAAACGCACCCATACTCCACCAGCCTGGGCAAAATATAAACTGAAGCGGAACAAAGTTGTATCGGCCATTAGGAAGGCCAAGGCGTCATATTTGTCCAAAGTCCAATCAACACTGAGGAGCAGCGAAACACCATCATCACGTTGGTGGAAGACCCTGAAATCATTCATCGGCAGCAGCACTTCAGCGAGAATTCCTACTCTAATCCATTCTAACAAAATTTACTCTTCAAGTGTTGAAAAAGCTGAAGTGCTCAATGAATATTTCAGCTCTATCTCAACAGTTGATGATTCGAATGCTTCTCTGCCAAACGCACCACCTCGAGTTTCCGTAAGTATCGATTGTATTACTCTACATTGCAGTGAAGTATATTCTGCAATGAAGTCGATAAAAGTGTCCAAAGCATCTGGTCCAGATCTAATAAGCCCGCGTCTCCTCAGAGAATGTAAGTCTTCCCTATGCGAACCACTCTCGATTTTATTTAATATCCTAATGAATAATTCGTACTTTCCGTCACTGTGGAAAAAAGCAAACCTCTCCCCAATATTGAAAAAACAGCCTTCCAACTCTGTTACTAATTATCGCCCAATATCACTGATTAGTTGTGTTGGTAAAATTTTTGAAAAATGTGTGTTTAAGCGTTTGTGGGAGTTCCTAATTGACAATAACGTTCTCAGTCAATTTCAGTCCGGTTTTACACCCGGTAACTCAACCGTCCTCCAACTGACTGACATATATGATGAATTCTGTCGAGCCCTTGATGAAGGTAAAGAAGTCAGGGTTGTCTTTTGTGATGTTAGTAAGGCTTTTGACAAAGTATGGCATGCTGGTCTTATCTACAAGCTAGAGAGTATTGGCGTTTCCGGTGAACTTCTGCTGTTTTTAAAATCTTACCTTGCAAATAGGTTACAGCGAGTTGTGATGTCGTCAGAGACATCCGCATGGTGAACCATTAATGCCGGTGTCCTACAAGGATCAATTCTTGGGCCTTTATTGTTCCTTATATAATAATAATAACTCTTTGGCCAGCCGCTGATTTGTCGCGGTCCTCATAAGAGAAGGCCATCATTCCCCCTGCACCCCACCCCCTCTTCCCCTCCTCTCCTCCCAGCATTCAGATATAAACTGCTTAATAGTGTCCCTCACTTCCTCTTTTTCAATTTCTTCAATAAGCATTCCTACCCTCTCCCTCGTGTCCCCCTTCAGCCATCTATCCTTTGTTTCTTCACCCCACTTCTGCATTATTCTTCCAGTAAATTTTATTCTATGAGGTATATACTGTGGGCATTCCAAGAGAAAATGTTCCAGGGTCTCCACTACTCCAGAGTGGCACATTTGGCATCCCTTTTCCCCATCTCTCCCAATTTTTCCCCGAAGCTCCAGTGATCTTGATCTCAGTTTGAACAGCAGTGACCCTCCAAAGGTGCCATCTAGGTACTTCTCAAAAGCTGGGGTTTCTTTATATTGTAACCGCTGCAGTGATCTTTTCACGCTAACCCCTGCTCGCCAGTTTCGATTGCAGTCTTCCATGACTCTCTCTTTGACAAACCTTTTGCCTTCTTTCATTCCTACTTCTATGTTTGTGACCTCTATAGAGTAATTGTCCATTAGTTCCCTCACATGTTTTGACCACCCCGTTTCTATATTAGAATTCCAAATGGTATCGAGCATCAATTTGCACCACCGGTTGTCAGGCAGGTTTCTCAAGTAGTTAAAGTAACACAGTTTTCCCAAATCTACCCTGTCCTTGATTTTCATCCACCCAAGCTCCCCCCCTTACTGCTTCCAAAGCTGCAGCATTACTCGACCCTGTTATCCATCTGCCGGCATCATTCTGAGTACTTTCCAACTTCTTAATAACGGTTTGGTTTAATGGAATCACGTCCGTGCCATACGTTATACTTGGTAAACCCACCCTCTCCCACAGTGTTTTCCCCACAAAGACCTTATTGAAACTATTTTTCCCTAAAAGTTTTAGTTGGTTCAGAATTCTTTTCCCCTTCAGAATCAGTTTGGCTGAGTAATTTCTGTACACCCCTCTTCCCGTTATATTTATGCTTACCCCTAGATACTCATACTCTCCCGTTTCTCCTACAGTGATTTGTTTGCTTTCCCCTTCGGGGATTGAGAACTCCCCCACTCTCCATCTCTTCGTCATATCTACCTTGCGTCCAACGGGTATTACCTTGCTTTTATTTTCATTTAGTTCGAGCCGCCAAGTGTTCCCATATCTACCAACAATTTCCAGCAGTTTCTCTAGCCCCTGTTCAGTTCTAGACATTAACACCATGTCGTCCGCAAAGAATAAGCCTGGTATCTTTATGTCTCCAACATTTACCCCCTCCGCACTCTGAATTAGTTCGTCCCCTAAATCTTTAACATACAATGCAAACACAATCGGTGAAAAGATACACCCCTGCTTGAGGCCTATATCCATAGGGACTCGTTTTGTAGTGATACTCCCTAGACTGAGTTGGCTTTGCACATCTGTATACAGTGCTTTCATGATTCCCACAAAGTCACCCCCCAGTCCGATGCCCTCGAGCTTTCGCCACATACCTTCCCTCCACACTCGGTCGTACGCTTTTTTCACATCTAGAAATGCCAGAAACACCCTTTTCTTTTCAGCCTTTATTGATTCTATCAGTTGGGTGAGTGTAAATAGGTGATCAGTGACTCTTCGTCCTTTCCTGAAACCATTTTGAATTTCTCCTAAAAAACCTTTCTCTTCAATAACTTCCTCTAGTCTACCGTATATGACCTTACAGAATACTTTTCCGATGTTACTACTAACTGATATCCCCCTTTTTGTGTATGAACGACACCTTACTTTCCCTCCACTCTCTGGGGACCTCTTGCTTTCGCAGAGCCAGGTTGAAAAGGTTTGTCAGGACTTCAAGAAGTGCCTCCCCTCCATTTTTGAGGAATTCGTTCGGAATTTCATCAGTCCCTCCCGCTTTACCATTTTTTAATTTCGAGACCACGTTCCGCACTTCTTCTGCCGTTATTTCGCTACATACACGATTGGATAGGTTCTCCTCCACCAGTGTATTTCTTTTTGGTGGGGACCCACTGCCCCATCGCCTATCGTTTATCTTTTCCCAGTGCTTGACTAACTCTGAAGCGATACGGCCTTTATCTTCTGTACTTTCCCCATCCACTTTGATACTCTGCACACTACTTTTCCCCCGTTTATTTATCCAGTTCCAAAATACGTTTGAGCTCGAACCCCCCGTTTTCTTTATTGTTCTGGCAAGACTGCAATTGTGCTCCTTCCTATTATTATTCTTTATCTCATTCACCTTTCTCCGTGCCAGTTCATATTCTCCTCTCATTAGTCTCGTGTCATTGTTATCCACCCCTTTAAGCTTCCTACTTCTTCTGTAAGCAGCGCATTTTACCTTCCTTTCTTTTATAGCCTTTTTCAGTCCCTCGTTAACCCTGTATCCAAGTTCTCTCGTTGGGACCCTCACCCTTCCTATACAATCCCTCCCTGCCTCTGTTAGGCTATTTACTATGCCATCTGAAATACTCTGGACATTTGCATCCCTAGGTATACATTCAAGATTTGGTTTTAGTTTTTCCCGAAACTGCTTCCAGTCGGTTCCTTGTTTTAGTCCCCAAACTTCCTTGAAGGTATTTCTGTCTCTATTCGTCTTTTTGCCCATAATCTTAACTGTTATCAGGTTGTGATAACTACCCAAGTCATTTTTTCCCTCGTCATCTATTTCTACATCTATAACCTCCCTCCATACGCTAATGTCAGTGAGTATATAATCAATTATTGTTTTCTTATCGTTCCTCTCCCAGGTCCATTTACCCTTACATTTCGCATCCCTGTTCAGGATCTTTAAACCAAGCTCTTTTGATAGGTCCAACATCTTCCTCCCATTCGTGTTAATTTTCCTATCACCTCCCTGTATGCCCTCCTCCTTATCCCCGATGTGCCCATTGAAGTCCCCCATTAGGACAATACTGAACCCCCTGCTTCCAAGCTCTGTGATATTCGATCTAAGAGTTGTATATATTGAATCATTCCACTCAGGCTAACTTCCCTCCACTGCTAAGTATACAACACCAACGGCAACACTCCTGCTTCCTAACTTGATTTTTGCCCATACTATTTCGTTGGATACTGGAATCTGAGTCCTTGCTTCTGTGAGATCTGTAATCAATGAGGGCTGTAATTCCTCTTTAGCGTAGATGCCAACACCCCCACCCGTTTCTGACCCTCAGTTCGCCCAGCTCCTATCCACACGCAACCCTTCATCTGATCAACCCGCTCATCCCGTCGTATCCACGTCTCACTTAGACCCATTATATCAAAGTCTCCTTCGTCCATCATTGTTGATATTTCGCTTACTTTCTTGTGCAGACCCTGGATGTTGCAGTACCCAAACTTAATGAATCTTTGTTTTTTTGTCATCACTGGCACATTATTATAACCCTGGTATGTCCCTGTATTGTGCATGTTTGTTGTTCTTCCTATGTTCCCAGCATTTGTGCCCCTCTGGGTTATCGGCTGTGGTCCCCTACCCCCCTTTTCTCCAAAAAAAGGCCCAGTCACCTGTAAAATTTTTTGGCCCAACAGGTCTGTACCCATCCTACTTAAATGCAATCCGTCTCGCCCATACAACTCTCCTTGTCCCCAGAATGAATCCCAGTGGTCAATGAAATGTATTCCCAAGTCTTTGCAGTGCTCTTCCAGCTCCTCGTTTAGTGCCATAATCCGCGAGTTCCTCTCATTCCCACCACCCATAACGGGGAGCACCCCTGAAACGATGGTCCGAGCATTCCTGCTAAGTAGCTTACTAATTAGGTCCTTGTACGTGTCCACCAAACGAACTGATTTCCTCTCCCTGATGTTATTGGACCCCACATGTAATACCACTACCGGATCAGGCCCCGACCCAGCTACAATATCGTCCACTCTATCCCTCAGGTCCTCCACTTTAGCCCCCGGAAAGCACAGAACTGTTCTATTTTTACTGTCCGGACCACAGACAACCTTGTCGATCCCCCGATCTATGCTACTTCCCGCAACCACCAACTTACTTTTGGCCCTCGCCCTATTTATCTCCTCTCGTCTCCTATTGTTTACAGCGTCCTCTTCCTCTCCAACAGCCCCACTCGGAATCAATATCGGTATCGGTATCTTTGACCTAGGATTACTCCTATCCTTGTCCCTCCGTCTCTTTCCAGGCCCTGAACTACCTGGACTACTCCCCTTGTCTTCTCCCGTATCCCTCCTCCTTTTTCCTGGCCTAGACCCCAAGCTACTATCTGTTGCAACTACCTCCATCTCCCCCTCTGTCTCTTCCGAATCGAGCACATCAAATCTGTTTCTGGTGCTGCACTCCCCACTGCCTTTGGACTTTACACCCCTATCTACCTGCTTCTCTGGCCCCCCTTTCCTACCACTTTTGATAGTCCACGCCAAACGCTTTACAGCATTGCTCCGGCCTGGGCCCCCCTCATCTGTCCTACGTACTTTTCTAGCAGCCCCCACCTCATCACCTACCTCATTCACATCAAAGGTTCTACCCCCATGTTTCCTCTTGGAACCACCGACAACCTTCCATCCTTCTCGGAAAGCTACTTTCACAGGCGTAACTCCAGACAGCCCCGCCCTACCAAGTTTTCCCTTCAGCTCAGCAATCTCCCCCTCAAACTTAACAATTGTCTCAAGTAGGCGGAGGATTTCCTGGCAGTTTGCACATACCTCTCCATATCCCACCGAGCGACAGTCCCCATACATCATAGAACACTGTTTACAAACTTCAAGCCCAATATCGCCATCGGTGGCCCCACCAACCCGGCTCTGACCGACACCCCCAGTGACCTCTGTCTGCACACCAATACTTACCCCGTTGGCACCGTTGACCTGGACCGCGATATTACACGTATTTACCTCCATACTTACCTCCGTCTGAACAGACTTGCTCGCCATCATCAAGACAAAATTACGCGATCGGACAGGGAAAACTGTAAACGCGCGACAAAAGGCAACGCGACGAACCGTTCGACAACTTAGCGCTCACAGTTTTATTTAAGACCTCCTAACTTTGTCCCAGTTACTATACTAAACTAACTCCCCACAAATTTGAATAAAATAACCTGAAAATGAAATATATATGATTAGTAAACAATAAAAATACTTAATTTCGATTCGTAACCAAGGAGACTTCTCCCATATACATAAACGATATTACCAGAGATCTACTGAGCAGTATTCGCCTCTTCGCAGACGACACATCCCTATATCTCATTATAGAGAACCCCGAACAAGCCTCAAATGTAATCAATCATGATCTGGCCACAATTGAACATTGGGCTAAAACATGGTTGGTGGAGTTCAATCCGAACAAAACTGAAAGTATGCTAATATCGCGCAAAAGCAACCCCATCTACCATCCAGCCTTATTCTTAGGCGGTACTCAGATATCTGAAGTCTCTACTCACAAACACTTAGGGGTCATACTGAACAGTAGCTGCGCATGGAACGATCATATCGACCATATCTGCTCTAAAGCCTGGTCTCGCTTAGACTTACTGAGGAGGCACAAATTTAATTTAGATCGTAGTGTCTTAGAAAAAATATATTTTGTTTTTATTAGGCCTCTTCTTGAATATGCGGATACTGTTTGGGAAAATTGTTCTGTAACCCAAGTGACGGAACTGTTAAAAATACAGATTGCAGCGGCAAGGATTATTACGGGGGCAACTGTTAGTGCTAGTAAGGCCTCACTTTATTTAGAAACAAGATGGGACCCATTACAAGAAAGACGTCGCAAACACAAGTTGATTCAGTTCTTTAAAATGCACCATCGCATGGTACCTCCACACATCTCCAGTAAAGTCTCTCCACTTGTCTCTTTGACCAATCCACTACTCAGCCTCCGATCAAGTCAAAACCATCGTGTTCCCTACAGTCGGACCGAACTGTACAAGTCTTCATTCATCCCCAGCGTTACCGACCAATGGAATAACCTGCCCCTGCCTGTTCGTGAGAACTCGTCATTGATTAATTTTAAAACTTTCCTAAACGATGGCAATCAACGACCTCCAAAGTTCTATAGTAATGCGAAATCTCGCACAGCCCAAATTTACCATTGTAGGCTACGACTGGGGTGTAGTAACCTCAATTCACACTTATATGATAATCATTTATTACCAAACCCCACATGCCAGTGTGGCGAGCGAGAGACTACTGATCACTTTCTCTTGCATTGTCCTATTTTCACGGACGCTCGTAATTATACAATTAACCTACTTCCTTTTGGGGCGGACGTATCTACACTTCTTTTTGGTTCGGAATTCTTGAACAATGAAGACAACCGTCTTATCTTTGAAGTGGTACACGATTTTATATTATCAAGTAAGCGATTCCAATGATTAATTTGTATCATCGTATTAAACCGGTCAAAATATTAAAATTGTTATGAATATGGTTACCAAACTAGCTGAACGGAACGATTATAGACCTCACCACCACTCAACTCTCATTGCAGCTCAGCGCCACTCGGACTGTATTCACGGTTTGTACATATAATCTTCTGCGAAACGATTCGAAAGACGTTACTTATGTTATTCCTGTGTAGTAAATACACCATGTATTCAAGCTGACTAGCCTGTAGTCTCAATATTCTAACACATCGTCTTCCGGTGGGCCCTGCCCCTGCCTCACGCGATGGCCAAGATTGGGTGGTCCTATTAACAAATACTCCACGTAACCAAACTTTACTTCCTTTACAATTTTGGACCCACAAACGTGGCTCGCGACCCTCCACTGGAGTGAGCTTATTGAGCCCGCTCCATTGGGGGCCGAAGAGCTGTGTTTTTGAAACGGAAAATAAATGTTTAGGGGTTAAATACGTCTCTTGTGCAATACTCGTACTATATCTGTGTGGGGTAAGGTGTTGGCCAGGAGTACGGGGCGGGGACCCACGGACAACGATGTATGAGCTCGACTACTGACGCCTGTGTTATGTATGCAAATACTGTTCAACTAAGGACATAAAGTCATCCATATACCTGCTACTGTCATTGGTAACTACATGTAATCTTGTTTTGGTGGAAACGGCCTTGTATAAGCTTACAGCTTCCTGCCGAATCCACATCAATGTATGTATCAATTTCTGTTATTATATTCTCGAAATAAATATTGTTTAAACCAAAACTCACACCGATCGTGTCCAGTGGGAAGGCTCTTTAAATGTCCGGAGAAATGGAACAAACAATGAGTACTAAGTTTCGGGGTCTGACTGAACGATACAGATAGCTAAAAGATTACAGAGAGTGTTGCTCTTAGTAACTTGCTCCACACGTGTGTTCGATATGTCAGTTGCGTGTAACGATTTGAACTTTGCCTTTCACACAAGAAGCACGTGTCATCAACTTACTACCCAACAGAATGTGATGTATACTCAATTTATATTCACCACGGTTCTGCTGGTGGCAAGTAAAATATTCACTTTACATGTGACTGAGTTGCTATCAATTCTTCCTGAGCATTCCTTCCCCTCAATTACTTCAATTAACAGTCTTCCTGTTTATTTGATCTCCTTTCGCCAACAACACATCGGAAGCTAAAATTGTTCCAATCTATTACAGGGTGAAATTGTGACCCTGAGAGGGTTTACAAAAGCAATAATGCTTGCTGTCGAATCCCGTCATATGTCTAGTCCGAATCACATTATTGTTCATGATACTCATTCCACCATTGTTTTTGTATTCATACTTCTTTACACAAATAAATATTATTTAAACTAAACTGAAAGAAGACAAAGATTTGGGAGAACCTTGATAGCTCTTATCTTTGAGAATTCTGCAATATTGTTCTGTTACCTCATATTGTTGTTGTTCTTAAAGCTAAACACATTGAGATGTTATCAAGCAATTACGTGAAACATATATCAAATAGTGAACCTGTTTGTAAATCGCTAACAAGGATGTTAATTAATAATTAATAACTAACTTCGTTATTAGTCGGGTTCATTGATAATATACACATTTGGACTTTCACATCACAAATCTAATTCTTAATCAAAACTCAGAAGAACAGTTCTCATCAATGGAAACCCAATCTGTGAACAACACGTCGTACTTCAGTGAGTGATGCCCTTCAAAATTACAATTCACCAATCAAAATTTGCAAATCTTCCTTCAGTCAGTTCATAAAAGACACTGGAACAGAATTTTCAGCAATGTTTGCGTGTTCTGAATATCACGACAGTATATATACAGAACCACACTTATGTTTGAATAGGTTAACGATTACTGGACGAGAGCGAGTGGCGCAGGGATACCACGAGAGCCGGTAGGCTCGAGTGGTTATCCCAGCGCCACACGCTCGAGTCCAGTAATCGTTAACCCATTCAAACATAAGTGTGGTTCTGTATTTATTACACACCCAACCATGAAAAAGAATTTACTATAATTAATCGCTAATTTAATTAAACAGTCGACAATTTGAACGGTTGAAAGAATTTTAGAGAGAAACGGGCAATTTTGTCAGAGAACCAGTCTTTAGTCTTTGACCTTGCCATCTGTAGAATCGCTGTTGATTCATTTTATTCGCAAAAAAATGTCGATCCGAACACTTAAAACTCAAACGATTGCGTTCAGCATATCAGACGTCACAAATTATGAGGTCTCAAATGTGTTTTCAAAATTGTGTGTGCAGGAATCATTATATCTGGAGGATGGAAAATGTACAAGGATTTTAATTTGAATACGGTGCGAACTGGCCGCTCTGTTTAAATTTCGTGCTTTTAAAACTCGGGAGTGATATTAAAAATACAAGTTTGAACTCGGCTTGACGACACATGCACTACTGCCATAAGGCTATCGCATGTGGACTGTACATCGGTCATTTCTGTTCTGCACTGTAACAAACGTAAACACTGGACGAGAAAAGACATTTTGCGCAATAATTAACCTACTGGGGCGGTCATTCGATCGCGTTTGGAGTAACTGAGCCTGAGGGCAGTGAGGCAGTTTGAGATTCCATTCTGACTCTGAGTGAACTCTGCAGTCTTGGTAAGTTTGCACTTTATTTTTCAACATTATGAAATTTAGCCTTCTTTTTATTTTACATCAAGTCTTGATAACCTTTGTTTGAAATGGGCTGCACTTACAAATAAAAGTTTTAAGCTGTCCACATAATACTACAGTACACAGATATACAAAGGGAGAAATATATTGCATGATAACTGCAAGAAAATGTCATGTCTTGTCTCCACAGCACAAGTAATTTAGTTTATACACCTTTTTTACACCCCCCCCCCCCCCCCCCACCCATCTATAACCTGACAGCATTTTCTTGAAAGCTCACAAAATGAGTATCCAGCAGTTTTAGTCAGAGGCTGAAAGAGAAATAAGGGGGGTGTTCTCACCAGTAAGCTCCAACCTATTTTGGTTAATAATATTTTCCAAGATTGATTAATGTTTACATTATTTTGTACTAGTAGTACTATACTTCACCAGTTTGTTATCTGAACGGTTCTGTCAATATTTTTTTCTTGGTACCGGTATCTGGTTCAAAACAAAATAATTTTTTATGTGTCTGCTCCAATATCTTGTCAGTGTCCTAAATTTGGAATTTGGTATTCTGAATTTACATTTAGTAAGTAGTTTTAAAGAGGACTAATAGAATGTGGCTAAAATGATAGGCTTTTGGAGAACATTTTCTTGGGGATGGGGCTGACCAATCAAACTGCCCAGAACTTTTGTTTCAAAATCAAAATGCAGGCCCTTGCCTCGAATTTGCCTATGAAAATGCTCCTCCCACTGCCCTGATATTTGCCAAAATTATAAAAATACCCCCCCCCCCCCTCTGAACACTCTGTTCTGAAAATACCAGTCCTTTTCAATGAAAACTGCAAAATTAACTGCTTATTGGTGAAGGGGTTGAGAGTGCCTCAACCCCCTCCCCATCTCATACACCCATGTAACTAAGTCACATAGGTGGCATTCGATTTAAATTTTGTTGCTGAGAATTAAAGCAAAATAAGAAATATCCTTGTATAAAACAGAAATACTAGCAAAAATCCTAAATTAGTCATTTAAAAATACACATCAATCTGTGTCTGAAAAATATTGTCATATTGTCTATGTATTAAATATTCTAATAATTATTTTTGAATTTCAGGGAAGTCATCTCATAAAATTGACAATATATTGCATTCATCAGACCACATGTATTTATCACCCCTTCCCTCTTCATGGTCTCATTCCCACCCTACTCGAGATTTTTCAGAATTTCTGTAGTGGGTAGCTGGTAACATTTTTTAATTTCCCTAGTACAATCTCCAGAAAGTCATATTTTAGCAATACTATTTCCCCCTAAAAAAGCCCTTCCACCCTGCCCCCACAAAAAAAAATAAAATAAAATAAACCTGTTGCCCCAACACCCACTAGCACGTAAAAAGCATTGGTTCCACAAATGTAAAATACCGAGTTTTTCTTATAAAATCAGGCTTTTCATTCTTTCGAATTTATTGTCTTTATTCAGCTAGAGTGGGGAGGGGGTGTGGGGGGGGGTGGTCATCTAGTAAGGGTGGAATTGGAGATAGTTAATTAGTAACTGCATGTTCTAGCTGTCAAACATCTCCAGGCGCTGTCGGCGTGTCGTCGTCTGTTTTTCCGCTTCATGTTAACCAGTATTCAAGATTCATTTAGTCTTGCTTCAGGAGGACAACTTCACCTTAATATGCTTTTCAAAGTATGTTTGCGTTGGCAAATGTGCTGCTTCATTGCCGAAGTGTGAATCGAATAAGATTACAGTTACACGGTAGGCCCCGTGTCGACTCGCCGGCAGCACGCAGCGATGAGGGCAACATTGTAACAAAGTTTTATAGGAACTGTATTAGTGGCTGGCTGCAGTGTCGAACCCAATTGGACTTTTTTGCACTAAAATTAATTAAGTTTTCCTCGATTTTCAATAACGAAAGCAAAGGTTGAGTTTCACTGTTCAATTTCTTGGCAGAGATCATGTGTCTTTCATGACTTTCAACTGTTTTTAGCATAGTTGTGCATCAAAGATTTTGTGATGAGAATCGGTAATTCCGACAGATAAATATAGCCGATGGTTCTCATTGGTTATATTCCACTGAACGCTGCAAACTGTAAGAACCAGTCTATCGAGAGAACTTGTGCACGCGATTGGTACTTTTTATCGGATCGCACTAGAGCTTTCTGGTTAAAATTACCGCATGCCCCTAAAATCCATGTGATCGTGACAAATACAGTTACGGGTGTGTAATAAAGAATAAGGGATCACACATAAGAACTTTTAATCACTGTTCATAACTTTAAGGTATTATATTACTTTTCATATCTTAGATTTTGTCATGCAGAATTCATATGGAATTTCAAACGTTGTGCGAACAGGGCCAAATGAACGATGGAATACGAAATTGCTCTCCACCTTATGCGGTAGCAAACTTTTTCGAGCGAGCTGCCCTCATACATTTCATTCTGATGTTAAACAAATACACTGGTATCGACGTGAATTTGAAGTAAGCCTAATAAAGAACACAAATTCAACACCCACCAAAACTCAAATTCTTGCCGCGCCCTTAGGCACGATGCCTGGGTATTGTTTGCAAATGCGTCAAACTAGCAACAGTTGGACAATCCCTGTCATTAAGACGTTTACATTTTATTTCACAAATGTCTAGCTAAGTGGGTCAAATTCGATATCGACAAATGAGGTGACACACATTGTATTTCTTTTGTTCAAATAGTGCTATTCTTGCTGTCGTGACAATGAGTTTGATTGACACTGATCTCTTGACCAAGTTGGTGAGGATATACACAATCAATCAAATCATGCTTTTTCGTGCTGTTTTGTTGGCCACATCAGTCAAGATTTGACCAATCATCTCACTCGTGTTCATTCCGATTGTGACATTTATTTTATCTGAGTTGACAGGACAGCCAACTAAATCATGTCTTCTACCCTGCATGTTACCTTCAGTTACTTTAACTAAGCCTTGTTAATTTGGAATAAATCCAATACTTGTTTGAAATCTCCTCTGCTGGCCATGTCTTACAGCTACTGGAACGTCTTGCTTCTGATACCGATAAACTCTTGCTCATCACTGCTAATTTATCCAATCTATTCACATGGCTTATGATAATAACTCAAGATTATACATTATGTAATTTGTGGGTGGTAATACACACGTATGCATGATGCCCAGAAATTGGTAACTTTCAATGACGAGATCATTTCGCAGTGGTACGAATTGAATTCAGGTTGCGTTATACGAGTGTGTGGATGACAATGGAGAGGGCAACCTCGAAGAAACACGCAAAAGAAAATAGTAAATAAAAATAAGAAAAACAGGCTAGGAAAGCAATTCATATTCTGAAGGAATGAACTGCTTATTCAAAGTCAAATATCAAACTGAATAACAAAATAATAGTGGATATCACACGTAGAATAATTCGGGAGTAGATGTATTGTGAAGCGAGCAACAAACCAAAAGTGAGGACATAAAGCTATAACATTTACTAAAATGATAGTTGTGTTATTGCTTCTTGGCGCACGTAGAAGTTCCAAGTTATACACAATTAATCCCCCTCCCGGCATAATGGTCAGCTTCGTGCATCATTACTCACAACAATTTGCATTGGTCGGAGTTAGTGACATGTATATATAGTACGAATGAGGAGCAAGTGGTTAGAACGACCATGATTTGCCTTGGAAGGATTTGGGATTTATGATATTTCAAGGTTCGAAGGCAGCCGGCCCTCATGAGGGGGTGACAACTAGGTATTTCAGGCGGATTTTATAACCCCACGACTGTCTGAGACCAAATAATTCTGGCCCTACGCGGGTCTGGTGTCAAATCAAGCCATGGATGAAAGAAGCAGATAAAAATAACTTGGTAAAGAAGCATAAAACTTAAGTTCTATAGGGACTGACCCCGAGCCAACAATCACTAGCAATACAACACGAATTGCTTCTTTTTTACCAATGGTGAACTATTTTGAGGGGAAAGTCATGTAGTAAAATTGCCTGAACAAAATTCATCTTACCACAAGCAAGCATTATGTTTTGTTTTGGAAAGTAAGGACAACAAAGAAAATGGAAGCCCTTCTGTCACGAAATGTCGAAAGTTGACAAGGACTACATGATGTACTGCAGCGGTGCGGGCCAAGTGGGATCCACCTTTCACCTTTCACTTTTGCAGGTGCTTGCTAATGTTGTAATCTGTACTGCGGGGAGGGCCAGACTTTATATAGCTCGTTGCTATTGTATCCACTCTGAGGTTATTGTATGTGTGTGTCTGCACCTATGTCTATGTTTTCGATATATCCCGTAGTGTAGTAACATTTTGCAGTGTGATTTTTTATGAGTTGGCCGGGCATGGTCAAGATACACCAGCACCCAGCAGCCAATACAAGATGATGTCTGTCTGGAGGAGAGTCGCGATTAAGAGAAGTTTGCCTATCCAATTCAACGGTGGTGTGATTGCAAGTGTTTATTTCCCACTCTTCTGAAGTCGGTGTTTCAGGAATGTGCGCAGATGTCGTATCGATGGGGGCAGGCCCCCACTGAGCTTATACCGAACGAACGAACCAACCAACCAACCAACCAACAAACCAACGATCGGACGGACGGACACATAAATAAATAGTTTCGTCGGTACAGAGAGATTTAATTTGTACAAAACTACAATGTGGGGTTTAAATGTAATTGTATTGTTATAAATTTTAGAATTTGCACTGGAGTGTTCATTCTAAAAATAGAAATCTAACCCCCTAGATGTGAATAATACTGATATTAAACATGTGTAACCCGACAACCGAGAAAAAACCCACACTGCTTCATTGTTCTCCCATATAACCCCACAATGTCAACAAAGAGTCCGGTGGACGAACGAGCGATCAAGAACGAACGATCGAACGAATGACTGTTGTGAGGTGAAACACGCAGTATTCGATATGTTTTCATCAATCCTGTCATATACAGATTATTATCCAGTTCCAATATCAAAGTCGCAATAATAAAAGTCAATGATAAATAGTCAAAATCTATGGACTCTTGTTCCCGTCTCAATACTTTGTGTTTTGTCACCGTTTCCTGATATCTGTTGCATTGATTCTCTACCAATATCGATATTGCGATAATCTTAGGGAAATCACGTACGACTGACTTTACTGGAGAAAACATTTAAACTTGTTTATTGTAATATTGAGAATATTATATCATGTGGTTATTATCAGATGCTTTTCTATTCAATGAATCCCACCCTTTGTTTCTTAGGTATTTATAGACAACATAAGAATTGTTGCATGCATAATAAAACAATAAAAATGTCAACTGGGCTATTCATATGGAATTTCAAACGTTGTGCGAACAGGGCCAAATGAACGATGGAATACGAAATTGCTCTCCACCTTATGCGGTAGCAAACTTTTTCGAGCGAGCTGCCCTCATACATTTCATTCTGATGTAAAACAAATACACTGGTATCGACGTGAATTTGAAGTAAGCCTAATAAAGAACACAAATTCAACACCCACCAAAACTCAAATTCTTGCCGCGCCCTTAGGCACGATGCCTGGGTATTGTTTGCAAATGCGTCAAACTAGCAACAGTTGGACAATCCCTGTCATTAAGACGTTTACATTTTATTTCACAAATGTCTAGCTAAGTGGGTCAAATTCGATATCGACAAATGAGGTGACACACATTGTATTTCTTTTGTTCAAATAGTGCTATTCTTGCTGTCGTGACAATGAGTTTGATTGACACTGATCTCTTGACCAAGTTGGTGAGGATATACACAATCAATCAAATCATGCTTTTTCGTGCTGTTTTGTTGGCCACATCAGTCAAGATTTGACCAATCATCTCACTCGTGTTCATTCCGATTGTGACATTTATTTTATCTGAGTTGACAGGACAGCCAACTAAATCATGTCTTCTACCCTGCATGTTACCTTCAGTTACTTTAACTAAGCCTTGTTAATTTGGAATAAATCCAATACTTGTTTGAAATCTCCTCTGCTGGCCATGTCTTACAGCTGTAAGAAAAAGTGGAATTGTACAATAAGGGACACACACACGGTGTGTGCACAGTGGCCTATATCTGTGTATGTATATTATATATATATGTAGGTATGGGTCTGTGTGTACATATCGAGTGTGTGTTTGCCCGCTTCAGTATTGAAAGTGCTAAAATACTCTGAGGTGGCCTTAAATTGTTACATTGATCATTAACTGATAGCGTTATGGATCAGTGGTTCTTACTTCATTGACCACTATTGTGAGAGACATGTAGTTTCTCGTGCTCGGCGGTGTTGACTTCGCACGAAATAATTGCGTCTGCAATATTATATTATTCTGAATCGGAGTCTAGTGGATCAGAACCGTGTGGAGCTTCCTATAGGTGAGTCGAATATTTATTTCTCCGTAGTTGTACCCTGCCGGGGCCGGTCATATTTTATGTAATTTACCGATCCTCGCCGTAAGCCGAAATATGTTATAAAAGGCTATATTAAATTGGTTCTAGGATTATTCACGATTGATCCAGGGCATCTTATTGCTGTTGCGATAGGATGCTATGGCCTAATCGTGATCTTTCGGCTTGGGGCGAGTTTCGGTGGCCCGATGGATTGTACCCCCCCCCCCCCCCCCCTCTCCTTTTATGGCATTAGCTTGAATGTACAGACGTGAATACTGAGATAACGCTACCCTCAGTGAATATTTAGCAATATTTAGGAGGGTAGGTGGGTCACAAATAATGAAGTAACCCTTCTGCTGGGTGACATGTGAAAGTAAATATTTGGTATTGCCGTATCTTGGACTCCCCTTCTTTCGTTAAGGGTAGTAGTCATGTAGTTTGGTGTGCATATTTTAAGGCGGCATAAGTGCCAGATTGTAGGGTTTTTCCCCCTCTTTAGTAGGGGACGTAACTATTTTATGAGGAATTATGATCTCACCTTGAAGGGTGAATGAAATGAGTTGGTCTGTACAACTTGAATGTAAATCTGAATGAACTGCTGAATTGTGGGAGGGTAGAGACGATTTGGGGATTTGTGAATAAATTTGCTAATAATTTAGTGGAATTGTTTTTTTTTGTATTTTTAATTCCTATTCTGTTTCAGAGTCCTAGTCCTAACATATATCTTAACACAAAACACGGTTTAAGGGTGGATTGGAATCATAGGAAGATGTTTGTTCCTTGGTTGACTGTTGTGGCGAGGTTCTCGGTAAGGGCTCACTTATTGTAAGTGAGTCCGGCCCGAGAACAGCGGCACAGCACGGGTGCCAGGGTAGTCTGGAATAATTTTGTAGAGGTTCTAGGTGATTGATTACGCTAACTAATTTTCGCTTTGAAATTGCGAACTTGTAACTAACCCCTCGACAACAAATCTGTGCTATGGCTAGACCTTGTTTGGCTTTGTGGCGTGGCTCTCGGCCGGAACTCACTTCATGTAAGTGAGTTCGGGGCCGAGAGACTCGACACAAAGTGAGAGCAGGGCGGGGTGGGTCGAGTTTCGCTACAGATTTTTGGCGTCGCCGACAGGATAATTTTTGTATTCGACAGGATAATTTTTGTATTCGACAGGATAATTTTTGTATTCGACAAGATAAATTTTTATTTTCAACAGAATATAATTTTAACCGATTAAATTTGGTTTGGCAGAGTAAATTTGAACCAACGTTTTGGATTGAAGGGTTGTGTGATTGAATCCGAGATATTTATATCCTAGCGACCATAATTTGTTAGGAATGTTGTAGGACTAAAATTGGACTCCTTGTTGTGAATTAATGTAATTGTTGGGGGTGTGGTCCTTACATATATATAAAATGGCTAGTGGAATTAGTAAAGAGCTAGGTGATTATATGTATGCCTCGGAGGCCTTGACCGCTGATATGACCTCCAAAGGTGCTAGATCGAAGAAATTACGTAATATTCCTCCTACTCCTGATCCTACCCCTGATGGGAAGTTTAATAAGGTTGATGAAGTTATGTTGAAATGTCAACAGTTGAGTGACGAATTGCAGAATTCTATTGTTGAGTTAGGTGACCAAACGGAGGATTACGCTGCAATCTTTGATACACCTGGGACGGTTTCGACAGGGGCCTCTGTGCGTCGAACTTCTGCAGGGCGTGCGGTTGATATGATGGGATTGCCCAGGGTGGTTCAACCTAAGAAAATTCCTGGGGAGAATCCGAAAGTATCGAGTTTGCCTAGACATCAGCATGGGGCAAGAGTTATACAGTCTGACGATAGGCATGGTGAGCAAGCTTATCCACGTAAACCGATTGTTACGCCCGATACGTTTAATGGAACCACCAGTGTAGCTGATTGGTTATTCCATTTTGAGAAATGTGTTGGGATTAACCAGTGGTCTGAAGACCGGGCTCGTCAATTTTTAGTGGTATCTTTAAGGGGCGCTGCCTTGCAGTTTTATGAAGATTTGGACCCGGAAATCAAATCCAATTCTCATAGAGTTATGCAGAGTTTGCGCGATCGTTTTGATCCATTTAAGGGGACTGCAATATATAGGGCCCAATTAAGGTCTAGACGTAGGTCACAGTGAGAGACTTTGCCTGAGTTAGCGGGAAGTATTAGACGCTTGGTGAGAAAGGCGTATCCAGGGGTTCCCCTCGATGTTAGGGATGACTTGAGTAAGGATAGTTTTATTTCCGCGTTGACGGACAATGAAGTTAGGATGCAAGTGTTGAGGGCTAAGCCTGAAACCCTTGATGCGGCAGTGCGTGCTGCTTTAGATGAGGAGTCGTACAAGAAGGTAGAGGTACCTTCTTCAGTTGGTGTAGTTGGGGAATCGGAAATTTCTAGTGAAATTGGTGCATTAACCCAGGCGGTCGAAAGTTTGCAGGAACAATTGAAAGAAATGCAGGTTGAGCAAAATAAATTGCGAGAAGAACTTTTCAGGCAGGATCGTGGTCAGGATAGGGATAGTTTTTATAGAGGTCGTTTGGGCCGAGGTGGTTTTGGAAATGGTAGAGGTAGGAATAGAGGTAGAGGTAAAGGTGACTGGTCCCATAGGTCCAATTTAGATAACAATCAGGATTTAAACGGGTAAAGACTGAGGTAGGGGTCGAACCTCAGTCTGTGATAGAAAGGACCCTCCCATCAGAGAGTATCGGTCATAGTTATCTGACTCTTAAGGTCTTGAATGAAAATGTTAAGTTCCTACTGGATACTGGTTCAGCGGTAAGCTTAATCAGTACCAGAGTGTTGCATGAAACTTTAGGTATTGAGCAGTCTCGAGTTAGAGAGGCTCCTCGTAGTGTTTTGGGGGCGAATGGGCAGCCCCATGATTTAAAGGGGTTGGTGGATTTGCCTGTAACTGTTGGTAAGTATCAATATGTTCAAACATTTTACGTGGTTAATCTGTCCTTTGATGCAATTCTGGGAATTGACTTTATGAATAAAACTAATTCAGTGATTTCTTTGCCGGACAAAACTGTTATGATCCAAGGGGTTAAATTTTCCCTTGAGTTTTTGAAAGAAAATGATAAAATTCACGTATTATTGATTGAGGGATTGACAGTACCTCCCTTTTCTGAAGTTATAGTGCAGGGCCGAGTTGACGGTCCACCGGTTGGACAGAGCCTGTGTGAACCCGACCCAGGGTTCATGAAAGGTCATCACGGATTAATGTTGAGACGAAGTGTTGTTGATGTTAGTCAGCCGGAAGTTCCTGTTAGGCTGATAAATGTTTCTCAGACCCCTCAAAAGTTAAAAGGTGGTGAGTCTGTGGCTGTTCTTGAGAATGTTGACATTTTAGGTGAACAAATTAAGGAGGCTTCCCCTTCGGATGATGGGAAGTTCTCTTTGTTACAAACCTATGACAGAGCGGTTTTGAATGGAAATCAAGCAGAACAGGTCAATGATTTTTTAGAGAAGAACCGCGACGTATTTATACAGTTCGAAGGTGATTTGGGCCGCACTGATCTCATTCGGCATGATATTTGTACGGGTGACCATCTTCCTATTAAACAGCGGGCATATCGGCTCCCTTTTCACAAAAGGCGCGAGGTTGAGCAGCAGATAGATGTTATGCTTAAGCAAGGGGTAATTCAACCTTCCTCTAGTCCTTGGGCGGCTCCTATAGTTTTAGTTAAAAAGAAAGACAATAGTTTTCGTTTCTGCGTGGACTACCGTAAATTAAATGCCATTACAAAAAAAGATGCCTATCCTTTGCCCCGTATAGATGAGAGTTTAGAGGGTATGGCGGGGGCACAGTGGTTTTCCACTCTAGATTTGGCTTCTGGATACTGGCAAACGGAGCTAACTCCTGATGCCCGGGAGAAAACGGCTTTTACTACTGGCGTTGGGCTCTATCAATTCACGGTCCTCCCTTTTGGGCTCTGTGGCGCTCCTGGGTCCTTCGAGAGGCTCATGGAGCTAGTTCTCAAAGGGCTACACTGGAAGACTTGTCTCATATATCTTGATGACGTCATCATATATGCGCGGTCTTTCCAGGAGCATATTGAACGATTACAAGAGGTTTTTACTAGAATAAGGTCCGCAGGATTAAAATTGAAACCTTATAAGTGTGCGTTGTTTAGACGTCAGGTTTCATATTTAGGTCACATTGTTTCCGTGTCGGGTGTGTCAGCTGACCCGGAGAAAATTGCGCGCGTAAAAGATTGGCCTGTTCCGACTTGCTTGAAAGATCTTCGAAGTTTTATCGGGTTATCCGCGTATTATCGAAAATATGTCTCACACTTTTCTACTTTGGCTAGTCCTTTGACCAAATTGACTCGTAAGAATGAAAAATTTGTTTGGTGCGAGGCCCAACAGGAGGCTTTTGAGATATTAAAAGACAAATTGTGTCAAAGTCCAATTTTGGCTTACCCAAATTTTGAGCACGAATTTATTCTTGACACGGATGCGAGTGATTTTGCCTCTGGTTCGGTTTTGTCACAGATTATAGAAGGCAAGGAGCAAGTAATAGCTTATTTCAGTAAAACTCATTCCCAACAAGAGAGAAATTATAGTGTTACTAGGAAGGAGTTACTGGCAGTAATTAAAAGTGTTAAACACTTTAGACATTTCCTCATTGGCAAGCATTTTACGCTGCGAACCGACCATGGGTCCCTGCAGTGGTTGTTTAATTTTAAGGAACCGGTTGGGCAGGTGGCGCGTTGGCTGGAATATCTCAGTGGGTTCGATTTTATGACGGTTCATCGTCACGGTGAACAACATAAGAACGCAGATGCGCTGAGTAGGATTCCTTCCTGTAACAAACATGATATTAACACTGTTGAGTTTGAGTCTGCAATTCAATTGACTAAGGAAAGTCAGGGGGCTGATCCCCTTATTAAAAAATTTCTCGAAATGAAGAAAACGGGCGAGAAACCTGGACTTGAGAAATTAAAAGGAGAATCCCCGGAGCTTCAGAGGTATGTGAGTCAGTGGGAACAATTTTTAGTGGAAAATGACATTCTTCTTCGAGAGTGGACACAAATAGGGTCCCCCAGCAAATTTTTGTGGGTGGTCCCAAAAGACTTAAGAAGTCAGGTATGTAAGGAGCATCATGACTCTTTAGTGGGTGCACATTTGGGCGTTCATAAGACATATTCTAAAATTCGAGAGCGTTTCTTTTGGATAGGTTTGCGTCGGGATGTAGAACTCTGGGTTCAGTCTTGTCCGAATTGTCAGTGTCGTAAGCCACCGGGCAAGACCAGTCGAGCTCCTATGGTAACAGATAAAGTTTCGGAGCCTATGGAACGAATTGCTTTGGATATTTTGGGGCCATTACCTGAATCCGTTCAGGGTAATATTTACATTTTAGTTATATCAGATTATTTCTCCAAATGGACGGAGGCTTTTGCTATCCCCAATCAAAGGGCAAGTACAGTAGCCGATGTGGTAATTCGAGAGTGGATTAGTCGGTACGGAATGCCGAAATTTATTCATTCAGACCAGGGGTCAAATTTTGAATCTGATTTGTTTCAGGAAGTTTGCCGCTATTTTGAAATTAAAAAGACTCGTACCTCTCCCTATATGCCCCAAAGTGATGGCCAAGTTGAGAGGTTTAATAGAACTTTGGCGGCTATGTTAGCTTGCTTTGTAGAGGATAATCATGGCGACTGGGAATACTATCTTCCATTCGCCATGATGGCCTATAGAAGTGCCAAACATGAGACGACTGGGTTTACTCCCTTTAGTGTCATGTTTGGTAGAGAAATTACTTTACCTACAGAGTTAATCGCTGGTAAGATTCCTGATAGGGATTGGGCTCCCTCTCAATATGTTAGCGATTTGGAAAGTCGTCTTGCCCAAATATTTCAATTGGTCTCGTTGAAATGTGAATCCGAGATTAAGAGAAGAAAGAAAATATATGACAAGCGAGTTTTCGGCAAACCTTTTACCGTTGGGGATAGGGTCTGGCTTTATTTACCTTGAATAAATAAAGGTCAGACCTCAAAATTTGCAAAATTTTGGGTTGGTCCCTACATCATAAAAAGCAAACTCTCGGACGCAAATTACCTTGTGGTTCGCGTCGGAGGAGGTAAACCCCAGGTTGTACATTTCAACCGGTTGAAGAAGTGTTTTTCACGTAATTTAAATTTGGGTGCCCCCATTGCTCCCACACCTGATAGTCCTATCGATAGTAATGTTGACCGGCCCTCGGTGGGAGATCCTGAGGGGAGAGAGACGTTCGACGGGGAAGCTCCGATTAGTAGGCGTGGTCGTACCCTCCGGCGACCACGTCGACTAGGTTCTCAAGACTTTGTTTTTTATTAAGTATTTTTTTTCTTTCTCTCTGCCTGACACCACACTTGGTATTTGAGTTAAGTGGCAGTTCTCGGGGGCCTGAATATATATATATTTTGTTGAGCGCAATAAAATGTAAAAATTTGATATTATATTTAGCGCTTATGTATTGGCCTCCGAGGTGGTGCTGCCTTTGAAGTGTATTTAGTGTGGAACCAAATTTTCATGTAGATAATGGATAGATGAGCATTATTGGCTTGTCCATAATACGAGCTTTGTTGCATTATTTTAAATTGCGTCATTTCCCTGGTGTGGGGAGTTGCCGTATTGTATTGGTTCCGAGAAATTGGGTTTTTTTTTTTTGGCTGTTGGAAATGGCAAATACAAGTGTGGTCGTCAAATTTCTATACCTGTTAAGATTTTTCTTAAACCCGCTGACCGGTTTGTTTTTTTATTTCGGTACGCAGGAGGGTTGGGATGTTAATAATTGGGGGGTTTTCGTGCGCGTGTGTATGGAGGGCGGTGAGAGTTATATGTTAGGGTATGATTCGGAATATAAGAGTTATGGAAGTTAAGGCACCGGTGCGAAGTATAATTGGATTTTTTTTTTTTTTTTTCGCGAGAGATGTGTCCGTGGTAGAAAATAAATCAATTGACGGGTCAGCTTGGTTGGAGAAATTATCTTTCGGGAAATATTGAAATGGTTGTCCTTTTTAGTTGCTGGGTCCTCATCTTATCTATGTAGAATTATTGTATGAACAAAGATACTGTTCTGTTTGTAAATTTTCTTCTTGTAGCATTATGGCTTTAATAATGGGCCATTCCTTTATAAGAAGACTTGCAGCATGGTCAGGGGAAATACCTGGACGTCTGAGTTCGCTGGAAGCATATGGTGTTCCTGGTGCAACTATCCAACAACTTGAATGGATTTGTGTGGAGAGTGCAGAGACCGTACTTGTGCAGGTTGGCGAAAATGACATTGACTGTGATACTTTTTGTTTTTCACATTTTAAACTTTCTGTCGAAAGACTTTTAGAGAATTTGTTACGCCAAGGCGTTAAAAAAATTATCATTCTAGGACTGTTTCCTCGTGTGAAGACCAGAGTGTCTGGTATTGTGTACGAACTCCGTAGGGTGGCTGTCACCCAGTTTTACGAAACACTTAGAAGGTCTAATGTATTTTATAAAGCCTTATTTAAGGTGTCACGTTTACATTTTGCACGAGATGGTGTGCATTTGAATAACCTGGGTCAATGTCAATACCTAAAATACCTTGCTTTGGTCTTGGAGGAGCAGTGCTCCGTTGAATAAAGGTTCTACAAATAATCTTACCAATTTCCCGGGGAAATTGTGTGAAAGCTGAATGCTTTAGAATAAATGACATAAAAAGAATTGTATGTGCCTGATAAAGGTCATTACATCCAGAAAGTGAGATGAGTTCCTTGAGAACTTTCAGTTGTAATAGAAAAGATTTAATATTCCTTTGTTTTGGAAAGATAACCTTGAACTAAACTGGGTTCTAGATGGGACCATTATAAATATTGTCATCGTTTTATGCTTGAATGAGCTCAATCTGACGCTTACATCTCCTGTTGCATGACCTCGTCGGCTTCAGGCAGTGCAGACCCTGTACGTGGGTCAGTGCTGGTCGGGGACTCATTTCGGCCTAAAGCTATGACTGATTTCCTAAACGGAACCCCAGTTGGATGGATTTAAGGTGAATTATTTAAATAGTGATTTATTAATTTTTTTAAAACGAAAATACATAGAAATTATGAAGAAAAATTTATGTGTTTTATGAGGAACCAGCGACTACTTTTATTCAGCCAACAACTATTTCAATTCAACTAGCAATTATCTGGCTATTTTTTTTTAAATGGCCAGTATGACAAAATCTACTACCTTTGTTTGCGGAGGGGTGTATATATCTTTCCCCTTTTCCTTTTTCCTCTCCTATCTTTTTCAACAGGGACGTTGAATCTCGGGGTGGGGGTGGTGTAAGAAAAAGTGGAATTGTACAATAAGGGACACACACACGGTGTGTGCACAGTGGCCTATATCTGTGTATGTATATTATATATATATGTAGGTATGGGTCTGTGTGTACATATCGAGTGTGTGTTTGCCCGCTTCAGTATTGAAAGTGCTAAAATACTCTGAGGTGGCCTTAAATTGTTACATTGATCATTAACTGATAGCGTTATGGATCAGTGGTTCTTACTTCATTGACCACTATTGTGAGAGACATGTAGTTTCTCGTGCTCGGCGGTGTTGACTTCGCACGAAATAATTGCGTCTGCAATATTATATTATTCTGAATCGGAGTCTAGTGGATCAGAACCGTGTGGAGCTTCCTATAGGTGAGTCGAATATTTATTTCTCCGTAGTTGTACCCTGCCGGGGCCGGTCATATTTTATGTAATTTACCGATCCTCGCCGTAAGCCGAAATATGTTATAAAAGGCTATATTAAATTGGTTCTAGGATTATTCACGATTGATCCAGGGCATCTTATTGCTGTTGCGATAGGATGCTATGGCCTAATCGTGATCTTTCGGCTTGGGGCGAGTTTCGGTGGCCCGATGGATTGTACCCCCCCCCCCCCCCACCTCTCCTTTTATGGCATTAGCTTGAATGTACAGACGTGAATACTGAGATAACGCTACCCTCAGTGAATATTTAGCAATATTTAGGAGGGTAGGTGGGTCACAAATAATGAAGTAACCCTTCTGCTGGGTGACATGTGAAAGTAAATATTTGGTATTGCCGTATCTTGGACTCCCCTTCTTTAGTTAAGGGTAGTAGTCATGTAGTTTGGTGTGCATATTTTAAGGCGGCATAAGTGCCAGATTGTAGGGTTTTCCCCCCTCTTTAGTAGGGGACGTAACTATTTTATGAGGAATTATGATCTCACCTTGAAGGGTGAATGAAATGAGTTGGTCTGTACAACTTGAATGTAAATCTGAATGTACTGCTGAATTGTGGGAGGGTAGAGACGATTTGGGGATTTGTGAATAAATTTGCTAATAATTTAGTGGAATTGGTTTTTTTTGTATTTTTAATTCCTATTCTGTTTCAGAGTCCTAGTCCTAACATATATCTTAACACAAAACACGGTTTAAGGGTGGATTGGAATCATAGGAAGATGTTTGTTCCTTGGTTGACTGTTGTGGCGAGGTTCTCGGTAAGGGCTCACTTATTGTAAGTGAGTCCGGCCCGAGAACAGCGGCACAGCACGGGTGCCAGGGTAGTCTGGAATAATTTTGTAGAGGTTCTAGGTGATTGATTACGCTAACTAATTTTCGGTTTGAAATTGCGAACTTGTAACTAACCCCTCGACAACAAATCTGTGCTATGGCTAGACCTTGTTTGGCTTTGTGGCGTGGCTCTCGGCCGGAACTCACTTCATGTAAGTGAGTTCGGGGCCGAGAGACTCGACACAAAGTGAGAGCAGGGCGGGGTGGGTCGAGTTTCGCTACACAGCTACTGGAACGTCTTGCTTCTGATACCGATAAACTCTTGCTCATCACTGCTAATTTATCCAATCTATTCACATGGCTTATGATAATAAACGCAGCAAAACAAAAACTTAAAACACTGTTTGCGGTGAGTGTCCTGTGTCATTGACTGTGTGGTCCATTGATTTTTGTCATCTGTGACCCAATTCGCCACACACACACAGCGATAATAACTACTGTTATAATAATATAATTTGATGACAATGAGCATGAGCTCGGACTTTACTGCCCCTTAGCAACTCCAACTAATGCTCGTCAATTTTTGTAGAATTTAGGATTTAACCCCTTACTTGCGGAATTCTTTTATTCCGTGTGGTGACGCTGTGCTCGAGTCCAATATGGAATTGATGGACCTCACACGTGTTATGTGGGACCACCTGGTCGAATACACGGGATATGTGCGTAACAATGTTCCACTGGGTAGCAAACTTATTTCACTGATTGCCTCAGTTATACACAACATAACCACAGTGACCACAAAGAAATGTTAGATTTATCATAATCTTGTGCTTATGTCTTTGCCTTGGGACAATTTATGATCTGTAGCAGGGCAAATGCATACAGATTAGGTAATTCCCAAATGCCCCAAAAATGACCCATCACGTCAAAGAAAAAAAAGAACAACCACGAATATTGATACTGCTACCTCCCAACGTCAATATGTTTTAGATGACTCTTTCCCGCTATACGTACCAATAGGTATTCTAAAGCAAAACTTACCTGACTAGTCCAGTTATGCCAAACGTTGTTCTTATAAGCTCTCGTAATATCTGTTAACAAAGTTAACAACGCTTCTTTTTTTTTAATTTTCTATTTTTTTAACCTTTTGTTATTGTTCTGTATATAAGTTACTGTACAAAAGTATTCTTCACATTTTCATTTGTGCTATCAACCAGCTTGAATACAACTTTGTTTCTGAAGATAATTTTTGATCTGTACCAACAGGTTACAAAGTAGTTGACTATGTGTTCCCTTGAATCATATCGTGCTCGGATAGACACTTTCAACTTCAAAGTTTATTGTCGTCATTTAAAGGGTTGTTTACCGAAGAAGAGATCCATTTGTGTCTTAGCTTACTTGCTCCTGCGTCTCAGTGGGGTTGGGCTGCATGAAAGCTTTACTGCTGTTGTTGCCTTGTTTCTCGGCCACTTCAGTGAGTTCCCTAATTTTCACTTAGTAAACCATCCGGATGAAATTTCATATTTTTATAGCAACACGAACGTTTGGAAGATTGCGCTCACACTAAAAGTAATGTTTTCAGCTTTCCTTGCCATCTCATTGCTCCATTTGGCCTTAAGGTTATTATTGTGCGGTGACATCGAAACTAACCCTGGTCCAAATTCCTCCAACTCGGATCACAACCAGAATACTTTAAAAATAGTCCATCTTAATATCCAGAGTCTCAAACCCAAACTTGATATCATTCAATATGAATATGCATCCTTTGACATTGTGGCCTTGTCAGAGACATGGCTGGATAGCAATGATCCGACACCCGATGTCATCCTCCACGGGTTCCAAGAACCTCTGAGATTTGACCGCTCGACAAGGGGAGGTGGGGTTGCCTTTTATATCAAAGACGGTATTTCATTTCGATCAAGGCCGGACCTACATACGCTGAATACGGAGTGCATATGGGCGGAAGTATTTACAAAACGAACAAGACCGTTACTCTTAGGGGTATTCTACCGGCCACCCAACAGTCCACCAGATACATGGGAAGCCATATCCGCATCCATCGAAAAAGCCAGAGACACGAAAATTGCCGATTTAATCGTCACAGGTGATTTTAATGACAACCAAGTCGTTCCATCAAGAAGTGGTTTCTCTGAAATATTACATCATTTCAATCTAAGGCAAGTTGTACGTGAGCCAACTTGTTTTACCGAATCGTCGACCTCATTGTTGGATCTCTTTGCTCTTAGTGACACAATCAACATGAAAAGCTGTGACGTAATCGAACCGCTTATCCCAGCCATGACACGCTACCACTGTCCAATTTCACTCGAGGTTGAATTTCTAAAACTACCATTCCTCTCATTTAAGAGGAGAATATGGCTCTACTCCCAGGGTAACTACGAAGAGTTAAACGAAGCCCTATCTAGGGTCGACTGGAGTTCTCTCTTTGATAATACATGCCTCGATACTATAGTTTCTAATTTTACCGACAAGATACTCGAAACTGCATCTCTCTATATACCCAACAAATTTATTACCACGCGAACAGACCAACCGAAATGGATGCATAATGTAATAAGATTACTGATTAGACAGAGAAAACGTTTGTATCGCAATGCCAAACGCACCCATACTCCACAAGCCTGGGCAAAATATAAACTGAAGCGGAA
This sequence comes from Pictodentalium vernedei, assembly GCA_031216915.1. NCBI lineage: Eukaryota > Metazoa > Mollusca > Scaphopoda > Dentaliida > Dentaliidae > Pictodentalium > Pictodentalium vernedei. The sequence continues at coordinate 101,133,361 of CM062296.1, forward strand.
CAAAGTTGTATCGGCCATTAGGAAGGCCAAGGCGTCATATTTGTCCAAAGTCCAATCAACACTGAGGAGCAGCGAAACACCATCATCACGTTGGTGGAAGACCCTGAAATCATTCATCGGCAGCAGCACTTCAGCGGGAATTCCTACTCTAATCCATTCTAACAAAATTTACTCTTCAAGTGTTGAAAAAGCTGAAGTGCTCAATGAATATTTCAGCTCTATCTCAACAGTTGATGATTCGAATGCTTCTCTGCCAAACGCACCACCTCGAGTTTCCGTAAGTATCGATTGTATTACTCTACATTGCAGTGAAGTATATTCTGCAATGAAGACGATAAAAGTGTCCAAAGCATCTGGTCCAGATCTAATAAGCCCGCATCTACTCAGAGAATGTAAGTCTTCCCTATGCGAACCACTCTCGATTTTATTTAATATCCTAATGAATAATTCGTACTTTCCGTCACTGTGGAAAAAAGCAAACCTCTCCCCAATATTGAAAAAACAGCCCTCCAACTCTGTTACTAATTATCGCCCAATATCACTGATTAGTTGTGTTGGTAAAATTTTTGAAAAATGTGTGTTTAAGCGTTTGTGGGAGTTCCTAATTGACAATAACGTTCTCAGTCAATTTCAGTCCGGTTTTACACCCGGTGACTCAACCGTCCTCCAACTGACTGACATATATGATGAATTCTGTCGAGCCCTTGATGAAGGTAAAGAAGTCAGGGTTGTCTTTTGTGATGTTAGTAAGGCTTTTGACAAAGTATGGCATGCTGGTCTTATCTACAAGCTAGAGAGTATTGGCGTTTCCGGTGAACTTCTGCTGTTTTTAAAATCTTACCTTGCAAATAGGTTACAGCGAGTTGTGATATCGTCAGAGACATCCGCATGGTGAACCATTAATGCCGGTGTCCTACAAGGATCAATTCTCGGGCCTTTATTGTTCCTTATATAATAATAATAACTCTTTGGCCAGCCGCTGATTTGTCGCGGTCCTCATAAGAGAAGGCCATCATTCCCCCTGCACCCCACCCCCTCTTCCCCTCCTCTCCTCCCAGCATTCAGATATAAACTGCTTAATAGTGTCCCTCACTTCCTCTTTTTCAATTTCTTCAATAAGCATTCCTACCCTCTCCCTCGTGTCCCCCTTCAGCCATCTATCCTTTGTTTCTTCACCCCACTTCTGCATTATTCTTCCAGTAAATTTTATTCTATGAGGTATATACTGTGGGCATTCCAAGAGAAAATGTTCCAGGGTCTCCACTACTCCAGAGTGGCACATTTGGCATCCCTTTTCCCCATCTCTCCCAATTTTTCCCCGAAGCTCCAGTGATCTTGATCTCAGTTTGAACAGCAGTGACCCTCCAAAGGTGCCATCTAGGTACTTCTCAAAAGCTGGCTTTTCTTTATATTGTAACCCCTGCAGTGATCTTTTCACGCTAACCCCTGCTCGCCAGCTTCGATTGCAGTCTTCCATGACTCTCTCTTTGACAAACCTTTTGCCTTCTTTCATTCCTACTTCTATGTTTGTGACCTCTATAGAGTAATTGTCCATTAGTTCCCTCACATGTTTTGACCACCCCGTTTCTATATTAGAATTCCAAATGGTATCGAGCATCAATTTGCACCACCGGTTGTCAGGCAGGTTTCTCAAGTAGTTAAAGTAACACAGTTTTCCCAAATCTACCCTGTCCTTGATTTTCATCCACCCAAGCTCCCCCCTTACTGCTTCCAAAGCTGCAGCATTACTCGACCCTGTTATCCATCTGCCGGCATCATTCTGAGTACTTTCCAACTTCTTAATAACGGTTTGGTTTAATGGAATCACGTCCGCGCCATACGTTATACTTGGTAAACCCACCCTCTCCCACAGTGTTTTCCCCACAAAGACCTTATTGAAACTATTTTTCCCTAAAAGTTTTAGTTGGTTCAGAATTCTTTTCCCCTTCAGAATCAGTTTGGCTGAGTAATTTCTGTACACCCCTCTTCCCGTTATATTTATGCTTACCCCTAGATACTCATACTCTCCCGTTTCTCCTACAGTGATTTGTTTGCTTTCCCCTTCGGGGATTGAGAACTCCCCCACTCTCCATCTCTTCGTCATATCTACCTTGCGTCCAACGGGTATTACCTTGCTTTTATTTTCATTTAGTTCGAGCCGCCAAGTGTTCCCATATCTACCAACAATTTCCAGCAGTTTCTCTAGCCCCTGTTCAGTTCTAGACATTAACACCATGTCGTCCGCAAAGAATAAGCCTGGTATCTTTATGTCTCCAACATTTACCCCCTCCGCACTCTGAATTAGTTCGTCCCCTAAATCTTTAACATACAATGCAAACACAATCGGTGAAAAGATACACCCCTGCTCGAGGCCTATATCCATAGGGACTCGTTTTGTAGTGATACTCCCTAGACTGAGTTGGCTTTGCACATCTGTATACAGTGCTTTCATGATTCCCACAAAGTCACCCCCCAGTCCGATGCCCTCGAGCTTTCGCCACATACCTTCCCTCCACACTCGGTCGTACGCTTTTTTCACATCTACAAATGCCAAAAACACCTTTTTCTTTTCAGCCTTTATTGCTTCTATCAGTTGGGTGAGTGTAAATAGGTGATCAGTGACTCTTCGTCCTTTCCTGAAACCATTTTGAATTTCTCCTAAAAAACCTTTCTCTTCAATAACTTCCTCTAGTCTACCGTATATGACCTTACAGAATACTTTTCCGATGTTACTACTAACTGATATCCCCCTTTTTGTGTATGAACGACACCTTACTTTCCCTCCACTCTCTGGGGACCTCTTGCTTTCGCAGAGCCAGGTTGAAAAGGTTTGTCAGGACTTCAATAAGTGCCTCCCCTCCATTTTTGAGGAATTCGTTCGGAATTTCATCAGTCCCTCCCGCTTTACCATTTTTTAATTTCGAGACCACGTTCCGCACTTCTTCTGCCGTTATTTCGCTACATACACGATTGGATAGGTTCTCCTCCACCAGTGTATTTCTTTTTGGTGGGGACCCACTGCCCCATCGCCTATCGTTTATCTTTTCCCAGTGCTTGACTAACTCTGAAGCGATACGGCCTTTATCTTCTGTACTTTCCCCATCCACTTTGATACTCTGCACACTACTTTTCCCCCGTTTATTTATCCAGTTCCAAAATACGTTTGAGCTCGAACCCCCCGTTTTCTTTATTGTTCTGGCAAGACTGCAATTGTGCTCCTTCCTATTATTATTCTTTATCTCATTCACCTTTCTCCGTACCAGTTCATATTCTCCTTTCATTAGTCTCGTGTCATTGTTATCCACCCCTTTAAGCTTCCTACTTCTTCTGTAAGCAGCGCATTTTACCTTCCTTTCTTTTATAGCCTTTTTCAGTCCCTCGTTAACCCTGTATCCAAGTTCTCTCGTTGGGACCCTCACCCTTCCTATACAATCCCTCCCTGCCTCTGTTAGGCTATTTACTATGCCATCTGAAATACTCTGGACATTTGCATCCCTAGGTATACATTCAAGATTTGGTTTTAGTTTTTCCCGAAACTGCTTCCAGTCGGTTCCTTGTTTTAGTCCCCAAACTTCCTTGAAGGTATTTCTGTCTCTATTCGTCTTTTTGCCCATAATCTTAACTGTTATCAGGTTGTGATCACTACCCAAGTCATTTTTTCCCTCGTCATCTATTTCTACATCTATAACCTCCCTCCATACGCTAATGTCAGTGAGTATATAATCAATTATTGTTTTCTTATCGTTCCTCTCCCAGGTCCATTTACCCTTACATTTCGCATCCCTGTTCAGGATCTTTAAACCAAGCTCTTTTGATAGGTCCAACATCTTCCTCCCATTCGTGTTAATTTTCCTATCACCTCCCTGTATGCCCTCCTCCTTATCCCCGATGTGCCCATTGAAGTCCCCCATTAGGACAATACTGAACCCCCTGCTTCCAAGCTCTGTGATATTCGATCTAAGAGTTGTATATATTGAATCATTCCACTCAGGCTTACTTCCCTCCACTGCTAAGTATACAACACCAACGGCAACACTCCTGCTTCCTAACTTGATTTTTGCCCATACTATTTCGTTGGATACTGGAATCTGAGTCCTTGCTTCTGTGAGATCTGTAATCAATGAGGGCTGTAATTCCTCTTTAGCGTAGATGCCAACACCCCCACCCCGTTTCTGACCCTCAGTTCGCCCAGCTCCTATCCACACGCAACCCTTCATCTGATCAACCCGCTCATCCCGTCGTATCCACGTCTCACTTAGACCCATTATATCAAAGTCTCCTTCGTCCATCATTGTTGATATTTCGCTTACTTTCTTGTGCAGACCCTGGATGTTGCAGTACCCAAACTTAATGAATCTTTGTTTTTTTGTCATCACTGGCACATTATTATAACCCTGGTATGTCCCTGTATTGTGCATGTTTGTTGTTCTTCCTATGTTCCCAGCATTTGTGCCCCTCTGGGTTATCGGCTGTGGTCCCCTACCCCCCTTTTCTCCAAAAAAGGCCCAGTCACCTGTAAAAATTTTTGGCCCAACAGGTCTGTACCCATCCTACTTAAATGCAATCCGTCTCGCCCATACAACTCTCCTTGTCCCCAGAATGAATCCCAGTGGTCAATGAAATGTATTCCCAAGTCTTTGCAGTGCTCTTCCAGCTCCTCGTTTAGTGCCATAATCCGCGAGTTCCTCTCATTCCCACCACCCATAACGGGGAGCACCCCTGAAACGATGGTCCGAGCATTCCTGCTAAGTAGCTTACTAATTAGGTCCTTGTATGTGTCCACCAAACGAACTGATTTCCTCTCCCTGATGTTATTGGACCCCACATGTAATACCACTACCGGATCAGGCCCCGACCCAGCTACAATACCGTCCACTCTATCCCTCAGGTCCTCCACTTTAGCCCCCGGAAAGCACAGAACTGTTCTATTTTTACTGTCCGGACCACAGACAACCTTGTCGATCCCCCGAACTATGCTACTTCCCGCAACCACCAACTTACTTTTGGCCCTCGCCCTATTTATCTCCTCTAGTCTCCTATTGTTTACAGCGTCCTCTTCCTCTCCAACAGCCCCACTCGGAATCAATATCGGTATCGGTATCTTTGACCTAGGATTACTCCTATCCTTGTCCCTCCGTCTCTTTCCAGGCCCTGAACTATCTGGACTACTCCCCTTGTCTTCTCCCGTATCCCTCCTCCTTTTTCCTGGCCTAGACCCCAAGCTACTATCTGTTGCAACTACCTCCATCTCCCCCTCTGTCTCTTCCGAATCGAGCACATCAAATCTGTTTCTGGTGCTGCACTCCCCACTGCCTTTGGACTTTACACCCCTATCTACCTGCTTCTCTGGCCCCCCTTTCCTACCACTTTTGATAGTCCACGCCAAACGCTTTACAGCATTGCTCCGGCCTGGGCCCCCCTCATCTGTCCTACGTACTTTTCTAGCAGCCCCCACCTCATCACCTACCTCATTCACATCAAAGGTTCTACCCCCATGTTTCCTCTTGGAACCACCGACAACCTTCCATCCTTCTCGGAAAGCTACTTTCACAGGCGTAACTCCAGACAGCCCCGCCCTACCAAGTTTTCCCTTCAGCTCAGCAATCTCCCCCTCAAACTTAACAATTGTCTCAAGTAGGCGGAGGATTTCCTGGCAGTTTGCACATACCTCTCCATATCCCACCGAGCGACAGTCCCCATACATCATAGAACACTGTTTACAAACTTCAAGCCCAATATCGCCATCGGTGGCCCCACCAACCCGGCTCTGACCGACACCCCCAGTGACCTCTGTCTGCACACCAATACTTACCCCGTTGGCACCGTTGACCTGGACCGCGATATTACACGTATTTACCTCCATACTTACCTCCGTCTGAACAGACTTGCTCGCCATCATCAAGACAAAATTACGCGATCGGACAGGGAAAACTGTAAACGCGCGACAAAAGGCAACGCGACGAACCGTTCGACAACTTAGCGCTCACAGTTTTATTTAAGACCTCCTAACTTTGTCCCAGTTTCTATACTAAACTAACTCCCCACAAATTTGAATAAAATAACCTGAAAATGAAATATATATGATTAGTAAACAATAAAAATACTTAATTTCGATTCGTAACCAAGGAGACTTCTCCCATATACATAAACGATATTACCAGAGATCTACTGAGCAGTATTCGCCTCTTCGCAGATGACACATCCCTATATCTCATTATAGAGAACCCCGAACAAGCCTCAAATGTAATCAATCATGATCTGGCCACAATTGAACATTGGGCTAAAACATGGTTGGTGGAGTTCAATCCGAACAAAACTGAAAGTATGCTAATATCGCGCAAAAGCAACCCCATCTACCATCCAGCCTTATTCTTAGGCGGTACTCAGATATCTGAAGTCTCTACTCACAAACACTTAGGGGTCATACTGAACAGTAGCTGCGCATGGAACGATCATATCGACCATATCTGCTCTAAAGCCTGGTCTCGCTTAGACTTACTGAGGAGGCACAAATTTAATTTAGATCGTAGTGTCTTAGAAAAAATATATTTTGTTTTTATTAGGCCTCTTCTTGAATATGCGGATACTGTTTGGGAAAATTGTTCTGTAACCCAAGTGACGGAACTGTTAAAAATACAGATTGCAGCGGCAAGGATTATTACGGGGGCAACTGTTAGTGCTAGTAAGGCCTCACTTTATTTAGAAACAAGATGGGACCCATTACAAGAAAGACGTCGCAAACACAAGTTGATTCAGTTCTTTAAAATGCACCATCGCATGGTACCTCCACACATCTCCAGTAAAGTCTCTCCACTTGTCTCTTTGACCAATCCACTACTCAGCCTCCGATCAAGTCAAAACCATCGTGTTCCCTACAGTCGGACCGAACTGTACAAGTCTTCATTCATCCCCAGCGTTACCGACCAATGGAATAACCTGCCCCTGCCTGTTCGTGAGAACTCGTCATTGATTAATTTTAAAACTTTCCTAAACGATGGCAATCAACGACCTCCAAAGTTCTATAGTAATGCGAAATCTCGCACAGCCCAAATTTACCATTGTAGGCTACGACTGGGGTGTAGTAACCTCAATTCACACTTATATGATAATCGTTTATTACCAAACCCCACATGCCAATGTGGCGAGCGAGAGACTACTGATCACTTTCTCTTGCATTGTCCTATTTTCACGGACGCTCGTAATTATACAATTAACCTACTTCCTTTTGGGGCGGACGTATCTACACTTCTTTTTGGTTCGGAATTCTTGAACAATGAAGACAACCGTCTTATCTTTGAAGTGGTACACGATTTTATATTATCAAGTAAGCGATTCCAATGATTAATTTGTATCATCGTATTAAACCGGTCAAAATATTAAAATTGTTATGAATATGGTTACCAAACTAGCTGAACGGAACGATTATAGACCTCACCACCACTCAACTCTCATTGCAGCTCAGCGCCACTCGGACTGTATTCACGGTTTGTACATATAATCTTCTGCGAAACGATTCGAAAGACGTTACTTATGTTATTCCTGTGTAGTAAATGCACCATGTATTCAAGCTGACTAGCCTGTAGTCTCAATATTCTAACACATCGTCTTCCGGTGGGCCCTGCCCCTGCCTCGCGCGATGGCCAAGATTGGGTGGTCCTATTAACAAATACTCCACGTAACCAAACTTTACTTCCTTTACAATTTTGGACCCACAAACGTGGCTCGCGACCCTCCACTGGAGTGAGCTTATTGAGCCCGCTCCATTGGGGGCCGAAGAGCTGTGTTTTTGAAACGGAAAATAAATGTTTAGGGGTTAAAGACGTCTCTTGTGCAATACTCGTACTATATCTGTGTGGGGTAAGGTGTTGGCCAGGAGTACGGGGCGGGGACCCACGGACAACGATGTATGAGCTCGACTACTGACGCCTGTGTTATGTATGCAAATACTGTTCAACTAAGGACATAAAGTCATCCATATACCTGCTACTGTCATTAGTAACTACATGTAATCTTGTTTTGGTGGAAACGGCCTTGTATAAGCTTACAGCTTCCTGCCGAATCCACATCAATGTATGTATCAATTTCTGTTATTATATTCTCGAAATAAATATTGTTTAAACCAAAACTCACACCGATCGTGTCCAGTGGGAAGGCTCTTTAAATATCCGGAGAAATGGAACAAACAATGAGTACTAAGTTTCGGGGTCTGACTGAACGATACAGATAGCTAAAAGATTACAGAGAGTGTTGCTCTTAGTAACTTGCTCCACACGTGTGTTCGATATGTCAGTTGCGTGTAACGATTTGGACTTTGCCTTTCACACAAGAAGCACGTGTCATCAACTTACTACCCAACAGAATGTGATGTATACTTAATTTATATTCACCACGGTTCTGCTGGTGGCAAGTAAAATATTCACTTTACATGTGACTGAGTTGCTATCAATTCTTCCTGAGCATTCCTTCCCCTCAATTACTTCAATTAACAGTCTTCCTGTTTATTTGATCTCCTTTCGCCAACAACACATCGGAAGCTAAAATTGTTCCAATCTATTACAGGGTGAAATTGTGACCCTGAGAGGGTTTACAAAAGCAATAATGCTTGCTGTCGAATCCCGTCATATGTCTAGTCCGAATCACATTATTGTTCATGATACTCATTCCACCATTGTTTTTGTATTCATACTTCTTTACACAAATAAATATTATTTAAACTAAACTGAAAGAAGACAAAGATTTGGGAGAACCTTGATAGCTCTTATCTTTGAGAATTCTGCAATATTGTTCTGTTACCTCATATTGTTGTTGTTCTTAAAGCTAAACACATTGAGATGTTATCAAGCAATTACGTGAAACATATATCAAATAGTGAACATGTTTGTAAATCGCTAACAAGGATGTTAATTAATAATTAATAACTAACTTCGTTATTAGTCGGGTTCATTGATAATATACACATTTGGACTTTCACATCACAAATCTAATTCTTAATCAAAACTCAGAAGAACAGTTCTCATCAATGGAAACCCAATCTGTGAACAACACGTCGTACTTCAGTGAGTGATGCCATTCAAAATTACAATTCACCAATCAAAATTTGCAAATCTTCCTTCAGTCAGTTCATAAAAGACACTGGAACAGAATTTTCAGCAATGTTTGCGTGTTCTGAATATCACGACAGTATAGAATAAGGGATCACACATAAGAACTTTTAATCACTGTTCATAACTTTAAGGTATTATATTACTTTTCATATCTTAGATTTTGTCATGCAGAATGCCGAAAGTCGAGTTTGTTTAACAATTTTAAAACAACGCACATTTCTGCTAAAAGGTATTTTATGGGAACGGACCCTGCGACAGCGAGAAAGGGATGACACCGGAAGCGAGCTAGTTTGCTCTACTGAGGAACATGCTAAAAGATGGAGTACGAACACTGTTTGCGAAATTCGACACACTGCCATTTTTATTTGATAACTAGGAAAAATAATGATACAAATTGTTTTTTCGTTATGATAATGAGCAGTGTGCCCGATTAATATGATACATAAATCTAAACAAAGCGTAGGTAGAGCAAAGGTAGGCGATGATCCAAGTGGCGGGATGGTGCCCCCATTCCATTGAGACATTCCATTGGGTTTGCTTCAATGCAATGTGGACTCCATCTTTGGCGGATCATCGCCTACCTTTGCTCTACCTACGCTTTGTTTAGATTTATGTATCATATTAATCGGGCACACTGCTCATTATCATAACGAAAAAACAATTTGTATCATTATTTTTCCTTGTTATCAAATAAAAATGGCAGTGTGTCGAATTTCGCAAACAGTGTTCGTACTCCATCTTTTAGCATGTTCCTCAGTAGAGCAAACTAGCTCGCTTCTGGTGTCATCCCTTTCTCGCTGTCGCAGGGTCCATTCCCATAAATAAGGGGCTGAGAATTTTAATGATTAGCCACATTTATGGGAACGAACCGAGTCTCAAAATAATTTTCCTCGTAACTTCGAGTATTCAGCAGGTTACTCGACATATGTGCAGTTTATTTCGATCACAAAGCCCTGCGCTATTCGCGAACTGCACAAACCTAACGCGTACTTCCGGTCAACTTTTCCACATGTTCTCAAGCGCACGGATACCGGAGGGGATCATATTTCTATCAAATAATTAGTGCCTTCTGCAACTTTCTTTGTTTTTGGTCTATAATTGGTAACACCCGCGGATGCGGTCAGCCAAATCACTGTAATATATATTGTCCAGCGCCAGCAAGCGCGTCCTTTCGCCATCTTACTTCATCTGGTATCGGCTACACCGCTCTTCAAGTCTTTCAACAGTTCAGTTTACGCAAGAAAAATTTGCCCTCCGCCATCCCCATCATCCACCAAGTTTCCTTATCTTGTCTTAATTTGTTTTATATATGGCGGATCATCGCCTACCTTTGCTCTACCTACGCTTTGTTTAGATTTATGTATCATATTAATCGGGCACACTGCTCATTATCATAACGAAAAAACAATTTGTATCATTATTTTTCCTAGTTATCAAATAAAAATGGCAGTCAACCTAACAAACGATATGTCTTACTTATTTTCGCTTACACATATTTATTGATATATATATTGACAACACATGAAAATTACTATTATAAAATAGGAAACACTAAAGGAATCCAATCTTTAATGGTCGAAACTCGTGAAAATGTCTATTTGAAAGAGTGTATTGGGATTCATACAATATATTTTTGCCAGTAACTGTTATGGGTTTAACTACAATAAAAGCTTTCGGAAAAGGATAAGAAAAAGTGAACAAGGTTTATGTCGCATCTTGTATTCCGCGATAGACTGATCCGTAAAGTAAGGTGCTACGTATTGTAAACTTTCTGTCGCGTGTTGTTGTTGTTGTTGTTGATAGTCAAATGGTATATTGCTCCAACAAAAAATCTATGATTATTGATGTGGTAGGTAATAATTACCCAAACTGATGATAGCGCTATTAAATGCTAAGTTTGCTATTTTGCGCACAAAAAATTTCGTTATGTGTTAACAATGCATTCATTAAAGTTATCGAAACAAAGAGGAGTATTTAAAATGTGATCGTATTATCACTGAATTGTTCTACTATACTTTTGTTTTTTTTTTGTGATTAATTAACAAGAAACCATTTTTTCCAGGGATTCGTCGTTGAGTGAACAAAGGATGGAAAACAACTTTGGTATTAACAGCACAGATCCTTCTTGCCAGGGACGAGAAAGGTATTTGGATATTTTATAATTAATAAATTTTAATTTTTTAACTAGTATATTACTCCTCAGTTGTTTTCGTTTCCATCTTAATCTCTTGTAACGTTTTATATGGCCCGTTCGTCGGATGAATCGTTACAAACACGCGAGATGGTCGTACAGTAGTAATGTTTAGGCCTATTGTTTGGACAAGGTTATTGCAACCCAGTAAGTACAAATAGGTGCAATTAGTGTGTGTCGGTTCTTTAATGTGGCGTAATCATCAAATCATTCTACTTCAGGTAAACTCAAACCGTTCTAAGGTATTTCCTAACTAGTAGAAAGTTGTAAAATTCACAGAGTATTTTTATTGCAGAAGGATTAATATATAAAAAGCAAGACAAATGCATCAACGGGATCTCCTCTGCTTTAAGTATCACCCTACTGTGGCAGTCCCCCTCTTTTTGGGTATATGAATTAAGAGCATAAAAGAAATTTGTCAAAGATTTTACACGCCCCCCCCCCCCCCCCCCCCCCCCGAGATATTCCTACTCCATCAAAAATTGGTTGGTGATTTTTGCATTTCATAAAATGACTTGAAATCCTTTGAAACTCAACTCTTTTCAAAGAAAAACATTGAATAAAAAAATAGCCTGGCTCCCTCTCAGCCCCCACCTGCCCACCCCCTTCAACCGGCATGCATTTCGTAAAAACATTTCTTTGGCATGAGGTAACAATGCAACAATGCATGCGCGAAAAAAAAACAATTAAAACAATAAACATAGTTTCTTTGTCGGGAACTTCGATTCTGTCAGTTTTTGTATGTGTGCCTTTTCTCCCAATGGGAACGCCGAGAAGTGGAGCTGTGCTTTTTGTTGTGGTATACAAGAGTTCCACATTTCTCGTAAAATAGGACTGGGAACCAACGCTTGTGGTAGAAGTCCTCTAAATTGGGCAACATAGGTATAAAATATTGTCATTTCACTTCATTCCTACGTTGCGACAATGGGATACCCAAAGATGTTGAACGTGACTCTAAACACCAATAAGCAAAGGTATGTTTTTTGTTATGAGTCGGAGTGAGGGCACCTATTGCGCTCGGTGCATTTCTTTTTTAATGTGAATTTTGAAAAGATTAGTAGGTATTATTCACCTTTTCTATTTCCATATCAATCACACATTCGTTGAAATAGTTTGTTTTGTCATCGTGCAATTGAGGTGTTAATAAATTATGTATAATGTGGCATTTAGTGTGTCGCCAGGCATCCTCATTAATCATGAAAAGCCAACAAACGTTTCCTTTATAACAATATACAACTATCCAAATTACGTTGTTAGGGGAATGTAATTTGCGAGGTACTTACAATGTGCAATTTCCTTCTCCACCTTCTAAACGAAAGAGCCTGTCACCATTTTCCATACACCATACAAAAAGTAATTTTTTGTGAACTAGCAAAAAGGAGAGGCTTAGCATGCTTATCGGAGAAAGTGGGAAGATTGAAGTACGGGATGTTATGTTCGGAGGAGAGAGTAGGCGTGGGGATAGAACGGCATGGGGAGCTAAAGGGTCATCGAGGCCTTCTTACCTGAGAACTTCAATAAATCAACTGCCCATCGTAGGACTATTATTATTATCATGCCATTTCTTGTAGGTAATCGAAGTATTTGCGTATACATATATGAGATAGTATAGGTGATGAGGCAGGGTGTTTTACTGGTTACGATATCCGATGGGTAGTACCTGTTCTTCATATGAAATATCAAACTTGTTTGGGTGAAGATTTTCTTTCTAATATTCATGTATCAGGCAATAGTGGTTTTCACACGTTATTCGTAAAGGTTTTCACTCATCCGTTAACAATTTTATTTACTTTCAGTTTGAATATTTTCAAGACTCATTCTCCAAGACACGACACAGATATTTTTATGCCATATCGCAGTTTCTATCCGATGCCCATGACGTGGCCTACATTTAGTTTAGGCATGTTTCATCTACAGAATAACGCGTATGGACGTCAGCCTCAGTTCAACTCTATTTCTGCCACAGACGACAGAAACAATTATTTTCCTGCTCCTTTGGACTTAACATATTCAAAACACTACGATGGAAGTTGTCGCAAAATTGTTCATTCTGACACATCATCTCAAGATCCAACCGGATCATGTCAATATTCTTTGAGTGGAAATATTGAAAAGGCTTCAGAACTGAATCATATCCACCACAATCGGCAACCATTTGTCGATGAAACCAGATTTTCTGTAAACTCCATACCTCAGTTTTTGCAACCGCCTAAACTTGAATTTACAGAAAACATTGCTGGCAGTATCTTGAGCGAGGAGCTCGAATCGGGATATTATAGTTTATCTGAAATTGCGTCGAATAGTTCAGTAGCCGAAAATACGGACATCTCACTTGATGATATTTCTCCTTCATTATCACGTGACTCTTCCCCTTGTTCCAGTTACATTTTGACAAATGAGATTTCGAGAAACAAAATAAAACCCGAGAATAGCTTTAACAGCTTGCCATGGTTTAGTAACAAACACACAATTGTGTCCACCAATTCGTCTTCAAGCAGTCAATGTCATGATAAAAAACGATCTGCAAAATGCCAGTACAAGAATAAAATACACCAGTGTCCGTACTGTCAGAAGTGTTTCAGTCAGAAAGCAACATTAAAGACTCATATAAGGATTCATACAGGAGACAAACCATACAAATGTGAATACTGTAATCGTCGTTTTGGTGATTATTCTACATTCACAAAACACAGAAGAATACATACAGGAGTAAAACCTTATACGTGTGTCATTTGTGGTAAAATGTTCGCGCAATCGGGAAACATGTTACGTCATAAAAACAATCACATTAAACAATAACCTGTCATTATAGTTCTAGTATATTTGTGTGCATATTTGAAATTATTTTGCTTGTAGGCACGACAGCTTACTTTTCCGAAAGTATATAGCTGACATTTGAATGAACCTATAACTGTTTCCTTCGGTATAGCTACTACTGTTGTAGGCAATTACTATTCTTTACTTTTTATTCCATGGGCTATGTTAAACCTTTGAAAACAGGATTTGAAGAATGAAATATGCGATATTATTTTAATAACACGGAAGAATTCATGCCAGGAAGAGGGTAATTAATATTTTCACCCTGTATCAAGTGACCTGCGGGATGAAAATTTCAATCCCTTCACGTTACATATGCACAGACCATGCTCCAGTAATACAACGATAAGATTTGACCCGATGCATTATCGTAAAATTGAACACAAGGCGCGAGCAGTTAAGACTTTGTCATTCGTGCAATATCTCATGATATGTGTCTGTACCGCTTATCTATGTTTTCCGTGAAGCAGCCAAAAGACAAACTGTAGTGGCCCCACACCTACACAATGTTATTAAAATGTCATTGATGATAATTTAATCTATAATTTGCTTCTCGCTTTCATACATTGCGAACTCCAAAAGACGTAACGTTGAGCTCTTCAACTACAGCAGAATACACCTTTCAGGCGACCACTCATGATAACTTGCATACAATTCTGAGGGCTTATTTGACAAACCCACCTGTAATGTATGTAAACACCACCAATGTTTCAAATGCGTACAAAATTTCAGAAATATATTCACTCCGGGCGACGAAAATCGCGCCTCTCCTTGAGTTTTCCATCGAATTACTCTTCTTAATCGTTTTCTGGTCGTTGTCAAAGTCGACGGTCCACATCATAAGATTGATATTTTCTTGATAAACTAACGATGCAAACTATTTTCATTTATCACCGTATGGGCGCGATGGCTTTGTAGGTAGAGGTTCAAGCTGCAAGCCGAGAGGTCCTTGGTTCGAATCCCACCTGTGGCAACCGGGAAAGACACTTCACCCATATTGCCCTCATGTGGGGCGGGCACGGAGGCGTTGTGTACTAACGCGTACTGTACGTCGACGGTGCACCTGTCTTCAACCAATGCTAACTCTACTTTAGTGGAGATAGTGTTTTGGGGAGCTGGCAGTTGCTCGCCGTTGCTCAGTGGGTCTTGAGTACTCCGGCGTACTCCACCCGTAAACTGTCGTGATCATGCTTAGCCATTGGGCAGAAATATATGACCTTAAACACGACAAAATAATATATCACCGGTATCATATTGCTTTGCAATGTTCTGTCGTTTTCAGCGTGAAGTTAAACAACCTCAAGACTCTTACCTCAAATAAATATACAGGACGAATCCTAGAATTTCAAGCACATATCTTTAAACATACTTTTTGTAAAAGTATAGATTAGTGGGAAGGCCAGTGACACTTTTGCACGATTTTTTTCACTTGCAGTGCCTACATATCAGTCGACAATATTTTGTAGATTTTTATATTTGTCATATAAAACAATTGTATATTTAACACAAACGAATTGTAAAAAACACGTTATAACTTTTGTAAATCATGCTGTTAACTTATACATTTACAACGATACAAACCACTCAGTTATTTTTTTTATTTGGCACCCATATACTTCGTAATACTGACAAAAGTCGAGCACCCGTACTACTAATAATACTGGGGCCTTCCTTTGGTTTGTCGCGACTCTCTAACAAGAAGGCCTACATCAACACTGTCCCCCGCCGCATACTTCTTCTCCTTTGCATCATAATTAGTTTATTAGTAGCTCTTGAATTGCCCCATGCTAAAATCCCGTATACCAGATGGCTTCGAACCAGGTCGTAATACAATGTTTTCGGGGCCTTATGTGGGAAAATATGTTTTACTTTGTTGAGGCCATAATTTGTGTGAGCTGTTTTCGAGCATAGCCTAGATATATGAGCTTTGTAGGTTAAGTGTTCATCAATACTTATTCCCAGACAATTTTAGAGATTTTTCTGTCTCACTTCCCCGACTTTTCTTATCGGTTATCCGCCGACCCGCATCGTTTCGCAGAAAATCATCCCTTCCATAAATTCATAAATTATATTTGGTCACACCCTCTCCTAAATAGTTTTTTCAAAAGAACACATTGTTAAAGCTATTCCTTCCTAAATGTTTTAAACGATAGAGCATTCTTTCCTCTTTGTATTACGTTTATTAGTATTGTTTCTTTATATGCCTCTACATATATCACAAATCATCACCCCTAAGAATCCATATACTCTCCACTGTTAGATGCTTGCTTTCCACTTCACAGATAGACAACTTATCCGTCATCAACCTTCGAGACTCTTCTACACCACAGCCTACTAAAATGCCTTTACTCTTGATTTCATCAATCTTAGTCGCCATTTATCCACTTATTTTCCTGCAACGGTTAAAAATCTCCGTGATCCCTCTTCTCACTCAGCTGATAAAACCATATCACCAGCAAAGAACTGTCCTTGGATTTTTGTCTCCAACTTTGATTCCACCTGCGGTTGCTGTCAACTCGTTTCCTACATCTTTGATAAATAAGGGAAAACAAAATTGGTGGCAAGCTGCACCTCTGCTTATGGTCCATCTCCCTTGGGGCCCTATTTGTTTCTCAGACAGAGTTCACTCTAAACATCTATGTACAGTGCCTTTATGATTCCGACAAAGCTCCCTATCAACCTAAGACCCTCAAGTTACTGTCATATTTCCCTAACGCCACTCAATATTCTGCCATATTCCCCTATTACCATACTGTATTACCATTTTTAGCTTCCAGAATGCTGTTGCATATGGGCACTTGGGCTACGAAAGTAACGTCACAAATTGAGAAAGGTGCGTACACAAATGGCGTGACGCACCACCTGTCACCTGAATCGTTCTACAACATCCGTCACAACATATCGATTCTTAGACCAAATGTTACTCATCAGTTTATGATATCACTGAGGACACCGTCTTCATCGAGTCATTCCCCTGATTAATGTCACGTGACAACCGATTAGTTGCGACAGTTGTACTTATCTGCATATATTTATTAGTTTCTCCTATTGGATCACTCAACTCCAAAAAGTTATCCCCAATTGACACATATTTTTAGATGTGATTTTAAATTTTCCCCAAAATAAATATACTCTGAATAAAATATTTTGACTTGCCGCGGAGTTATCTCCCTTCTCAGATGAGATCTTTAATACCCTTGCTCTCAACAGCTCCCCGCCTCTCTTATCTTCCCGCTTTTCACTGGCATTTAGAAACGCGAGGTGTATTGATCCCATAATTTAGCTCTTTCGATTTCCTAAATAAGCGTACGAACCCCATGGCTATCATTTCCTCTTACCAACCTAACTTTCATCTCCCCATTTCAATTCGTTATTATAGAACCCGTAAATGTAAATTTATTAGACGGATAATTCCGACTTTCTTACTTTGAAAGTCTGCGTCTTTTATTTAATAACCATGTGTCACTCTTCTTTATTATCTTACCCGGCGTATCTGGAATTTAGAGTAACGAATTTTATGGGCGTCAGCTTGTGACACCGGCCTTAGTGAATCCTGTACATGGATTGTCGTCTAACTAATATTTTACAAAGGTCTGTCTGAGACATATTTTGGTAAGTTTTGCATCCTCCACCTAAAATATCTCCTTATTATAACTGTCATTGATACCAATTTTGAATTCATTTGTGTTAAGTGGTGGATTCCAACTCTTGACCGTTGTATGAATTTTTCGCTGATTTTGCGTTCAATCACAAAAATCTGTAACCATACTATTAATTATTCCATAAATTCCAAAAATATAAATTATAATAGAACTAAGAATCCAATCTTACTTTTTGAAGAGGTACACTATGTCTGTCTGCACTTGGTCACGAGTAATGTTACCGACATTTCCCATGATCATCGTGATCCCTCACTCGCTGATAATTTTATGAGATAGAACTTAAAAATCTGTTTTTCAAAATACACTTAATCGTTAAAATGAATTTGCTAATCCATCATCCACAATAGTTTTGACAAAGATCGAACGTCGCATTTGCTGTATCTGTCCACGCAGACTATAGGAAGAATGTTTTAATGATGAAAAGGCCTTGATTAGTCCTGTGTTCCCAATGCCTCCTTATCCCCACGTCTCTTCTCTCCTCCCAACACTCTGAGACGAACTGGTTGATGACACATCCCCTACCCCACTCTTCCTATTCTCTCCGATAAGCCCTCTCCTTTGTGTCACCTATGGACCACATCTCGTTCATTCTATCATCCCACTTCCCCATCATACTTCCGATGAATCTTACACATTTGCAACGATACAAACGAATCGGCTATTTCTTTTAACTGGCGGCACCCACGTGCCTCGTAATGTTGGCAAACTATTTTCAACTCTACTACAACTAAGCTAGGGTGGATGGTCCAAGTGAGGGAGTTAATAGAGAACTACTCATTGGAGCGAAAGGGCGTAGACGTAGGGACAGCCAAGTGTACAACAAAAATCAGAGAAAGAGTCGTGGAGGATGGTAACCTTAATTGGCGAGAGGGGGTCAAATCAAAGAGATCTTTGGGTGGCTTGCGTGATAAAGAGAAGCCTGGTTTTGAAGAGTTCCTTGATAGAACCTTTGGGGGTCACTGTTGTTCAGGCTGAGGTCACGGTCCTTGGAGCTGAGAGGGAAAATGGAGAAACAGTGAAAAGGGATCCCAGATGTGTAATTTAGGCGTGATGAAGACCCTGGGACACTTTCTACTAGAATGCCCAAAATACCAGTCTATAAGAAGAAGTTTCAGTGGTTGTGAAATGGGGAAGTGGGATGGGAGAATGAAGGACATGTGGTTAGAGAGTGATTCAAGGAAGAGGGTTAATATGCTGATGGGACAGATTGGGAAGAATTGGGCTTGGGATGTCGTCAAACAGTTCGTCCCCGAGTGTAGGGAGGAGAGAAGAGGCATGGCAGCAGGGATCACAGGGGTAATCAAGACCCTACCACTCGACAACCGCGACAAATCAGCTGCCGGCCAAAGTTATTATTATGTACTCCCGCACTACTAATAATGATACTTGGGCCTTTCGCTGGTTTGCGGCGGTCCTCTAACGAAAGGGTCTACATCAACCCTGTCCCTGTCGAGTTATTGATCCTCCCTCCTCATATCCCAGCATTCAGACACAAACAGCTGTATAATTCATAATTCACCCATCAATCTCCACAACTAGAAGACCTACAACACATGCCCCCCACCCCCCCCCCCCCCCCCCCCACTCCTCACACACACATACCAAAATTCCACCTAGTTACTTCTCAAAACCTGACACATTTTCATGCATAGCCAGTCCAATGGGCTTTTGTAACCAACTCTTTTCGCTGTTGCAATCCTCAAGCACCCTTCTCCACGATGAAGTTGCTTCACTTCGTCCGTTCACTCTCCTCCAGATCTCTAGTCTCAATGGAATAATTATCCATTAGCTCCTTAACCTGGAGTAAAACCAGACTGAAACTGGCTCAGTATATTGTTATCACATAAAAAAGCCATAATCGTTTGAAGACACATTTTGTGGAGTTCAATCCGAACAAAACTGAAAGTATGCTAATATCGCGCAAAAGCAACCCCATCTACCATCCAGCCTTATTCTTAGGCGGTACTCAGATATCTGAAGTCTCTACTCACAAACACTTAGGGGTCATACTGAACAGTAGCTGCACATGGAACGATCATATCGACCATATCTGCTCTAAAGCCTGGTCTCGCTTAGACTTACTGAGGAGGCACAAATTTAATTTAGATCGTAGTGTCTTAGAAAAAATATATTTTGTTTTTATTAGGCCTCTTCTTGAATATGCGGATACTGTTTGGGACAATTGTTCTGTAACCCAAGTGACGGAACTGGAAAAAATACAGATTGCAGCGGCAAGGATTATTACGGGGGCAACTGTTAGTGCTAGTAAGGCCTCACTTTATTTAGAAACAAGATGGGACCCATTATAAGAAAGACGTCGCAAACACAAGTTGATTCAGTTCTTTAAAATGCACCATCGCATGGTACCCTCCACACATCTCCAGTAAAGTCCCTCCACTTGTCTCTTTGACCAATCCACTACTCAGCCTCCGATCAAGTCAAAACCATCGTGTTCCCTACAGTCGGACCGAACTGAACAAGTCTTCATTCATCCCCAGCGTTACCGACCAATGGAATAACCTGCCCCTGCCTGTTCGTGAGAACTCGTCATTGATTAATTTTAAAACTTTCCTAAACGATGGTAATCAACGACCTCCAAAGTTCTATAGTAATGCGAAATCTCGCACAGCCCAAATATACCATTGTAGGCTACGACTGGGGTGTAGTAACCTCAATTCACACTTATATGATAATCATTTATTACCAAACCCCACATGCCAGTGTGGCGAGCGAGAGACTACTGATCACTTTCTCTGCATTGTCCTATTTTCACGGACGCTCGTAATTATACAATTAACCTACTTCCTTTTGGGGCGGACGTATCTACACTTCTTTTTGGTTCGGAATTCTTGAACAATGAAGACAACCGTCTTATCTTTGAAGTGGTACACGATTTTATATTATCAAGTAAGCGATTCCAATGATTAATTTGTATCATCGTATTAAACCGGTCAAAATATTAAAATTGTTATGAATATGGTTACCAAACTAGCTGAACGGAACGATTATAGACCTCACCACCACTCAACTCTCATTGCAGCTCAGCGCCACTCGGACTGTATTCACGGTTTGTACATATAATCTTCTGCGAAACGATTCGAAAGACGTTACTTATGTTATTCCTGTGTAGTAAATGCACCATGTATTCAAGCTGACTAGCCTGTAGTCTCAATATTCTAACACATCGTCTTCCGGTGGTCCCTGCCCCTGCCTCACGCGATGGCCAAGATTGAGTGGTCCTATTAACAAATACTCCACGTAACCAAAGTTTACTTCCTTTACAATTTTGGACCCACAAACGTGGCTCGCGACCCTCCACTGGAGTGAGCTTATTGAGCCCGCTCCATTGGGGGCCGAAGAGCTGTGTTTTTGAAACGGAAAATAAATGTTTAGGGGTTAAAGACGTCTCTTTTGCAATACTCGTACTATATCTGTGTGGGGTAAGGTGTTGGCCAGGAGTACGGGGCGGGGACCGACGGACAACGATGTGTGAGCTCGACTACTGACGCCTGTGTTATGTATGCAAATACTGTTCAACTAAGGACATAAAGTCATCCAAATACCTGCTATTGTCATTGGTAACTACATGTAATCTTGTTTTGGTGGAAACGGCCTTGTATAAGCTTACAGCTTCCTGCCGAATCCACATCAATGTATGTATCAATTTCTGTTATTATATTCTCGAAATAAATATTGTTTAAACCAAAACTCACACCGATCGTGTCCAGTGGGAAGGCTCTTTAAATGTCCGGAGAAATGGAACAAACAATGAGTACTAAGTTTCGGGGTCTGACTGAACGATACAGATAGCTAAAAGATTACAGAGAGTGTTGCTCTTGGTAACTTGCTCCACACGTGTGTTCGATATGTCAGTTGCGTGTAACGATTTGGACTTTGCCTTTCACACAAGAAGCACGTGTCATCAACTTACTACCCAACAGAATGTGGTGTATACTCAATTTATATTCACCACGGTTCTGCTGGTGGCAAGTAAAATATTCACTTTACATGTGACTGAGTTGCTATCAATTCTTCCTGAGCATTCCTTCCCCTCAATTACTTCAATTAACAGTCTTCCTGTTCATTTGATCTCCTTTCGCCAACAACACATCGGAAGTTAAAATTGTTCCAATCTATTACAGGGTGAAATTGTGACCCTGAGAGGGTTTACAAAAGCAATAATGCTTGCTGTCGAATCCCGTCATATGTCTAGTCCGAATCACATTATTGTTCATGATACTCATTCCACCATTGTTTTTGTATTCATACTTCTTTTCACAAATAAATATTATTTAAACTAAACTGAAAGAAGACAAAGATTTGGGAGAACCTTGATAGCTCTTATCTTTGAGAATTCTGCAATATTGTTCTGTTACCTCATATTGTTGTTGTTCTTAAAGCTAAACACATTGAGATGTTATCAAGCAATTACGTGAAACATATATCAAATAGTGAACCTGTTTGTAAATCGCTAACAAGGATGTTAATTAATAATTAATAACTAACTTCGTTATTAGTCGGGTTCATTGATAATATACACATTTGGACTTTCACATCACAAATCTAATTCTTAATCAAAACTCAGAAGAACAGTTCTCATCAATGGAAACCCAATCTGTGAACAACACGTCGTACTTCAGTGAGTGATGCCCTTCAAAATTACAATTCACCAATCAAAATTTGCAAATCTTCCTTCAGTCAGTTCATAAAAGACACTGGAACAGAATTTTCAGCAATGTTTGCGTGTTCTGAATATCACGACAGTATAGAATAAGGGATCACACATAAGAACTTTTAATCACTGTTCATAACTTTAAGGTATTATATTACTTTTCATATCTTAGATTTTGTCATGCAGAATGCCGAAAGTCGAGTTTGTTTAACAATTTTAAAACAACGCACATTTCTGCTAAAAGGTATTTTATCAACCTAACAAACGATATGTCTTACTTCTTTTCGATTACACATATTTATTGATATATATATTGACAACACATGAAAATTACTATTATAAAATAGGAAACACTAAAGGAATCCAATCTTTAATGGTCGAAACTCGTGAAAATGTCTATTTGAAAGAGTGTATTGGGATTCATACAATATATTTTTGCCAGTAACTGTTATGGGTTTAACTACAATAAAAGCTTTCGGAAAAGGATAAGAAAAAGTGAACAAGGTTTATGTCGCATCTTGTATTCCGCGATAGACTGATCCGTAAAGTAAGGTGCTACGTATTGTAAACTTTCTGTCGCGTGTTGTTGTTGTTGTTGTTGATAGTCAAATGGTATATTGCTCCAACAAAAAATCTATGATTATTGATGTGGTAGGTAATAATTACCCAAACTGATGATAGCGCTATTAAATGCTAAGTTTGCTATTTTGCGCACAAAAAATTTCGTTTTGTGTTAACAATGCATTCATTAAAGTTATCGAAACAAAGAGGAGTATTTAAAATGTGATCGTATTATCACTGAATTGTTCTACTATACTTTTGTTTTTATAAGACTGTGATTAATTAACAAGAAACCATTTTTTCCAGGGATTCGTCGTTGAGTGAACAAAGGATGGAAAACAACTTTGGTATTAACAGCACAGATCCTTCTTGCCAGGGACGAGAAAGGTATTTGGATATTTTATAATTAATAAATTTTAATTTTTTAACTAGTATATTACTCCTCAGTTGTTTTCGTTTCCATCTTAATCTCTTGTAACGTTTTATATGGCCCGTTCGTCGGATGAATCGTTACAAACACGCGAGATGGTCGTACAGTAGTAATGTTTAGGCCTATTGTTTGGACAAGGTTATTGCAACCCAGTAAGTACAAATAGGTGTAATTAGTGTGTGTCGGTGCTTTAATGTGGCGTAATCATCAAATCATTCTACTTCAGGTAAACTCAAACCGTTCTAAGGTATTCCCTAACTAGTAGAAAGTTGTAAAATTCACAGAGTATTTTTATTGCAGAAGGATTAATATATAAAAAGCAAGACAAATGCATCAACGGGATCTCCTCTGCTTTAAGTATCACCCTACTGTGGCAGTCCCCCTCTTTTTGGGTATACGAATTAAGAGCAGTTTCGGGTTTTCTTGTTTAAAAGAAATTTGTCAAAGATTTTACACGCCCCCCCCCCACCCCCCCCCCCCCCCGAGATATTCCTACACCGTCAAAAATTGGTTGGTGATTTTTGCATTTCATAAAATGACTTGAAATCCTTTGAAACTCAACTCTTTTCGAAGGAAAACATTGAATAAAAAAATAGCCTGGCTCCCTCTCAGCCCCCACCTGCCCCCCCCCCCACCCCCCCCCCCCCCTTTCAACCGGCATGCATTTCGTAAAAACATTTCT
This sequence comes from Pictodentalium vernedei, assembly GCA_031216915.1. NCBI lineage: Eukaryota > Metazoa > Mollusca > Scaphopoda > Dentaliida > Dentaliidae > Pictodentalium > Pictodentalium vernedei. The sequence goes on from CM062296.1 coordinate 101,157,480, forward strand.
TTGGCATGAGGTAACAATGCAACAATGCATGCGCGAAAAAAAAACAATTAAAACAATAAACATAGTTTCTTTGTCGGGAACTTCGATTCTGTCAGTTTTTGTATGTGTGCCTTTTCTCCCAATGGGAACGCCGAGAAGTGGAGCTGTGCTTTTTGTTGTGGTATACAAGAGTTCCACATTTCTCGTAAAATAGGACTGGGAACCAACGCTTGTGGTAGAAGTCCTCTAAATTGGGCAACATAGGTATAAAATATTGTCATTTCACTTCATTCCTACGTTGCGACAATGGGATACCCAAAGATGTTGAACGTGACTCTAAACACCAATAAGCAAAGGTATGTTTTTTGTTATGAGTCGGAGTGAGGGCACCTATTGCGCTGGGTGCTTTTCTTTTTTAATGTGAATTTTGAAAAGATTAGTAGGTATTATTCACCTTTTCTATTTCCATATCAATCACACATTCGTTGATATAGTTTGTTTTGTCATCGTGCAATTGAGGTGTTAATAAATTATGTATAATGTGGCATTTAGTGTGTCGCCAGGCATCCTCATTAATCATGAAAAGCCAACAAACGTTTCCTTTATAACAATATATACAACTATCCAAATTACGTTGTTAGGGGAATGTAATTTGCGAGGTACTTACAATGTGCAATTTCCTTCTCCACCTTCTAAACGAAAGAGCCTGTCACCATTTTCCATACACCATACAAAAAGTAATTTTTTGTGAACTAGCAAAAAGGAGAGGCTTAGCATGCTTATCGGAGAAAGTGGGAAGATTGAAGTACGGGATGTTATGTTCGGAGGAGAGAGTAGGCGTGGGGATAGGACGGCATGGAGAGCTAAAGGATAGTCGAGGCCTTCTTACCTGAGAACTTCAATAAATCAGCTGCCCATCGTAGGACTATTATTATTATTATTATCATGCCATTTCTTGTAGGTAATCGAAGTATTTGCGTATACATATATGAGATAGTATAGGTGATGAGGCAGGGTGTTTTACTGGTTACGATATCCGATGGGTAGTACCTGTTCTTCATATGAAATATCAAACTTGTTTGGGTGAAGATTTTCTTTCTAATATTCATGTATCAGGCAATAGTGGTTTTCACACGTTATTCGTAAAGGTTTTCACTCACCCGTTAACAATTTTATTTACTTTCAGTTTGAATATTTTCAAGACTCATTCTCCAAGACACGACACAGATATTTTTATGCCATATCGCAGTTTCTATCCGATGCCCATGACGTGGCCTACATTTAGTTTAGGCATGTTTCATCTACAGAATAACGCGTATGGACGTCAGCCTCAGTTCAACTCTATTTCTGCCACAGACGACAGAAACAATTATTTTCCTGCTCCTTTGGACTTAACATATTCAAAACACTACGATGGAAGTTGTCGCAAAATTGTTCATTCTGACACATCATCTCAAGATCCAACCGGATCATGTCAATATTCTTTGAGTGGAAATATTGAAAAGGCTTCAGAACTGAATCATATCCACCACAATCGGCAACCATTTGTCGATGAAACCAGATTTTCTGTAAACTCCATACCTCAGTTTTTGCAACCGCCTAAACTTGAATTTACAGAAAACATTGCTGGCAGTATCTTGAGCGAGGAGCTCGAATCGGGATATTATAGTTTATCTGAAATTGCGTCGAATAGTTCAGTAGCCGAAAATACGGACATCTCACTTGATGATATTTCTCCTTCATTATCACGTGACTCTTCCCCTTGTTCCAGTTACATTTTGACAAATGAGATTTCGAGAAACAAAATAAAACCCGAGAATAGCTTTAACAGCTTGCCATGGTTTAGTAACAAACACACAATTGTGTCCACCAATTCGTCTTCAAGCAGTCAATGTCATGATAAAAAACGATCTGCAAAATGCCAGTACAAGAATAAAATACACCAGTGTCCGTACTGTCAGAAGTGTTTCAGTCAGAAAGCAACATTAAAGACTCATATAAGGATTCATACAGGAGACAAACCATACAAATGTGAATACTGTAATCGTCGTTTTGGTGATTATTCTACATTCACAAAACACAGAAGAATACATACAGGAGTAAAACCTTATACGTGTGTCATTTGTGGTAAAATGTTCGCGCAATCGGGAAACATGTTACGTCATAAAAACAATCACATTAAACAATAACCTGTCATTATAGTTCTAGTATATTTGTGTGCATATTTGAAATTATTTTGCTTGTAGGCACGACAGCTTACTTTTCCGAAAGTATATAGCTGACATTTGAATGAACCTATAACTGTTTCCTTCGGTATAGCTACTACTGTTGTAGGCAATTACTATTCTTTACTTTTTATTCCATGGGCTATGTTAAACCTTTGAAAACAGGATTTGAAGAATGAAATATGCGATATTATTTTAATAACACGGAAGAATTCATGCCAGGAAGAGGGTAATTAATATTTTCACCCTGTATCAAGTGACCTGCGGGATGAAAATTTCAATCCCTTCACGTTACATATGCACAGACCATGCTCCAGTAATACAACGATAAGATTTGACCCGATGCATTATCGTAAAATTGAACACAAGGCGCGAGCAGTTAAGACTTTGTCATTCGTGCAATATCTCATGATATGTGTCTGTACCGCTTATCTATGTTTTCCGTGAAGCAGCCAAAAGACAAACTGTAGTGGCCCCACACCTACACAATGTTATTAAAATGTCATTGATGATAATTTAATCTATAATTTGCTTCTCGCTTTCATACATTGCGAACTCCAAAAGACGTAACGTTGAGCTCTTCAACTACAGCAGAATACACCTTTCAGGCGACCACTCATGATAACTTGCATACAATTCTGAGGGCTTATTTGACAAACCCACCTGTAATGTATGTAAACACCACCAATGTTTCAAATGCGTACAAAATTTCAGAAATATATTCACTCCGGGCGACGAAAATCGCGCCTCTCCTTGAGTTTTCCATCGAATTACTCTTCTTAATCGTTTTCTGGTCGTTGTCAAAGTCGACGGTCCACATCATAAGATTGATATTTTCTTGATAAACTAACGATGCAAACTATTTTCATTTATCACCGTATGGGCGCGATGGCTTTGTAGGTAGAGGTTCAAGCTGCAAGCCGAGAGGTCCTTGGTTCGAATCCCACCTGTGGCAACCGGGAAAGACACTTCACCCATATTGCCCTCATGTGGGGCGGGCACGGAGGCGTTGTGTACTAACGCGTACTGTACGTCGACGGTGCACCTGTCTTCAACCAATGCTAACTCTACTTTAGTGGAGATAGTGTTTTGGGGAGCTGGCAGTTGCTCGCCGTTGCTCAGTGGGTCTTGAGTACTCCGGCGTACTCCACCCGTAAACTGTCGTGATCATGCTTAGCCATTGGGCAGAAATATATGACCTTAAACACGACAAAATAATATATCACCGGTATCATATTGCTTTGCAATGTTCTGTCGTTTTCAGCGTGAAGTTAAACAACCTCAAGACTCTTACCTCAAATAAATATACAGGACGAATCCTAGAATTTCAAGCACATATCTTTAAACATACTTTTTGTAAAAGTATAGATTAGTGGGAAGGCCAGTGACACTTTTGCACGATTTTTTTCACTTGCAGTGCCTACATATCAGTCGACAATATTTTGTAGATTTTTATATTTGTCATATAAAACAATTGTATATTTAACACAAACGAATTGTAAAAAACACGTTATAACTTTTGTAAATCATGCTGTTAACTTATACATTTACAACGATACAAACCACTCAGTTATTTTTTTTATTTGGCACCCATATACTTCGTAATACTGACAAAAGTCGAGCACACGTACTACTAATAATACTGGGGCCTTCCTTTGGTTTGTCGCGACTCTCTAACAAGAAGGCCTACATCAACACTGTCCCCCGCCGCATACTTCTTCTCCTTTGCATCATAATTAGTTTATTAGTAGCTCTTGAATTGCCCCATGCTAAAATCCCGTATACCAGATGGCTTCGAACCAGGTCGTAATACAATGTTTTCGGGGCCTTATGTGGGAAAATATGTTTTACTTTGTTGAGGCCATAATTTGTGTGAGCTGTTTTCGAGCATAGCCTAGATATATGAGCTTTGTAGGTTAAGTGTTCATCAATACTTATTCCCAGACAATTTTAGAGATTTTTCTGTCTCACTTCCCCGACTTTTCTTATCGGTTATCCGCCGACCCGCATCGTTTCGCAGAAAATCATCCCTTCCATAAATTCATAAATTATATTTGGTCACACCCTCTCCTAAATAGTTTTTTCAAAAGAACACATTGTTAAAGCTATTCCTTCCTAAATGTTTTAAACGATAGAGCATTCTTTCCTCTTTGTATTACGTTTATTAGTATTGTTTCTTTATATGCCGCTACATATATCACAAATCATCACCCCTAAGAATCCATATACTCTCCACTGTTAGATGCTTGCTTTCCACTTCACAGATAGACAACTTATCCGTCATCAACCTTCGAGACTCTTCTACACCACAGCCTACTAAAATGCCTTTACTCTTGATTTCATCAATCTTAGTCGCCATTTATCCACTTATTTTCCTGCAACGGTTAAAAATCTCCGTGATCCCTCTTCTCACTCAGCTGATAAAACCATATCACCAGCAAAGAACTGTCCTTGGATTTTTGTCTCCAACTTTGATTCCACCTGCGGTTGCTGTCAACTCGTTTCCTACATCTTTGATAAATAAGGGAAAACAAAATTGGTGGCAAGCTGCACCTCTGCTTATGGTCCATCTCCCTTGGGGCCCTATTTGTTTCTCAGACAGAGTTCACTCTAAACATCTATGTACAGTGCCTTTATGATTCCGACAAAGCTCCCTATCAACCTAAGACCCTCAAGTTACTGTCATATTTCCCTAACGCCACTCAATATTCTGCCATATTCCCCTATTACCATACTGTATTACCATTTTTAGCTTCCAGAATGCTGTTGCATATGGGCACTTGGGCTACGAAAGTAACGTCACAAATTGAGAAAGGTGCGTACACAAATGGCGTGACGCACCACCTGTCACCTGAATCGTTCTACAACATCCGTCACAACATATCGATTCTTAGACCAAATGTTACTCATCAGTTTATGATATCACTGAGGACACCGTCTTCATCGAGTCATTCCCCTGATTAATGTCACGTGACAACCGATTAGTTGCGACAGTTGTACTTATCTGCATATATTTATTAGTTTCTCCTATTGGATCACTCAACTCCAAAAAGTTATCCCCAATTGACACATATTTTTAGATGTGATTTTAAATTTTCCCCAAAATAAATATACTCTGAATAAAATATTTTGACTTGCCGCGGAGTTATCTCCCTTCTCAGATGAGATCTTTAATACCCTTGCTCTCAACAGCTCCCCGCCTCTCTTATCTTCCCGCTTTTCACTGGCATTTAGAAACGCGAGGTGTATTGATCCCATAATTTAGCTCTTTCGATTTCCTAAATAAGCGTACGAACCCCATGGCTATCATTTCCTCTTACCAACCTAACTTTCATCTCCCCATTTCAATTCGTTATTATAGAACCCGTAAATGTAAATTTATTAGACGGATAATTCCGACTTTCTTACTTTGAAAGTCTGCGTCTTTTATTTAATAACCATGTGTCACTCTTCTTTATTATCTTACCCGGCGTATCTGGAATTTAGAGTAACGAATTTTATGGGCGTCAGCTTGTGACACCGGCCTTAGTGAATCCTGTACATGGATTGTCGTCTAACTAATATTTTACAAAGGTCTGTCTGAGACATATTTTGGTAAGTTTTGCATCCTCCACCTAAAATATCTCCTTATTATAACTGTCATTGATACCAATTTTGAATTCATTTGTGTTAAGTGGTGGATTCCAACTCTTGACCGTTGTATGAATTTTTCGCTGATTTTGCGTTCAATCACAAAAATCTGTAACCATACTATTAATTATTCCATAAATTCCAAAAATATAAATTATAATAGAACTAAGAATCCAATCTTACTTTTTGAAGAGGTACACTATGTCTGTCTGCACTTGGTCACGAGTAATGTTACCGACATTTCCCATGATCATCGTGATCCCTCACTCGCTGATAATTTTATGAGATAGAACTTAAAAATCTGTTTTTCAAAATACACTTAATCGTTAAAATGAATTTGCTAATCCATCATCCACAATAGTTTTGACAAAGATCGAACGTCGCATTTGCTGTATCTGTCCACGCAGACTATAGGAAGAATGTTTTAATGATGAAAAGGCCTTGATTAGTCCTGTGTTCCCAATGCCTCCTTATCCCCACGTCTCTTCTCTCCTCCCAACACTCTGAGACGAACTGGTTGATGACACATCCCCTACCCCACTCTTCCTATTCTCTCCGATAAGCCCTCTCCTTTGTGTCACCTATGGACCACATCTCGTTCATTCTATCATCCCACTTCCCCATCATACTTCCGATGAATCTTACACATTTGCAACGATACAAACGAATCGGCTATTTCTTTTAACTGGCGGCACCCACGTGCCTCGTAATGTTGGCAAACTATTTTCAACTCTACTACAACTAAGCTAGGGTGGATGGTCCAAGTGAGGGAGTTAATAGAGAACTACTCATTGGAGCGAAAGGGCGTAGACGTAGGGACAGCCAAGTGTACAACAAAAATCAGAGAAAGAGTCGTGGAGGATGGTAACCTTAATTGGCGAGAGGGGGTCAAATCAAAGAGATCTTTGGGTGGCTTGCGTGATAAAGAGAAGCCTGGTTTTGAAGAGTTCCTTGATAGAACCTTTGGGGGTCACTGTTGTTCAGGCTGAGGTCACGGTCCTTGGAGCTGAGAGGGAAAATGGAGAAACAGTGAAAAGGGATCCCAGATGTGTAATTTAGGCGTGATGAAGACCCTGGGACACTTTCTACTAGAATGCCCAAAATACCAGTCTATAAGAAGAAGTTTCAGTGGTTGTGAAATGGGGAAGTGGGATGGGAGAATGAAGGACATGTGGTTAGAGAGTGATTCAAGGAAGAGGGTTAATATGCTGATGGGACAGATTGGGAAGAATTGGGCTTGGGATGTCGTCAAACAGTTCGTCCCCGAGTGTAGGGAGGAGAGAAGAGGCATGGCAGCAGGGATCACAGGGGTAATCAAGACCCTACCACTCGACAACCGCGACAAATCAGCTGCCGGCCAAAGTTATTATTATGTACTCCCGCACTACTAATAATGATACTTGGGCCTTTCGCTGGTTTGCGGCGGTCCTCTAACGAAAGGGTCTACATCAACCCTGTCCCTGTCGAGTTATTGATCCTCCCTCCTCATATCCCAGCATTCAGACACAAACAGCTGTATAATTCATAATTCACCCATCAATCTCCACAACTAGAAGACCTACAACACATGCCCCCCACCCCCCCCCCCCCCACTCCTCACACACACATACCAAAATTCCACCTAGTTACTTCTCAAAACCTGACACATTTTTCATGCATAGCCAGTCCAATGGGCTTTTGTAACCAACTCTTTTCGCTGTTGCAATCCTCAAGCACCCTTCTCCACGATGAAGTTGCTTCACTTCGTCCGTTCACTCTCCTCCAGATCTCTAGTCTCAATGGAATAATTATCCATTAGCTCCTTAACCTGGAGTAAAACCAGACTGAAACTGGCTCAGTATATTGTTATCACATAAAAAAGCCATAATCGTTTGAAGACACATTTTGTGGAGTTCAATCCGAACAAAACTGAAAGTATGCTAATATCGCGCAAAAGCAACCCCATCTACCATCCAGCCTTATTCTTAGGCGGTACTCAGATATCTGAAGTCTCTACTCACAAACACTTAGGGGTCATACTGAACAGTAGCTGCACATGGAACGATCATATCGACCATATCTGCTCTAAAGCCTGGTCTCGCTTAGACTTACTGAGGAGGCACAAATTTAATTTAGATCGTAGTGTCTTAGAAAAAATATATTTTGTTTTTATTAGGCCTCTTCTTGAATATGCGGATACTGTTTGGGACAATTGTTCTGTAACCCAAGTGACGGAACTGGAAAAAATACAGATTGCAGCGGCAAGGATTATTACGGGGGCAACTGTTAGTGCTAGTAAGGCCTCACTTTATTTAGAAACAAGATGGGACCCATTATAAGAAAGACGTCGCAAACACAAGTTGATTCAGTTCTTTAAAATGCACCATCGCATGGTACCTCCACACATCTCCAGTAAAGTCCCTCCACTTGTCTCTTTGACCAATCCACTACTCAGCCTCCGATCAAGTCAAAACCATCGTGTTCCCTACAGTCGGACCGAACTGAACAAGTCTTCATTCATCCCCAGCGTTACCGACCAATGGAATAACCTGCCCCTGCCTGTTCGTGAGAACTCGTCATTGATTAATTTTAAAACTTTCCTAAACGATGGTAATCAACGACCTCCAAAGTTCTATAGTAATGCGAAATCTCGCACAGCCCAAATATACCATTGTAGGCTACGACTGGGGTGTAGTAACCTCAATTCACACTTATATGATAATCATTTATTACCAAACCCCACATGCCAGTGTGGCGAGCGAGAGACTACTGATCACTTTCTCTTGCATTGTCCTATTTTCACGGACGCTCGTAATTATACAATTAACCTACTTCCTTTTGGGGCGGACGTATCTACACTTCTTTTTGGTTCGGAATTCTTGAACAATGAAGACAACCGTCTTATCTTTGAAGTGGTACACGATTTTATATTATCAAGTAAGCGATTCCAATGATTAATTTGTATCATCGTATTAAACCGGTCAAAATATTAAAATTGTTATGAATATGGTTACCAAACTAGCTGAACGGAACGATTATAGACCTCACCACCACTCAACTCTCATTGCAGCTCAGCGCCACTCGGACTGTATTCACGGTTTGTACATATAATCTTCTGCGAAACGATTCGAAAGACGTTACTTATGTTATTCCTGTGTAGTAAATGCACCATGTATTCAAGCTGACTAGCCTGTAGTCTCAATATTCTAACACATCGTCTTCCGGTGGTCCCTGCCCCTGCCTCACGCGATGGCCAAGATTGAGTGGTCCTATTAACAAATACTCCACGTAACCAAAGTTTACTTCCTTTACAATTTTGGACCCACAAACGTGGCTCGCGACCCTCCACTGGAGTGAGCTTATTGAGCCCGCTCCATTGGGGGCCGAAGAGCTGTGTTTTTGAAACGGAAAATAAATGTTTAGGGGTTAAAGACGTCTCTTGTGCAATACTCGTACTATATCTGTGTGGGGTAAGGTGTTGGCCAGGAGTACGGGGCGGGGACCGACGGACAACGATGTGTGAGCTCGACTACTGACGCCTGTGTTATGTATGCAAATACTGTTCAACTAAGGACATAAAGTCATCCAAATACCTGCTATTGTCATTGGTAACTACATGTAATCTTGTTTTGGTGGAAACGGCCTTGTATAAGCTTACAGCTTCCTGCCGAATCCACATCAATGTATGTATCAATTTCTGTTATTATATTCTCGAAATAAATATTGTTTAAACCAAAACTCACACCGATCGTGTCCAGTGGGAAGGCTCTTTAAATGTCCGGAGAAATGGAACAAACAATGAGTACTAAGTTTCGGGGTCTGACTGAACGATACAGATAGCTAAAAGATTACAGAGAGTGTTGCTCTTGGTAACTTGCTCCACACGTGTGTTCGATATGTCAGTTGCGTGTAACGATTTGGACTTTGCCTTTCACACAAGAAGCACGTGTCATCAACTTACTACCCAACAGAATGTGGTGTATACTCAATTTATATTCACCACGGTTCTGCTGGTGGCAAGTAAAATATTCACTTTACATGTGACTGAGTTGCTATCAATTCTTCCTGAGCATTCCTTCCCCTCAATTACTTCAATTAACAGTCTTCCTGTTCATTTGATCTCCTTTCGCCAACAACACATCGGAAGTTAAAATTGTTCCAATCTATTACAGGGTGAAATTGTGACCCTGAGAGGGTTTACAAAAGCAATAATGCTTGCTGTCGAATCCCGTCATATGTCTAGTCCGAATCACATTATTGTTCATGATACTCATTCCACCATTGTTTTTGTATTCATACTTCTTTTCACAAATAAATATTATTTAAACTAAACTGAAAGAAGACAAAGATTTGGGAGAACCTTGATAGCTCTTATCTTTGAGAATTCTGCAATATTGTTCTGTTACCTCATATTGTTGTTGTTCTTAAAGCTAAACACATTGAGATGTTATCAAGCAATTACGTGAAACATATATCAAATAGTGAACCTGTTTGTAAATCGCTAACAAGGATGTTAATTAATAATTAATAACTAACTTCGTTATTAGTCGGGTTCATTGATAATATACACATTTGGACTTTCACATCACAAATCTAATTCTTAATCAAAACTCAGAAGAACAGTTCTCATCAATGGAAACCCAATCTGTGAACAACACGTCGTACTTCAGTGAGTGATGCCCTTCAAAATTACAATTCACCAATCAAAATTTGCAAATCTTCCTTCAGTCAGTTCATAAAAGACACTGGAACAGAATTTTCAGCAATGTTTGCGTGTTCTGAATATCACGACAGTATAGAATAAGGGATCACACATAAGAACTTTTAATCACTGTTCATAACTTTAAGGTATTATATTACTTTTCATATCTTAGATTTTGTCATGCAGAATGCCGAAAGTCGAGTTTGTTTAACAATTTTAAAACAACGCACATTTCTGCTAAAAGGTATTTTATCAACCTAACAAACGATATGTCTTACTTCTTTTCGATTACACATATTTATTGATATATATATTGACAACACATGAAAATTACTATTATAAAATAGGAAACACTAAAGGAATCCAATCTTTAATGGTCGAAACTCGTGAAAATGTCTATTTGAAAGAGTGTATTGGGATTCATACAATATATTTTTGCCAGTAACTGTTATGGGTTTAACTACAATAAAAGCTTTCGGAAAAGGATAAGAAAAAGTGAACAAGGTTTATGTCGCATCTTGTATTCCGCGATAGACTGATCCGTAAAGTAAGGTGCTACGTATTGTAAACTTTCTGTCGCGTGTTGTTGTTGTTGTTGTTGATAGTCAAATGGTATATTGCTCCAACAAAAAATCTATGATTATTGATGTGGTAGGTAATAATTACCCAAACTGATGATAGCGCTATTAAATGCTAAGTTTGCTATTTTGCGCACAAAAAATTTCGTTTTGTGTTAACAATGCATTCATTAAAGTTATCGAAACAAAGAGGAGTATTTAAAATGTGATCGTATTATCACTGAATTGTTCTACTATACTTTTGTTTTTATAAGACTGTGATTAATTAACAAGAAACCATTTTTTCCAGGGATTCGTCGTTGAGTGAACAAAGGATGGAAAACAACTTTGGTATTAACAGCACAGATCCTTCTTGCCAGGGACGAGAAAGGTATTTGGATATTTTATAATTAATAAATTTTAATTTTTTAACTAGTATATTACTCCTCAGTTGTTTTCGTTTCCATCTTAATCTCTTGTAACGTTTTATATGGCCCGTTCGTCGGATGAATCGTTACAAACACGCGAGATGGTCGTACAGTAGTAATGTTTAGGCCTATTGTTTGGACAAGGTTATTGCAACCCAGTAAGTACAAATAGGTGTAATTAGTGTGTGTCGGTGCTTTAATGTGGCGTAATCATCAAATCATTCTACTTCAGGTAAACTCAAACCGTTCTAAGGTATTCCCTAACTAGTAGAAAGTTGTAAAATTCACAGAGTATTTTTATTGCAGAAGGATTAATATATAAAAAGCAAGACAAATGCATCAACGGGATCTCCTCTGCTTTAAGTATCACCCTACTGTGGCAGTCCCCCTCTTTTTGGGTATACGAATTAAGAGCAGTTTCGGGTTTTCTTGTTTAAAAGAAATTTGTCAAAGATTTTACACGCCCCCCCCCCCACCCCCCCCCCCCCCCGAGATATTCCTACACCGTCAAAAATTGGTTGGTGATTTTTGCATTTCATAAAATGACTTGAAATCCTTTGAAACTCAACTCTTTTCGAAGGAAAACATTGAATAACAAAATAGCCTGGCTCCCTCTCAGCCCCCACCTGCCCACCCCCACCCCCCCCCCCCCTTTCAACCGGCATGCATTTCGTAAAAACATTTCTTTGGCATGAGGTAACAATGCAACAATGCATGCGCGAAAAAAAAACAATTAAAACAATAAACATAGTTTCTTTGTCGGGAACTTCGATTCTGTCAGTTTTTGTATGTGTGCCTTTTCTCCCAATGGGAACGCCGAGAAGTGGAGCTGTGCTTTTTGTTGTGGTATACAAGAGTTCCACATTTCTCGTAAAATAGGACTGGGAACCAACGCTTGTGGTAGAAGTCCTCTAAATTGGGCAGCTTAGGTATAAAATATTGTCATTTCACTTCATTCCTACGTTGCGACAATGGGATACTCAAAGATGCTGAAAGTGACCCTAAACACCAATAAGCAAAGGTATGTTTTTTGTTATGAGTCGGAGTGAGGGCACCTATTGCGCTGGGTGCTTTTCTTTTTTAATGTGAATTTTGAAAAGATTAGTAGGTATTATTCACCTTTTCTATTTCCATATCAATCACACATTCGTTGATATAGTTTGTTTTGTCATCGTGCAATTGAGGTGTTAATAAATTATGTATAATGTGGCATTTAGTGTGTCGCCAGGCATCCTCATTAATCATGAAAAGCCAACAAACGTTTCCTTTATAACAATATATACAACTATCCAAATTACGTTGTTAGGGGAATGTAATTTGCGAGGTACTTACAATGTGCAATTTCCTTCTCCACCTTCTAAACGAAAGAGCCTGTCACCATTTTCCATACACCATACAAAAAGTAATTTTTTGTGAACTAGCAAAAAGGAGAGGCTTAGCATGCTTATCGGAGAAAGTGGGAAGATTGAAGTACGGGATGTTATGTTCGGAGGAGAGAGTAGGCGTGGGGATAGGACGGCATGGAGAGCTAAAGGATAGTCGAGGCCTTCTTACCTGAGAACTTCAATAAATCAGCTGCCCATCGTAGGACTATTATTATTATTATTATCATGCCATTTCTTGTAGGTAATCGAAGTATTTGCGTATACATATATGAGATAGTATAGGTGATGAGGCAGGGTGTTTTACTGGTTACGATATCCGATGGGTAGTACCTGTTCTTCATATGAAATATCAAACTTGTTTGGGTGAAGATTTTCTTTCTAATATTCATGTATCAGGCAATAGTGGTTTTCACACGTTATTCGTAAAGGTTTTCACTCACCCGTTAACAATTTTATTTACTTTCAGTTTGAATATTTTCAAGACTCATTCTCCAAGACACGACACAGATATTTTTATGCCATATCGCAGTTTCTATCCAATGCCCATGACGTGGCCTACATTTAGTTTAGGCAAGTTTAATCTACAGAATAACGCGTATGGACGTCAGCCTCAGTTCAACTCTATTTCTGCCACAGACGACAGAAACAATTATTTTACTGCTCCTTTGGACTTAACATATTCAAAACACTACGATGGAAGTTGTCGCAAAATTGTTCATTCTGACACATCATCTCAACATCCAACCGGATCATGTCAATATTCTTTGAGTGGAAATATTGAAAAGGCTTCAGAACTGAATCATATCCACCACAATCGGCAACCATTTGTCGATGAAACCAGATTTTCTGTAAACTCCATACCTCAGTTTTTGCAACCGCCTAAACTTGAATTTACAGAAAACATTGCTGGCAGTATCTTGAGCGAGGAGCTCGAATCGGGATATTATAGTTTATCTGAAATTGCGTCGAATAGTTCAGTAGCCGAAAATACGGACATCTCACTTGATGATATTTCTCCTTCATTATCACGTGACTCTTCCCCTTGTTCCAGTTACATTTTGACAAATGAGATTTCGAGAAACAAAATAAAACCCGAGAATAGCTTTAACAGCTTGCCATGGTTTAGTTACAAACACACAATTGTGTCCACCAATTCGTCTTCAAGCAGTCAATGTCATGATAAAAAACGATCTGCAAAATGCCAGTACAAGAATAAAATACACCAGTGTCCGTACTGTCAGAAGTGTTTCAGTCAGAAAGCAACATTAAAGACTCATATAAGGATTCATACAGGAGAAAAACCATACAAATGTGAATACTGTAATCGTCGTTTTGGTGATTATTCTACATTCACAAAACACAGAAGAATACATACAGGAGTAAAACCTTATACGTGTGTCATTTGTGGTAAAATGTTCGCGCAATCGGGAAACATGTTACGTCATAAAAACAATCACAGTAAACAATAACCTGTCATTATAGTTCTAGTATATTTGTGTGCATATTTGAAATTATTTTGCTTGTAGGCACGACAGCGTACTTTTCCGAAAGTATATAGCTGACATTTGAATGAACCTATAACTGTTTCCTTCGGTATAGCTACTACTGTTGTAGGCAATTACTATTCTTTACTTTTTATTCCATGGGCTATGTTAAACCTTTGAAAACAGGATTTGAAGAATGAAATATGCGATATTATTTTAATAACACGGAAGAATTCATGCCAGGAAGAGGGTAATTAATATTTTCACCCTGTATCAAGTGACCTGCGGGATGAAAATTTCAATCCCTTCACGTTACATATGCACAGACCATGCTCCAGTAATACAACGATAAGATTTGACCCGATGCATTATCGTAAAATTGAACACAAGGCGCGAGCAGTTAAGACTTTGTCATTCGTGCAATATCTCATGATATGTGTCTGTACCGCTTATCTATGTTTTCCGTGAAGCAGCCAAAAGACAAACTGTAGTGGCCCCACACCTACACAATGTTATTAAAATGTCATTGATGATAATTTAATCTATAATTTGCTTCTCGCTTTCATACATTGCGAACTCCAAAAGACGTAACGTTGAGCTCTTCAACTACAGCAGAATACACCTTTCAGGCGACCACTCATGATAACTTGCATACAATTCTGGGGGCTTATTTGACAAACCCACCTGTAATGTATGTAAACACCACCAATGTTTCAAATGCGTACAAAATTTCAGAAATATATTCACTCCGGGCGACGAAAATCGCGCCTCTCCTTGAGTTTTCCATCGAATTACTCTTCTTAATCGTTTTCTGGTCGTTGTCAAAGTCGACGGTCCACATCATAAGATTGATATTTTCTTGATAAACTAACGATGCAAACTATTTTCATTTATCACCGTATGGGCGCGATGGCTTTGTAGGTAGAGGTTCAAGCTGCAAGCCGAGAGGTCCTTGGTTCGAATCCCACCTGTGGCAACCGGGAAAGACACTTCACCCATATTGCCCTCATGTGGGGCGGGCACCTAGGCGTTGTGTACTAACGCGTACTGTACGTCGACGGTGCACCTGTCTTCAACCAATGCTAACTCTACTTGAGTGAAGATAGTGTTTTGGGGAGCTGGCAGTTGCTCGCCGTTGCTCAGTGGGTCTCTGAGTACTCCGGCGTACTCCACCCGTAAACTGTCGTGATCATGATTAGCCATTGGGCAGAAATATATGACCTTAAACACGACAAAATAATATATCACCGGTATCATATTGCTTTGCAATGTTCTGTCGTTTTCAGCGTGAAGTTAAACAACCTCAAGACTCTTACCTCAAATAAATATACAGGACGAATCCTAGAATTTCAAGCACATATCTTTAAACATACTTTTTGTAAAAGTATAGATTAGTGGGAAGGCCAGTGACACTTTTGCACGATTTTTTTCACTTGCAGTGCCTACATATCAGTCGACAATATTTTGTAGATTTTTATATTTATCATATAAAACAATTGTATATTTAACACAAACGAATTGTAAAAAACACGTTATAACTTTTGTAAATCATGCTGTTAACTTATACATTTACAACGATACAAACCACTCAGTTATTTTTTTTATTTGGCACCCATATACTTCGTAATACTGACAAAAGTCGAGCACCCGTACTACTAATAATACTGGGGCCTTCCTTTGGTTTGTCGCGACTCTCTAACAAGAAGGCCTACATCAACACTGTCCCCCGCCGCATACTTCTTCTCCTTTGCATGATAATTAGTTTATTAGTAGCTCTTGAATTGCCCCATGCTAAAATCCCGTATACCAGATGGCTTCGAACCAGGTCGTAATACAATGTTTTCAGGGCCTTATGTGGGAAAATATGTTTTACTTTGTTGAGGCCATAATTTGTGTGAGCTGTTTTCGAGCATAGCCTAGATATATGAGCTTTGTAGGTTAAGTGTTCATCAATACTTATTCCCAGACAATTTTAGAGATTTTTCTGTCTCACTTCCCCGACTTTTCTTATCGGTTATCCGCCGACCCGCATCGTTTCGCAGAAAATCATCCCTTCCATAAATTCATAAATTATATTTGGTCACACCCTCTCCTAAATAATTTTTTCAAAAGAACACATTGTTAAAGCTATTCCTTCCTAAATGTTTTAAACGATAGAGCATTCTTTTCCTCTTTGTATTACGTTTATTAGTATGGTTTCTTTATATGCCTCTACATATATCACAAATCATCACCCCTAAGAATCCATATACTCTCCACTGCTAGATCCTTGCTTTCCACTTCACAGATAGACAACTTATCCGTCATCAACCTTCGAGACTCTTCTACACCACAGCCTACTAAAATGCCTTTACTCTTGATTTCATCAATCTTAGTCGCCATTTATCCACTTATTTTCCTGCAACGGTTAAAAATCTCCGTGATCCCTCTTCTCACTCAGCTGATAAAACCATATCACCAGCAAAGAACTGTCCTTGGATTTTTGTCTCCAACTTTGATTCCACCTGCGGTTGCTGTCAACTCGTTTCCTACATCTTTGATAAATAAGGGAAAACAAAATTGGTGGCAAGCTGCACCTCTGCTTATGGTCCATCTCCCTTGGGGCCCTATTTGTTTCTCAGACAGAGTTCACTCTAAACATCTATGTACAGTGCCTTTATGATTCCGACAAAGCTCCCTATCAACCTAAGACCCTCAAGTTACTGTCATATTTCCCTAACGCCACTCAATATTCTGCCATATTCCCCTATTACCATACTGTATTACCATTTTTAGCTTCCAGAATGCTGTTGCATATGGGCACTTGGGCTACGAAAGTAACGTCACAAATTGAGAAAGGTGCGTACACAAATGGCTTGACGCACCACCTGTCACCTGAATCGTTCTACAGCATCCGTCACAACATATCGATTCTTAGACCAAATGTTACTCATCAGTTTATGATATCACTGAGGACACCGTCTTCATCGAGTCATTCCCCTGATTAATGTCACGTGACAACCGATTAGTTGCGACAGTTGTACTTATCTGCATATATTTATTAGTTTCTCCTATTGGATCACTCAACTCCAAAAAGTTATCCCCAATTGACACATATTTTTAGATGTGATTTTAAATTTTCCCCAAAATAAATACACTCTGAATAAAATATTTTGACTTGCCGCGGAGTTATCTCCCTTCTCAGATGAGATCTTTAATACCCTTGCTCTCAACAGCTCCCCGCCTCTCTTATCTTCCCGCTTTTCACTGGCATTTAGAAACGCGAGGTGTATTGATCCCATAATTTAGCTCTTCCGATTTCCTAAATAAGCGTACGAACCCCATGGCTATCATTTCCTCTTACCAACCTAACTTTCATCTCCCCATTTCAATTCGTCGTTATAGAACCCGTAAATTTAAATTTATTAGACGGATAATTCCGACTTTCTTACTTTGAAAGTCTGCGTCTTGTATTTAATAACCATGTGTCACTCTTCTCCATTATCTTACCCGGCGTATCTGGAATTTAGAGTAACGAATTTTATGGGTGTCAGCTTGTGATACCGGCTTTAGTGAATGCTGTACATGGATTGTCGTCTATCTAATATTTTACAAAGGTCTGTCTGAGACATATTTTGGTAAGTTTTGCATCCTCCGCCTAAAATATCTCCTTATTATAACTGTCATTGATACCAATTTTGAATTCATTTGTGTTAAGTGGCGGATTCCAACTCTTGACCGTTGTATGAATTTTTCGCTGATTTTGCGCTCAATCACAAAAATCAGTAACCATACTATTAATTATTCCATACATTCCAAAAATATAAATTATAATAGAACTAAGAATCCAATCTTACTTTTTGAAGAGGTACACTATGTCTGTCTTCACTTGGTCACGAGTAATGTTACCGACATTACCCATGATCATCGTGATCCCTCACTCGCTGATAATTTTATGAGATAGAAATTAAAAATCTGTTTTTCAAAATAAACTTAATCGTTAAAATGAATTTGCTAATCCATCATCCACAATAGTTTTGACAAAGATCGAACGTCGCATTTGCTGTATCTGTCCACGCAGACTATAGGAAGTATGTTTTAATGATGAAAAGGCCTTGATTATTCCTGTGTTCCCAATGCCTCCTTATCCCCACGTCTCTTCTCTCCTCCCAACACTCTGAGACGAACTGGTTGATGACACATCCCCTACCCCACTCTTCCTATTCTCTCCGATAAGCCCTCTCCTTTGTATCACCTATGGACCACATCTCGTTCATTCTATCATCCCACTTCCCCATCATACTTCCGATGAATCTTACACATTTGCAACGATACAAACGAATCGGTTATTTCTTTTAACTGGCGGCACCCACATGCCTCGTAATGTTGACAAACTATTTTCAACTCTACTACAACTAAGCTAGGGTGGATGGTCCAAGTGAGGGAGTTAATAGAGAACTACTCATTGGAGCGAAAGGGCGTAGACGTAGGGACAGCCAAGTGTACAACAAAAATCAGAGAAAGAGTCGTGGAGGATGGTAACCTTAATTGGCGAGAGGGGGTCAAATTAAAGAGATCTTTGGGTGGCTTGCGTGATAAAGAGAAGCCTGGTTTTGAAGAGTTCCTTGATAGAACCTTTGGGGGTCACTGTTGTTCAAGCTGAGGCCACGGTCCTTGGAGCTGAGAGGGAAAATGGAGAAACAGTGAAAAGGGATCCCAGATGTGTAATTTAGGCGTGATGGAGACCCTGGGACACTTTCTACTAGAATGCCCAAAATACCAGTCTATAAGAAGAAGTTTCAGTGGTTGTGAAATGGGGAAGTGGGATGGGAGAATGAAGGACATGTGGTTAGAGAGTGATTCAAGGAAGAGGGTTAATATGCTGATGGGACAGATTGGGAAGAATTGGGCTGGGGATGTCGTCAAACAGTTCGTCCCCGAGTGTAGGGAGGAGAGAAGAAGCATGGCAGCAGGGATCACAGGGGTAATCAAGACCCTACCACTCGACAACCGCGACAAATCAGCTGCCGGCCAAAGTTATTATTATGTACTCCCGCACTACTAATAATGATACTTGGGCCTTTCGCTGGTTTGCGGCGGTCCTCTAACGAAAGGGTCTACATCAACCCTGTCCCTGTCGAGTTATTGATCCTCCCTCCTCATATCCCAGCATTCAGACACAAACAGCTGTATTATTCATAATTCACCCATCAATCTCCACAACTAGAAGAACTACAACACATGCCCCCCCCCCCCCCCCCCCCCACTCCTCACACACACATACCAAAATTCCACCTAGTTACTTCTCAAAACCTGACACATTTTTCATGCATTGCCAGTCCAATGGGCTTTTGTAACCAACTCTTTTCGCTGTTGCAATCCTCAAGCACCCTTCTCCACGATGAAAAGTTGCTTCACTTCGTCCGTTCACTCTCCTCCAGATCTCTAGTCTCAATGGAATAATTATCCATTAGCTCCTTAACCTGGAGTAAAACAAGACTGAAACTGGCTCAGTATATTGTTATCACATAAAAAAGCCATAATCGTTTGAAGACACATTTTTCAAGTACTTTACCAGTACAGCTAAGCAAAGATATTGGCCGATAGTTATTAACTACGTTGGACGGATTCTTTTTCAACACCGGTGTCACATTGGCTTTTTTCCATAAAGTTGGAAAGTAACAGTTGTCTAATAATCTATTGAAGAGGGCCATAAGTGGGTCACACAATGAGTGTCTACATTCTTTTAAAAGCCTGGGGCTTATAAGATCAGGACCAGACGCCTTAGATACTTTGATACTCTTGATCGCTTCGTACACTTCCTTGCTTTCAGGTGTAATCTTCTCAAGCGATTGTAGGGGAAGCAGGGGTGAATCTGGCAAGGATGCATTAGTGTCACCCAATGTCGAAATGGAACAGAAGTAATCATTGAACACTTCCGCCTTTTCGGAAAAAGGGGGAGAGGAACTCTTGGAAAGCCTACCTGTCCTATTCAATTTCGCCATGGAAAAACAAGAGGTTCCAAAGGGGTGGAGGGAAAGTAAAGTGACATTTATTCACAAAAAGGGGGAAAAAGACGTCTTGGATAACTATCGAGGGATCTCTGTCAGCAGCAACATTGGAAAAGTCTTTTGTAAAGTCCTGTATGGGAGATTAGAGGAGGTGATTGAGGAGAAGGGTCTTTTGGGAGAAATCCAGAATGGCTTCAGGAAGGGAAGGAGAGTCACTGACCATCTTTTCACGCTATCCCAAATGATAGAATCCGCGAAAGCAAAAAAGAAAAAGATGTTCATGGCCTTTTTGGATGTTAAAAAGGCATACGATAGAGTATGGAGGGAGGGTATGTGGCGCAAGCTGGAGGCTCTGGGCTTGGGGGCGAGTTTGTTGGGATTATGAAAGCATTATATAAAGATGTACAGAGTGAACTTAGCCTGGGTAACATTACAACAAAACGTGTGCCTATGGAGATAGGCCTAAAACAGGGGTGTATCCTTTCGCCAATTTTTTTGCATTGCACATCAAAGGTTTAGGAGATGAACTCCTGCATAGCGACGAGGGGGTTGCAGTTGGTGACTTGAAGATCTCAGGGCTATTTTTTGCAGACGATATGGTGCTAGTGTCAGAAAGCGAAGAGGGGTTAGAGAAGATGATGGGAATTGTTGGGAAATATGGGAGCAAATGGAGACTCGAACTTAATGAAAGCAAGAGCAAAGTTATACCCGTGGGCCGCAAAGTGGACCCCACTCGAAGGTGGAGAGTGGGGGAGTTCTGCATTCCGGAAGGTAGCAGTAGACTTCTTAGTGCAGGAGAGACTAGTGACTATGAATACCCGGGGGTAAATATAAACATCACAGGAAGAGGCATCTTCCGAAACCACACAAATAAATTGATTCTGAAGGGGAAGCGAATCCTTAACCAAATGAAACTTATAGGGAGAAACAGTTTCAATAAGGTTTTCGTGGGGAAAACCATTTGAGAAATGGTGGGTCTGCCGAGTATAACATACGGTACGGAAGTTTTACCCCTAAACCAGACAGCAGTTAAGAGCTTGGAAATCCTGCAGAACGATGCAGGCCGATGGATAACAGGCTCGAGTAATGCCGCAGCACTAGAAGCAATCAGGGGCGAGCTTGGGTGGATGAGGATCAAGGACAGGATAGACCTATTGAAACTCGGTTATCTTAATTATTTGGTAAATCTCCCCGATAGCCGATGGTGTAAAGTAATCTTCCCGAGAACTTTCAACTCAAATATCAAGACGGGGTGGATGGTCCAAGTGAGGGAGCTAGTAGAAAACTACTCAATCGAGATTCCGGACCTTGACGTTGGGGCAAACCAGGGCAAAAGGATCGTCAGAGAAAGGGTTATGGAGGATTGTAACCGTAATTGGCGAGAGGGGGTAAAATCAAAGAGATCTTTGGGTGGCCTGCGTGATAAAGAGAAGCCTGGTTTTGAAGAGTACTTTGATGGCACCTTTGGGGGGTCACTGTCGTTCAAGCTGAGGTCGCGGTCCCTGGAGCTGAGAGGAAAAATTGGGAAACACAGTGAAAAGGAGTGCCAGATGTGCAACGTGGGCGTGGTGGAGACCCTGGAACACTTTCTTATAGAATGCCCTAAATACCAGTCTAAAAGAACAAGATTCACGGGGAGTATAATGGAGAAGTGGGATGGGAGAATGAAGGACATGTGGTTAGGGGGAGACTCAAAGGAGAGGGTTAATATACTAATCGGAGAGATTGGGAAGAATGGGGCAAGGGATGTCATCAAGCAGTTCGTCTCCGAGTGTTGGGAGGAGAAAAGAAGCGCGGGAATAGGGGGAAGCAGTTGGTAGAACATGGGTAACCAAGGCCTTCTCATACGAGAACCGCGACAAATCAGCGGCCGGCCGAAGTGGTGTTATTATTATTATTATTATTATTAGAGTTTGTTAAGGTGACTTATAGTCGGGATACCGGAAAGACTTTTACAGATAAATGTTTTTAATGTTTTCCACCATACTGACGAGGGTGTTTCCGGACAGCTTAGTTTTGATTGGACTTTCGATATGTATGTAGATTTGGCTTTCCTAACAGCTGATACGACTTCATTTCGTTTATGCTTATATCTCGCCCAGTCGTGCAGTTGACCAGTGTGCTTTGCTCTACGATATAATCGTGTTCTTTGCCTAATCAATAACCGAATTTGATTATGCATCCATTTAGGCTGGTTAGCCCTAGAGGTTATCAGTCTGTTGGGAATAAATTTAGATGCTGTTTCAAGTAATTGATCGGTGAAGGTGGATACTATAGTGTCCGGCTACGAATGATCAAGCAGTCTTTCCCAGTCTACGTTATTGTATGCAGTGTTTAGACCGTCAAAGTTTCCCTCTGCATACAATCATATGCGTCTCTTAAAGTTTTTTGGCTTTTCTTTCTTGAATCAATGGCAATATAAATTGGACAGTGATAACGAGACATATCAGGTACAAGTGGTTCTAGGACTTCACATTCCAGTACATGTACAGTATTACTAACAGCAAATAGGTCAATTAGAGTTGCAGATGATTCGGTAGAGCATGTTGGCCCTTCCACAAGCTCTCTAAGATTGAAATAATTACTTAGTTCCTGGAAGCGACCCTTGGGAGAACCATTAAGGTATCTTTGGCTTTGTCAATAGATGCCGTAATTTTATCCCAAACATCTGAGGGACTATTGGGTGGGCGGTAAAATACTCCTAGTATCAGCGACTTACCATGGGTCATGAACACTTCAGCCCAGATGCACTCAATGTCATTCACCTCAAGATCAGTTCTTTGCCGAAAGCACAAGCCGTCCTTCACGTAGACGGCACCCCCCCCCCCCCTCCCCTCGACAAAACGGTTAAACCGTAAGGGTTCTTTGATACCATGGATCATAATATCTGATGTTAGGTCCGAGCACTGAAGCCAGGTCTCGGTGAAGGCTAAGATTTCAAGGGAAAATAATTCATACTCAATTATGTCTACTTTAGGCTTCAGGCTTTGTATGTTCAGATGAAAGATTTTTAATGCGTCGGGGGTATTTTCTGTGTTCACAGAGCCTAGTCCAGGGTTTTATTCAATGTCTCCAGACATTAACAAAACCACAGCCAATACCGATGTCAAAAAATATACAAAATAACACATGGCTGAAGAAGATGGTGTTGCAGCTGGTATATTTGATGTCGGTCGGAGATTGGGTCTTTCAACATTCGTACAAAGATCAATACTGCATTGGCAGGGCATGATAAATTTGTTGAATAAGAGATGAAACAAGGCTGATGTCACAGTAAGGCTGACCTGAACCTCAATACGCATATACCACATGTAAAGATACGCTAGAGCACAAAGGGACTGATGTTTTGTTAGTCTTCTTTTCAGGCCGCGAGCATAAACTACAGTATTGAATGTACCAATTCGGGCGCGGTAAGACTCAAGATTATACATTATGTAATTTGTGGGTGGTAATACACACGTATGCATGATGCCCAGAAATTGGTAACTTTCAATGACGAGATCATTTCGCAGTGGTACGAATTGAATTCAGGTTGCGTTCTACGAGTGTGTGGATGACAATGGAGAGGGCAACCTCGAAGAAACACGCAAAAGAAAATAGTAAATACAAATAAGAAAAACAGGCTAGGAAAGCAATTCATATTCTGAAGGAATGAACTGCTTATTCAAAGTCAAATATCAAACTGAATAACAAAATAATAGTGGATATCACACGTAGAATAATTCGGGAGTAGATGTATTGTGAAGCGAGCAACAAACCAAAAGTGAGGACATAAAGCTATAACATTTACTAAAATGATAGTTGTGTTATTGCTGCTTGGCGCACGTAGAAGTTCAAAGTTATACACAATTAATCCCCCTCCCGGCATAATGGTCAGCTTCGTGCATCATTACTCACAACAATTTGCATTGGTCGGAGTTAGTGACATGTATATATAGTACGAATGAGGAGCAAGTGGTTAGAAAGACCATGATTTGCCTTGGAAGAATTTGGGATTTATGATATTTCCAGGTTCGAAGGCAGCCGGCCCTCATGAGGGGGTGACAACTAGGTACTTCAGGCGGATTTTATAACCCCACGACTGTCTGAGACCAAATAAGTCTGGCCCTACGCGGGTCTGGTGTCAAATCAAGCCATGGATGAAAGAAGCAGATAAAAATAACTTGGTAAAGAAGCATAAAACTTAAGTTCTATAGGGACTGACCCCGAGCCAACAATCACTAGCAATACACCACGAATCGCTTCTTTTTTACCAATAGTGAACTATTTTGAGGGGAAAGTCATGTAGTAAAATTTCCTGAACAAAATTCATCGGGATTAAGATACCACAAGCAAGCATTATTTTTTGTTTTCGAAAGTAAGGACAACAAAGAAAATGGAAGCCCTTCTGTCACGAAATGTCGAAAGTTGACAAGGACTACATGATGTACTGCAGCGGTGCGCGCCAAGTGGGATCCACCTTTCACTTTTGCAGGTGCTTGCTAATGTTGTAATCTGTACTGCGGGAGGGGCCAGACTTTATATAGCTCGTTGCTATTGTATCCACTCTGAGGTTATTGTATGTGTGTGTCTGCACCTATGTCTATGTTTTCGATATATCCCGTAGTGTAGTAACATTTTGCAGTGTGATTTTGTATGAGTTGGCCGGGCATGGTCAAGATACACCAGCACCCAGCAGCCAATACAAGATGATGTCTGTCTGGAGGAGAGTCGCGATTAAGAGAAGTTTGCCTATCCAATTCAACGGTGGTGTGATTGCAAGTGTTTATTTCCCACTCTTCTGAAGTCGGTGTTTCAGGAATGTGCGCAGATGTCGTATCGATGGGGGCAGGCCCCCACTGAGCTTATACCGAACGAACGAACCAACCAACCAACCAACAAACCAACGATCGGACGGACGGACAAATAAATAAATAGTTTCGTCGGTACAGAGAGATTTAATTTGTACAAAACTACAATGTGGGGTTTAAATGTAATTGTATTGTTATAAATTTTAGAATTTGCACTGGAGTGTTCATTCTAAAAATAGAAATCTAACCCCCTAGATGTGAATAATACTGATATTAAACATGTGTAACCCGACAACTGAGAAAAAACCCACACTGCTTCATTGTTCTCCCATATAACCCCACAATGTCAACAAAGAGTCCGGTGGACGAACGAGCGAACAAGAACGAACAAACGAACGATCGAACGAATGACTGTTGTGAGGTGAAACACGCAGTATTCGATATGTTTTCATCAATCCTGTCATATACAGATTATTATCCAGTTCCAATATCAAAGTCGCAATAATAAAAGTCAATGATAAATAGTCAAAATCTATGGACTCTTGTTCCCGTCTCAATACTTTGTGTTTTGTCACCGTTTCCTGATATCTGTTGCATTGATTCTCTACCAATATCGATATTGCGATAATCTTAGGGAAATCACGTACCACTGACTTTACTGGAGAAAACATTTAAACTTGTTTATTGTAATATTGAGAATATTATATCATGTGGTTATTATCAGATGCTTTTCTATTCAATGAATCCCACCCTTTGTTTCTTAGGTATTTGTAGACAACATAAGAATTGTTGCATGCATAATAAAACAATAAAAATGTCAACTGGGCTATTCATATGGAATTTCAAACGTTGTGCGAACTGGGCCAAATGAACGATGGAATACGAAATTGCTCTCCACCTTATGCGGTAGCAAACTTTTTCGAGCGAGCTGCCCTCATACATTTCATTCTGATGTTAAACAAATACTCTGGTATCGACGTGAATTTGAAGTAAGCCTAATAAAGAACACAAATTCAACACCCATCAAAACTCACACCGATCGTGTCC
Source organism: Pictodentalium vernedei (assembly GCA_031216915.1). Lineage (NCBI taxonomy): Eukaryota > Metazoa > Mollusca > Scaphopoda > Dentaliida > Dentaliidae > Pictodentalium > Pictodentalium vernedei. The sequence goes on from CM062296.1 coordinate 101,183,676, forward strand.
AGTGGGAAGGCTCTTTAAATGTCCGGAGAAATGGAACAAACAATGAGTACTAAGTTTCGGGGTCTGACTGAACGATACAGATAGCTAAAAGATTACAGAGAGTGTTGCTCTTGGTAACTTGCTCCACACGTGTGTTCGATATGTCAGTTGCGTGTAACGATTTGGACTTTGCCTTTCACACAAGAAGCACGTGTCATCAACTTACTACCCAACAGAATGTGGTGTATACTCAATTTATATTCACCACGGTTCTGCTGGTGGCAAGTAAAATATTCACTTTACATGTGACTGAGTTGCTATCAATTCTTCCTGAGCATTCCTTCCCCTCAATTTCTTCAATAAACAGTCTTCCTGTTTATTTGATCTCCTTTCGCCAACAACACATCGGGAGCTGAAATTGTTCCAATCTATTACAGGGTGAAATTGTGACCCTGAGAGGGTTTACAAAAGCAATAATGCTTGCTGTCGAATTCCGTCATATGTCTAGTCTGAATCACATTATTTTTCATGATACTCATTCCACCATTGTTTTTGTATTCATACTTCTTTTCACAAATAAATATTATTTAAACTAAACTGAAAGAAGACAAAGATTTGGGAGAACCTTGATAGCTCTTATCTTTGAGAATTCTGCAATATTGTTCTGTTACATCATATTGTTGTTGTTCTTAAAGCTAAACACATTGAGATGTTATCAAGCAATTACGTGAAACATATTTCAAATAATAATAATAACTCTTTGGCCAGCCGCTGATTTGTCGCGGTCCTCATAAGAGAAGGCCATCATTCCCCCTGCACCCCACCCCCTCTTCCCCTCCTCTCCTCCCAGCATTCAGATATAAACTGCTTAATAGTGTCCCTCACTTCCTCTTTTTCAATTTCTTCAATAAGCATTCCTACCCTCTCCCTCGTGTCCCCCTTCAGCCATCTATCCTTTGTTTCTTCACCCCACTTCTGCATTATTCTTCCAGTAAATTTTATTCTATGAGGTATATACTGTGGGCATTCCAAGAGAAAATGTTCCAGGGTCTCCACTACTCCAGAGTGGCACATTTGGCATCCCTTTTCCCCATCTCTCCCAATTTTTCCCCGAAGCTCCAGTGATCTTGATCTCAGTTTGAACAGCAGTGACCCTCCAAAGGTGCCATCTAGGTACTTCTCAAAAGCTGGCTTTTCTTTATATTGTAACCCCTGCAGTGATCTTTTCACGCTAACCCCTGCTCGCCAGTTTCGATTGCAATCTTCCATGACTCTCTCTTTGACAAACCTTTTGCCTTCTTTCATTCCTACTTCTATGTTTGTGACCTCTATAGAGTAATTGTCCATTAGTTCCCTCACATGTTTTGACCACCCCGTTTCTATATTAGAATTCCAAATGGTATCGAGCATCAATTTGCACCACCGGTTGTCAGGCAGGTTTCTCAAGTAGTTAAAGTAACACAGTTTTCCCAAATCTACCCTGTCCTTGATTTTCATCCACCCAAGCTCCCCCCTTACTGCTTCCAAAGCTGCAGCATTACTCGACCCTGTTATCCATCTGCCGGCATCATTTTGAGTATTTTCCAACTTCTTAATAACGGTTTGGTTTAATGGAATCACGTCCGTGCCATACGTTATACTTGGTAAACCCACCCTCTCCCACAGTGTTTTCCCCACAAAGACCTTGTTGAAACTATTTTTCCCTAAAAGTTTTAGTTGGTTCAGAATTCTTTTCCCCTTCAGAATCAGTTTGGCTGAGTAATTTCTGTACACCCCTCTTCCCGTTATATTTATGCTTACCCCTAGATACTCATACTCTCCCGTTTCTCCTACAGTGATTTGTTTGCTTTCCCCTTCGGGGATTGAGAACTCCCCCACTCTCCATCTCTTCGTCATATCTACCTTGCGTCCAACGGGTATTACCTTGCTTTTATTTTCATTTAGTTCTAGCCGCCAAGTGTTCCCATATCTACCAACAATTTCCAGCAGTTTCTCTAGCCCCTGTTCGGTTCTAGACATTAACACCATGTCGTCCGCAAAGAATAAGCCTGGTATCTTTATGTCTCCAACATTTACCCCCTCCGCACTCTGAATTAGTTCGTCCCCTAAATCTTTAACATACAATGCAAACAAAATCGGTGAAAAGATACACCCCTGCTTGAGGCCTATATCCATAGGGACTCGTTTTGTAGTGATACTCCCTAGACTGAGTTGGCTTTGCACATCTGTATACAGTGCTTTCATGATTCCCACAAAGTCACCCCCCAGTCCGATGCCCTCGAGCTTTCGCCACATACCTTCCCTCCACACTCGGTCGTACGCTTTTTTCACATCTAGAAATGCCAGAAACATCTTTTTCTTTTCAGCCTTTGTTGATTCTATCAGTTGGGTGAGTGTAAATAGGTGATCAGTGACTCTTCGTCCTTTCCTGAAACCATTTTGAATTTCTCCTAAAAAACCTTTCTCTTCAATAACTTCCTCTAGTCTACCGTATATGACCTTACAGAATACTTTTCCGATGTTACTACTAACTGATATCCCCCTATAGTTATCTAGAACTTCCTTATCCCCCTTTTTGTGTATGAACGACACCTTACTTTCCCTCCACTCTCTGGGGACCTCTTGCTTTCGCAGAGCCAGGTTGAAAAGGTTTGTCAGGACTTCAATAAGTTCCTCCCCTCCATTTTTGAGGAATTCGTTCGGAATTTCATCAGTCCCTCCCGCTTTACCATTTTTTAATTTCGAGACCACGTTCCGCACTTCTTCTGCCGTTATTTCGCTACATACACGATTGGATAGGTTCTCCTCCACCAGTGTATTTCTTTTTGGTGGGGACCCACTGCCCCATTGCCTATCGTTTATCTTTTCCCAGTGCTTGACTAACTCTGAAGCGATACGGCCTTTATCTTCTGTACTTTCCCCATCCACTTTGATACTCTGCACACTACTTTTCCCCCGTTTATTTACCCAGTTCCAAAATACGTTTGAGCTCGAACCCCCCGTTTTCTTTATTGTTCTGGCAAGACTGCAATTGCGCTCCTTCCTATTATTATTCTTTATCTCATTCACCTTTTTCCGTGCCAGTTCATATTCTCCTTTCATTAGTCTCGTGTCATTGTTATCCACCCCTTTAAGCTTCCTACTTCTTCTGTAAGCAGCGCATTTTACCTTCCTTTCTTTTATAGCCTTTTTCAGTCCCTCGTTAACCCTGTATCCAAGCTCTCTCGTTGGGACCCTCACCCTTCCTATACACTCCCTCCCTGCCTCTGTTAGGCTATTTACTATGCCATCTGAAATACTCTGGACATTTGCATCCCTAGGTATACATTCAAGATTTGGTTTTAGTTTTTCCCGAAACTGCTTCCAGTCGGCCCCTTGTTTTAGTCCCCAAACTTCCTTGAAGGTATTTCTGTCTCTATTCGTCTTTTTGCCCATAATCTTAACTGTTATCAGGTTGTGATCACTACCCAAGTCATTTTTTCCCTCGTCATCTATTTCTACATCTATAACCTCCCTCCATACGCTAATGTCAGTGAGTATATAATCAATTATTGTTTTCTTATCGTTCCTCTCCCAGGTCCATTTACCCTTACATTTCGCATCCCTGTTCAGGATCTTTAAACCAAGCTCTTTTGATAGGTCCAACATCTTCCTCCCATTCGTGTTAATTTTCCTATCACCTCCCTGTATGCCCTCCTCCTTATCCCCGATGTGCCCATTGAAGTCCCCCATTAGGACAATACTGAAGCCTCTGCTCCCAAGCTCTGTGATATTCGATCTAAGAGTTGTATATATTGAATCATTCCACTCGGGCTTACTTCCCTCCACTGCTAAGTATACAACACCAACGGCAACACTCCTGTTTCCTAACTTGATTTTTGCCCAGACTATTTCGTTGGATACTGGAATCTGAGTCCTTGCTTCTGTGAGATCTGTAATCAATGAGGGCTGTAATTCCTCTTTAGCGTAGATGCCAACACCCCCACCCCGTTTCTGACCCTCAGTTCGCCCAGCTCCTATCCACACGCAACCCTTCATCTGATCAACCCGCTCATCCCGTCGTATCCACGTCTCACTTAGACCCATTATATCGAAGTCTCCTTCGTCCATCATTGTTGATATTTCGCTTACTTTCTTGTGCAGACCCTGGATGTTGCAGTACCCAAACTTAATGAATCTTTGTTTTTTTGTCATCACTGGCACATTATTATAACCCTGGTATGTCCCTGTATTGTGCATGTTTGTTGTTCTTCCCATGTTCCCAGCATTTGTGCCACTCTGGGTTACCGGCTGTGGTCCCCTACCCCCCTTTTCTCCAAAAAAGACCCAGCCACCTGTAAGATTTTTTGGCCCAACAGGTCTGTACCCATCCTACTTAAATGCAATCCGTCTCGCCCATACAACTCTCCTTGTCCCCAGAATGAATCCCAGTGGTCAATGAAATGTACTCCCAAGTCTTTGCAGTGCTCTTCCAGCTCCTCGTTTAGTGCCATAATCCGCGAGTTCCTCTCATTTCCACCACCCATAACGGGGAGCACCCCTGAAACGATGATCCGAGCATTCCTGCTAAGTAGCTTACTAATTAGGTCCTTGTATGTGTCCACCAAACGAACTGATTTCCTCTCCCTGATGTTATTGGACCCCACATGTAATACCACTACCGGATCAGGCCCCGACCCAGCTACAATACCGTCCACTCTATCCCTCAGGTCCTCCACTTTAGCCCCCGGAAAGCACAGAACTGTTCTATTTTTACTGTCCGGACCACAGACAACCTTGTCGATCCCCCGAACTATGCTACTTCCCGCAACCACCAACTTACTTTTGGACCTCGCCCTATTTATCTCCTCTAGTCTCCTATTGTTTACAGCGTCCTCTTCCTCTCCAACAGCCCCACTCGGACTCAATATCGGTATCGGTATCTTTGACCTAGGCTTACTCCTATCCTTGTCCCTCCGTCTCTTTCCAGGCCCTGAGCTACCTGGACTACTCCCCTGGTCTTCCCCCGGATCCCTCCTCCTTTTTCCTGGCCTAGACCCCAAGCTACTATCTGTTGCAACTACCTCCATCTCCTCCTCTGTCTCTTCCGAATCGAGCACATCAAATCTGTTTCTGGTGCTGCACTCCCCACTGCCTTTGGACTTTACACCCCTATCTACCTGCTTCTCTGGCCCCCCTTTCCTACCACTTTTGGCAGTCCACGCCAAACGCTTTACAGCATTGCTCCGGCCTGGGCCCCCCTCATCTGTCCTACGTACTTTTCTAGCAGCCCCCACCTCATCACCTACCTCATTAACATCAAAGGTTCTACCCCCATGTTTCCTCTTGGAACCACCGACAACCTTCCATCCTTCTCGGAAAGCCACTTTCACAGGCGTAACTCCAGACAGCCCCGCCCTACCAAGTCTTCCCTTCAGCTCAGCAATCTCCCCCTCAAACTTAACAATTGTCTCAAGTAGGCGGAGGATTTCCTGACAGTTTGCACATACCTCTCCATATCCCATCGAGCGACAGTCCCCATACATCATAGAACACTGTTTACAAACTTCAAGCACAATATCGCCATCGGTGGCCCCACCAACCCGGCTCTGACCGACACCCCCAGTGACCTCTGTCTGCACACCAATACTTACTCCGTTGGCACCGTTGACCTGGACCGCGATATTACACGTATTTACCTCCATACTTACCTCCGTCTGAACAGACCTGCTCGCCATCATCAAGACAAAATTACGCGATCGGACAGGGAAGATTGTAAACACGCGACACGCGACAAAAGGCAACACGACGAACCGTTCGACAACTTAGCGCTCACAGTTTTATTTAAGGCCTCCTAACTTTGTCCCAGTTACTATACTAAACTAACTCCCCACAAAGTTGAATAAAATAACCTGAAAATGAAATATATATGATTAGTAAACAATAAAAATACTTAATTTCGATTCGTAACCAAGGAGACTTCTTCTGTATACTTGCGGATCGGGATAAAATAGTGAACCTGTTTGTAAATCGCTAACAAGGATGTTAATTAATAATTAATAACTAACTTCGTTATTAGTCGGGTTCATTGATGATATACACATTTGGACTTTCACATCACAAATCTAATTCTTAATCAAAACTCAGAAGAACAGTTCTCATCAATGGAAACCCAATCTGTGAACAACACGTCGTACTTCAGTGAGTGATGCCCTTCAAAATTACAATTCACCAATCAAAAGTTGCAAATCTTCCTTCAGTCAGTTCATAAAAGACACTGGAACAGAATTTTCAGCAATGTTTGCGTGTTCTGAATATCACGACAGTATAGAATAACGGATCACACACAAGAACTTTTAATCAATGTTCATAACTTTAAGGTATTATATTACTTTTCATATCTTTGATTTTGTCATGCAGAATGCCGAAAGTCGAGTTTGTTTAACAATTTTAAAACAACGCACATTTCTGCTAAAAGGTATTTTATCAACCTAACAAACGATATGTCTTACTTCTTTTCGATTACACATATTTATTGATATATATATTGACAACACATGAAAATTACTATTATAAAATAGGAAACACTAAAGGATTCCAATCTTTAATGGACGAAACTCGTGAAAATGTCTATTTGAAAGAGTGTATTGGGATTCATACAATATATTTTTGCCAGTAACTGTTATGGGTTTAACTACAATAAAAGCTTTCGGAAAAGGATAAGAAAAAGTGAACAAGGTTTATGTCGCATCTTGTATTCCGCGATAGACTGATCCTAAAGTATGGTGCTACGTATTGTAAACTTTCTGTCGCGTGTTGTTGTTGTTGATAGTCAAATGGTATATTGCTCCAACAAAAAATCTATGATTATTGATGTGGTAGGTAATAATTACCCAAACTGATGATAGCGCTATTAAATGCTAAGTTTGCTGTTTTGCGCACAAAAAATTTCGTTATGTGTTAACAATGCATTCATTAAAGTTATCGAAACAAAGAGGAGTATTTAAAATGTGATCGTATTATCACTGAATTGTTCTACTATACTTTTGTTTTTATAAGACTATGATTAATTAACAAGAAACCATTTTTTCCAGGGATTCGTCGTTGAGTGAACAAAGGATGGAAAACAACTTTGGTATTAACAGCACAGATCCTTCTTGCCAGGGACGAGAAAGGTATTTGGATATTTTATAATTAATGAATTTTAATTTTTTAACTAGTATATTACTCCTCAGTTGTTTTCGTTTCCATCTTAATCTCATGTAACGTTTTATATGGCCCGTTCGTCGGATGAATCGTTACAAACACGCGAGATGGTCGTACAGTAGTAATGTTTAGGCCTATTGTTTGGATAAGGTTATTGCAACCCAGTAAGTACATATAGGTGTAATTAGTGTGTGTCGGTACTTTAATGTGGCGTAATCATCAAATCATTCTACTTCAGGTAAACTCAAACCGTTTTAAGGTATTCCCTAACTAGTAGAAAGTTGTAAAATTCACAGAGTATTTTTATTGCAGAAGGATTAATATATAAAAAGCAACACAAATGCATCAACGGGATCTCCTCTGCTTTAAGTATCACCCTACTGTGGCAGTCCCCCTCTTTTTGGGTATATGAATTAAGAGCAGTTTCGGGTTTTCTTGTTTAAAAGAAATTTGTCAAAGATTTTACACGCCCCCCCCCCCCCCCCCCCCCCCCGATATATTCCTACTTCATTGGTGATTTTTGCATTTCATAAAATGACTTGAAATCCTTTGAAACTCAACTCATTTCAAAGGAAAACATTGAATAAAAAAATAGCCTGGCTCCCTCTCAGCCCCCACCTGCCCACCCCCCCCCCCCCCTCCCCCTTCAACCGGCATGCATTTCGTAAAAACATTTCTTTGGCATGAGGTAACAATGCAACAACGTATGCGCGAAAAAAAACAATTAAAACAATAAACATAGTTTCTTTGTCGGGAACTTCGATTCTGTCAGTTTTTGTATGTGTGCCTTTTCTCCCAATGGGAACGCCGAGAAGTGGCGCTGTGCTTTTTGTTGTGGTATACAAGAGTTCCACATTTCTCGTAAAATAGGACTCGGAACCAACGCTTGTGGTAGAAGTCCTCTAAATTGGGCAACATAGGTATAAAATATTGTCATTTCACTTCATTCCTACGTTGCGACAATGGGATACTCAAAGATGCTGAAAGTGACCCTAAACACCAATAAGCAAAGGTATGTTTTTTGTTATGAGTCGGAGTGAGGGCACCTATTGCGCTGGGTGCATTTCTTTTTTAATGTTAATTTTGAAAAGATTAGTAGGTATTATTCACCTTTTCTATTTCCATATCAATCACACATTCGTTGAAATAGTTTGTTTTGTCATCGTGCAATTGAGGTGTTAATAAATTATGTATAATGTGGCATTTAGTGTGTCGCCAGGCATCCTCATTAATCATGAAAAGCCAACAAACGTTTCCTTTATAACAATATACAACTATCCAAATTACGTTGTTAGGGGAATGTAATTTGCGAGGTACTTACAATGTGCAATTTCCTTCTCCACCTTCTAAACGAAAAAGCCTGTCACCATTTTCCATACACCATACAAAAAGTAATTTTTTGTGAACTAGCAAAAAGGAGAGGCTTAGCATGCTTATCGGAGAAAGTGGGAAGATTGAAGTACGGGATGTTATGTTCGGAGGAGAGAGTAGGCGTGGGGATAGGACGGCATGGGGAGCTAAAGGGTCATCGAGGCCTTCTTACCTGAGAACTTCAATAAATCAGCTACTCATCGTAGGACTATTATTATTATTATCATGCCATTTCTTGTCGGTAATCGAAGTATTTGCGTATACATATATGAGATAGTATAGGTGATGAGGCAGGGTGTTTTACTGGTTACGATATCCGATGGGTAGTACCTGTTCTTCATATGAAATATCAAACTTGTTTGGGTGAAGATTTTCTTTCTAATATTCATGTATCAGGCAATAGTGGTTTTCACACGTTATTCGTAAAGGTTTTCACTCACCCGTTAACAATTTTATTTACTTTCAGTTTGAATATTTTCAAGACTCATTCTCCAAGACACGACACAGATATTTTTATGCCATATCGCAGTTTCTATCCGATGCCCATGACGTGGCCTACATTTAGTTTAGGCAAGTTTCATCTACAGAATAACGCGTATGGACGTCAGCCTCAGTTCAACTCTATTTCTGCCACAGACGACAGAAACAATTATTTTACTGCTCCTTTGGACTTAACATATTCAAAACACTACGATGGAAGTTGTCGCAAAATTGTTCATTCTGACACATCATCTCAACATCCAACCGGATCATGTCAATATTCTTTGAGTGGAAATATTGAAAAGGCTTCAGAACTGAATCATATCCACCACAATCGGCAACCATTTGTCGATGAAACCAGATTTTCTGTAAACTCCATACCTCAGTTTTTGCAACCGCCTAAACTTGAATTTACAGAAAACTTTGCTGGCAGTATCTTGAGCGAGGAGCTCGAATCGGGATATTATAGTTTATCTGAAATTGCGTCGAATAGTTCAGTAGCCGAAAATACGGACATCTCACTTGATGATATTTCTCCTTCATTATCACGTGACTCTTCCCCTTGTTCCAGTTACATTTTGACAAATGAGATTTCGAGAAACAAAATAAAACCCGAGAATAGCTTTAACAGCTTGCCATGGTTTAGTCACAAACACACAATTGTGTCCACCAATTCGTCTTCAAGCAGTCAATGTCATGATAAAAAACGATCTGCAAAATGCCAGTACAAGAATAAAATACACCAGTGTCCGTACTGTCAGAAGTGTTTCAGTCAGAAAGCAACATTAAAGACTCATATAAGGATTCATACAGGAGAAAAACCATACAAATGTGAATACTGTAATCGTCGTTTTGGTGATTATTCTACATTCACAAAACACAGAAGAATACATACAGGAGTAAAACCTTATACGTGTGTCATTTGTGGTAAAATGTTCGCGCAATCGGGAAACAAGTTACGTCATAAAAACAACCACAGTAAACAATAACCTGTTATTATAGTTCTAGTATATTTGTGTGCATATTTGAAATTATTTTGCTTGTAGGCACGACAGCGGACTTTTCCGAAAGTATATAGCTGACATTTGAATGAACCTATAACTGTTTCCTTCGGTATAGCTACTACTGTTGTAGGCAATTACTATTCTTTACTTTTTATTCCATGGGCTATGTTAAACCTTTGAAAACAGGATTTGAAGAATGAAATATGCGATATTAGTTTAACAACACGGAAGAATTCATGCCAGGAAGAGGGTAATTAATATTTTCACCCTGTATCAAATGACCTGCGGGATGAAAATTTCATTCCCTTCACGTTACATATGCACAGACCATGCTCAGTAATAGAACGATAAGATTTGACCCGACGCATTATCGTAAAATTGAACACAAGGCGCGAGCAGTTAAGACTTTGCCATTCGTGCAATATCTCATGATATGTGTCTATACCGCTTATCTATGTTTTCCGTGAAGCAGCCAAAACACAAACTGTAGTGGCCCCACACCTACACAATGTTATTAAAATGTCATCGATGATAATTTAATCTATAATTTCCTTCTCGCTTTCATACATTGCGTACTCCAAAAGACGTAACGTTGAGCTCTTCAACTACAGCAGAATACACCTTTCAGGCGACCACTCATGATAACTTGCATACAATTCTGAGGGCTTATTTGACAAACCCACCTGTAATGTATGTAAACACCACCAATGTTTCAAATGCTTACAAAATTTCAGAAATATATTCACTCCGGGCGACGAAAATCGCGCCTCTCCTTGGGTTTTCCTTCCAATTACTCTTCTTAATCGTTTTCTGGTCGTTGTCAATGTCGACGGTCCACATCATAAGATTGATATTTTCTTGATAAACTAACGATGCAAACTATTTTCATTTATCACCGTATGGGCGCGATGGCTTTGTAGGTAGAGGTTAAAGCTGCAAGCCGAGAGGTCCTTGGTTCGAATCCCACCTGTGGCAACCGGGAAAGACACTTCACCCATATTGCCTTCATGTGGGGCGGGCACGGAGGCGTTGTGTACTAACGCGTACTGTACGTCGACGGTGCACCTGTCTTCAACCAATGCTAACTCTACTTGAGTGGAGTTAGTGTTTTGGGGAGCTGGCAGTTGCTCGCCGTTGCTCAGTGGGTCTCTGAGTTTCTCAACTCGTTTCCTACATCTTTGATAAATAAGGGAAAACAAAATTGGTGGCAAGCTGCACCTCTGCTTATGGTCCATCTCCCTTGGGGCCCTATTTCTTTCTCAGACAGAGTTCACTCTAAACATCTATGTACAGTGCCTTTATGATTCCGACAAAGCTCCCTATCAACCTAAGACCCTCAAGTTACTGTCATATTTCCCTAACGCCACTCAATATTCTGCCATATTCCCCTATTACCATACTGTATTACAATTTTAGCTTCCAGAATGCTGTTGCATATGGGCACTTGGGCTACGAAAGTAACGTCACAAATTGAGAAAGGTGCGTACACAAATGGCTAGACGCACCACCTGTCACCTGAATCGTTCTACAGCATCCGTCACAACATATCGATTCTTAGACCAAATGTTACTCATCAGTTTATGATATCACTGAGGACACCGTCTTCATCGAGTCATTCCCCTGATTAATGTCACGTGACAACCGATTAGTTGCGACAGTTGTACTTATCTGCATATATTTATTAGTTTCTCCTATTGGATCACTCAACTCCAAAAAGTTATCCCCAATTGACACATATTTTTAGATGTGATTTTAAATTTTCCCCAAAATAAATACACTCTGAATAAAATATTTTGACTTGCCGCGGAGTTATCTCCCTTCTCAGATGAGATCTTTAATACCCTTGCTCTCAACAGCTCCCCGCCTCTCTTATCTTCCCGCTTTTCACTGGCATTTAGAAACGCGAGGTGTATTGATCCCATAATTTAGCTCTTTCGATTTCCTAAATAAGCGTACGAACCCCATGGCTATCATTTCCTCTTACCAACCTAACTTTCATCTCCCCATTTCAATTCGTCGTTATAGAACCCGTAAATGTAAATTTATTAGACGGATAATTCCGACTTTCTTACTTTGAAAGTCTGCGTCTTGTATTTAATAACCATGTGTCACTCTTCTCCATTATCTTACCCGGCGTATCTGGAATTTAGAGTAACGAATTTTATGGGTGTCAGCTTGTGATACCGGCTTTAGTGAATGCTGTACATGGATTGTCGTCTATCTAATATTTTACAAAGGTCTGTCTGAGACATATTTTGGTAAGTTTTGCATCCTCCGCCTAAAATATCTCCTTATTATAACTGTCATTGATACCAATTTTGAATTCATTTGTGTTAAGTGGCGGATTCCAACTCTTGACCGTTGTATGAATTTTTCGCTGATTTTGCGCTCAATCACAAAAATCAGTAACCATACTATTAATTATTCCATACATTCCAAAAATATAAATTATAATAGAACTAAGAATCCAATCTTACTTTTTGAAGAGGTACACTATGTCTGTCTTCACTTGGTCACGAGTAATGTTACCGACATTACCCATGATCATCGTGATCCCTCACTCGCTGATAATTTTATGAGATAGAAATTAAAAATCTGTTTTTCAAAATAAACTTAATCGTTAAAATGAATTTGCTAATCCATCATCCACAATAGTTTTGACAAAGATCGAACGTCGCATTTGCTGTATCTGTCCACGCAGACTATAGGAAGTATGTTTTAATGATGAAAAGGCCTTGATTAGTCCTGTGTTCCCAATGCCTCCTTATCCCCACGTCTCTTCTCTCCTCCCAACACTCTGAGACGAACTGGTTGATGACACATCCCCTACCCCACTCTTCCTATTCTCTCCGATAAGCCCTCTCCTTTGTATCACCTATGGACCACATCTCGTTCATTCTATCATCCCACTTCCCCATCATACTTCCGATGAATCTTACACATTTGCAACGATACAAACGAATCGGTTATTTCTTTTAACTGGCGGCACCCACATGCCTCGTAATGTTGACAAACTATTTTCAACTCTACTACAACTAAGCTAGGGTGGATGGTCCAAGTGAGGGAGTTAATAGAGAACTACTCATTGGAGCGAAAGGGCGTAGACGTAGGGACAGCCAAGTGTACAACAAAAATCAGAGAAAGAGTCGTGGAGGATGGTAACCTTAATTGGCGAGAGGGGGTCAAATCAAAGAGATCTTTGGGTGGCTTGCGTGATAAAGAGAAGCCTGGTTTTGAAGAGTTCCTTGATAGAACCTTTGGGGGTCACTGTTGTTCAAGCTGAGGCCACGGTCCTTGGAGCTGAGAGGGAAAATGGAGAAACAGTGAAAAGGGATCCCAGATGTGTAATTTAGGCGTGATGGAGACCCTGGGACACTTTCTACTAGAATGCCCAAAATACCAGTCTATAAGAAGAAGTTTCAGTGGTTGTGAAATGGGGAAGTGGGATGGGAGAATGAAGGACATGTGGTTAGAGAGTGATTCAAGGAAGAGGGTTAATATGCTGATGGGACAGATTGGGAAGAATTGGGCTGGGGATGTCGTCAAACAGTTCGTCCCCGAGTGTAGGGAGGAGAGAAGAAGCATGGCAGCAGGGATCACAGGGGTAATCAAGACCCTACCACTCGACAACCGCGACAAATCAGCTGCCGGCCAAAGTTATTATTATGTACTCCCGCACTACTAATAATGATACTTGGGCCTTTCGCTGGTTTGCGGCGGTCCTCTAACGAAAGGGTCTACATCAACCCTGTCCCTGTCGAGTTATTGATCCTCCCTCCTCATATCCCAGCATTCAGACACAAACAGCTGTATTATTCATAATTCACCCATCAATCTCCACAACTAGAAGAACTACAACACATGCCCCCCCCCCCCCCCCCCCCCACTCCTCACACACACATACCAAAATTCCACCTAGTTACTTCTCAAAACCTGACACATTTTTCATGCATTGCCAGTCCAATGGGCTTTTGTAACCAACTCTTTTTGCTGTTGCAATCCTCAAGCACCCTTCTCCACGATGAAAAGTTGCTTCACTTCGTCCGTTCACTCTCCTCCAGATCTCTAGTCTCAATGGAATAATTATCCATTAGCTCCTTAACCTGGAGTAAAACCAGACTGAAACTGGCTCAGTATATTGTTATCACATAAAAAAGCCATAATCGTTTGAAGACACATTTTTCAAGTACTTTACCAGTACAGCTAAGCAAAGATATTGGCCGATAGTTATTAACTACGTTGGACGGATTCTTTTTCAACACCGGTGTCACATTGGCTTTTTTCCATAAAGTTGGAAAGTAACAGTTGTCTAATAATCTATTGAAGAGGGCCGTAAGTGGGTCACACAATGAGTGTCTACATTCTTTTAAAAGCCTGGGGCTTATAAGATCAGGACCAGACGCCTTAGATACTTTGATACTCTTGATCGCTTCGTACACTTCCTTGCTTTCAGGTGTAATCTTCTCAAGCGATTGTAGGGGAAGCAGGGGTGAATCTGGCAAGGATGCATTAGTGTCACCCAATGTCGAAATGGAACAGAAGTAATCATTGAACACTTCCGCCTTTTCGGAAAAAGGGGGAGAGGAACTCTTGGAAAGCCTACCTGTCCTATTCAATTTCGCCATGGAAAAACAAGAGGTTCCAAAGGGGTGGAGGGAAAGTAAAGTGACATTTATTCACAAAAAGGGGGAAAAAGACGTCTTGGATAACTATCGAGGGATCTCTGTCAGCAGCAACATTGGAAAAGTCTTTTGTAAAGTCCTGTATGGGAGATTAGAGGAGGTGATTGAGGAGAAGGGTCTTTTGGGAGAAATCCAGAATGGCTTCAGGAAGGGAAGGAGAGTCACTGACCATCTTTTCACGCTATCCCAAATGATAGAATCCGCGAAAGCAAAAAAGAAAAAGATGTTCATGGCCTTTTTGGATGTTAAAAAGGCATACGATAGAGTATGGAGGGAGGGTATGTGGCGCAAGCTGGAGGCTCTGGGCTTGGGGGCGAGTTTGTTGGGATTATGAAAGCATTATATAAAGATGAACAGAGTGAACTTAGCCTGGGTAACATTACAACAAAACGTGTGCCTATGGAGATAGGCCTAAAACAGGGGTGTATCCTTTCGCCAATTTTTTTTGCATTGCACATCAAAGGTTTAGGAGATGAACTCCTGCATAGCGACGAGGGGGTTGCAGTTGGTGACTTGAAGATCTCAGGGCTATTTTTTGCAGACGATATGGTGCTAGTGTCAGAAAGCGAAGAGGGGTTAGAGAAGATGATGGGAATTGTTGGGAAATATGGGAGCAAATGGAGACTCGAACTTAATGAAAGCAAGAGCAAAGTTATACCCGTGGGCCGCAAAGTGGACCCCACTCGAAGGTGGAGAGTGGGGGAGTTCTGCATTCCGGAAGGTAGCAGTAGACTTCTTAGTGCAGGAGAGACTAGTGACTATGAATACCCGGGGGTAAATATAAACATCACAGGAAGAGGCATCTTCCGAAACCACACAAATAAATTGATTCTGAAGGGGAAGCGAATCCTTAACCAAATGAAACTTATAGGGAGAAACAGTTTCAATAAGGTTTTCGTGGGGAAAACCATTTGAGAAATGGTGGGTCTGCCGAGTATAACATACGGTACGGAAGTTTTACCCCTAAACCAGACAGCAGTTAAGAGCTTGGAAATCCTGCAGAACGATGCAGGCCGATGGATAACAGGCTCGAGTAATGCCGCAGCACTAGAAGCAATCAGGGGCGAGCTTGGGTGGATGAGGATCAAGGACAGGATAGACCTATTGAAACTCGGTTATCTTAATTATTTGGTAAATCTCCCCGATAGCCGATGGTGTAAAGTAATCTTCCCGAGAACTTTCAACTCAAATATCAAGACGAGGTGGATGGTCCAAGTGAGGGAGCTAGTAGAAAACTACTCAATCGAGATTCCGGACCTTGACGTTGGGGCAAACCAGGGCAAAAGGATCGTCAGAGAAAGGGTTATGGAGGATTGTAACCGTAATTGGCGAGAGGGGGTAAAATCAAAGAGATCTTTGGGTGGCCTGCGTGATAAAGAGAAGCCTGGTTTTGAAGAGTACTTTGATGGCACCTTTGGGGGGTCACTGTCGTTCAAGCTGAGGTCGCGGTCCCTGGAGCTGAGAGGAAAAATTGGGAAACACAGTGAAAAGGAGTGCCAGATGTGCAACGTGGGCGTGGTGGAGACCCTGGAACACTTTCTTATAGAATGCCCTAAATACCAGTCTAAAAGAACAAGATTCACGGGGAGTATAATGGAGAAGTGGGATGGGAGAATGAAGGACATGTGGTTAGGGGGAGACTCAAAGGAGAGGGTTAATATACTAATCGGAGAGATTGGGAAGAATGGGGCAAGGGATGTCATCAAGCAGTTCGTCTCCGAGTGTTGGGAGGAGAAAAGAAGCGCGGGAATAGGGGGAAGCAGTTGGTAGAACATGGGTAACCAAGGCCTTCTCATACGAGAACCGCGACAAATCAGCGGCCGGCCGAAGTGTTATTATTATTATTATTATTATTAGAGTTTGTTAAGGTGACTTATAGTCGGGATACCGGAAAGACTTTTACAGATAAATGTTTTTAATGTTTTCCACCATACTGACGAGGGTGTTTCCGGACAGCTTAGTTTTGATTGGACTTTCGATATGTATGTAGATTTGGCTTTCCTAACAGCTGATACGACTTCATTTCGTTTATGCTTATATCTCGCCCAGTCGTGCAGTTGACCAGTGTGCTTTGCTCTACGATATAATCGTGTTCTTTGCCTAATCAATAACCGAATTTGATTATGCATCCATTTAGGCTGGTTAGCCCTAGAGGTTATCAGTCTGTTGGGAATAAATTTAGATGCTGTTTCAAGTAATTGATCGGTGAAGGTGGATACTATAGTGTCCGGCCACGAATGATCAAGCAGTCTTTCCCAGTCTACGTTATTGTATGCAGTGTTTAGACCGTCAAAGTTTCCCTCTGCATACAATCATATGCGTCTCTTAAAGTTTTTTGGCTTTTCTTTCTTGAATCAATGGCAATATAAATTGGACAGTGATAACGAGACATATCAGGTACAAGTGGTTCTAGGACTTCACATTCCAGTACATGTACAGTATTACTAACAGCAAATAGGTCAATTAGAGTTGCAGATGATTCGGTAGAGCATGTTGGCCCTTCCACAAGCTCTCTAAGATTGAAATAATTACTTAGTTCCTGGAAGCGACCCTTGGGAGAACCATTAAGGTATCTTTGGCTTTGTCAATAGATGCCGTAATTTTATCCCAAACATCTGAGGGACTATTGGGTGGGCGGTAAAATACTCCTAGTATCAGCGACTTACCATGGGTCATGAACACTTCAGCCCAGATGCACTCAATGTCATTCACCTCAAGATCAGTTCTTTGCCGAAAGCACAAGCCGTCCTTCACGTAGACGGCACCCCCCCCCCCCTCCCCTCGACAAAACGGTTAAACCGTAAGGGTTCTTTGATACCATGGATCATAATATCTGATGTTAGGTCCGAGCACTGAAGCCAGGTCTCGGTGAAGGCTAAGATTTCAAGGGAAAATAATTCATACTCAATTATGTCTACTTTAGGCTTCAGGCTTTGTATGTTCAGATGAAAGATTTTTAATGCGTCGGGGGTATTTTCTGTGTTCACAGAGCCTAGTCCAGGGTTTTATTCAATGTCTCCAGACATTAACAAAACCACAGCCAATACCGATGTCAAAAAATATACAAAATAACACATGGCTGAAGAAGATGGTGTTGCAGCTGGTATATTTGATGTCGGTCGGAGATTGGGTCTTTCAACATTCGTACAAAGATCAATACTGCATTGGCAGGGCATGATAAATTTGTTGAATAAGAGATGAAACAAGGCTGATGTCACAGTAAGGCTGACCTGAACCTCAATACGCATATACCACATGTAAAGATACGCTAGAGCACAAAGGGACTGATGTTTTGTTAGTCTTCTTTTCAGGCCGCGAGCATAAACTACAGTATTGAATGTACCAATTCGGGCGCGGTAAGACTCAAGATTATACATTATGTAATTTGTGGGTGGTAATACACACGTATGCATGATGCCCAGAAATTGGTAACTTTCAATGACGAGATCATTTCGCAGTGGTACGAATTGAATTCAGGTTGCGTTCTACGAGTGTGTGGATGACAATGGAGAGGGCAACCTCGAAGAAACACGCAAAAGAAAATAGTAAATACAAATAAGAAAAACAGGCTAGGAAAGCAATTCATATTCTGAAGGAATGAACTGCTTATTCAAAGTCAAATATCAAACTGAATAACAAAATAATAGTGGATATCACACGTAGAATAATTCGGGAGTAGATGTATTGTGAAGCGAGCAACAAACCAAAAGTGAGGACATAAAGCTATAACATTTACTAAAATGATAGTTGTGTTATTGCTGCTTGGCGCACGTAGAAGTTCAAAGTTATACACAATTAATCCCCCTCCCGGCATAATGGTCAGCTTCGTGCATCATTACTCACAACAATTTGCATTGGTCGGAGTTAGTGACATGTATATATAGTACGAATGAGGAGCAAGTGGTTAGAAAGACCATGATTTGCCTTGGAAGAATTTGGGATTTATGATATTTCCAGGTTCGAAGGCAGCCGGCCCTCATGAGGGGGTGACAACTAGGTACTTCAGGCGGATTTTATAACCCCACGACTGTCTGAGACCAAATAAGTCTGGCCCTACGCGGGTCTGGTGTCAAATCAAGCCATGGATGAAAGAAGCAGATAAAAATAACTTGGTAAAGAAGCATAAAACTTAAGTTCTATAGGGACTGACCCCGAGCCAACAATCACTAGCAATACACCACGAATCGCTTCTTTTTTACCAATAGTGAACTATTTTGAGGGGAAAGTCATGTAGTAAAATTTCCTGAACAAAATTCATCGGGATTAAGATACCACAAGCAAGCATTATTTTTTGTTTTCGAAAGTAAGGACAACAAAGAAAATGGAAGCCCTTCTGTCACGAAATGTCGAAAGTTGACAAGGACTACATGATGTACTGCAGCGGTGCGCGCCAAGTGGGATCCACCTTTCACTTTTGCAGGTGCTTGCTAATGTTGTAATCTGTACTGCGGGAGGGGCCAGACTTTATATAGCTCGTTGCTATTGTATCCACTCTGAGGTTATTGTATGTGTGTGTCTGCACCTATGTCTATGTTTTCGATATATACCGTAGTGTAGTAACATTTTGCAGTGTGATTTTTTATGAGTTGGACGGGCATGGTCAAGATACACCAGCACCCAGCAGCCAATACAAGATGATGTCTGTCTGGAGGAGAGTCGCGATTAAGAGAAGTTTGCCTATCCAATTCAACGGTGCTGTGATTGCAAGTGTTTATTTCCCACTCTTCTGAAGTCGGTGTTTCAGGAATGTGCGCAGATGTTATTCCTGTGTAGTAAATGCACCATGTATTCAAGCTGACTAGCCTGTAGTCTCAATATTCTAACACATCGTCTTCCGGTGGTCCCTGCCCCTGCCTCACGCGATGGCCAAGATTGAGTGGTCCTATTAACAAATACTCCACGTAACCAAAGTTTACTTCCTTTACAATTTTGGACCCACAAACGTGGCTCGCGACCCTCCACTGGAGTGAGCTTATTGAGCCCGCTCCATTGGGGGCCGAAGAGCTGTGTTTTTGAAACGGAAAATAAATGTTTAGGGGTTAAAGACGTCTCTTGTGCAATACTCGTTCTATATCTGTGTGGGGTAAGGTGTTGGCCAGGAGTACGGGGCGGGGACCGACGGACAACGATGTGTGAGCTCGACTACTGACGCCTGTGTTATGTATGCAAATACTGTTCAACTAAGGACATAAAGTCATCCAAATACCTGCTATTGTCATTGGTAACTACATGTAATCTTGTTTTGGTGGAAACGGCCTTGTATAAGCTTACAGCTTCCTGCCGAATCCACATCAATGTATGTATCAATTTCTGTTATTATATTCTCGAAATAAATATTGTTTAAACCAAAACTCACACCGATCGTGTCCAGTGGGAAGGCTCTTTAAATGTCCGGAGAAATGGAACAAACAATGAGTACTAAGTTTCGGGGTCTGACTGAACGATACAGATAGCTAAAAGATTACAGAGAGTGTTGCTCTTGGTAACTTGCTCCACACGTGTGTTCGATATGTCAGTTGCGTGTAACGATTTGGACTTTGCCTTTCACACAAGAAGCACGTGTCATCAACTTACTACCCAACAGAATGTGGTGTATACTCAATTTATATTCACCACGGTTCTGCTGGTGGCAAGTAAAATATTCACTTTACATGTGACTGAGTTGCTATCAATTCTTCCTGAGCATTCCTTCCCCTCAATTACTTCAATTAACAGTCTTCCTGTTCATTTGATCTCCTTTCGCCAACAACACATCGGAAGCTAAAATTGTTCCAATCTATTACAGGGTGAAATTGTGACCCTGAGAGGGTTTACAAAAGCAATAATGCTTGCTGTCGAATCCCGTCATATGTCTAGTCCGAATCACATTATTGTTCATGATACTCATTCCACCATTGTTTTTGTATTCATACTTCTTTTCACAAATAAATATTATTTAAACTAAACTGAAAGAAGACAAAGATTTGGGAGAACCTTGATAGCTCTTATCTTTGAGAATTCTGCAATATTGTTCTGTTACCTCATATTGTTGTTGTTCTTAAAGCTAAACACATTGAGATGTTATCAAGCAATTACGTGAAACATATATCAAATAGTGAACCTGTTTGTAAATCGCTAACAAGGATGTTAATTAATAATTAATAACTAACTTCGTTATTAGTCGGGTTCATTGATAATATACACATTTGGACTTTCACATCACAAATCTAATTCTTAATCAAAACTCAGAAGAACAGTTCTCATCAATGGAAACCCAATCTGTGAACAACACGTCGTACTTCAGTGAGTGATGCCCTTCAAAATTACAATTCACCAATCAAAATTTGCAAATCTTCCTTCAGTCAGTTCATAAAAGACACTGGAACAGAATTTTCAGCAATGTTTGCGTGTTCTGAATATCACGACAGTATAGAATAAGGGATCACACATAAGAACTTTTAATCACTGTTCATAACTTTAAGGTATTATATTACTTTTCATATCTTAGATTTTGTCATGCAGAATGCCGAAAGTCGAGTTTGTTTAACAATTTTAAAACAACGCACATTTCTGCTAAAAGGTATTTTATCAACCTAACAAACGATATGTCTTACTTCTTTTCGATTACACATATTTATTGATATATATATTGACAACACATGAAAATTACTATTATAAAATAGGAAACACTAAAGGAATCCAATCTTTAATGGTCGAAACTCGTGAAAATGTCTATTTGAAAGAGTGTATTGGGATTCATACAATATATTTTTGCCAGTAACTGTTATGGGTTTAACTACAATAAAAGCTTTCGGAAAAGGATAAGAAAAAGTGAACAAGGTTTATGTCGCATCTTGTATTCCGCGATAGACTGATCCGTAAAGTAAGGTGCTACGTATTGTAAACTTTCTGTCGCGTGTTGTTGTTGTTGTTGTTGATAGTCAAATGGTATATTGCTCCAACAAAAAATCTATGATTATTGATGTGGTAGGTAATAATTACCCAAACTGATGATAGCGCTATTAAATGCTAAGTTTGCTATTTTGCGCACAAAAAATTTCGTTTTGTGTTAACAATGCATTCATTAAAGTTATCGAAACAAAGAGGAGTATTTAAAATGTGATCGTATTATCACTGAATTGTTCTACTATACTTTTGTTTTTATAAGACTGTGATTAATTAACAAGAAACCATTTTTTCCAGGGATTCGTCGTTGAGTGAACAAAGGATGGAAAACAACTTTGGTATTAACAGCACAGATCCTTCTTGCCAGGGACGAGAAAGGTATTTGGATATTTTATAATTAATAAATTTTAATTTTTTAACTAGTATATTACTCCTCAGTTGTTTTCGTTTCCATCTTAATCTCTTGTAACGTTTTATATGGCCCGTTCGTCGGATGAATCGTTACAAACACGCGAGATGGTCGTACAGTAGTAATGTTTAGGCCTATTGTTTGGACAAGGTTATTGCAACCCAGTAAGTACAAATAGGTGTAATTAGTGTGTGTCGGTGCTTTAATGTGGCGTAATCATCAAATCATTCTACTTCAGGTAAACTCAAACCGTTCTAAGGTATTCCCTAACTAGTAGAAAGTTGTAAAATTCACAGAGTATTTTTATTGCAGAAGGATTAATATATAAAAAGCAAGACAGATGCATCAACGGGATCTCCTCTGCTTTAAGTATCACCCTACTGTGGCAGTCCCCCTCTTTTTGGGTATATGAATTAAGAGCAGTTTCGGGTTTTCTTGTTTAAAAGAAATTTGTCAAAGATTTTACACGCCCCCCCCCCACCCCCCCCCCCCCCGAGATATTCCTACACCGTCAAAAATTGGATGGTGATTTTTGCATTTCATAAAATGACTTGAAATCCTTTGAAACTCAACTCTTTTCAAAGGAAAACATTGAATAAAAAAATAGCCTGGCTCCCTCTCAGCCCCCACCTGCCCACCCCCCCCCCCCCCACCTGCCCACCCCCCCCCCCCCCTTTCAACCGGCATGCATTTCGTAAAAACATTTCTTTGGCATGAGGTAACAATGCAACAATGCATGCGCGAAAAAAAAACAATTAAAACAATAAACATAGTTTCTTTGTCGGGAACTTCGATTCTGTCAGTTTTTGTATGTGTGCCTTTTCTCCCAATGGGAACGCCGAGAAGTGGAGCTGTGCTTTTTGTTGTGGTATACAAGAGTTCCACATTTCTCGTAAAATAGGACTGGGAACCAACGCTTGTGGTAGAAGTCCTCTAAATTGGGCAGCTTAGGTATAAAATATTGTCATTTCACTTCATTCCTACGTTGCGACAATGGGATACTCAAAGATGCTGAAAGTGACCCTAAACACCAATAAGCAAAGGTATGTTTTTTGTTATGAGTCGGAGTGAGGGCACCTATTGCGCTGGGTGCTTTTCTTTTTTAATGTGAATTTTGAAAAGATTAGTAGGTATTATTCACCTTTTCTATTTCCATATCAATCACACATTCGTTGATATAGTTTGTTTTGTCATCGTGCAATTGAGGTGTTAATAAATTATGTATAATGTGGCATTTAGTGTGTCGCCAGGCATCCTCATTAATCATGAAAAGCCAACAAACGTTTCCTTTATAACAATATACAACTATCCAAATTACGTTGTTAGGGGAATGTAATTTGCGAGGTACTTACAATGTGCAATTTCCTTCTCCACCTTCTAAACGAAAGAGCCTGTCACCATTTTCCATACACCATACAAAAAGTAATTTTTTGTGAACTAGCAAAAAGGAGAGGCTTAGCATGCTTATCGGAGAAAGTGGGAAGATTGAAGTACGGGATGTTATGTTCGGAGGAGAGAGTAGGCGTGGGGATAGGACGGCATGGAGAGCTAAAGGATAGTCGAGGCCTTCTTACCTGAGAACTTCAATAAATCAGCTGCCCATCGTAGGACTATTATTATTATTATTATCATGCCATTTCTTGTAGGTAATCGAAGTATTTGCGTATACATATATGAGATAGTAT
Organism: Pictodentalium vernedei; assembly: GCA_031216915.1. Taxonomy (NCBI): domain Eukaryota; kingdom Metazoa; phylum Mollusca; class Scaphopoda; order Dentaliida; family Dentaliidae; genus Pictodentalium; species Pictodentalium vernedei. Next base: position 101,207,356 of record CM062296.1, read on the forward strand.
AGGTGATGAGGCAGGGTGTTTTACTGGTTACGATATCCGATGGGTAGTACCTGTTCTTCATATGAAATATCAAACTTGTTTGGGTGAAGATTTTCTTTCTAATATTCATGTATCAGGCAATAGTGGTTTTCACACGTTATTCGTAAAGGTTTTCACTCACCCGTTAACAATTTTATTTACTTTCAGTTTGAATATTTTCAAGACTCATTCTCCAAGACACGACACAGATATTTTTATGCCATATCGCAGTTTCTATCCAATGCCCATGACGTGGCCTACATTTAGTTTAGGCAAGTTTAATCTACAGAATAACGCGTATGGACGTCAGCCTCAGTTCAACTCTACTTCTGCCACAGACGACAGAAACAATTATTTTACTGCTCCTTTGGACTTAACATATTCAAAACACTACGATGGAAGTTGTCGCAAAATTGTTCATTCTGACACATCATCTCAACATCCAACCGGATCATGTCAATATTCTTTGAGTGGAAATATTGAAAAGGCTTCAGAACTGAATCATATCCACCACAATCGGCAACCATTTGTCGATGAAACCAGATTTTCTGTAAACTCCATACCTCAGTTTTTGCAACCGCCTAAACTTGAATTTACAGAAAACATTGCTGGCAGTATCTTGAGCGAGGAGCTCGAATCGGGATATTATAGTTTATCTGAAATTGCGTCGAATAGTTCAGTAGCCGAAAATACGGACATCTCACTTGATGATATTTCTCCTTCATTATCACGTGACTCTTCCCCTTGTTCCAGTTACATTTTGACAAATGAGATTTCGAGAAACAAAATGAAACCCGAGAATAGCTTTAACAGCTTGCCATGGTTTAGTTACAAACACACAATTGTGTCCACCAATTCGTCTTCAAGCAGTCAATGTCATGATAAAAAACGATCTGCAAAATGCCAGTACAAGAATAAAATACACCAGTGTCCGTACTGTCAGAAGTGTTTCAGTCAGAAAGCAACATTAAAAACTCATATAAGGATTCATACAGGAGACAAACCATACAAATGTGAATACTGTAATCGTCGTTTTGGTGATTATTCTACATTCACAAAACACAGAAGAATACATACAGGAGTAAAACCTTATACGTGTGTCATTTGTGGTAAAATGTTCGCGCAATCGGGAAACATGTTACGTCATAAAAACAATCACAGTAAACAATAACCTGTTATTATAGTTCCAGTATATTTGTGTGCATATTTGAAATTATTTTGCTTGTAGGCACGACAGCGGACTTTTCCGAAAGTATATAGCTGACATTTGAATGAACCTATAACTGTTTCCTTCGGTATAGCTACTACTGTTGTAGGCAATTACTATTCTTTACTTTTTATTCCATGGGCTATGTTAAACCTTTGAAAACAGGATTTGAAGAATGAAATATGCGATATTATTTTAATAACACGGAAGAATTCATGCCAGGAAGAGGGTAATTAATATTTTCACCCTGTATCAAGTGACCTGCGGGATGAAAATTTCAATCCCTTCACGTTACATATGCACAGACCATGCTCCAGTAATACAACGATAAGATTTGACCCGATGCATTATCGTAAAATTGAACACAAGGCGCGAGCAGTTAAGACTTTGTCATTCGTGCAATATCTCATGATATGTGTCTGTACCGCTTATCTATGTTTTCCGTGAAGCAGCCAAAAGACAAACTGTAGTGGCCCCACACCTACACAATGTTATTAAAATGTCATTGATGATAATTTAATCTATAATTTGCTTCTCGCTTTCATACATTGCGAACTCCAAAAGACGTAACGTTGAGCTCTTCAACTACAGCAGAATACACCTTTCAGGCGACCACTCATGATAACTTGCATACAATTCTGGGGGCTTATTTGACAAACCCACCTGTAATGTATGTAAACACCACCAATGTTTCAAATGCGTACAAAATTTCAGAAATATATTCACTCCGGGCGACGAAAATCGCGCCTCTCCTTGAGTTTTCCATCGAATTACTCTTCTTAATCGTTTTCTGGTCGTTGTCAAAGTCGACGGTCCACATCATAAGATTGATATTTTCTTGATAAACTAACGATGCAAACTATTTTCATTTATCACCGTATGGGCGCGATGGCTTTGTAGGTAGAGGTTCAAGCTGCAAGCCGAGAGGTCCTTGGTTCGAATCCCACCTGTGGCAACCGGGAAAGACACTTCACCCATATTGCCCTCATGCGGGGCGGGCACGGAGGCGTTGTGTACTAACGCGTACTGTACGTCGACGGTGCACCTGTCTTCAACCAATGCTAACTCTACTTGAGTGAAGATAGTGTTTTGGGGAGCTGGCAGTTGCTCGCCGTTGCTCAGTGGGTCTCTGAGTACTCCGGCGTACTCCACCCGTAAACTGTCGTGATCATGCTTAGCCATTGGGCAGAAATATATGACCTTAAACACGACAAAATAATATATCACCGGTATCATATTGCTTTGCAATGTTCTGTCGTTTTCAGCGTGAAGTTAAACAACCTCAAGACTCTTACCTCAAATAAATATACAGGACGAATCCTAGAATTTCAAGCACATATCTTTAAACATACTTTTTGTAAAAGTATAGATTAGTGGGAAGGCCAGTGACACTTTTGCACGATTTTTTTCACTTGCAGTGCCTACATATCAGTCGACAATATTTTGTAGATTTTTATATTTATCATATAAAACAATTGTATATTTAACACAAACGAATTGTAAAAAACACGTTATAACTTTTGTAAATCATGCTGTTAACTTATACATTTACAACGATACAAACCACTCAGTTATTTTTTTTATTTGGCACCCATATACCTCGTAATACTGACAAAAGTCGAGCACCCGTACTACTAATAATACTGGGGCCTTCCTTTGGTTTGTCGCGACTCTCTAACAAGAAGGCCTACATCAACACTGTCCCCCGCCGCATACTTCTTCTCCTTTGCATGATAATTAGTTTATTAGTAGCTCTTGAATTGCCCCATGCTAAAATCCCGTATACCAGATGGCTTCGAACCAGGTCGTAATACAATGTTTTCAGGGCCTTATGTGGGAAAATATGTTTTACTTTGTTGAGGCCATAATTTGTGTGAGCTGTTTTCGAGCATAGCCTAGATATATGAGCTTTGTAGGTTAAGTGTTCATCAATACTTATTCCCAGACAATTTTAGAGATTTTTCTGTCTCACTTCCCCGACTTTTCTTATCGGTTATCCGCCGACCCGCATCGTTTCGCAGAAAATCATCCCTTCCATAAATTCATAAATTATATTTGGTCACACCCTCTCCTAAATAATTTTTTCAAAAGAACACATTGTTAAAGCTATTCCTTCCTAAATGTTTTAAACGATAGAGCATTCTTTTCCTCTTTGTATTACGTTTATTAGTATGGTTTCTTTATATGCCTCTACATATATCACAAATCATCACCCCTAAGAATCCATATACTCTCCACTGCTAGATCCTTGCTTTCCACTTCCCAGATAGACAACTTATCCATCATCAACCTTCGAGACTCTTCTACACCACAGCCTACTAAAATGCCTTTACTCTTGATTTCCATCAATCTTAGTCGCCATTTATCCACTTATTTTCCTGCAACGGTTAAAAATCTCCGTGATCCCTCTTCTCACTCAGCTGATAAAACCATATCACCAGCAAAGAACTGTCCTTGGATTTTTGTCTCCAACTTTGATTCCACCTGCGGTTGCTGTCAACTCGTTTCCTACATCTTTGATAAATAAGGGAAAACAAAATTGGTGGCAAGCTGCACCTCTGCTTATGGTCCATCTCCCTTGGGGCCCTATTTGTTTCTCAGACAGAGTTCACTCTAAACATCTATGTACAGTGCCTTTATGATTCCGACAAAGCTCCCTATCAACCTAAGACCCTCAAGTTACTGTCATATTTCCCTAACGCCACTCAATATTCTGCCATATTCCCCTATTACCATACTGTATTACCATTTTTAGCTTCCAGAATGCTGTTGCATATGGGCACTTGGGCTACGAAAGTAACGTCACAAATTGAGAAAGGTGCGTACACAAATGGCTTGACGCACCACCTGTCACCTGAATCGTTCTACAGCATCCGTCACAACATATCGATTCTTAGACCAAATGTTACTCATCAGTTTATGATATCACTGAGGACACCGTCTTCATCGAGTCATTCCCCTGATTAATGTCACGTGACAACCGATTAGTTGCGACAGTTGTACTTATCTGCATATATTTATTAGTTTCTCCTATTGGATCACTCAACTCCAAAAAGTTATCCCCAATTGACACATATTTTTAGATGTGATTTTAAATTTTCCCCAAAATAAATACACTCTGAATAAAATATTTTGACTTGCCGCGGAGTTATCTCCCTTCTCAGATGAGATCTTTAATACCCTTGCTCTCAACAGCTCCCCGCCTCTCTTATCTTCCCGCTTTTCACTGGCATTTAGAAACGCGAGGTGTATTGATCCCATAATTTAGCTCTTTCGATTTCCTAAATAAGCGTACGAACCCCATGGCTATCATTTCCTCTTACCAACCTAACTTTCATCTCCCCATTTCAATTCGTCGTTATAGAACCCGTAAATGTAAATTTATTAGACGGATAATTCCGACTTTCTTACTTTGAAAGTCTGCGTCTTGTATTTAATAACCATGTGTCACTCTTCTCCATTATCTTACCCGGCGTATCTGGAATTTAGAGTAACGAATTTTATGGGTGTCAGCTTGTGATACCGGCTTTAGTGAATGCTGTACATGGATTGTCGTCTATCTAATATTTTACAAAGGTCTGTCTGAGACATATTTTGGTAAGTTTTGCATCCTCCGCCTAAAATATCTCCTTATTATAACTGTCATTGATACCAATTTTGAATTCATTTGTGTTAAGTGGCGGATTCCAACTCTTGACCGTTGTATGAATTTTTCGCTGATTTTGCGCTCAATCACAAAAATCAGTAACCATACTATTAATTATTCCATACATTCCAAAAATATAAATTATAATAGAACTAAGAATCCAATCTTACTTTTTGAAGAGGTACACTATGTCTGTCTTCACTTGGTCACGAGTAATGTTACCGACATTACCCATGATCATCGTGATCCCTCACTCGCTGATAATTTTATGAGATAGAAATTAAAAATCTGTTTTTCAAAATAAACTTAATCGTTAAAATGAATTTGCTAATCCATCATCCACAATAGTTTTGACAAAGATCGAACGTCGCATTTGCTGTATCTGTCCACGCAGACTATAGGAAGTATGTTTTAATGATGAAAAGGCCTTGATTAGTCCTGTGTTCCCAATGCCTCCTTATCCCCACGTCTCTTCTCTCCTCCCAACACTCTGAGACGAACTGGTTGATGACACATCCCCTACCCCACTCTTCCTATTCTCTCCGATAAGCCCTCTCCTTTGTATCACCTATGGACCACATCTCGTTCATTCTATCATCCCACTTCCCCATCATACTTCCGATGAATCTTACACATTTGCAACGATACAAACGAATCGGTTATTTCTTTTAACTGGCGGCACCCACATGCCTCGTAATGTTGACAAACTATTTTCAACTCTACTACAACTAAGCTAGGGTGGATGGTCCAAGTGAGGGAGTTAATAGAGAACTACTCATTGGAGCGAAAGGGCGTAGACGTAGGGACAGCCAAGTGTACAACAAAAATCAGAGAAAGAGTCGTGGAGGATGGTAACCTTAATTGGCGAGAGGGGGTCAAATTAAAGAGATCTTTGGGTGGCTTGCGTGATAAAGAGAAGCCTGGTTTTGAAGAGTTCCTTGATAGAACCTTTGGGGGTCACTGTTGTTCAAGCTGAGGCCACGGTCCTTGGAGCTGAGAGGGAAAATGGAGAAACAGTGAAAAGGGATCCCAGATGTGTAATTTAGGCGTGATGGAGACCCTGGGACACTTTCTACTAGAATGCCCAAAATACCAGTCTATAAGAAGAAGTTTCAGTGGTTGTGAAATGGGGAAGTGGGATGGGAGAATGAAGGACATGTGGTTAGAGAGTGATTCAAGGAAGAGGGTTAATATGCTGATGGGACAGATTGGGAAGAATTGGGCTGGGGATGTCGTCAAACAGTTCGTCCCCGAGTGTAGGGAGGAGAGAAGAAGCATGGCAGCAGGGATCACAGGGGTAATCAAGACCCTACCACTCGACAACCGCGACAAATCAGCTGCCGGCCAAAGTTATTATTATGTACTCCCGCACTACTAATAATGATACTTGGGCCTTTCGCTGGTTTGCGGCGGTCCTCTAACGAAAGGGTCTACATCAACCCTGTCCCTGTCGAGTTATTGATCCTCCCTCCTCATATCCCAGCATTCAGACACAAACAGCTGTATTATTCATAATTCACCCATCAATCTCCACAACTAGAAGAACTACAACACATGCCCCCCCCCCCCCCCCCCCCCACTCCTCACACACACATACCAAAATTCCACCTAGTTACTTCTCAAAACCTGACACATTTTTCATGCATTGCCAGTCCAATGGGCTTTTGTAACCAACTCTTTTCGCTGTTGCAATCATCAAGCACCCTTCTCCACGATGAAAAGTTGCTTCACTTCGTCCGTTCACTCTCCTCCAGATCTCTAGTCTCAATGGAATAATTATCCATTAGCTCCTTAACCTGGAGTAAAACCAGACTGAAACTGGCTCAGTATATTGTTATCACATAAAAAAGCCATAATCGTTTGAAGACACATTTTTCAAGTACTTTACCAGTACAGCTAAGCAAAGATATTGGCCGATAGTTATTAACTACGTTGGACGGATTCTTTTTCAACACCGGTGTCACATTGGCTTTTTTCCATAAAGTTGGAAAGTAACAGTTGTCTAATAATCTATTGAAGAGGGCCATAAGTGGGTCACACAATGAGTGTCTACATTCTTTTAAAAGCCTGGGGCTTATAAGATCAGGACCAGACGCCTTAGATACTTTGATACTCTTGATCGCTTCGTACACTTCCTTGCTTTCAGGTGTAATCTTCTCAAGCGATTGTAGGGGAAGCAGGGGTGAATCTGGCAAGGATGCATTAGTGTCACCCAATGTCGAAATGGAACAGAAGTAATCATTGAACACTTCCGCCTTTTCGGAAAAAGGGGGAGAGGAACTCTTGGAAAGCCTACCTGTCCTATTCAATTTCGCCATGGAAAAACAAGAGGTTCCAAAGGGGTGGAGGGAAAGTAAAGTGACATTTATTCACAAAAAGGGGGAAAAAGACGTCTTGGATAACTATCGAGGGATCTCTGTCAGCAGCAACATTGGAAAAGTCTTTTGTAAAGTCCTGTATGGGAGATTAGAGGAGGTGATTGAGGAGAAGGGTCTTTTGGGAGAAATCCAGAATGGCTTCAGGAAGGGAAGGAGAGTCACTGACCATCTTTTCACGCTATCCCAAATGATAGAATCCGCGAAAGCAAAAAAGAAAAAGATGTTCATGGCCTTTTTGGATGTTAAAAAGGCATACGATAGAGTATGGAGGGAGGGTATGTGGCGCAAGCTGGAGGCTCTGGGCTTGGGGGCGAGTTTGTTGGGATTATGAAAGCATTATATAAAGATGTACAGAGTGAACTTAGCCTGGGTAACATTACAACAAAACGTGTGCCTATGGAGATAGGCCTAAAACAGGGGTGTATCCTTTCGCCAATTTTTTTGCATTGCACATCAAAGGTTTAGGAGATGAACTCCTGCATAGCAACGAGGGGGTTGCAGTTGGTGACTTGAAGATCTCAGGGCTATTTTTTGCAGACGATATGGTGCTAGTGTCAGAAAGCGAAGAGGGGTTAGAGAAGATGATGGGAATTGTTGGGAAATATGGGAGCAAATGGAGACTCGAACTTAATGAAAGCAAGAGCAAAGTTATACCCGTGGGCCGCAAAGTGGACCCCACTCGAAGGTGGAGAGTGGGGGAGTTCTGCATTCCGGAAGGTAGCAGTAGACTTCTTAGTGCAGGAGAGACTAGTGACTATGAATACCCGGGGGTAAATATAAACATCACAGGAAGAGGCATCTTCCGAAACCACACAAATAAATTGATTCTGAAGGGGAAGCGAATCCTTAACCAAATGAAACTTATAGGGAGAAACAGTTTCAATAAGGTTTTCGTGGGGAAAACCATTTGAGAAATGGTGGGTCTGCCGAGTATAACATACGGTACGGAAGTTTTACCCCTAAACCAGACAGCAGTTAAGAGCTTGGAAATCCTGCAGAACGATGCAGGCCGATGGATAACAGGCTCGAGTAATGCCGCAGCACTAGAAGCAATCAGGGGCGAGCTTGGGTGGATGAGGATCAAGGACAGGATAGACCTATTGAAACTCGGTTATCTTAATTATTTGGTAAATCTCCCCGATAGCCGATGGTGTAAAGTAATCTTCCCGAGAGCTTTCAACTCAAATATCAAGACGGGGTGGATGGTCCAAGTGAGGGAGCTAGTAGAAAACTACTCAATCGAGATTCCGGACCTTGACGTTGGGGCAAACCAGGGCAAAAGGATCGTCAGAGAAAGGGTTATGGAGGATTGTAACCGTAATTGGCGAGAGGGGGTAAAATCAAAGAGATCTTTGGGTGGCCTGCGTGATAAAGAGAAGCCTGGTTTTGAAGAGTACTTTGATGGCACCTTTGGGGGGTCACTGTCGTTCAAGCTGAGGTCGCGGTCCCTGGAGCTGAGAGGAAAAATTGGGAAACACAGTGAAAAGGAGTGCCAGATGTGCAACGTGGGCGTGGTGGAGACCCTGGAACACTTTCTTATAGAATGCCCTAAATACCAGTCTAAAAGAACAAGATTCACGGGGAGTATAATGGAGAAGTGGGATGGGAGAATGAAGGACATGTGGTTAGGGGGAGACTCAAAGGAGAGGGTTAATATACTAATCGGAGAGATTGGGAAGAATGGGGCAAGGGATGTCATCAAGCAGTTCGTCTCCGAGTGTTGGGAGGAGAAAAGAAGCGCGGGAATAGGGGGAAGCAGTTGGTAGAACATGGGTAACCAAGGCCTTCTCATACGAGAACCGCGACAAATCAGCGGCCGGCCGAAGTGGTGTTATTATTATTATTATTATTATTAGAGTTTGTTAAGGTGACTTATAGTCGGGATACCGGAAAGACTTTTACAGATAAATGTTTTTAATGTTTTCCACCATACTGACGAGGGTGTTTCCGGACAGCTTAGTTTTGATTGGACTTTCGATATGTATGTAGATTTGGCTTTCCTAACAGCTGATACGACTTCATTTCGTTTATGGTTATATCTCGCCCAGTCGTGCAGTTGACCAGTGTGCTTTGCTCTACGATATAATCGTGTTCTTTGCCTAATCAATAACCGAATTTGATTATGCATCCATTTAGGCTGGTTAGCCCTAGAGGTTATCAGTCTGTTGGGAATAAATTTAGATGCTGTTTCAAGTAATTGATCGGTGAAGGTGGATACTATAGTGTCCGGCCACGAATGATCAAGCAGTCTTTCCCAGTCTACGTTATTGTTTGCAGTGTTTAGACCGTCAAAGTTTCCCTCTGCATACAATCATATGCGTCTCTTAAAGTTTTTTGGCTTTTCTTTCTTGAATCAATGGCAATATAAATTGGACAGTGATAACGAGACATATCAGGTACAAGTGGTTCTAGGACTTCACATTCCAGTACATGTACAGTATTACTAACAGCAAATAGGTCAATTAGAGTTGCAGATGATTCGGTAGAGCATGTTGGCCCTTCCACAAGCTCTCTAAGATTGAAATAATTACTTAGTTCCTGGAAGCGACCCTTGGGAGAACCATTAAGGTATCTTTGGCTTTGTCAATAGATGCCGTAATTTTATCCCAAACATCTGAGGGACTATTGGGTGGGCGGTAAAATACTCCTAGTAGCAGCGACTTACCATTGGTCATGAACACTTCAGCCCAGATGCACTCAATGTCATTCACCTCAAGATCAGTTCTTTGCCGAAAGCACAAGCCGTCCTTCACGTAGACGGCACCCCCCCCCCCTCCCCTCGACAAAACGGTTAAACCGTAAGGGTTCTTTGATACCATGGATCATAATATCTGATGTTAGGTCCGAGCACTGAAGCCAGGTCTCGGTGAAGGCTAAGATTTCAAGGGAAAATAATTCATACTCAATTATGTCTACTTTAGGCTTCAGGCTTTGTATGTTCAGATGAAACATTTTTAATGCGTCGGGGGTATTTTCTGTGTTCACAGAGCCTAGTCCAGGGTTTTATTCAATGTCTCCAGACATTAACAAAACCACAGCCAATACCGATGTCAAAAAATATACAAAATAACACATGGCTGAAGAAGATGGTGTTGCAGCTGGTATATTTGATGTCGGTCGGAGATTGGGTCTTTCAACATTCGTACAAAGATCAATACTGCATTGGCAGGGCATGATAAATTTGTTGAATAAGAGATGAAACAAGGCTGATGTCACAGTAAGGCTGACCTGAACCTCAATACGCATATACCACATGTAAAGATACGCTAGAGCACAAAGGGACTGATGTTTTGTTAGTCTTCTTTTCAGGCCGCGAGCATAAACTACAGTATTGAATGTACCAATTCGGGCGCGGTAAGACTCAAGATTATACATTATGTAATTTGTGGGTGGTAATACACACGTATGCATGATGCCCAGAAATTGGTAACTTTCAATGACGAGATCATTTCGCAGTGGTACGAATTGAATTCAGGTTGCGTTCTACGAGTGTGTGGATGACAATGGAGAGGGCAACCTCGAAGAAACACGCAAAAGAAAATAGTAAATACAAATAAGAAAAACAGGCTAGGAAAGCAATTCATATTCTGAAGGAATGAACTGCTTATTCAAAGTCAAATATCAAACTGAATAACAAAATAATAGTGGATATCACACGTAGAATAATTCGGGAGTAGATGTATTGTGAAGCGAGCAACAAACCAAAAGTGAGGACATAAAGCTATAACATTTACTAAAATGATAGTTGTGTTATTGCTGCTTGGCGCACGTAGAAGTTCAAAGTTATACACAATTAATCCCCCTCCCGGCATAATGGTCAGCTTCGTGCATCATTACTCACAACAATTTGCATTGGTCGGAGTTAGTGACATGTATATATAGTACGAATGAGGAGCAAGTGGTTAGAAAGACCATGATTTGCCTTGGAAGAATTTGGGATTTATGATATTTCCAGGTTCGAAGGCAGCCGGCCCTCATGAGGGGGTGACAACTAGGTACTTCAGGCGGATTTTATAACCCCACGACTGTCTGAGACTAAATAAGTCTGGCCCTACGCGGGTCTGGTGTCAAATCAAGCCATGGATGAAAGAAGCAGATAAAAATAACTTGGTAAAGAAGCATAAAACTTAAGTTCTATAGGGACTGACCCCGAGCCAACAATCACTAGCAATACACCACGAATCGCTTCTTTTTTACCAATAGTGAACTATTTTGAGGGGAAAGTCATGTAGTAAAATTTCCTGAACAAAATTCATCGGGATTAAGATACCACAAGCAAGCATTATTTTTTGTTTTCGAAAGTAAGGACAACAAAGAAAATGGAAGCCCTTCTGTCACGAAATGTCGAAAGTTGACAAGGACTACATGATGTACTGCAGCGGTGCGCGCCAAGTGGGATCCACCTTTCACTTTTGCAGGTGCTTGCTAATGTTGTAATCTGTACTGCGGGAGGGGCCAGACTCTATATAGCTCGTTGCTATTGTATCCACTCTGAGGTTATTGTATGTGTGTGTCTGCACCTATGTCTATGTTTTCGATATATCCCGTAGTGTAGTAACATTTTGCAGTGTGATTTTGTATGAGTTGGCCGGGCATGGTCAAGATACACCAGCACCCAGCAGCCAATACAAGATGATGTCTGTCTGGAGGAGAGTCGCGATTAAGAGAAGTTTGCCTATCCAATTCAACGGTGGTGTGATTGCAAGTGTTTATTTCCCACTCTTCTGAAGTCGGTGTTTCAGGAATGTGCGCAGATGTCGTATCGATGGGGGCAGGCCCCCACTGAGCTTATACCGAACGAACGAACCAACCAACCAACCAACAAACCAACGATCGGACGGACGGACAAATAAATAAATAGTTTCGTCGGTACAGAGAGATTTAATTTGTACAAAACTACAATGTGGGGTTTAAATGTAATTGTATTGTTATAAATTTTAGAATTTGCACTGGAGTGTTCATTCTAAAAATAGAAATCTAACCCCCTAGATGTGAATAATACTGATATTAAACATGTGTAACCCGACAACTGAGAAAAAACCCACACTGCTTCATTGTTCTCCCATATAACCCCACAATGTCAACAAAGAGTCCGGTGGACGAACGAGCGAACAAGAACGAACAAACGAACGATCGAACGAATGACTGTTGTGAGGTGAAACACGCAGTATTCGATATGTTTTCATCAATCCTGTCATATACAGATTATTATCCAGTTCCAATATCAAAGTCGCAATAATAAAAGTCAATGATAAATAGTCAAAATCTATGGACTCTTGTTCCCGTCTCAATACTTTGTGTTTTGTCACCGTTTCCTGATATCTGTTGCATTGATTCTCTACCAATATCGATATTGCGATAATCTTAGGGAAATCACGTACCACTGACTTTACTGGAGAAAACATTTAAACTTGTTTATTGTAATATTGAGAATATTATATCATGTGGTTATTATCAGATGCTTTTCTATTCAATGAATCCCACCCTTTGTTTCTTAGGTATTTGTAGACAACATAAGAATTGTTGCATGCATAATAAAACAATAAAAATGTCAACTGGGCTATTCATATGGAATTTCAAACGTTGTGCGAACTGGGCCAAATGAACGATGGAATACGAAATTGCTCTCCACCTTATGCGGTAGCAAACTTTTTCGAGCGAGCTGCCCTCATACATTTCATTCTGATGTTAAACAAATACTCTGGTATCGACGTGAATTTGAAGTAAGCCTAATAAAGAACACAAATTCAACACCCATCAAAACTCACACCGATCGTGTCCAGTGGGAAGGCTCTTTAAATGTCCGGAGAAATGGAACAAACAATGAGTACTAAGTTTCGGGGTCTGACTGAACGATACAGATAGCTAAAAGATTACAGAGAGTGTTGCTCTTGGTAACTTGCTCCACACGTGTGTTCGATATGTCAGTTGCGTGTAACGATTTGGACTTTGCCTTTCACACAAGAAGCACGTGTCATCAACTTACTACCCAACAGAATGTGGTGTATACTCAATTTATATTCACCACGGTTCTGCTGGTGGCAAGTAAAATATTCACTTTACATGTGACTGAGTTGCTATCAATTCTTCCTGAGCATTCCTTCCCCTCAATTTCTTCAATAAACAGTCTTCCTGTTTATTTGATCTCCTTTCGCCAACAACACATCGGGAGCTGAAATTGTTCCAATCTATTACAGGGTGAAATTGTGACCCTGAGAGGGTTTACAAAAGCAATAATGCTTGCTGTCGAATTCCGTCATATGTCTAGTCTGAATCACATTATTTTTCATGATACTCATTCCACCATTGTTTTTGTATTCATACTTCTTTTCACAAATAAATATTATTTAAACTAAACTGAAAGAAGACAAAGATTTGGGAGAACCTTGATAGCTCTTATCTTTGAGAATTCTGCAATATTGTTCTGTTACATCATATTGTTGTTGTTCTTAAAGCTAAACACATTGAGATGTTATCAAGCAATTACGTGAAACATATTTCAAATAGTGAACCTGTTTGTAAATCGCTAACAAGGATGTTAATTAATAATTAATAACTAACTTCGTTATTAGTCGGGTTCATTGATGATATACACATTTGGACTTTCACATCACAAATCTAATTCTTAATCAAAACTCAGAAGAACAGTTCTCATCAATGGAAACCCAATCTGTGAACAACACGTCGTACTTCAGTGAGTGATGCCCTTCAAAATTACAATTCACCAATCAAAAGTTGCAAATCTTCCTTCAGTCAGTTCATAAAAGACACTGGAACAGAATTTTCAGCAATGTTTGCGTGTTCTGAATATCACGACAGTATAGAATAACGGATCACACATAAGAACTTTTAATCAATGTTCATAACTTTAAGGTATTATATTACTTTTCATATCTTTGATTTTGTCATGCAGAATGCCGAAAGTCGAGTTTGTTTAACAATTTTAAAACAACGCACATTTCTGCTAAAAGGTATTTTATCAACCTAACAAACGATATGTCTTACTTATTTTCGATTACACATATTTATTGATATATATATTGACAACACATGAAAATTACTATTATAAAATAGGAAACACTAAAGGATTCCAATCTTTAATGGACGAAACTCGTGAAAATGTCTATTTGAAAGAGTGTATTGGGATTCATACAATATATTTTTGCCAGTAACTGTTATGGGTTTAACTACAATAAAAGCTTTCGGAAAAGGATAAGAAAAAGTGAACAAGGTTTATGTCGCATCTTGTATTCCGCGATAGACTGATCCTAAAGAATGGTGCTACGTATTGTAAACTTTCTGTCGCGTGTTGTTGTTGTTGATAGTCAAATGGTATATTGCTCCAACAAAAAATCTATGATTATTGATGTGGTAGGTAATAATTACCCAAACTGATGATAGCGCTATTAAATGCTAAGTTTGCTGTTTTGCGCACAAAAAATTTCGTTATGTGTTAACAATGCATTCATTAAAGTTATCGAAACAAAGAGGAGTATTTAAAATGTGATCGTATTATCACTGAATTGTTCTACTATACTTTTGTTTTTATAAGACTATGATTAATTAACAAGAAACCATTTTTTCCAGGGATTCGTCGTTGAGTGAACAAAGGATGGAAAACAACTTTGGTATTAACAGCACAGATCCTTCTTGCCAGGGACGAGAAAGGTATTTGGATATTTTATAATTAATGAATTTTAATTTTTTAACTAGTATATTACTCCTCAGTTGTTTTCGTTTCCATCTTAATCTCATGTAACGTTTTATATGGCCCGTTCGTCGGATGAATCGTTACAAACACGCGAGATGGTCGTACAGTAGTAATGTTTAGGCCTATTGTTTGGATAAGGTTATTGCAACCCAGTAAGTACATATAGGTGTAATTAGTGTGTGTCGGTGCTTTAATGTGGCGTAATCATCAAATCATTCTACTTCAGGTAAACTCAAACCGTTCTAAGGTATTCCCTAACTAGTAGAAAGTTGTAAAATTCACAGAGTATTTTTATTGCAGAAGGATTAATATATAAAAAGCAACACAAATGCATCAACGGGATCTCCTCTGCTTTAAGTATCACCCTACTGTGGCAGTCCCCCTCTTTTTGGGTATATGAATTAAGAGCAGTTTCGGGTTTTCTTGTTTAAAAGAAATTTGTCAAAGATTTTACACGCCCCCCCCCCCCCCCCCCCCCGATATATTCCTACTCCATTGGTGATTTTTGCATTTCATAAAATGACTTGAAATCCTTTGAAACTCAACTCATTTCAAAGGAAAACATTGAATAAAAAAATAGCCTGGCTCCCTCTCAGCCCCCACCTGCCCACCCCCCCCCCCCCCTCCCCCTTCAACCGGCATGCATTTCGTAAAAACATTTCTTTGGCATGAGGTAACAATGCAACAACGCATGCGCGAAAAAAAACAATTAAAACAATAAACATAGTTTCTTTGTCGGGAACTTCGATTCTGTCAGTTTTTGTATGTGTGCCTTTTCTCCCAATGGGAACGCCGAGAAGTGGCGCTGTGCTTTTTGTTGTGGTATACAAGAGTTCCACATTTCTCGTAAAATAGGACTCGGAACCAACGCTTGTGGTAGAAGTCCTCTAAATTGGGCAACATAGGTATAAAATATTGTCATTTCACTTCATTCCTACGTTGCGACAATGGGATACTCAAAGATGCTGAAAGTGACCCTAAACACCAATAAGCAAAGGTATGTTTTTTGTTATGAGTCGGAGTGAGGGCACCTATTGCGCTGGGTGCATTTCTTTTTTAATGTTAATTTTGAAAAGATTAGTAGGTATTATTCACCTTTTCTATTTCCATATCAATCACACATTCGTTGAAATAGTTTGTTTTGTCATCGTGCAATTGAGGTGTTAATAAATTATGTATAATGTGGCATTTAGTGTGTCGCCAGGCATCCTCATTAATCATGAAAAGCCAACAAACGTTTCCTTTATAACAATATACAACTATCCAAATAACGTTGTTAGGGGAATGTAATATGCGAGGTACTTACAATGTGCAATTTCCTTCTCCACCTTCCAAACGAAAGAGCCTATCACTATTTTCCATACACCATACAAAAAGTAATTTTTTGTGAACTAGCAAAAACCTGGCTCTGCGAAAGCAAGAGGTCCCCAGAGACTGGAGGGAAAGTAAGGTGTCGTTCATACACAAAAAGGGGGATAAGGAAGTTCTAGATAACTATAGGGGGATATCAGTTAGTAGTAACATCGGAAAAGTATTCTGTAAGGTCATATACAGTAGACTAGAGGAAGTTATTGAAGAGAAAGGTTTTCTAGGAGAAATTCAAAATGGTTTCAGGAAAGGACGAAGAGTCACTGATCACCTATTTACACTCACCCAACTGATAGAATCAACAAAGGCTGAAAAGAAAAAGATGTTTCTGGCATTTCTAGATGTGAAAAAAGCGTACGACCGAGTGTGGAGGGAAGGTATGTGGCGAAAGCTCGAGGGCATCGGACTGGGGGGTGACTTTGTGGGAATCATGAAAGCACTGTATACAGATGTGCAAAGCCAACTCAGTCTAGGGAGTATCACTACAAAACGAGTCCCTATGGATATAGGCCTCAAGCAGGGGTGTATCTTTTCACCGATTTTGTTTGCATTGTATGTTAAAGATTTAGGGGACGAACTAATTCAGAGTGCGGAGGGGGTAAATGTTGGAGACATAAAGATACCAGGCTTATTCTTTGCGGACGACATGGTGTTAATGTCTAGAACTGAACAGGGGCTAGAGAAATTGCTGGAAATTGTTGGTAGTTATGGGAACACTTGGCGGCTCGAACTAAATGAAAATAAAAGCAAGGTAATACCCGTTGGACGTAAGGTAGATATGACGAAGAGATGGAGAGTGGGGGAGTTCTCAATCCCCGAAGGGGAAAGCAAACAAATCACTGTAGGAGAAAAGGGAGAGTATGAGTATCTAGGGGTAAGCATAAACATAACGGGAAGAGGGGTGTACAGAAATTACTCAGCCAAACTGATTCTGAAAGGGAAAAGAATTCTGAACCAACTAAAACTTTTAGGGAAAAATAGTTTCAACAAGGTCTTTGTGGGGAAAACACTATGGGAGAGGGTGGGTTTACCAAGTATAACGTATGGCACGGACGTGATTCCATTAAACCAAACCATTATTAAGAAGTTGGAAAGTACTCAGAATGATGCCGGCAGATGGATAACAGGGTCAAGTAATGCTGCAGCTTTGGAAGCAGTAAGGGGGGAGCTTGGGTGGATGAAAATCAAGGACAGGGTAGATTTGGGAAAACTGTGTTACTTTAACTACTTGAGAAACCTGCCTGACAACCGGTGGTGCAAATTGATGCTCGATACCATTTGGAATTCTAATATAGAAACGGGGTGGTCAAAACATGTGAGGGAACTAATGGACAATTACTCTATAGAGGTCACAAACATAGAAGTAGGAATGAAAGAAGGCAAAAGGTTTGTCAAAGAGAGAGTCATGGAAGATTGCAATCGAAACTGGCGAGCAGGGGTTAGCGTGAAAAGATCACTGCAGGGGTTACAATATAAAGAAAAGCCAGCTTTTGAGAAGTACCTAGATGGCACCTTTGGAGGGTCACTGCTGTTCAAACTGAGATCAAGATCACTGGAGCTTCGGGGAAAAATTGGGAGAGATGGGGAAAAGGGATGCCAAATGTGCCACTCTGGAGTAGTGGAGACCCTGGAACATTTTCTCTTGGAATGCCCACAGTATATACCTCATAGAATAAAATTTACTGGAAGAATAATGCAGAAGTGGGGTGAAGAAACAAAGGATAGATGACTGAAGGCGGACACGAGGGAGAGGGTAGGAATGCTTATTGAAGAAATTGAAAAAGAGGAAGTGAGGGACACTATTAAGCAGTTTATATCTGAATGCTGGGAGGAGAGGAGGGGAAGAGGGGGTGGGGTGCAGGGGGAATGATGGCCTTCTCTTATGAGGACCGCGACAAATCAGCGGCTGGCCAAAGAGTTATTATTATTATTATAACAATATACAACTATCCAAATTACGTTGTTAGGGGAATGTAATTTGCGAGGTACTTACAATGTGCAATTTCCTTCTCCACCTTCTAAACGAAAAAGCCTGTCACCATTTTCCATACACCATACAAAAAGTAATTTTTTGTGAACTAGCAAAAAGGAGAGGCTTAGCATGCTTATCGGAGAAAGTGGGAAGATTGAAGTACGGGATGTTATGTTCGGAGGAGAGAGTAGGCGTGGGGATAGGACGGCATGGGGAGCTAAAGGGTCATCGAGGCCTTCTTACCTGAGAACTTCAATAAATCAGCTACCCATCGTAGGACTATTATTATTATTATCATGCCATTTCTTGTCGGTAATCGAAGTATTTGCGTATACATATATGAGATAGTATAGGTGATGAGGCAGGGTGTTTTACTGGTTACGATATCCGATGGGTAGTACCTGTTCTTCATATGAAATATCAAACTTGTTTGGGTGAAGATTTTCTTTCTAATATTCATGTATCAGGCAATAGTGGTTTTCACACGTTATTCGTAAAGGTTTTCACTCACCCGTTAACAATTTTATTTACTTTCAGTTTGAATATTTTCAAGACTCATTCTCCAAGACACGACACAGATATTTTTATGCCATATCGCAGTTTCTATCCGATGCCCATGACGTGGCCTACATTTAGTTTAGGCAAGTTTCATCTACAGAATAACGCGTATGGACGTCAGCCTCAGTTCAACTCTATTTCTGCCACAGACGACAGAAACAATTATTTTACTGCTCCTTTGGACTTAACATATTCAAAACACTACGATGGAAGTTGTCGCAAAATTGTTCATTCTGACACATCATCTCAAGATCCAACCGGATCATGTCAATATTCTTTGAGTGGAAATATTGAAAAGGCTTCAGAACTGAATCATATCCACCACAATCGGCAACCATTTGTCGATGAAACCAGATTTTCTGTAAACTCCATACCTCAGTTTTTGCAACCGCCTAAACTTGAATTTACAGAAAACTTTGCTGGCAGTATCTTGAGCGAGGAGCTCGAATCGGGATATTATAGTTTATCTGAAATTGCGTCGAATAGTTCAGTAGCCGAAAATACGGACATCTCACTTGATGATATTTCTCCTTCATTATCACGTGACTCTTCCCCTTGTTCCAGTTACATTTTGACAAATGAGATTTCGAGAAACAAAATAAAACCCGAGAATAGCTTTAACAGCTTGCCATGGTTTAGTCACAAACACACAATTGTGTCCACCAATTCGTCTTCAAGCAGTCAATGTCATGATAAAAAACGATCTGCAAAATGCCAGTACAAGAATAAAATACACCAGTGTCCGTACTGTCAGAAGTGTTTCAGTCAGAAAGCAACATTAAAGACTCATATAAGGATTCATACAGGAGAAAAACCATACAAATGTGAATACTGTAATCGTCGTTTTGGTGATTATTCTACATTCACAAAACACAGAAGAATACATACAGGAGTAAAACCTTATACGTGTGTCATTTGTGGTAAAATGTTCGCGCAATCGGGAAACAAGTTACGTCATAAAAACAACCACAGTAAACAATAACCTGTTATTATAGTTCTAGTATATTTGTGTGCATATTTGAAATTATTTTGCTTGTAGGCACGACAGCGGACTTTTCCGAAAGTATATAGCGGACATTTGAATGAACCTATAACTGTTTCCTTCGGTATAGCTACTACTGTTGTAGGCAATTACTATTCTTTACTTTTTATTCCATGGGCTATGTTAAACCTTTGAAAACAGGATTTGAAGAATGAAATATGCGATATTAGTTTAACAACACGGAAGAATTCATGCCAGGAAGAGGGTAATTAATATTTTCACCCTGTATCAAATGACCTGCGGGATGAAAATTTCATTCCCTTCACGTTACATATGCACAGACCATGCTCAGTAATAGAACGATAAGATTTGACCCGACGCATTATCGTAAAATTGAACACAAGGCGCGAGCAGTTAAGACTTTGCCATTCGTGCAATATCTCATGATATGTGTCTATACCGCTTATCTATGTTTTCCGTGAAGCAGCCAAAACACAAACTGTAGTGGCCCCACACCTACACAATGTTATTAAAATGTCATCGATGATAATTTAATCTATAATTTCCTTCTCGCTTTCATACATTGCGTACTCCAAAAGACGTAACGTTGAGCTCTTCAACTACAGCAGAATACACCTTTCAGGCGACCACTCATGATAACTTGCATACAATTCTGAGGGCTTATTTGACAAACCCACCTGTAATGTATGTAAACACCACCAATGTTTCAAATGCTTACAAAATTTCAGAAATATATTCACTCCGGGCGACGAAAATCGCGCCTCTCCTTGGGTTTTCCTTCGAATTACTCTTCTTAATCGTTTTCTGGTCGTTGTCAAAGTCGACGGTCCACATCATAAGATTGATATTTTCTTGATAAACTAACGATGCAAACTATTTTCATTTATCACCGTATGGGCGCGATGGCTTTGTAGGTAGAGGTTAAAGCTGCAAGCCGAGAGGTCCTTGGTTCGAATCCCACCTGTGGCAACCGGGAAAGACACTTCACCCATATTGCCTTCATGTGGGGCGGGCACGGAGGCGTTGTGTACTAACGCGTACTGTACGTCGACGGTGCACCTGTCTTCAACCAATGCTAACTCTACTTGAGTGGAGTTAGTGTTTTGGGGAGCTGGCAGTTGCTCGCCGTTGCTCAGTGGGTCTCTGAGTACTCCGACGTACTCCACCCATAAACTGTCGTGATCATGATTAGCCATTGGGCAGAAATATATGACCTTAAACACAAAAAAATAATATATCACCGGTATCATATTGCTTTGCAATGTTCTGTCGTTTTCAGCGTGAAGTTAAACAACCTCAAGACTCTTACATCAAATAAATATACAGGACGAATCCTAGAATTTCAAGCACATATCTTTAAACATACTTTTTGTAAAAGTATAGATTAGTGGGAAGGCCAGTGACACTTTTGCAAGATTTTTTTCACTTGCAGTGCCTACATATCAGTCGACAATATTTTGTAGATTTTTATATTTATCATATAAAACAATTGTATATTTAACACAAACGAATTGTAAAAAACATGTTATAACTTTTGTAAATCATGCTGTTAACTTATACATTTACAACGATACAAACCACTCAGTTATTTTTTTTATTTGGCACCCATATACTTCGTAATACTGACAAAAGTCGAGCACCCGTACTACTAATAATACTGGGGCCTTCCTTTGGTTTGTCGAGACTCTCTAACAAGAAGGCCTACATCAACACTGTCCCCCGCCGCATACTTCTTCTCCTTTGCGTGATAATTAGTTTATTAGTAGCTCTTGAATTGCCCCATGCTAAAATCCCGTATACCAGATGGCTTCGAACCAGGTCGTAGTACAATGTTTTCAGGGCCTTATGTGGGAAAATATGTTTTACTTTGTTGAGGCTATAATTTGTGTGAGCTGTTTTCGAGCATAGCCTAGATATATGAGCTTTGTAGGTTAAGTGTTCATCAATACTTATTCCCAGAAAATTTTAGAGATTTTTCTGTCTCACTTCCCCGACTTTTCTTATCGGTTATCCGCCG
Organism: Pictodentalium vernedei; assembly: GCA_031216915.1. Taxonomy (NCBI): domain Eukaryota; kingdom Metazoa; phylum Mollusca; class Scaphopoda; order Dentaliida; family Dentaliidae; genus Pictodentalium; species Pictodentalium vernedei. The sequence goes on from CM062296.1 coordinate 101,229,234, forward strand.
ACCCGCATCGTTTCGCAGAAAATCATCCCTTCCATAAATTCATAAATTATATTTGGTCACACCCTCTCCCAAATAGTTTTTTCAAAAGAACACATTGTTAAAGCTATTCCTTCCTAAATGTTTTAAACGATAGAGCATTCTTTTCCTCTTTGTATTACGTTTATTAGTATGGTTTCTTTATATGTCTCTACATATATCACAAATCATCACCCCTAAGAATCCATATACTCTCCACTGTTAGATGCTTGCTTTCCACTTCACAGATAGACAACTTATCCATCATCAACCTTCGAGACTCTTCTACACCACAGCCTACTAAAATGCCTTTACTCTTGATTTCCATCAATCTTAGTCGCCATTTATCCACTTATTTTCCTGCAACGGTTAAAAATCTCCGTGATCCCTCTTCTCTCTCAGCTGATAAAACCATATCACCAGCAAAGAACTGTCCTTGAATTTTTGTCTCCAACTTTGATTCCACCTGCGGTTGCTGTCAACTCGTTTCCTACATCTTTGATAAATAAGGGAAAACAAAATTGGTGGCAAGCTGCACCTCTGCTTATGGTCCATCTCCCTTGGGGCCCTATTTGTTTCTCAGACAGAGTTCACTCTAAACATCTATGTACAGTGCCTTTATGATTCCGACAAAGCTCCCTATCAACCTAAGACCCTCAAGTTACTGTCATATTTCCCTAACGCCACTCAATATTCTGCCATATTCCCCTATTACCATAATGTATTACCATTTTTAGCTTACAGAATGCTGTTGCATATGGGCACTTGGGCTACGAAAGTAACGTCACAAATTGAGAAAGGTGCGTACACAAATGGCTAGACGCACCACCTTTCACCTGAATCGTTCTACAACAACCGTCACAACATATCGATTCTTAGACCAAATGTTTCTCTTATCAGTTTATTTTATCACTGAGGACACCGTCTTCATCGAGTCATTCCCCTGATTAATGTCACGTGACAACCGATTAGTTGCGACAGTTGTACTTATCTGCATATATTTATTAGTTTCTCCTATTGGATCACTCGACTCCAAAAAGTTATCCCCAATTGACACATATTTTTAGATGTGATTTTAAATTTTCCCCAAAATAAATACACTCTAAATAAAATATTTTGACTTGCCGCGGAGTTATCTCCCTTCTCAGATGAGATCTTTAATACCCTTGCTCTCAACAGCTCCCCGCCTCTCTTATCTTCCCGCTTTTCATTGGCATTTAGAAACGCGAGGTGTATTGATCCCATAATTTAGCTCTTTCGATTTCCTAAATAAGCGTACGAACCCCATGGCTATCATTTCCTCTTACCAACCTAACTTTCATCTCCCCATTTCAATTCGTTATTATAGAACCCGTAAATGTAAATTTATTAGACGGATAATTCCGACTTTCTTACTTTGAAAGTCTGCGTCTTGTATTTAATAACCATGTGTCACTCTTCTTCATTATCTTACCCGGGGTATCTGGAATTTAGAGTAACGAATTTTATGGGCGTCAGCTTGTGATACCGGCTTTAGTGAATTCTGTACATGGATTGTCATCTATCTAATATTTTACAAAGGTCTGTCTGAGACATATTTTGGTAAGTTTTGCATCCTACGCCTAAAATATCTCCTTATTATAACTGTCATTGATACCAATTTTGAATTCATTTGTGTTAAGTGGCGGATTCCAACTCTTGACCGTTGTATGAATTTTTCGCTGATTTTGCGCTCAATCACAAAAATCAGTAACCATACTATTAATTATTCCATACATTCCAAAAATATAAATTATAATAGAACTAAGAATCCAATCTTACTTTTTGAAGAGGTACACTATGTCTGTCTGCACTTGGTCACGAGTAATGTTACCGACATTACCCATGATCATCGTGATCCCTCACTCGCTGATAATTATATGAGATAGAACTTAAAGATCTGTTTTTCAAAATACACTTAATCGTTAAAATGAATTTGCTAATCCATCATCCACAACAGTTTTGACAAAGATCGAACGTCGCATTTGCTGTATCTGTCCACGCTGACTATAGGAAGTATGTTTTAATGATGAAAAGGCCTTGATTAGTCCTGTGTTCCCAATGCCTCCTTATCCCCACGTCTCTTCTCTCCTCCCAACACTCTGAGACGAACTGGTTGATGACACATCCCCTACCCCACTCTTCCTATTCTCTCCGATAAGCCCTCTCCTTTGTGTCACCTATGGACCACATCTCGTTCATTCTATCATCCCACTTCCCCATCATACTTCCGATGAATCTTACACATTTGCAACGATACAAACGAATCGGTTATTTCTTTTAACTGGCGACACCCACATGCCTCGTAATGTTGACAAACTATTTTCAACTCTACTACAACTAAGCTAGGGTGGATGGTCCAAGTGAGGGAGTTAATAGAGAACTACTCATTGGATCGAAAGGGCGTAGACGTAGGGACAGCCAAGTGTACATCAAAAATCAGAGAAAGAGTCGTGGAGGATGGTAACCTTAATTGGCGAGAGGGGGTCAAATCAAAGAGATCTTTGGGTGGCTTGCGTGATAAAGAGAAGCCTGGTTTTGAAGAGTTCCTTGATAGAACCCTTGAGGGTCACTGTTGTTCAAGCTGAGGTCACGGTCCCTGGAGCTGAGAGGGAAAATGGAAAAACTGCGAAAAGGGATCCCAGATGTGTAATTTAGGCGTGATGGAGACCCTGGGACACTTTCTACTAGAATGACCAAAATACCAGTCTATAAGAAGAAGTTTCAGTGGTTGTGAAATGGAGAAGTGGGATGGGAGAATGAAGGACATGTGGTTAGAGAGTGATTCAAGGAAGAGGGTTAATATGCTGATGGGACAGATTGGGAAGAATTGGGGTGGGGATGTCGTCAAACAGTTCATCCCCGAGTGTAGGGAGGAGAGAAGAAGCATGGCAGCAGGGATCACAGGGGTAATCAAGACCCTATCACTCGACAACCGCGACAAATCAGCTGCCGGCCAAAGTTATTATTATGTACTCCCGCACTTCTAATAATGATACTTGGGCCTTTCGCTGGTTTGCGGCGGTCCTCTAACGAAAGGGTCTGCATCAACCCAGTCCCTGTCGAGTTATTGATCCTCCCTCCTCATATCCCAGCATTCAGACACAAACAGCAGTATAATTCATAATTCACCCATCAATCTCCACAACTAGAAGAACTACAACACATGCCACCCCCCCCCCCCCACCCCCCACTCCTCACACACACATACCAAAATTCCACCTAGTTACTTCTCAAAACCTGACACATTTTTCATGCATAGCCAGTCCAATGGGCTTTTGTAACCAACTCTTTTCGCTGTTGCAATCCTCAAGCACCCTTCTCCACGATGAAGTTGCTTCACTTCGTCCGTTCACTCTCCTCCAGATCTCTAGTCTCAATGGAATAATTATCCATTAGCTCCTTAACCTGGAGTAAAACCAGACTGAAACTGGCTCAGTATATTGTTATCACATAAAAAAAGCCATAATCGTTTGAAGACACATTTTTCAAGTACTTTACCAGTACAGCTAAGCAAAGATATTGGCCGATAGTTATTAACTACGTTGGACGGATTCTTTTTCAACACCGGTGTCACATTGGCTTTTTTTCCATGAAGTTGGAAAGTAACAGTTGTCTAATAATCTATTGAAGAGGGCCATAAGTGGGTCACACAATGAGTGTCTACATTCTTTTAAAAGCCTGGGGCTTATAAGATCAGGACCAGACGCCTTAGATACTTTGATACTCTTGATCGCTTCGTACACGTCCTTGCTTTCAAGTGTTATCTTCTCAAGCGATTGTAGGGGAAGCAGGGGTGAATCTGGCAAGGATGCATTAGTGTCACCCAATGTCGAAATGGAACAGAAGTAATCATTGAACACTTCCGCCTTTTCGGGATTGGTTGAATAGAGTTTGTTTATCAAAAAAGGGGGAGAGGAACTCTTGGAAAGCCTACCTGTCCTATTCAATTTAGCCATGGAAAAACAAGAGGTTCCAAAGGAGTGGAGGGAAAGTAAAGTGACATTTATTCACAAAAAGGGGGAAAAAGACGTCTTGGATAACTATCGAGGGATCTCTGTCAGCAGCAACATTGGAAAAGTCTTTTGTAAAGTCCTGTATGGGACATTAGAGGAGGTGATTGAGGAGAAGGGTCTTTTGGGAGAAATCCAGAATGGCTTCAGGAAGGGAAGGAGAGTCACTGACCATCTTTTCACGCTATCCCAAATGATAGAATCCGCGAAAGCAAAAAAGAAAAAGATGTTCATGGCCTTTTTGGATGTTAAAAAGGCATACGATAGAGTATGGAGGGAGGGTATGTGGCGCAAGCTGGAGGCTCTGGGCTTGGGGGCGAGTTTGTTGGGATTATGAAAGCATTATATAAAGATGTGCAGAGTGAACTTAGCCTGGGTAACATTACAACAAAACGTGTGCCTATGGAGATAGGCCCAAAACAGAGGTGTATCCTTTCGCCAATTTTTTTGCATTGTACATCAAAGGTTTAGGAGATGAACTCCTGCATAGCGACGAGGGGGTTGCAGTTGGTAACTTGAAGATCCCAGGGCTATTTTTTGCAGACGATATGGTGCTAGTGTCAGAAAGCGAAGAGGGGTTAGAGAAGATGCTGGGAATTGTTGGGAAATATGGGAGCAAATGGAGACTCGAACTTAATGAAAGCAAGAGCAGAGTTATACCCGTGGGCCGCAAAGTGGACCCCACTCGAAGGTGGAGAGTGCGGGAGTTCTGCATTCCGGAAGGTAGCAGTAGACTTCTTAGTGTAGGAGAGACTAGTGACTATGAATACCCGGGGGTAAATATAAACATCACAGGAAGAGGCATCTACCGAAACCACACAAATAAATTGATTCTGAAGGGGAAGCGAATCCTTAACCAAATGAAACTTATAGGGAGAAACAGTTTCAATAAGGTTTTCGGTGGGAAAACCATTTTGGAAATGGTCGGTCTGACAAGTATAACATAATGTACGGAAGTTGTACCCCTAAACCAGACAGCAGTTAAGAGCTTGGAAATCCTGCAGAACGATGCAGGCCGATGGATAACAGGCTCGAGTAATGCCGCAGCACTAGAAGCAATCAGGGGCGAGCTTGGGTGGATGAGGATCAAGGACAGGATAGACCTATTGAAACTCAGTTATCTTAATTATTTGGTAAATCTCCCCGATAGCCGATGGTGTAAAGTAATGTTCCTGAGAACTTTCAACTCAAATATCAAGACGGGGTGGATGGTCCAAGTGAGGGAGCTAGTAGAAAACTACTCAATGGAGATCTCGGACCTTGACGTTGGGGCAAACCAGGGCAAAAAGATCGTCAGAGAAAGGGTCATGGAGGATTGTAACCGTAATTGGCGAGAGGGGGTAAAATCAAAGAGATCTTTGGGTGGCCTGCGTGATAAAGAGAAGCCTGGTTTTGAAGAGTACTTTGATGGCACCTTTGGGGGGTCACTGTTGTTCAAGCTGAGGTCGCGGTCCCTGGAGCTGAGGGGAAAAATTGGGAAACACAGTGAAAAGGAGTGCCAGATGTGTAACGTGGGCGTGGTGGAGACCCTGGAACACTTTCTTATAGAATGCCCAAAATACCAGTCTCAAAGAACAAGATTCATATAATGGAGAAGTGGGATGGGAGAATGAAGGACATGTGGTTAGGGGGAGACTCAAAGGAGAGGGTTAATATACTAATCGGAGAGATTGGGAAGAATGGGGCAAGGGATGTCATCAAGCAGTTCGTCTCCGAGTGTTGGGAGGAGAGAAGGAGCGCGGGAATAGGGGGAAGCAGTTGGTAGAACATGGGTAACCAAGGCCTTCTCATACGAGAACCGCGACAAATCAGCGGCCGGCCGAAGTGTTATTATTATTATTATTAGAGTTTGTTAAGGTGACTTATAGTCGGGATACCGGAAAGACTTTTACAGATAAATGTTTTTAATGTTTTCCACCATACTGACGAGGGTGTTTCGGGACAGCTTAGTTCTGATTGGACTTTCGATATGTATGTAGATTTGGCTTTCCTAACAGCTGATACGACTTCATTTTGTTTATGCTTATATCTCGCCCAGTCGTGCAGTTGACCAGTGCGCTTTGCTCTACGATATAATCGTGTTCTTTGCCTAATCAATAACCGAATTTGATTATGCATCCATTTAGGCTGGTTAGCCCTAGAGGTTATCAGTTTGTTAGGAATAAATTTAGATGCTGTTTCAAGTAATTGATCGGTGAAGGTGGATACTATAGTGTCCGGCCACGAATGATCAAGCAGTCTTTCCCAGTCTACGTTATTGTATGCAGTGTTTAGACCGTCAAAGTTTCCCTCTGCATACAATCATATGCGTCTCTTAAAGTTTTTTGGCTTTTCTTTCTTGAATCAATGGCAATATAAATTGGACAGTGATAACGAGACATGTCAGGTACAAGTGATTCTAGGACTTCACATTCCAGTACATATACAGTATTACTAACAGCAAATAGGCCAATTAGAGTTGCAGATGATTCGGTAAAGCATGTTGGCCCTTCCACAAGCCCTCTAAGATTGAAATAATTACTTAGTTCCTGGAAGCGACCCTTGGGAGAACCATATTGGTTGTCGTTGAAGTCACCAGTAATAATTATGTCTGAAATTAAGGTATCTTTGGCTTTGTCAATAGATGCCGTAATTTTATCCCAAACATCTGAGGGACTATTGGGTGGGCGGTAAAATACTCCTAGTATCAGCGACTTACCATTGGTCATGAACACTTCAGCCCAGATGCACTCAATGTCATTCACCTCAAGATCAGTTCTTTGCCGAAAGCACAAGCCGTCCTTCACGTAGACGGCACCCCCCCCCCCCCCCTCCCCTCGACAAACGTTTAAACCGTAAGGGTTTTTGGAAGCCATGGATCATAATATCTGATGTTAGGTCCGAGCACTGAAGCCAGGTCTCAGTGAATGTTAAGATTTCAGAAGAAAATAATTCATACTCAGTTATGTCTACTTTAGGCTTCAGGCTTTGTCTGTTCAGATGAAAGATTTTTAATGCGTCGGGGGTATTTTCTGTGTTCACAGAGCCTAGTCCAGGGTTTTATTCAATGTCTCCAGACAATAACAAAACCACAGCCAATACCGATGTCAAAAAATATACAAAATAACACATGGCTGAAGAAGATGGTGTTGCAGCTGGTATATTTGATGTCGGTCGGAGATTGGGTCTTTCAACATTCGTACAAAGATCAATACTGCATTGGCAGGGCATGATAAATTTGTTGAATAAGAGATGAAACAAGGCTGATGTCACAGTAAGGCTGACCTGAACCTCAAAACGCATATACCACATGTAAAGATACGCTAGAGCACAAAGGGACTGATGTTTTGTTAGTCTTCTTTTCAGGCCGCGAGCATAAACTACAGTATTGAATGTACCAATTCGGGCACGGTAAGACTCAAGATTATACATTATGTAATTTCTGGGTGGTAATACACACGTATGCATGATGCCCAGAAATTGGTAACTTTCAATGACGAGATCATTTCGCAGTGGTACGAATTGAATTCAGGTTGCGTTATACGAGTGTGTGGATGACAATGGAGAGGGCAACCTCGAAGAAACACGCAAAAGAAAATAGTAAATAAAAATAAGAAAAACAGGCTAGGAAAGCAATTCATATTCTGAAGGAATGAACTGCTTATTCAAAGTCAAATATCAAACTGAATAACAAAATAATAGTGGATATCACACGTAGAATAATTCGGGAGTAGATGTATTGTGAAGCGAGCAACAAACCAAAAGTGAGCACATAAAGCTATAACATTTACTAAAATGATAGTTGTGTTATTACTGCTTGGCGCACGTAGAAGTTCCAAGTTATACACAATTAATCCCCCTCCCGGCATAATGGTCAGCTTCGTGCATCATTACTCACAACAATTTGCATTGGTCGGAGTTAGTGACATGTATATACAGTACGAATGAGGAGCAAGTGGTTAGAACGACCATGCTTTGCCTTGGAAGGATTTGGGATTTATGATATTTCAAGGTTCGAAGGCAGCCGGCCCTCATGAGGGGGTGACAACTAGGTACTTCAGGCGAAATTTATAACCCCACGACTGTCTGAGACCAAATAATTCAGGCCCTACGCGGGTCTGGTGTCAAATCAAGCCATGGATGAAAGAAGCAGATAAAAATAACTTGGTAAAGAAGCATAAAACTTAAGTTCTATAGGGACTGACCCCGAGCCAACAATCACTAGCAATACAACACGAATTGCTTCTTTTTTACCAATGGTGAACTATTTTGAGGGGAAAGTCATGTAGCAAAATTGCCTGAACAAAATTCATCGGGATTAAGATACCACAAGCAAGCATTATTTTTTGTTTTCGAAAGTAAGGACAACATTGAAAATGGAAGCCCTTCTGTCACGAAATGTCGAAAGTTGACAAGGACTACATGATGTACTGCAGCGGTGCGGGCCAAGTGGGATCCACCTTTCACTTTTGCAGGTGCTTGCTAATGTTGTAATCTGTACTGCGGGGAGGGCCAGACTTTATATAGCTCGTTGCTATTGTATCCACTCTGAGGTTATTGTATGTGTGTGTCTGCACCTATGTCTATGTTTTCGATATATCCCGTAGTGTAGTAACATTTTGCAGTGTGATTTTGTATGAGTTGGCCGGGCATGGTCAAGATATACCAGCGCCCAGCAGCCAATACAAGATGTTGTCTGTCTGGAGGAGAGTCGCGATTAAGAGAAGTTTGCCTATCCAATTCAACGGTGGTGTGATTGCAAGTGTTTATTTCCCACTCTTCTGAAGTCGGTGTTTCAGGAATGTGCGCAGATGTCGTATCGATGGGGGCAGGCCCCCACTGAGCTTATACCGAACGAACGAACCAACCAACCAACCAACAAACCAACGATCGGACGGACGGACAAATAAATAAATAGTTTCGTCGGTACAGAGGGATTTAATTTGTACAAAACTACAATGTGGGGTTTAAATGTAATTGTATTGTTATAAATTTTAGAATTTGCACTGGAGTGTTCATTCTAAAAATAGAAATCTAACCCCCTAGATGTGAATAGTACTGATATTAAACACGTGTAACCCGACAACCGAGAAAAAACCCACACTGCTTCATTGTTCTCCCATATAACCCCACAATGTCAACAAAGAGTCCGGTGGACGAACGAGCGAACAAGAACGAACAAACGAACGATCGAACGAATGACTGTTGTGAGGTGAAACACGCAGTATTCGATATGTTTTCATCAATCCTGTCATATACAGATTATTATCCAGTTCCAATATCAAAGTCGCAATAATAAAAGTCAATGATAAATAGTCAAAATCTATGGACTCTTGTTCCCGTCTCAATACTTTGTGTTTTGTCACCGTTTCCTGATATCTGTTGCATTGATTCTCTACCAATATCGATATTGCGATAATCTTAGGGAAATCACGTACCACTGACTTTACTGGAGAAAACATTTAAACTTGTTTATTGTAATATTGAGAATATTATATCATGTGGTTATTATCAGATGCTTTTCTATTCAGTAAATACCACCCTTTGTTTCTTAGGTATTTGTAGACAACATAAGAATTGTTGCATGCATAATAAAACAATAAAAATGTCAACTGGGCTATTCATATGGAATTTCAAACGTTGTGCGAACTGGGCCAAACGAGCAATGGAATACGAAATTGCTCTCCACCTTATGCGGTAGCAAACTTTTTCGAGCGAGCTGCCCTCATACATTTCATTCTGATGTTAAACAAATACACTAGTATCGACGTGAATTTGAAGTAAGCCTAATAAAGAACACAAATTCAACACCCACCAAAACTCACACCGATCGTGTCCAGTGGGAAGGCTCTTTAAATGTCCGGAGAAATGGAACAAACAATGAGTACTAAGTTTCGGGGTCTGACTGAACGATACAGATAGCTAAAAGATTACAGAGAGTGTTGCTCTTGGTAACTTGCTCCACACGTGTGTTCGATATGTCAGTTGCGTGTAACGATTTGGACTTTGCCTTTCACACAAGAAGCACGTGTCATCAACTTACTACCCAACAGAATGTGGTGTATACTCAATTTATATTCAACACGGATCTGCTGGTGGCAAGTAAAATATTCACTTTACATGTGACTGGGTTGCTATCAATTCTTCCTGAGCATTCCTTCCCCTCAAGTACTTTAATTAACAGTCGTCCTGTTTATTTGATCTCCTTTCGCCAACAACACATCGGAAGCTGAAATTGTTCCAATCTATTACAGGGTAAAATTGTGACCCTGAGAGGGTTTACAAAAGCAATAATGCTTGCTGTCGAATCCCGTCATATGTCTAGTCCGAATCACATTATTGTTCATGATACTCATTCCACCATTGTTTTTGTATTCATACTTCTTTTCACAAATAAATATTATTTAAACTAAACTGAAAGAAGACAAAGATTTGGGAGAACCTTGATAGCTCTTATATTTGAGAATTCTGCAATATTGTTCTCTTACCTCATATTGTTGTTGTCCTTAAAGCTAAACACATTGAGATGTTATCAAGCAATTACGTGAAACATATTTCAAATAGTGAACCTGTTTGTAAATCGCTAACAAGGATGTTAATTAATAATTAATAACTAACATCGTTATTAGTCGGGTTCATTGATGATATACACATTTGGACTTTCACATCACAAATCTAATTCTTAATCAAAACTCAGAAGAACAGTTCTCATCAATGGAAACCCAATCTGTGAACAACACGTTGTACTTCAGTGAGTGATGCCCTTCAAAATTACAATTCACCAATCAAAAGTTGCAAATCTTCCTTCAGTCAGTTCATAAAAGACACTGGAACAGAATTTTCAGCAATGTTTGCGTGTTCTGAATTTCACGACAGTATAGAATAACGGATCACACACAAGAACTTTTAATCACTGTTCACAACTGTAAGGTATTATATTACTTTTCATATCTTAGATTTTGTCATGTAGAATGCCGAAAGTCAAGTTTGTTTAACAATTTTAAAACAACGCACATTTCTGCTAAAAGGTATTTTATCAACCTAACAAATGATATGTCTTACTTATTTTCGCTTACACATATTTATTGATATATATATTGACAACACATGAAAATTACTATTATAAAATAGGAAACACTAAAGGAATCCAATCTTTAATGGTCGAAACTCGTGAAAATGTCTATTTGAAAGAGTGTATTGGGATTCATACAATATATTTTTGCCAGTAACTCTTATGGGTTTAACTACAATAAAAGCTTTCGGAAAAGGATAAGAAAAAGTGAACAAGGTTTATGTCGCATCTTGTATTCCGCGATAGACTGATCCGTAAAGTAAGGTGCTACGTATTGTAAACTTTCTGTCGCGTGTTGTTGTTGTTGTTGTTGTTGTTGTTGTTGTTGTTGTTGTTGTTGATAGTCAAATGGTATATTGCTCCAACAAAAAATCTATGATTATTCATGTGGTAGGTAATAATTACCCAAACTGATGATAGCTCTATTAAATGCTAAGTTTGCTATTTTGCGCACAAAAAATTTCGTTATGTGTTAACAATGCATTCATTAAAGTTATCGAAACAAAGAGGAGTATTTAAAATGTGATCGTATTATCACTGAATTGTTCTGCTATACTTTTGTTTTTATAAGACTGTGATTAATTAACCAGAAACCATTTTTTCCAGGGATTCGTCGTTGAGTGAACAAAGGATGGAAAACAACTTTGGTATTAACAGCACAGATCCTTCTTGCCAGAGACGAGAAAGGTATTTGGATATTTTATAATTAATAAATTTTAATTTTTTAACAAGTATATTACTCCTCAGTTGTTTTCGTTTCCATCTTAATCTCTTGTAACGTTTTATATGGCCCGTTCGTTGGATGAATCGTTACAAACACGCGAGATGATCGTACAGTAGTAATGTTTAAGCCTATTGTTTGGAAAAGGTTATTGCAACCCAGTAAGTACAAATAGGTGTAATTAGTGTGTGTCGGTGCTTTAATGTGGCGTAATCATCAAATCATTCTACTTCAGGTAAACTCAAACCGTTCTAAGGTATTCCCTAACTAGTAGAAAGTTGTAAAATTCACAGAGTATTTTTATTGCAGAAGGATTAATATATAAAAAGCAAGACAAATGCATCAACGGGATCTCCTCTGCTTTAAGTATCACCCTACTGTGGCAGCCCCCCTCTTTTTGGGTATATGAATTAAGAGCAGTTTCGGGTTTTCTTGTTTAAAAGAAATTTGTCAAAGATTTTACACCCCCCCCCCCCCCCCCCCGAGATATTCCTACTCCATCAAAAATTGGTTGGTGATTTTTGCATTTCATAAAATGACTTGAAATCCTTTGAAACTCAACTCATTTTAAAGGAAAACATTGAATAAAAAAATAGCCTGGCTCCCTCTCAGCCCCCACCTGCCCACCCCCCTCCCCCCTTCAACCGGCATGCATTTCGTAAAAACATGACTTTGGCATGAGGTAACAATGCAACAATGCATGCGCGAAAAAAAAAACAATTAAAACAATAAACATAGTTTCTTTGTCGGGAACTTCGATTCTGTCAGTTTTTGTATGTGTGCCTTTTCTCCCAATGGGAACGCCGAGAAGTGGAGCTGTGCTTTTTGTTGTGGTATACAAGAGTTCCACATTTCTCGTAAAATAGGACTCGGAACCAACGCTTGTGGTAGAAGTCCTCTAAATTGGGCAACATAGGTATAAAATATTGTCATTTCACTTCATTCCTACGTTGCGACAATGGGATACTCAAAGATGCTGAAAGTGACCCTAAACACCAATAAGCAAAGGTATGTTTTTTGTTATGAGTCGGAGTGAGGGCACCTATTGCGCCGGGTGCATTTCTTTTTTAATGTGAATTTTGAAAAGATTAGTAGGTATTATTCACCTTTTCTATTTTCATATCAATCACACATTCGTTGAAATAGTTTGTTTTGTCATCGTGCAATTGAGATGTTAATACATTATGTATAATGTGGCATTTAGTGTTTCGCCAGGCATCCTCATTAATCATGAGAAGCCAACAAACGTTTCCTTTGTAACAATATACAAGTATCCAAATTACGTTGTTAGGGGAATGTAATTTGCGAGGTACTTACAATGTGCAATTTCCTTCTCCACCTTCTAAACGAAAGAGCCTGCCGCCATTTTCCATACACCATACAAAAAGTAATTTTTTGTGAACTAGCAAAAAGGAGAGGCTTAACATGCTTATCGGAGAAAGTGGGAAGATTGAAGTACGGGATGTTATGTTCGGAGGAGAGAGTAGGCGTGGGGATAGGACGGCATGGGGAGCTAAAGGGTCATCGAGGCCTTCTTACCTGAGAACTTCAATAAATCAGCTGCCCATCGTAGGACTATTATTAATATCATCATGCCATTCCTTGTAGGTAATCGAAGTATTTGCGTATACATATATGAGATAGTATAGGTGATGAGGCAGGGTGTTTTACTGGTTACGATATCCGATGGGTAGTACCTGTTCTTCATATGAAATATCAAACTTGTTTGGGTGAAGATTTTCTTTCTAATATTCATGTATCAGGCAATAGTGGTTTTCACACGTTATTCTTAAAGGTTTTCACTCACCTGTTAACAATTTTATTTACTTTCAGTTTGAATATTTTCAAGACTCATTCTCCAAGACACGACACAGATATTTTTATGCCATATCGCAGTTTCTATCCAATGCCCATGACGTGGCCTACATTTAGTTTAGGCAAGTTTCATCTACAGAATGACGCGTATGGACGTCAGCCTCAGTTCAACTCTATTTCTGCCACAGACGACAGAAACAATTATTTTACTGCTCCTTTGGACTTAACATATTCAAAACACTACGATGGAAGTTGTCGCAAAATTGTTCATTCTGACACATCATCTCAAGATCCAACCGGATCTTGTCAATATTCTTTGAGTGGAAATATTGAAAAGGCTTCAGAACTGAATCATATCCACCACAATCGGCAACCATTTGTCGATGAAACCAGATTTTCTGTAAACTCCATACCTCAGTTTTTGCAACCGCCTAAACTTGAATTTACAGAAAACATTGCTGGCAGTATCTTGAGCGAGGAGCTCGAATCGGGATATTACGGTTTATCTGAAATTGCGTCGAATAGTTCAGTAGCCGAAAATACGGACATCTCACTTGATGATATTTCTCCTTCATTATCACGTGACTCTTCCCCTTGTTCCAGTTACATTTTGACAAATGAGATTTCGAGAAACAAAATAAAACCCGAGAATAGCTTTAACAGCTTGCCATGGTTAAGCTACAAACACACAATTGTGTCCACCAATTCGTCTTCAAGCAGTCAATGTCATGATAAAAAACGATCTGCAAAATGCCAGTACAAGAATAAAATACACCAGTGTCCGTACTGTCAGAAGTGTTTCAGTCAGAAAGCAACATTAAAGACTCATATAAGGATTCATACAGGAGAAAAACCATACAAATGTGAATACTGTAATCGTCGTTTTGGTGATTATTCTACATTCACAAAACACAGAAGAATACATACAGGAGTAAAACCTTATACGTGTGTCATTTGTGGTAAAATGTTCGCGCAATCGGGAAACATGTTACGTCATAAAAACAATCACAGTAAACAATAACCTGTTATTATAGTTCTAGTATATTTGTGTGCATATTTGAAATTATTTTGCTTGTAGGCACGACAGCGTACTTTTCCGAAAGTATATAGCTGACATTTGGATGAACCTATAACTGTTTCCTTCGGTATAGCTACTACTGTTGTAGGCAATTACTATTCTTTACTTTTTATTCCATGGGCTATGTTAAACCTTTGAAAACAGGATTTGAAGAATGAAATATGCGATATTAGTTTAATAACACGGAAGAATTCATGCCAGGAAGAGGCTAATTAATATTTTCACCCTGTATCAAGTGACCTGCGGGATGAAAATTTCAATCCCTTCACGTTACATATTGTTATATATGATTTCACACCTAGATATAATTTGATCCGCAAGTATACAGAAGAAGTCTCCTTGGTTACGAATCGAAATTAAGTATTTTTATTGTTTACTAATCATATATATTTCATTTTCAGGTTATTTTATTCAAATTTGTGGGGAGTTAGTTTAGTATAGTAACTGGGACAAAGTTAGGAGGTCGTAAATAAAGCTGTGAGCGCTAAGTTGTCGAACGGTTCGTTGTGTTGCCTTTTGTCGCGTGTACAGTTTTTCTTGTCCGATCGCGTAATTTTGTAATTTTGTCTTGATGATGGCGAGCAAGTCTGTTCAGACGGAGGTAAGTATGGAGGTAAATACGTGTAATATCGCGGTCCAGGTCAACGGTGCCAACGGGGTAAGTATTGGTGTGCAGACAGAGGTCACTGGGGGTGTCGGTCAGAGCCGGGTTGGTGGGGCCACCGATGGCGATATTGGGCTTGAAGTTTGTAAACAGTGTTCTATGATGTATGGGGACTTTCGTTCGATGGGATATGGAGAGGTATGTGCAAACTGTCAGGAAATCCTCCGCCTACTTGAGACAATTGTTAAGTTTGAGGGGGAGATTGCTGAGCTGAAGGGAAAACATGGTAGGGCGGGGCTGTCTGGAGTTACGCCTGTGAAAGTAGCTTTCCGAGAAGGATGGGTGGTTGTCGGTGTTTCCAAGAGGAAACATGGGGGTAGAACCTTTGATGTGAATGAGGTAGGTGATGAGGTGGGGGCTGCTAGAAAAATACGTAGGACAGATGAGGCCGGAGCAATGCTGTAAAGCGTTTGGCGTGGACTATCAAAAGTGGTAGGAAAGGGGGGCCAGAGAAGCAGGTAGATAGGGGTGTAAAGTCCAAAGGCAGTGGGGAGTGCAGCACCAGAAACAGATTTGATGTGCTCGATTCGGAAGAGTCAGAGGAGGAGATGGAGGTACTTGCAACAGATAGTAGCTTGGGGTCTAGGCCAGGAAAAAGGAGGAGGGATCCGGTAGAAGACCAGGGGAGCAGTCCAGGTAGTTCAGGGCCTGGAAAGAGACGGAGGGACAAGGATAGGAGTAATCCTAGGTCAAAGATACCGATATTGATTCCGAGTGGGGCTGTTGGAGAGGAAGAGGACGCTGTAAACAATAGGAGACTAGAGGAGATAAATAGGGCGAGGGACAAAAGTAAGTTGGTGGTTGCGGGAAGTAGCATAGTTCGGGGGATCGACAAGGTTGTCTGTGGTCCGGACAGTAAAAATAGAACAGTTCTGTGCTTTCCGGGGGCTAAAGTGGAGGACCTGAGGGATAGAGTGGACGGTATTGTAGCTGGGTCGGGGCCTGATCCGGTAGTGGTATTACATGTGGGGTCCAATAACATCAGGGAGAGGAAATCAGTTCGTTTGGTGGACACATACAAGGACCTAATTAGTAAGCTACTTAGCAGGAATGCTCGGATCATCGTTTCAGGGGTGCTCCCCGTTATGGGTGGTGGGAATGAGAGGAACTCGCGGATTATGGCGCTAAACGAGGAGCTGGAAGAGCACTGCAAAGACTTGGGAATACATTTCATTGACCACTGGGACTCATTCTGGGGACAACGAGAGTTGTATGGGCGAGACGGATTGCATTTAAGTAGGATGGGTACAGACCTGTTGGGCCAGAAAATTTTACAGGTGGCTGGGCCTTTTTTGGAGAAAAGGGGGGTAGGGGACCACAGCCGATAACCCAGAGGGGCACAAATGCTGGGAACATAGGAAGAACAACAAACATGCACAACACAGGGACACACCAGGGTTATAATAATGTGCCAGTGATGACAAAGAAACAAAGATTCATTAAGTTTGGGTACTGCAACATCCAGGGTCTGCACAAGAAAGTAAGCGAAATATCAACACTGATGGACGAAGGAGACTTCGATATAATGGGTCTAAGTGAGACGTGGATACGACGGGATGAGCGGGTTGATCAGATGAAGGGTTGCGTGTGGATAGGAGCTGGGCGAACTGAGGGTCAGAAACGTGGTGGGGGTGTTGGCATCTACGCTAAAGAAGAATTACAGCCCTCATTGATTACAGATCTCACAGAAGCAAGGACTCAGATTCCAGTATCCAACGAAATAGTCTGGGCAAAAATCAAGTTAGGAAGCAGGAGTGTTGCCGTTGGTGTTGTATACTTAGCAGTGGAGGGAAGTAAGCCCGAGTGGAATGATTCAATATATACAACTCTTAGATCGAATATCACAGAGCTTGAAAGCAGAGGGTTCAGTATTGTCCTAATGGGGGACTTCAATGGGCACATCGGGGATAAGGAGGAGGGCATACAGGGAGGTGATAGGAAAATTAACACGAATGGGAGGAAGATGTTGGACCTATCAAAAGAGCTTGGTTTAAAGATCTTGAACAGGGATGCGAAATGTAAGGGTAAATGGACCTGGGAGAGGAACGATAAGAAAACAATAATTGATTATATACTCACTGACATTAGCGTATGGAGGGAGGTTATAGATGTAGAAATAGATGACGAGGGAAAAAATGACTTGGGTAGTGATCACAACCTGATAACAGTTAAGATTATGGGCAAAAAGACGAATAGAGACAGAAATACCTTCAAGGAAGTTTGGGGACTAAAACAAGGAGCCGACTGGAAGCAGTTTCGGGAAAAACTAAAACCCAGTCTTGAATGTATACCTAGGGATGCAAATGTCCAGAGTATTTCAGATGGCATAGTAAATAGCCTAACAGAGGCAGGGAAGGATTGTATAGGAAGGGTGAGGGTCCCAACGAGAGAGCTTGGATACAGGGTTAACGAGGGACTGAAAAAGGCTATAAAAGAAAGGAAGGTAAAATGCGCTGCTTACAGAAGAAGTAGGAAGCTTAAAGGGGTGGATAACAATGACACGAGACTAATGAAAGGAGAATATGAACTGGCACGGAAAAAGGTGAATGAGATAAAGAATAATAATAGGAAGGAGCGCAATTGCAGTCTTGCCAGAACAATAAAGAAAACGGGGGGTTCGAGCTCAAACGTATTTTGGAACTGGGTAAATAAACGGGGGAAAAGTAGTGTGCAGAGTATCAAAGTGGATGGGGAAAGTACAGAAGATAAAGGCCGTATCGCTTCAGAGTTAGTCAAGCACTGGGAAAAGATAAACGATAGGCGATGGGGCAGTGGGTCCCCACCAAAAAGAAATACACTGGTGGAGGAGAACCTATCCAATCGTGTATGTAGCGAAATAACGGCAGAAGAAGTGCGGAACGTGGTCTCGAAACTAAAAAATGGTAAAGCGGGAGGGACTGATGAAATTCCGAACGAATTCCTCAAAAATGGAGGGGAGGCACTTATTGAAGTCCTGACAAACCTTTTCAACCTGGCTCTGCGAAAGCAAGAGGTCCCCAGAGAGTGGAGGGAAAGTAAGGTGTCGTTCATACACAAAAAGGGGGATAAGGAAGTCCTAGATAACTATAGGGGGATATCAGTTAGTAGTAACATCGGGAAAGTATTCTGTAAGGTCATATACAGTAGACTAGAGGAAGTTATTGAAGAGAAAGGTTTTCTAGGAGAAATTCAAAATGGTTTCAGGAAAGGACGAAGAGTCACTGATCACCTATTTACACTCACCCAACTGATAGAATCAACAAAGGCTGAAAAGAAAAAGATGTTTCTGGCATTTCTAGATGTGAAAAAAGCGTACGACCGAGTGTGGAGGGAAGGTATGTGGCGAAAGCTCGAGGGCATCGGACTGGGGGGTGACTTTGTGGGAATCATGAAAGCACTGTATACAGATGTGCAAAGCCAACTCAGTCTAGGGAGTATCACTACAAAACGAGTCCCTATGGATATAGGCCTCAAGCAGGGGTGTATCTTTTCACCGATTTTGTTTGCATTGTATGTTAAAGATTTAGGGGACGAACTAATTCAGAGTGCGGAGGGGGTAAATGTTGGAGACATAAAGATACCAGGCTTATTCTTTGCGGACGACATGGTGTTAATGTCTAGAACTGAACAGGGGCTAGAGAACTTGCTGGAAATTGTTGGTAGTTATGGGAACACTTGGCGGCTCGAACTAAATGAAAATAAAAGCAAGGTAATACCCGTTGGACGCAAGGTAGATATGACGAAGAGATGGAGAGTGGGGGAGTTCTCAATCCCCGAAGGGGAAAGCAAACAAATCACTGTAGGAGAAAAGGGAGAGTATGAGTATCTAGGGGTAAGCATAAATATAACGGGAAGAGGGGTGTACAGAAATTACTCAGCCAAACTGATTCTGAAAGGGAAAAGAATTCTGAACCAACTAAAACTTTTAGGGAAAAATAGTTTCAACAAGGTCTTTGTGGGGAAAACACTGTGGGAGAGGGTGGGTTTACCAAGTATAACGTATGGCACGGACGTGATTCCATTAAACCAAACCGTTATTAAAAAGTTGGAAAGTACTCAGAATGATGCCGGCAGATGGATAACAGGGTCGAGTAATGCTGCAGCTTTGGAAGCAGTAAGGGGGGAGCTTGGGTGGATGAAAATCAAGGACAGGGTAGATTTGGGAAAACTGTGTTACTTTAACTACTTGAGAAACCTGCCTGACAACCGGTGGTGCAAATTGATGCTCGATACCATTTGGAATTCTAATATAGAAACGGGGTGGTCAAAACATGTGAGGGAACTAATGGACAATTACTCTATAGAGGTCACAAACATAGAAGTAGGAATGAAAGAAGGCAAAAGGTTTGTCAAAGAGAGAGTCATGGAAGATTGCAATCGAAACTGGCGAGCAGGGGTTAGCGTGAAAAGATCACTGCAGGGGTTACAATATAAAGAAAAGCCAGCTTTTGAGAAGTACCTAGATGGCACCTTTGGAGGGTCACTGCTGTTCAAACTGAGATCAAGATCACTGGAGCTTCGGGGAAAAATTGGGAGAGATGGGGAAAAGGGATGCCAAATGTGCCACTCTGGAGTAGTGGAGACCCTGGAACATTTTCTCTTGGAATGCCCACAGTATATACCTCATAGAATAAAGTTTACTGGAAGAATAATGCAGAAGTGGGGTGAAGAAACAAAGGATAGATGGCTGAAGGCGGACACGAGGGAGAGGGTAGGAATGCTTATTGAAGAAATTGAAAAAGAGGAAGTGAGGGACACTATTAAGCAGTTTATATCTGAATGCTGGGAGGAGAGGAGGGGAAGAGGGGGTGGGGTGCTGGGGGAATGATGGCCTTCTCTTATGAGGACCGCGACAAATCAGCGGCTGGCCAAAGAGTTATTATTATTATGTACAGACCATGCTCCAGTAGTACAACGATAAGATTTGACCCGATGCATTATCGTAAAATTGAACACAAGGCGCGAGCAGTTAAGACTTTGCCATTCGTGCAATATCTTATGATATGTGTCTATACCTCTTATCTATGTTTTCCGTGAAGCAGCCAAAACACAAACTGTAGTGGCCCCACACCTACACAATGTTATTAAAATGTCATCGATGATAATTTAATCTATAATTTCCTTCTCGCTTTCATACATTGCGTACTCCAAAAGACGTAACGTTGAGCTCTTCAACTACAGCAGAATACACCTTTCAGGCGACCACTCATGATAACTTGCATACAATTCTGAGGGCTTATTTGACAAACCCACCTGTAATGTATGTAAACACCACCAATGTTTCAAATGCTTACAAAATATCAGAAATATATGCACCCCTGGCGACGAAAATCGCGCCTCTCCTTGGGTTTTCCTCCGAATTACTCTTCTTAATCGTTTTCTGGTCGTTGTCAAAGTCGACGGTCCACATCATAAGATTGATATTTTCTTGATAAACTAACGATGCAAACTATTTTCATTTATCACCGTATGGGCGCGATGGCTTTGTAGGTAGAGGTTCAAGCTGCAAGCCGAGAGGTCCTTGGTTCGAATCCCACCTGTGGCAACCGGGAAAGACACTTCACCCATATTGCCCTCATGTGGGGCGGGCACGGTGGGGTTGTGTACTAACGCATACTGCACGTCGACGGTGCAGCTGTCTTCAACCAATGCTAACTCTACTTGAGTGGAGTTAGTGTGTTGGGGAGCTGGCAGTTGCTCGCCGTTGCTCAGTGGGTCTCTGAGTACTCCGGCTTACTCCACCCGTAAACTGTCGTGATCATGATTAGCCATTGGGCAGAAATATATGACATTAAACACGAAAAATAATATATCACCGGTATCATATTGCTTTGCAATGTTCTGGCGTTTTCAGCGTGAAGTTAAACAACCTCAAGACTCTTACGTCAAATAATTATACAGGACGAATCCTAGAATTTCAAGCACATATCTCTAAACATACTTTTTGTAAAAGTATAGATTAGTGGGAAGGCCAGTGACACTTTTGCAAGATTTTTTTCACTTGCAGTGCCTACATATCAGTCGACAATATTTTGTAGATTTTTATATTTATCATATAAAACAATTGTATATTTAACACAAACGAATTGTAAAAAACATGTTATAACTTTTGTAAATCATGCTGTTAACTTATACATTTACAACGATACAAACCACTCAGTTATTTCTTTTATTTGGCACCCATATACTTCGTAATACTGACAAAAGTCGAGCACCCGTACTACTAATAATACAGGGGCCTTCCTTTGGTTTGTCGAGACTCTCTAACAAGAAGGCCTACATCAACACTGTCCCCCGCCGCATACTTCTTCTCCTTTGCATGATAATTAGTTTATTAGTAGCTCTTGAATTGCCCCATGCTAAAATCCCGTATACCAGATGGCTTCGAACCAGGTCGTAATACAATGTTTTCAGGGCCTTATGTGGGAAAATATGTTTTACTTTGTTGAGGCTATAATTTGTGTGAGCTGTTTTCGAGCATAGCCTAGATATATGAGCTTTGTAGGTTAAGTGTTCATCAATGCTTATTCCCAGAAAATTTTAGAGATTTTTATGTCTCACTTCCCCGACTTTGCTTATCGGTTATCCGCTGACCCGCATCGTTTCGCAGAAAATCATCCCTTCCATAAATTCATAAATCATATTTCGTCACACCCTCTCCCAAATAGTTTTTCAAAAGAACACCTTGTTAAAGCTATTCCTTCCTAAATGTTTTAAACGATAGAGCATTCTTTCCTCTTTGTATTACGTTTATTAGTATGGTTTCTTTATATGCCTCTACATATATCACAAATCATCACCCCTAAGAATTCATATACCCTCCACTGTTAGATGGTTGCTTTCCACTTCACAGATAGACAACTTATCCATCATCAACCTTTGAGACTCCTCTACACCACAGCCTACAAAAATGCCTTTACTCTTGATTTCCATCAATCTTAGTCGCCATTTATCCACTTATTTTCCTGCAGCGGTTTAAAATCTCCGTGATCCCTCTTCTCTCTCAGCTGATAAAACCATATCACCAGCAAAGAACTGTTTTTGGATTTTTGTCTCCAACTTTGATCCCACCTGCGCTTGCCGTCAGCTCATTTCCTACATCTTTGATAAATAAGGGAAAACTAAACTGGTGACAAGCTGCACCTCTGCTTATGGTCCATCTCCCTTGGGGCCCTATTTGTTTCTCAGACAGAGCTCACTCTACATATCTATGTACAGTGCCTTTATGATTCT
Source organism: Pictodentalium vernedei (assembly GCA_031216915.1). Lineage (NCBI taxonomy): Eukaryota > Metazoa > Mollusca > Scaphopoda > Dentaliida > Dentaliidae > Pictodentalium > Pictodentalium vernedei. Next base: position 101,251,821 of record CM062296.1, read on the forward strand.
GACAAAGCTCCATATCAACCTAAGACCCTCAAGTTACTGCCATATTTCCCTAACGCCACTCAATATTCTGCCATATTCCCCTATTACCATACTGTATTACAATTTTTAGCTTCCAGAATGCTGTTGCGTATGGGCCTTGGGCTACGAAAGTAACATCACAAATTGAGAAAGGTGCGTACACAAATTGCTTGACGCACCACCTGTCACCTGAATCGTTTTACAACATCCGTCACAACATATCGATTCTTAGACCAAATGTTACTCTTATCAGTTTATGATATCACTGAGGACACCGTCTTCATCGAGTCATTCCCCTGATTAATGTCACGTGACAACCGATTAGTTGCGACAGTTGTACTTATCTGCATGTATTTATTAGTTTCTCCTATTGGATCACTCAACTCCAAAAAGTTATCCCCAATTGACACATATTTTTAGATGTGATTTTAAATTTTCCCCAAAATAAATATACTCTGAATAAAATATTTCGACTTGCCGCGGGGTTATCTCCCTTCTGAGATGAGATCATTAATACCCTTGCGCTCAACAGCTCCCCACCTCTCTCATCTTCCCGCTTTTCACTGGCATTTAGAAACGCGCGGTGTATTGATCCCATAATTTTGCTCTTTCGATTTCCTAAATAAGCGTACGAACCCCCTGGCCATCATTTTCCTCTTACCAACATAACTTTCATCTCCCCATTCCAATTCGTGGGGGCGCGGTGGCTCAGTTGGTAGAGGTGCAGGCTGCAAGCCGAGAGGTCCTCGGTTCGAATCCCACCTGCGGCAACTGCGTTGTGTCCTTGGGCAGGACACTTCACCCCGATTGCCTACATGGAGGCACGATGACGCTGTGTACTGAGGCGTACTGCACGTCGATGGTGCGCGTGTCTTCAACAAATCTAACCCTGCCTGTGCTGCGGTGCAGAGTTCAGAGTTACGATGTTGGAGAGCTGACAGCTGCTCGTCGTTGCTCGGTGGTTCTCTCCGGGTACTCCTGCTTCCTCCACCCGTAAAACTGTCACGGTCACGATTAGCCATTGTGCATAAGTATGTGACCTTAAACACCAGCTGCAGCTACTTGTATTTTCTCCAGGTCAGCAGCTTGAGTTGCTGAGCAGTTGTCCCAGACAGAGTCAGCGTATTCTAAAAGAGGTCGGACAAACGCAAAGTATATCTTTTCATGGACTTTCCGGTCAAGTGTAAACTTAAGGGCCCTAAGCATGTCAATACGTGTCCAGGCTTTAGCGCACACATGATCGATATGGTCGTTCCATGTACAACCTTTATTCAAGATTACTCCCAGATGCTTGTGGCTACTCATCTCGGAAATTTGATTTCCGCCTAAATATATAGGTGGGTGCACCGGAACGTTACTTTTACGTGATATAATCATGGCTTCCGTTTTAAGGGGATTGAACTCAACAAGTCAGGTGTTAGCCCAGTGTTCAATTGTGGCTAAATCACGGTTGAGTATGATGGCACCTTGGTCAGGAATCTCAGTTATAAGATAAAGGGATGTATCATCTGCAAATAAGCGTATACTGCTAAGTAGGTTTTCAGTAATATCGTTGATGTAAATCACGAATAACAGAGGATCAAGGATCGAACCCTGCGGGACACCAGACGTCATTGGTTTCCAAGGAGATGCCTCAGAGGCTACAAGGACGCGCTGGTACCGATCAGAAAGGTAAGATTTTAGGAAACAAAGCAAGTCGCCAGATATGCCTATTCTCTCGAGCTTGTGAATAAGACCAACATGCCAAACTTTATCAAATGCCTTGCTAACATCACAAAAGACAACTCTTACCTCTTTTCCTTCGTCAAGAGCATGGCAGAATTCATCATAGAGGTCTGTCAGTTGTAGGACCGTAGAGTCACCTGGAGTAAAACCAGACTGAAACTGGCTCAGTATATTGTTATCACATAAAAAAGCCATAATCGTTTGAAAACACATTTTTCAAGTACTTTACCAGTACAGCTAAGCAAAGATATTGGCCGATAGTTATTAACTACATTAGACGGATTCTTTTTCAACACCGGTGTCACATTGGCTTTTTTCCATAAAGTTGGAAAGTAACAGTTGTCTAATAATCTATTGAAGAGGGCCGTAAGTGGGTCACACAATGAGTGTCAACATTCTTTTAAAAGCCTGGGGCTTATAAGATCAGGACCAGACGCCTTAGATACTTTGATACTCTTGATCGCTTCGTACACTTCCTTGCTTTCAAGTGTTATCTTCTCAAGCGATTGTAGGGGAGGCAAGGGTGAATCTGGCAAGGATGCATTAGTGTCACCCAATGTCGAAATGGAACAGAAGTAATCATTGAACACTTCCGCCTTTTCGGGATTGGTTGAATAGAGTTTGTTAAGGTGACTTATAGTCGGGATACCGGAAAGACTTTTACAGATAAATGTTTTTAATGTTTTCCGCCATACTGACGAGGGTGTTTCCGGACAGCTTAGTTCTGATTGGACTTTCGATATGTATGTAGATTTGGCTTTCCTAATAGCTGATACGACTTCATTTCGTTTATGCTTATATCTCGCCCAGTGTGCAGTTGACCAGTGCGCTTTGCTCTACGATATAATCGTGTTCTTTGCCTAATCAATAACCGAATTTGATTATGCATCCATTTAGGCTGGTTAGCCCTAGAGGTTATCAGTTTGTTGGGAATAAATTTAGATGCTGTTTCAAGTAATTGATCGGTGAAGGTGGATACTATAGTGTCCGGCCACGAATGATCAAGCAGTCTTTCCCAGTCTACGTATATTGTATGCAGAGTTTAGACCGTCAAAGTTTCCCTCTGCATACAATCATTTGCGTCTTTTAAAGTTTTTTGGCTTTTCTTTCTTGAATTCAATGGCAATATAAATTGGACAGTGATAACGAGACATGTCAGGTACAAGTGGTTCCAGGACTTCACATTCCAGTACATGTACAGTATTACTAACAGCAAATAGGTCAATTAGAGTTGCAGATGATTCGGTAAAGCATGTTGGCCCTTCCACAAGCTCTCCTGGAAGCGACCCTTGGGAGAACCATATTGGTTGTCGTTGAAGTCACCAGTAATAATTATGTCTGAAATTAAGGTATCTTTGGCTTTGTCAATAGATGCCGTAATTTTATCCCAAACATCTGAGGGACTATTGGGTGGGCGGTAAAATACTCCTAGTAGCAGTGACTTACCATGGGTCATGAACACTTCAGCCCAGATGCACTCAATGTCATTCACCTCAAGATCAGTTCTTTGCCGAAAGCACAAGCCGTCCTTCACGTAGACGGCACCCCCCCCCCCCTCCCCTCGACAAACGGTTAAACCGTAAGGGTTTTTGGAAGCCATGGTTCATAATATCTGATGTTAGGTCCGAGCACTGAAGCCAAGTCTCAGTGAATGCTAAGATGTGAGGGGGAAATGATTCATACTCAATTATGTCTACATTAGGCTTCAGGCTTTGTATGTTCAGATGAAAGATTTCTAATGCGTCGGGGGTATTTTCTGTGTTCACAGAGCCTAGTCCAGGGTTTTATTCAATGTCTCCAGACAATAACAAAACCACAGCCAATACCGATGTCAAAAAATATACAAAATAACACATGGCTGTAGAAGATGGTGTTGCAGCTGGTATATTTGATGTCGGTCGGAGATTGGGTCTTTCAACATTCGTACAAAGATCAATACTGCATTGGCAGGGCATGATAAATTTGTTGAATAAGAGATGAAACAAGGCTGATGTCACAGTAAGGCTGACCTGAACCTCAATACGCATATACCACATGTAAAGATACGCTAGAACACAAAGGGACTGCTGTTTTGTTAGTCTTCTTTTCAGGCCGCGAGCATACACTACAGTATTGAATGTACCAATTCGGGCGCGGTAAGACTCACGATTATACATTATGTAATTTGTGGGTGGTAATACACACATATGCATGATGCCCAGAAATTGGTAACTTTCAATGACGAGATCATTTCGCAGTGGTACGAATTGAATTCAGGTTGCGTTATACGAGTGTGTGGATGACAACGGAGAGGGCAACCTCGAAGAAACACGTAAAAGAAAATAGTAAGTAAAAATATGGAAAACAGGCTAGGAAAGCAATTCATATTCGGAAGGAATGAACTGCTTATTCAAAGTCAAATATCAAACTGAATAACAAAATAATAGTGGATATCACACGTAGAATAATTCGGGAGTAGATGTATTGTGAAGCGAGCAACAAACCAAAAGTGAGGACATAAAGCTATAACATTTACTAAAATGATAGTTGTGTTATTGCTGCTTGGCGCACGTAGAAGTTCCAAGTTATACACAATTAATCCCCCTCCCGGCATAATGGTCAGCTTCGTGCATCATTACTCACAACAATTTGCATTGGTTGGAGTTAGTGGCATATATATATAGTACGAAAGAGGAGCAAGTGGTTAGAACGACCATGATTTGCCTTGGAAGGATTTGGGATTTATGATATTTCAAGGTTCGAAGGCAGACGGCCCTCATGAGGGGGTGACAACTAGGTACTTCAGGCGGATTTTATAACCCCACGACTGTCTGAGACCAAATAATTCAGGCCCTACGCGGGTCTGGTGTCACATCAAGCCATGGATGAAAGAAGGCGATAAAAATAACTTGGTAAAGAAGCAATTCATGTTGTACTGCCAACGATTGACAACCCAAAGTCTGTCCCTATAAAACTTAAGTTCTATAGGGACTGACCCCGAGCCAACAATCACTAGCAATACAACACGAATTGCTTCTTTTTTACCAATGGTGAACTATTTTGAGGGGAAAGTCATGTAGTAAAATTGCGTGAACGAAATTCATCGGGATTAAGATACCACAAGCAAGCATTATTTTTCGTTTTGGAAAGTAAGGACAACAAAGAAAATGGAAGCCCTTCTGTCACGAAATGTCGAAAGTTGACAAGGACTACATGATGTACTGCAGCGGTGCGGGCCAAGTGGGATCCACCTTTCACTTTTGTATTGTAGACGGTGGGGCAGGTGCTTGCTAATGTTGTAATCTGTACTGCGGGGAGGGCCAGACTTTATATAGCTCGTTGCTATTGTATCCACTCTGAGGTTATTGTATGTGTGTGTCTGCACCTATGTCTATGTTTTCGATATATACCGTAGTGTAGTAACATTTTGCAGTGTGATTTTGTATGAGTTGGCCGGGCATGGTCAAGATGCACCAGCACCCAGCAGCCAATACTAGATGATGTCTGTCTGGAGGAGAGTCGCGATTAAGAGAAGTTTGCCTATCCAATTCAACTGTGGTGTGATTGCAAGTGTTTATTTCCCACTCTTCTGAAGTCGGTGTTTCAGGAATGTGCGCAGATGTCGTATCGATGGGGGCAGGCCCCCACTGAGCTTATACCGAACGAACGAACGAACCAACCAACAAACCAACGATCGGACGGACGGACGGACGGACGGACGGACGGACGAATAAATGAATAGTTTCGTCGGTACTGAGAGATTTAATTTGTACAAAACTACAATGTGGGGTTTAAATGTAATTGTATTGTTATAAATTTTAGAATTTGCACTGGAGTGTTCATTCTAAAAATAGAAATCTAACCCCCTAGAGGTGAATAATACTGATATTAAACATGTGTAACCCAACAACCGAGAAAAAACCCACACTGCTTCATTGTTCTCCCATATAACCCCACAATGTCAACAAAGAGTCCGGTGGACGAACGAGCGATCAAGAACGAACAAACGAACGATCGAACGAATGACTGCTGTGAGGTGAAACACGCAGTATTCGATATGGTTTCATCAATCCTGTCATATACAGATTATTATCCAGTTCCAATATCACAGCCGCAATAATAAAAGTCAATGATAAATTGTCAAAATCTATGGACTCTTGTTCCCGTCTCAATACTTTGTGTTTTGTCACCGTCTCCTGATATCTGTTGCATTGATTCTCTACCAATATCGATATTGCGATAATCTTAGGGAAATCACGTACGACTGACTTTACTGAAGAAAACATTTAAACTTGTTTATTGTAATATTGAGAATATTATATCATGTGGTTATTATCAGATGCTTTTCTATTCAATGAATCCCACCCTTTAGTTTAAACATTATTTTTATTTCAATACTGCATATAAATATACAAGGTATAGAACAGCATGCTGAGATACAGTATTAGAAAGTGGATTCAGCAGCAAGCCGAAGCTTATGTAAGCTGTCTCCTGCAATCAACAAATACATCAGACTTTCATGGCATGGAAGAGACTATGATTGAAACAAAATAATATGAAAGAGGAAAGAAGGGGAAAGGTGGAGGGGTGGGGGTGTCTGGGGCAAAGGCAGCTGCTTCCTTTAATAAAGGGAGAGCACAAGAGGGGCGAGCACTGCAGGTGTGTTCAGTAAAATCTCTTGGAAGCAGTAATATAACTCTGTACTTTTTCAAAAATTAGGCTGTTTGCTTCCGCTGTGTATTCAGCATTTCCATTCAAGAGAATATCCGTTGAAATTGTGAATGTCAGTGTTGCTAGTGTGCGCTGTCTGCTCTCTACATAGAACGGACAATGCAACAAATAGTGAGCACTCGTTTCACGGGCTCCACATGAACAGTATGGGGAGTTTGATAAATGGTTTCTAAACAGATGATCGTTAAGATTGCTACAACACAAGCGAAGTCTACAATGGTGGGTCTGTGCCTTACGGTCTTTACTTCGTTTGAAGCAGTTTGGAACGAACAGTTTATTTCTATTTAGGAACGAGTTGAAATTTTGCAATGAACTATTTTCTCTGATGTGTGATGGCAGCGCATTCCATAATCGTGTTGTTGATGGCACAAAGGATTCGTAATGATGCTGGGTTCGACAAAATGGGGCTGCGAGGTCGGCGTTATGGCGTAGGCCGTAATCGTGGGACGCCGAAGATCGTGGCGGAATCAACATGGATACATAAGCAGGGACCATCCTATGATACATTTTAAAATATTGTTTTAATTTGTGCTTCTCTCTTCTTGCTTTTAGGGTTTCCCATCCCGTTTCCAAATAAATAAGTTCCCTACTGGCGCTACGGGTTGCACCTGTTACGATCCTGGCAGCTTCCAACTGGATACGTTCCAGTTCGTCGGATTCGCCCTCAGCACAATTATCCCAAACTGTATCTGAATACTCAAGAACCGGCCTAATAAAAGTCAGATATATTGTTTCTAATGTTTTGCGATCAAATTTGTATTTATACTTTCTTAGAAGACCAATTCGCTTCCATGCTTTGGAGGCTATTGCTTCAATGTGTTCTTTCCAGGAACCCTGACTGTTTAAAAGTATACCAAGATGTGCATGGCTACTTACTTCGGAAATGCTCTCGTTACGCATTTTCAGAGGGGGGTGACAATTTCTATCACTTTTTCGTGAAACTAATAGGGACTCAGTCTTTAATGGGTTGAAGTCAACAAGCCATTTATTGGACCAATCTTCGAGTTGTTTCAAGTCTTGGTTTAAAATATTAGCAGCCAAGTCTGGGTTCTCTATTATTAAGTAGATCGTTGTATCGTCGGCGAACAAGCGGATGTTACTTGAAATTTTTTCAACTATATCATTGATGTATATGATGAACAGCAGGGGACCAAGAATCGATCCTTGGGGCACACCAGCTGAAACTGATTTCCATGATGAGGCTTCGGAATCAATGACAACCCGCTGTTGGCGATTGCTCAGGTACGACTCAAACCACAGAAGCAGATTACCTGTCACTCCGATTTGTTCCAACTTAAACAGAAGACCTTTATGCCAAACTTTGTCAAAGGCCTTGCTCACATCACAGAAGACAAGGCGGATTTCTTTACCTTCGTCAAGGGCACTACTGACAGTATTGTAAATTTCGGTAAGTTGTAATGTAGTCGAATCTTTGGGGGTAAAACCGGATTGGAATGGAGTAATCAAGGTGTTTGACTGCAGAAAGCCAAAACTTGTTTGAATATACATCTTTCGAACACCTTGCCAACACAGCTGAGCAACGATATAGGCCTATAGTTAGTGACTAGATTCGGATTCTCCTTTTTAAAAATTGGGGATACATTAGCTCTTTTCCACTCAGTTGGAAAGTAACAATGGGAAAGGAAAAAATTGAACATTTCAGTAAGTGGTTTAGCGAGACCTAGTCTACATTCCTTGAGAATTTTCGGACTTATATTATCTGGACCACTTGCTTTAGAGCTTTTAAGAGTTTCTAGGACGTCCATAACTTCACTGGCCAATATACTAATGTTATCGAGGGTCGGCCGGTTAGTGTTATGGACGCTCGTGGGAAGAGAGGCGTTCGAGTCATCCACCTGGGAGATGGTACAAAAATAATCATTAAATGCTTCCCCCTTTTCGGTATTAGATATTAGATCACAGTTGTTATACTGAAGGACAGGGATGTCTTGTTTTGATTTACTCATCAGTTTACCGAGCATTTTCCACCAGTTAGCCGAGGAGGTTACTTCGTTGTTCAGGATGTTTTCAAGTTTCGTGAAATATTTTTCCTTTGACTTTTTAATTGCAGAGGTAGTTTGATTTCTCTTTTGGCGATATTTGAACCACGCTTGCGTCGTATTGACTTGCTTTGCATGTTTGTGAACACGTTTACGTTGGCGGATTAGTTTTCTTATGTCGTTGTGAAACCATGCTGGCTCATTTTGCCTACATGTAACTAATTTGTTCGGGATATATTTTGAAACAACAGATTCGAGATAGTTCTGGAATCCACAAGTTACGGCGTCCTCGGAAGAGAAAGAGAGGATATTCTCCCAGTTCGTTTCCTGTAGTGTCTTGTTTAGACCAAAGTAGTCGCCTTGGTTAAACAACCACATGTGTCTTTTGTGTACTTGGGTGCGTTTGACGGAAAACTTTAACACTGCCTTTATGGGACAATGATAGCGTATACGCTCGTCACAGAGAGAACCATCGACGCCACTATCCGATACAAAGGAAGCATTGTTAGTTATAATTAAATCAAGAAGAGAGGACGATGTTTCAGTAAAGTGTGTTGGTTGATGCAAGAGTTGAGCTAAATTATATTGTTGGAGAATACATTTCATAGGACCGTTAAAATTTGACAGTTGATCGTCATTAAAGTCACCGGTTATGACAACATTCTGAGAGTTTGTATCCAATGCTCGTTCGATGGAGGTAGCAATCAAATTCCATGATTCCGCTTCAGAATTTGGAGGACGATAAAAGGATCCCAAGAGAAAATGGCCAGATTTATTTGAGATCTGAAGCCATATACACTCAATGCCAGGAACTTCGAGATCATTTCGAACCTTGAATAGGATGTCATTCTTTATATAAATGATTATTCCACCACCTCTGGAGTTTCTATCTTTTCTAACTGGTTGTTGGAACCCCTGGAGCACGATATCGTTATTATCATCGTGGATACTCAACCATGATTCTGTGAAAACACAGATATCGTATTCCAAGACTTCACAACGAAGTGTATCAATTTTTGGAAGTAGACTTTGAACGTTTAGGTGTAGAAGGGACAAACCATTAGGCTTCCGGTCGGAGTTGGATAAGACGAGTGACTGTTCTGATAACCTGGATGATGAATCAGTAAATGGACCTGGGTTAACCTCCACATCACCTGATCGAATAATAAGTAAAAACATGCCACAGTACGTGCATGCAAACAGGATCATAAGTGACAGATCAGCACAAGATTGTTGGTAATTTGGACGCGCACCTGAGGGTTTGAAATAAGTCTGGAATATCTTTGAGGTGTTATCGATCCGGGCAATTTTTGGGATGTTGTTGAGAAAGATAATTATTCCCAAAATAAATGGTACAAAACTATAGAAGCCGTAGCATATGGTAAACGCTGAGAGATGACTCTCATCCCGATTCAATACTCCACTGCAGTGAGCGCCATGTCGTGCTACAAGACAAAATAGACCTACTCTCATTCTGTATGTTGCTATATCAATCATTATGCGGACTTAAGAACACTTTCAAATAAGCTTGGTATCCTCTGAGAATAGGTCCAATTCCATGAAGGAACAGCTGCCTGTGCCTGGGGAATGACTGGGAGGAAGTAGTCCCACCCTTTGTTTCTTAGGTATGTGTAGACAACATAAGAATTGTTGCATGCATAATAAAACAATAAAAATGTCAACTGGGCTATTCATATGGAATTTCAAACGTTGTGCGAACTGGGCCAAATGAATGATGGAATACGAAATTGCTCTCCACCTTATGCGGTAGCAAACTTTTTCGAGCGAGCTGCCCTCATACATTTCATTCTGATGTTAAACAAATATACTGGCATCGACGTGAATTTGAAGTAAGCCTAATAAAGAACACAAATTCAACACCCACTAAAACTCACACCGATCGTGTCCAGTGGGAAGGCTCTTTAAATGTCCGGAGAAATGGTACAAACAATGAGTACTAAGTTTCGGGGTCTGACTGAACGACACAGATAGCTAAAAGATTACAGAGAGTGTTGCGCTTGACTGATGTTCGATCCGCAAGTATACAGAAGAAGTCTCCTTGGTTACGAATCGAAATTAAGTATTTTTATTGTTTACTAATCATATATATTTCATTTTCAGGTTATTTTATTCAACTTTGTGGGGAGTTAGTTTAGTATAGTAACTGGGACAAAGTTAGGAGGTCTTAAATAAAACTGTGAGCGCTAAGTTGTCGAACGGTTCGTCGTGTTGCCTTTTGTCGCGTGTTTACAGTTTTCCCTGTCCGATCGCGTAATTTTGTCTTGATGATGGCGAGCAAGTCTGTTCAGACGGGGGTAAGTATGGAGGTAAATACGTGTAATATCGCGGTCCAGGTCAACGGTGCCAACGGGGTAAGTATTGGTGTGCAGACAGAGGTCACTGGGGGTGTCGGTCAGAGCCGGGTTGGTGGGGCCACCGATGGCGATATTGGGCTTGAAGTTTGTAAACAGTGTTCTATGATGTATGGGGACTGTCGCTCGATGGGATATGGAGAGGTATGTGCAAACTGTCAGGAAATCCTCCGCCTACTTGAGACAATTGTTAAGTTTGAGGGGGAGATTGCTGAGCTGAAGGGAAAACTAGGTAGGGCGGGGCTGTCTGGAGTTACGCCTGTGAAAGTAGCTTTCCGAGAAGGATGGAAGGTTGTCGGTGGTTCCAAGAGGAAACATGGGGGTAGAACCTTTGATGTGAATGAGGTAGGTGATGAGGTGGGGGCTGCTAGAAAAGTACGCAGGACAGATGATGGGGGCCCAGGCCGGAGCAATGCTGTAAAGCGTTTGGCGTGAACTATCAAAAGTGGTAGGAAAGGGGGCCAGAGAAGCAGGTAGATAGGGGTGTAAAGTCCAAAGGCAGTGGGGAGTGCAGCACCAGAAACAGATTTGATGTGCTCGATTCGGAAGAGACAGAGGGGGAGATGGAGGTAGTTGCAACAGATAGTAGCTTGGGGTCTAGGCCAGGAAAAAGGAGGAGGGATCCGGGAGAAGACCAGGGGAGTAGTCCAGGTAGTTCAGGACTTGGAAAGAGACGGAGGGACAAGGATAGGAGTAATCCTAGGTCAAAGATACCGATACCGATATTGATTCCGAGTGGGGCTGTTGGAGAGGAAGAGGACGCTGTAAACAATAGGAGACTAGAGGAGATAAATAGGGCGAGGGCCAAAAGTAAGTTGGTGGTTGCGGGAAGTAGCATAGTTCGGGGGATCGACAAGGTTGTCTGTGGTCCGGACAGTAAAAATAGAACAGTTCTGTGCTTTCCGGGGGCTAAAGTGGAGGACCTGAGGGATAGAGTGGACGGTATTGTAGCTGGGTCGGGGCTTGATCCGGTAGTGGTATTACATGTGGGGTCCAATAACATCAGGGAGAGGAAATCAGTTCGTTTGGTGGACACATACAAGGACCTAATTAGTAAGCTACTTAGCAGGAATGCTCGGATCATCGTTTCAGGGGTGCTCCCCGTTATGGGTGGTGGGAATGAGAGGAACTCGCGGATTATGGCACTAAACGAGGAGCTGGAAGAGCACTGCAAAGACTTGGGAATACATTTCATTGACCACTGGGATTCTTTCTGGGGACAAGGAGAGTTGTATGGGCGAGACGGATTGCATTTAAGTAGGATGGGTACAGACCTGTTGGGCCAAAAAATTTTACAGGTGACTGGGCCTTTTTTGGAGAAAACGGGGGTAGGGGACCATAGCCGATAACCCAGAGGGGCACAAATGCTGGGAACATAGGAAGAACAACAAACATGCACAATACAGGGACATACCAGGGTTATAATAATGTGCCAGTTATGACAAAAAAACAAAGATTCATTAAGTTTGGGTACTGCAACATCCAGGGTCTGCACAAGAAAGTAAGCGAAATATCAACAATGATGGACGAAGGAGACTTCGATATAATGGGTCTAAGTGAGACGTGGATACGACGGGATGAGCGGGTTGATCAGATGAAGGGTTGCGTGTGGATAGGAGCTGGGCGAACTGAGGGTCAGAAACGGGGTGGGGGTGTTGGCATCTACGCTAAAGAGGAATTACAGCCCTCATTGATTACAGATCTCACAGAAGCAAGGACTCAGATTCCAGTATCCAACGAAATAGTCTGGGCAAAAATCAAGTTAGGAAGCAGGAGTGTTGCCGTTGGTGTTGTATACTTAGCAGTGGAGGGAAGTAAGCCCGAGTGGAATGATTCAATATATACAACTCTTAGATCGAATATCACAGAGCTTGGAAGCAGAGGCTTCAGTATTGTCCTAATGGGGGACTTCAATGGGCACATCGGGGATAAGGAGGAGGGCATACAGGGAGGTGATAGGAAAATTAACACGAATGGGAGGAAGATGTTGGACCTATCAAAAGAGCTTGGTTTAAAGATCCTGAACAGGGATGCGAAATGTAAGGGTAAATGGACCTGGGAGAGGAACGATAAGAAAACAATAATTGATTATATACTCACTGACATTAGCGTATGGAGGGAGGTTATAGATGTAGAAATAGATGACGAGGGAAAAAATGACTTGGGTAGTGATCACAACCTGATAACAGTTAAGATTATGGGCAAAAAGACGAATAGAGACAGAAATACCTTCAAGGAAGTTTGGGGACTAAAACAAGGAGCCGACTGGAAGCAGTTTCGGGAAAAACTAAAACCAAATCTTGAATGTATACCTAGGGATGCAAATGTCCAGAGTATTTCAGATGGCATAGTAAATAGCCTAACAGAGGCAGGGAAGGATTGTATAGGAAGGGTGAGGGTCCCAACGAGAGAGCTTGGATACAGGGTTAACGAGGGACTGAAAAAGGCTATAAAAGAAAGGAAGGTAAAATGCGCTGCTTACAGAAGAAGTAGGAAGCTTAAAGGGGTGGATAACAATGACACGAGACTAATGAAAGGAGAATATGAACTGGCACGGAGAAAGGTGAATGAGATAAAGAATAATAATAGGAAGGAGCGCAATTGCAGTCTTGCCAGAACAATAAAGAAAACGGGGGGTTCGAGCTCAAACGTATTTTGGAACTGGGTAAATAAACGGGGGAAAAGTAGTGTGCAGAGTATCAAAGTGGATGGGGAAAGTACAGAAGATAAAGGCCGTATCGCTTCAGAGTTAGTCAAGCACTGGGAAAAGATAAACGATAGGCGATGGGGCAGTGGGTCCCCACCAAAAAGAAATACACTGGTGGAGGAGAACCTATCCAATCGTGTATGTAGCGAAATAACGGCAGAAGAAGTGCGGAACGTGGTCTCGAAATTAAAAAAGGTAAAGCGGGAGGGACTGATGAAATTCCGAACGAATTCCTCAAAAATGGAGGGGAGGCACTTATTGAAGTCCTGATAAACCTTTTCAACCTGGCTCTGCGAAAGCAAGAGGTCCCCAGAGAGTGGAGGGAAAGTAAGGTGTCGTTCATACACAAAAAGGGGGATAAGGAAGTTCTAGATAACTATAGGGGGATATCAGTTAGTAGTAACATCGGAAAAGTATTCTGTAAGGTCATATACGGTAGACTAGAGGAAGTTATTGAAGAGAAAGGTTTTTTAGGAGAAATTCAAAATGGTTTCAGGAAAGGACGAAGAGTCACTGATCACCTATTTACACTCACCCAACTGATAGAATCAACAAAGGCTGAAAAGAAAAAGATGTTTCTGGCATTTCTAGATGTGAAAAAAGCGTACGACCGAGTGTGGAGGGAAGGTATGTGGCGAAAGCTCGAGGGCATCGGACTGGGGGGTGACTTTGTGGGAATCATGAAAGCACTGTATACAGATGTGCAAAGCCATCTCTGTCTAGGGAGTATCACTACAAAACGAGTCCCTATGGATATAGGCCTCAAGCAGGGGTGTATCTTTTCACCGTTTTTGTTTGCATTGTATGTTAAAGATTTAGGGGACGAACTAATTCAGAGTGCGGAGGGGGTAAATGTTGGAGACATAAAGATACCAGGCTTATTCTTTGCGGACGACATGGTGTTAATGTCTAGGACTGAACAGGGGCTAGAGAAACTGCTGGAAATTTTTGGTAGATATGGGAACACTTGGCGGCTCGAATTAAATGAAAATAAAAGCAAGGTAATACCCGTTGGACGCAAGGTAGATATGACGAAGAGATGGAGAGTGGGGGAGTTCTCAATCCCCGAAGGGGAAAGCAAACAAATCACTGTAGGAGAAACGGGAGAGTATGAGTATCTAGGGGTAAGCATAAATATAACGGGAAGAGGGGTGTACAGAAATTACTCAGCCAAACTGATTCTGAAGGGGAAAAGAATTCTGAACCAACTAAAACTTTTAGGGAAAAATAGTTTCAATAAGGTCTTTGTGGGGAAAACACTGTGGGAGAGGGTGGGTTTACCAAGTATAACGTATGGCACGGACGTGATTCCATTAAACCAAACCGTTATTAAGAAGTTGGAAAGTACTCAGAATGATGCCGGCAGATGGATAACAAGGTCGAGTAATGCTGCAGCTTTGGAAGCAGTAACGGGGCAGCTTGGGTGGATGAAAATCAAGGACAGGGTAGATTTGGGAAAACTGTGTTACTTTAACTACTTGAGAAACCTGCCTGACAACCGGTGGTGCAAATTGATGCTCGATACCATTTGGAATTCTAATATAGAAACGGGGTGGTCAAAACATGTGAGGGAACTAATGGACAATTACTCTATAGAGGTCACAAACATAGAAGTAGGAATGAAAGAAGGCAAAAGGTTTGTCAAAGAGAGAGTCATGGAAGATTGCAATCGAAACTGGCGAGCAGGGGTTAGCGTGAAAAGATCACTGCAGGGGTTACAATATAAAGAAAAGCCAGCTTTTGAGAAGTACCTAGATGGCACCTTTGGAGGGTCACTGCTCTTCAAACTGAGATCAAGATCACTGGAGCTTCGGGGAAAAATTGGGAGAGATGGGGAAAAGGGATGCCAAATGTGCCACTCTGGAGTAGTGGAGACCCTGGAACATTTTCTCTTGGAATGCCCTCAGTATATACCTCATAGAATAAAATTTACTGGAAGAATAATGCAGAAGTGGGGTGAAGAAACAAAGGATAGATGGCTGAAGGGGGACACGAGGGAGAGGGTAGGAATGCTTATTGAAGAAATTGAAAAAGAGGAAGTGAGGGACACTATTAAGCAGTTTATATCTGAATGCTGGGAGGAGAGGAGGGGAAGACGAGCTGGGGTGCAGGGGGAATGATGGCCGTCTCTTATGAGGACCGCGACAAATCAGCGGCTGGCCAAAGAGTTATTATTATTATTATTGGTAACTTGCTCCACACGTGTGTTCGATTTGTCGGTTGCCTGTAACGATTTGGACTTTGCCTTTCACACAAGAAGCACGTGTCATCAACTTACTACCCAACAGAATGTGGTGTATACTCAACTTATATTCACCACGGTTCTGCTGGTGGCAAGTAAAATATTCACTTTAGATGTGACTGAGTTGCTATCAATTCTTCCCGGGCATTCCTTCCCCTCAATTACTTCAATTAACAGTCTTCCTGTTTATTTGATCTCCTTTCGCCAACAACACATCGGAAGCTGAAATTGTTCCAATCTATTACAGGGTGAAATTGTGACCCTGCGAGGATTTACAAAAGCAATAATGCTTGCTGTCGAATACCGTCATATGTCTAGTCTGAATCACATTATTGTTCATGATACTCATTCCACCATTGTTTTTGTATTCATACTTCTTTTCACAAATAAATATTATTTAAACCAAACTAAAAGAAGACAAAGATTTGGGAGAACCTTGATAGCTCTTATCTTTGAGAATTCTGCAATATTGTTCTGTTACCTCATATTGTTGTTGTTCTTAAAGCTAAACACATTGAGATGTTATCAAGGAATTACGTGAAACATATTTCAAATAGTGAACCTGTTTGTAAATCGCTAACAAGGATGTTAATTAATAAATAATAACTAACTTCGTTATTAGTCGGGTTCATTGATGATATACACATTTGGACTTTCACATCTCAAATCTAATTCTTGATCAAAACTCAGAAGAACAGTTCTCATCAATGGAAACCCAACCTGTGAACAACACGTCGTACTTCAGTGAGTGATGCCCTTCAAAATTACAATTCACCAATCAAAAGTTGCAAATCTTCCTTCAGTCAGTACATAAAGACACTGGAACAGAATTTTCAGCAATGTTTGCGTGTTCTGAATATCACCACAGTACAGAATAACGGATCACACACCAGATTTTTTAATCACTGTTCATAACTTTAAGGTATTATATTACTTTTCATATCTTAGATTTTGTCATGCAGAATGCCGAAAGTCGAGTTTGTTTAACAATTTTAAAACAACGCACATTTCATCTAAAAGGTATTTTATCAACCTAACAAACGATATGTCTTACTTATTTTCGCTTACACATATTTATTGATATATATATTGACAACACATGAAAATTACTATTATAAAATAGGAAACACTAAAGGAATCCAATCTTTAATGTACGAAACTCGTGAAAAATGTCTATTTGAAAGAGTGTATTGGGATTCATACAATATATTTTTGCCTTTAACTGTTATGGGTTTAACTACAATAAAAGCTTTCGGAAAAGGATAAGAAAAAGTGAACAAGGTTTATGTCGCTTCTTGTATTCCGCGATAGACTGATCCGTAAAGTAAGGTGATACGTATTGTAAAGTTTCTGTCGCGTGTTGTTGTTGTTGTTGATAGTCAAATGGTATATTGCTTCAACAAAAAATCTATGATTATTGATGTGGTAGGTAATAATTACCCAAACTGATGATAGCGCTATTAAATGCTAAGT
The DNA here is from genome assembly GCA_031216915.1 of Pictodentalium vernedei. Lineage (NCBI taxonomy): Eukaryota > Metazoa > Mollusca > Scaphopoda > Dentaliida > Dentaliidae > Pictodentalium > Pictodentalium vernedei. The sequence continues at coordinate 101,269,068 of CM062296.1, forward strand.
TTGCTATTTTGCGTACACAAAGTTTCGTAATGTGTTAACAATGCATTCATTAAAGTTATCGAAACAAAGAGGAGTATTTAAAATGTGATCGTATTATCACTGAATTGTTCTACTATACGTTTGTTTTTATAAGACTATGATTAATTAACAAGAAACCATTTTTTCCAGGGATTCGTCGTTGAGTGAACAAAGGATGGAAATCAACTTTGGTATTAACAGCACAGATCCTTCTTGCCAGGGACGAGAAAGGTATTTGGATATTTTATAATTAATAAATTTTAATTTTTTAATTAGTATAGTACTCCTCAGTTGTTTTCGTTTCCATCTTAATCTCTTGTAACGTTTTATATGGCCCGTTCGTCGGATGAATCGTTACAAACACACGAGATGGTCGTACAGTAGTAATGTTTAGGCCTATTGTTTGAACAAGGTTATTGGAACCCAGTAAGTACAAATAGGTGTAATAGGTGTGTGTCAGTGCTTTAATGTGGCGTAATCATCAAATTATTCTACTTCAGATAAACTCAAACCGTTCTAAGGTATTCCCTAACTAGTAGAAAGTTGTAAAATTCACAGAGTATTTTTATTGCAGAAGGATTAATATATAAAAAGCAAGACAAATGCATCAACGGGATCTCCTCTGCTTTAAGTATCACCCTACTGTGGCAGTCCCCCTCTTTTTGGGTGTATGAATTAAGAGCAGTTTCGAGTTTTCTTGTTTAAAAGAAATTTGTCAAAGATTTTACACGCTCCCCCAGCCCCCCCCCCCCGCCCCCCCCCCCCCCGAGATATTCCTACTCCATCAAAAGTTGGTCGGTGATTTTTGCATTTCGACTGTGTCAGTTTTTGTTTTTGTATGTGTTCCTTTTCTCCCAATGGGAACGCCGAGAAGTGGAGCTGTGCTTTTTGTTGTGGTATACAAGAGTTCCACATTTCTCGTAAAATAGGATTCGGAACCAACGCTTGTGGTAGAAATCCTCTAAATTGGGCAACATAGAAATAAAATATTGTCATTTCACTTCATTCCTATGTTGCGACAATGGGATACCCAAAGATGCTGAAAGTGACCCTAAACACCAATAAGCAAAGGTATGTTTTTGTTGTGAGTCGGAGTGAGGGCACCTATTGCGCTCGGTGCATTTCTTTTTTAACCTGAATTTTGAAAAGATTAGTAGGTATTATTCACCTTTTCTATTTCCATATCAATCACACATTCGTCGAAATAGTTTGTTTTGTCATGGTGCAATTGAGGTGTTAATAAATTATGTATAATGTGGCATTTAGTGTGTCGCCAGCCATCCTCATTAATCATGAAAAGCCAACAAACGTTTCCTTTATAACAATATACAACTATCCAAATAACGTTGTTAGGGGAATGTAATATGCGAGGTACTTACAATGTGCAATTTCCTTCTCCACCTTCCAAACGAAAGAGCCTGTCACCATTTTCCATACACCATACAAAAAGTAATTTTTTGTGAACTAGCAAAAAGGAGAGGCTTAGAATGCTTATCGGAGAAAGTGGGAAGATTGAAGTACGGGATGTTATGTTCGGAGGAGAGAGTAGGCGTGGGGATAGGACGGCATGGGGAGCTAAATGGTCATCGAGGCCTTCTTACCTGAGAACTTCAATAAATCAACTGCCCATCGTAGGACTATTATTATTATCATGCCATTTCTTGTAGGTAATCGAAGTATTTGCGTATACATATATGAGATAGTATAGGTGATGAGGCAGGGTGTTTTACTGGTTACGATATCCGATGGGTAGTACCTGTTCTTCATATGAAATATCAAACTTGTTTGGGTAAAGATTTTCTTTCTAATATTCATGTATCAGGCAATAGTGGTTTTCACACGTTATTCGTAAAGGTTTTCACTCACCTGTTAACAATTTTATTTACTTTCAGTTTGAATATTTTCAAGAATCATTCGCCAAGACACGACACAGATATTTTTATGCCATATTGCAGTTTCTATCCAATGCCCATGACGTGGCCTACATTTAGTTTAGGCAAGTTTCATCTACAGAATAACGCGTATGGACGTCAGCATCAGTTCAACTCTATTTCTGCCACAGACGACAGAAACAGTTATTTTACTGCCCCTTTGGACTTAACATATTCAAAACACTACGATGGAAGTTGTCGCAAAATTGTTCATTCTGACACATCATCTCAAGATCCAACCGGATCATGTCAATATTCTTTGAGTGGAAATATTGAAAAGGCTTCAGAACTGAATCATATCCACCACAATCGGCAACCATTTGTCGATGAAACCAGATTTTCTATAAACTCCATACCTCAGTTTTTGCAACCGCCTAAACTTGAATTTACAGAAAACATTGCTGGCAGTATCTTGAGCGAGGAGCTTGAATCGGGATATTATAGTTTATCTGAAATTGCGTCGAGTAGTTCAGTAGCCGAAAATACGGACATCTCACTTGATGATATTTCTCCTTCATTATCACGTGACTCTTCCCCTTGTTCCAGTTACATTTTGACAAATGAGATTTCGAGAAACAAAATAAAACCCGAGAATAGCTTGCCATGGTTTAGTTACAAACACACAATTGTGTCCACCAATTCGTCTTCAAGCAGTCAATGTCATGATAAAAAACGATCTGCAAAATGCCAGTACAAGAATAAAATACACCAGTGTCCGTACTGTCAGAAGTGTTTCAGTCAGAAAGCAACATTAAAGACTCATATAAGGATTCATACAGGAGAGAAACCATACAAATGTGAATACTGTAATCGTCGTTTTGGTGATTATTCTACATTCACAAAACACAGAAGAATACATACAGGAGTAAAACCTTATACGTGTGTCATTTGTGGTAAAATGTTCTCACAATCGGGAAACATGTTACGTCATAAAAACAATCACAGTACACAATAACCTGTCGTTATTGTTCTAGTATATTTGTGTGCATATTTGAAATTGATGTTAAGTATTTTGCTTGTAGGCACGACAGCGTACTTTTCCGATTGTATATAGCTGACATTTGAATGAACCTATAACTGTTTCCTTCGGTATAGCTACTACTGTTGTAGGCAATTAATATTCTTTACTTTTTATTCCATGGGCTATGTTAAACCTTTGAAAACAGGATTTGAAGAATGAAATATGCGATATTAGTTTAATAACACGGAAGAATTCATGCCAGGAAGAGGATATTTAATATTTTCACCCTGTATCAAGTGACCTGCGGGTTGAAAATATCAATCCCTTCACGTTACATATGCACAGGCCATGCTCCAGTAATACAACGATAAGATTTGACCCGATGCATTATCGTAAAATTGAACACAAGGCGCGAGCAGTTAAGACTTTGCCATTCGTGCAATATCTCATGATATGTGTCTATACCGCTTATCTATGTTTTCCGTGAAGCAGCCAAAACACAAACTGTAGTGGCCCCACACCTACACAATGTTATTAAAATGTCATCGATGATAATTTAATCTATAATTTCCTTCTCGCTTTCATACATTGCGTACTCCAAAAGACGTAACGTTGAGCTCTTCAACTACAGCAGAATACACCTTTCAGGCGACCACTCATGATAACTTGCATACAATTCTGAGGGCTTATTTGACAAACCCACCTGTAATGTATGTAAACACCACCAACGTTTCAAATGCTTACAAAATATCAGAAATATATGCACCCCTGGCGACGAAAATCGCGCCTCTCCTTGGGTTTTCCTCCGAATTACTCTTCTTAATCGTTTTCTGGTCGTTGTCAAAGTCGACGGTCCACATCATAAGATTGATATTTTCTTAATAAACTAACGATGCAAACTATTTTCATTTATCACCGTATGGGCGCGATGGCTTTGTAGGTAAAGGTTCAAGCTGCAAGCCGAGAGGTCCTTGGTTCGAATCCCACCTGTGGCAACCGGGAAAGACACTTCACCCATATTGCCCTCATGTGGGGCGGGCACGGCGGCGTTGTGTACTAACGCGTACTGTACGTCGACGGTGCACCTGTCTTCAACCAATGCTAACTCTACTTGAGTGGAGTTAGTGTGTTGGGGAGCTGGCAGTTGCTCGCCGTTGCTCAGTGGGTCTCTGAGTACTCCGGCTTACTCCACCCGTAAACTGTCGTGATCATGATTAGCCATTGGGCAGAAATATATGACCTTAAACACGAAAAAATAATATATCACCGGTATCATATTGCTTTGCAACGTTCTGTCGTTTTCAGCGTGAAGTTAAACAACCTCAAGACTCTTACGTCAAATAATTATACAGGACGAATCCTAGAATTTCAAGCACATATCTTTAAACATACTTTTTGTAAAAGTATAGATTAGTGGGAAGGCCAGTGACACTTTTGCACGATTTTTTCACTTGCAGTGCCTACATATCAGTCGACAATATTTTGTAGATTTTTATATTTATCATATAAAACAATTGTATATTTAACACAAACGAATTGTAAAAAACATGTTATAACTTTTGTAAATCATGCTGTTAACTTATACATTTACAACGATACAAACCTCTCAGTTATTTCTTTTATTTGGCACCCATATACTTCGTAATACTGACAAAAGTCGAGCACCCGTACTACTAATAATACAGGGGCCTTCCTTTGGTTTGTCGCGACTCTCTAACAAGAAGGCCTACATCAACACTGTCCCCCGCCGCATACTTCTTCTCCTTTGCATGATAATTAGTTCATTAGTAGCTCTTGAATTGCCCCATGCTAAAATCCCGTATACCAGATGGCTTCGAACCAGGTCGTAGTACAATGTTTTCAGGGACTTATGTGGGAAAATATGTTTTACTTTGTTGAGGCTATAATTTGTGTGAGCTGTTTTCGAGCATAGCCTAGATATATGAGCTTTGTAGGTTAAGTGTTCATCAATGCTTATTCCCAGAAAATTTTAGAGATTTTTATGTCTCACTTCCCCGACTTTGCTTATCGGTTATCCGCCGACCCGCATCGTTTCGCAGAAAATTATCCCTTCCATAAATTCATAAATCATATTTCGTCACACCCTCTCCCAAATAGTTTTTCAAAAGAACACCTTGTTAAAGCTATTCCTTCCTAAATGTTTTAAACGATAGAGCATTCTTTTCCTCTTTGTATTACGTTTATTAGTATGGTTTCTTTATATGCCTCTACATATATCACAAATCATCACCCCTAAGAATTCATATACCCTCCACTGTTAGATGGTTGCTTTCCACTTCACAGATACACAACTTATCCATCATCAACCTTTGAGACTCCTCTACACCACAGCCTACAAAAATGCCTTTACTCTTGATTTCCATCAATCTTAGTCGCCATTTATCCACTTATTTTCCTGCAACGGTTAAAAATCTCCGTGATCCCTCTTCTCTCTCAGCTGATAAAACCATATCACCAGCAAAGAACTGTTTTTGGATTTTTGTCTCCAACTTTGATCCCACCTGCGGTTGCCGTCAGCTCGTTTCCTACATCTTTGATAAATAAGGGAAAACTAAACTGGTGACAAGCTGCACCTCTGCTTATGGTCCATCTCCCTTGGGACCCTATTTGTTTCTCAGACAGAGCTCACTCTACATATCTATGTACAGTGCCTTTATGATTCTGACAAAGCTCCATATCAACCAAAGACCCTCAAGTTACTGCCATATTTCCCTAACGCCACTCAATATTCTGCCATATTCCCCTATTACCATACTGTATTACAATTTTTAGCTTCCAGAATGCTGTTGCGTATGGGCATTGGGCTACGAAAGTAACGTCACAAATTGAGAAAGGTGCGTACACAAATGGCTTGATGCACCACCTGTCACCTGAATCGTTCTACAACATCCGTCACAACATATCGATTCTTAGACCAAATGTTACTCTTATCAGTTTATGATATCACTGAGGACACCGTCTTCATCGAGTCATTCCCCTGATTAATGTCACGTGACAACCGATTAGTTGCGACAGTTGTACTTATCTGCATATATTTATTAGTTTCTCCTATTGGATCACTCAACTCCGAAAAGTTATCCCCAATTGACACATATTTTTAGATGTGATTTTAAATTTTCCCCAAAATAAATATACTCTGAATAAAATATTTCGACTTGCCGCGGAGTTATCTCCCTTCTGAGATGAGATCATTAATACCCTTGCGCTCAACAGCTCCCCACCTCTCTCATCTTCCCGTTTTTCACTGGCATTTAAAAACGCGCGGTGTATTGATCCCATAATTTTGCTCTTTCGATTTCCTAAATAAGCGTACGAACCCGCTGGCCATCATTTTCCTCTTACCAACATAACTATCATCTCCCCATTCCAATTCGTGGGGGCGCGGTGGCTCAGTTGGTAGAGGTGCAGGCTGCAAGCCGAGAGGTCCTCGGTTCGAATCCCACCTGCGGCAACCGCGTTGTGTCCTTGGGCAGGACACTTCACCCCGATTGCCTACATGGGGGCACGATGACGCTGTGTACTGAGGCGTACTGCACGTCGATGGTGCGCGTGTCTTCAACAAATCTAACCCTGCCTGTGCTGCGGTGCAGAGTTCAGAGTTACGATGTTGGAGAGCTGACAGCTGCTCGTCGTTGCTCGGTGGTTCTCTCCGGGTACTCCGGCTTCCTCCACCCATAAAACTGTCACGGTCACGATTAGCCATTGTGCATAAGTATGTGACCTTAAACACCAATAAATAAATAAATTCCAATTCGTCATTATAGAACCCGTGAATGTAAATTTATTAGACGGATAATTCCGACTTTCTTGCTTTGAAAGTCTGCGCCTTTTATTTAATAACCATGTGTCACTCTTCTCCATTATCTTACCCGGGGTATCTGGAATTTAGAGTAACGAATTTTATGGGCGTCAGCTTGTGACACCGGCTTTAGTGAATTCTGTACATGGATTGTCGTCTCTCTAATATTTTACAAAAGGTCTGTCTGAGACATATTTTGGTAAGTTTTGCATCCTCCGCCTAAAATATCTCCTTATTATAACTGTTATTGATACCAATTTTGAATTCATTTGTGTTAAGTGGCGGATTCCAACTCTTGACCGTTGTATGAATTTTTCGCTCAATCACAAAAATCAGTAACCATACTATTAATTATTCCATACATTCCAAAAATATAAACTATAATAGAACTAAGAATCCAATCTTACTTTTTGAAGAGGTACACTATGTCTGTCTGCACTTGGTCACGTGTAATGTTACCGACATTACCCATGATCATCGTGATCCCTCACTCGCTGATAATTATGTGAGATAGAACTTAAAAATCTGTTTTTCCAAATACACTTAATCGTTAAAATGAATTTGGTAATTCATCATCCACAACGGTTTTGACAAAGATCGAACGTCGCATTTGCTGTATCTGTCCACGCAGACTATAGGAAGTATGTTTTAATGATGAAAAGGCCTTGATTAGTCCTGTGTTCCCAATGCCTCCTTATCCCCGCGTCTCTTCTCTCCTCCCAACACTCTGAGACGAACTGGCTGATGACATCCCCTACCCCATTCTTCCTATTCTCTCCGATAGGCCCACTCCTTTGTGTCACCTGTGGACCACATCTCGTTCATTCTATCATCCCACTTCCCCGTCATACTTCCGATGAATCTTACACATTTACAACGATACAAACAAATCGGTTATTTGTTTTAACTGGCGGTACCCACATACCTCGTAATGCTGACAAACTATTTTCAACTCTACAACAAAGCTAGGGTGGATGGTCCAAGTGAGGGAGTTAATAGAGAACTACTCATTGGAAAGGACGTAGACGTAGGGACAGCCAAGTGTACAACAAAAATCAGAGAAAGAGTCGTGGAGGATGGTAACCTTAATTGGCGAGAGCGGGGTCAAATCAAAGAGATCTTTGGGTAGCTTGCGTGATAAAGAGAATCCTAGTTTTGAAGAGTTCCTTGATGGAACCTTTGGGATCACTGTTGTTCAAGCTGAGGTCACGGTCCCTGGAGCTGAGAGGGAAAATGGAGAAACAGTGAAAACGGATCCCAGATGTGTAATTTAGGCGTGATGGAGACCCTGGGACACTTTCTACTAGAATGCCCAAAATACCAGTCTATAAGAAGAAGTTTCAGTGGTTGTGAAATGGGGAAGTGGGATGGGAGAATGAAGGACATGTGGTTAGAGAGTGATTCAAGGAAGAGGGTTAATATGCTGATGGGACAGATTGGGAAGAATTGGGCTGGGGATGTCGTCAAACAGTTCGTCCCCGAGTGTAGGGAGGAGAGAAGAAGCATGGAAAATAGGGAGGCAGCTGGGATCACAGGGGTAATCAAGACCCTATCACTCGACAACCGCGACAAATCAGCTGCCGGCCAAATAGTTATTATTATGTACTCCCGCACTACTAATAATGATACTTGGGCCTTTCGCTGGTTTGCGGCGGTCCTCTAACGAAAGGGTCTACATCAACCCTGTCCCTGTCGAGTTATTGATCCTCCCTCCTCATATCCCAGCATTCAGACACAAACAGCTGTATAATTCACCCATCAATCTCCACAACTAGAAGAACTACAACACATGCCAGCACCCCCCCCCCCCCCCCCCCTCACACACACATACCAAAATTCCACATAGTTACTCCTCAAAACCTGACACATTTTTCATGCATAGCCAGTCCAATGGGCTTTTGTAACCAACTCTTTTCGCTGTTGCAATCCTCAAGCACCCTTCTCCACGATGAAGTTGCTTCACTTCGTCCCTTCACTCTCCTCCAGATCTCTAGTCTCAATGGAATAATTATCCATTAGCTCCTTAACCTGGAGTAAAACCAGACTGAAACTGGCTCAGTATATTGTTATCATATAAAAAAGCCATAATCGTTTGAAGACACATTTTTCAAGTACTTTACCAGTACAGCTAAGCAAAGATATTGGCCGATAGTTATTAACTACGTTGGACGGATTCTTTTTCAACACCGGTGTCACATTGGCTTTTTTCCATAAAGTTGGAAAGTAACAGTTGTCTAATAATCTATTGAAGAGGGCCATAAGTGGGTCACACAATGAGTGTCTACATTCTTTTAAAAGCCTGGGGCTTATAAGATCAGGACCAGACGCCTTAGAAACTTTGATAATCTTGATCGCTTCATACACTTCCTTGCTTTCAAGTGTTATCTTCTCAAGCGATTGTAGGGGAAGCAGGGGTGAATCTGGCAAGGATGCATTAATGTCACCCAATGTCGAAATGGAACAGAAGTAATCATTGAACATTTCCGCCTTTTCGGGATTGGTTGAATAGAGTTTGTTTATCAAAAAAGGGGGAGAGGAACTCTTGGAAAGCCTAACTGTCCTATTCAATTTAGCCATAGAAAAACAAGAGGTTCCAAAGGAGTGGAGGAAAAGTAAAGCGACATTTATTCACAAAAAGGGGGAAAAGACGTCTTGGATAACTATCGAGGGATCTCTGTCAGCAGCAATATTGGAAAAGTCTTTTGTAAAGTCCTGTATGGGAGATTAGAGGAGGTGATTGAGGAGAAGGGTCTTTTGGGAGAAATCCAGAATGGCTTCAGGAAGGGAAGGAGAGTCACTGACCATCTTTTCACGCTATCCAAAATGATAGAATCCGCGAAAGCAAAAAAGAAAAAGATGTTCATGGCCTTTTTGGATATTAAAAAGGCATACGATAGAGTATGTAGGGAGGGTATGTGGCGCAAGCTGGAGGCTCTGGGCTTGGGGGGCGAGTTTGTTGGGATTATGAAAGCATTATATAAAGATGTACAGAGTGAACTTAGCCTGGGTAACATTACAACAAAACGTGTGCCTATGGAGATAGGCCTAAAACAGGGGATGTATACTTTCGCCAATTCTTTTTGCATTGTACATCAAATGTTTAGGAGATGAACTCCTGCATAGCGACGAGGGGGTTGCAGTTGGTGACTTGAAGATCCCAGGGCTATTTTTTGCAGACGATATGGTGCTAGTGTCAGAAAGCGAAGAGGGGTTAGAGAAGATGCTGGGAATTGTTGGGAAATATGGGAGCAAATGGAGTCTCGAACTTAATGAAAGCAAGAGCAAAGTTATACCCGTGGGCCGCAAAGTGGACCCCACTCGAAGGTGGAGAGTGGGGGAGTTCTGCATTCCGGAAGGTAGCAGTAGACTTCTTAGTGTAGGAGAGACTAGTGACTATGAATACCCGGGGGTAAATATAAACATCACAGGAAGAGGCATCTACCGAAACCACACAAATAAATTGATTCTGAAGGGGAAGCGAATCCTTAACCAAATGAAACTTATAGGGAGAAACAGTTTCAATAAGGTTTTCGTGGGGAAAACCATTTGGGAAATGGTGGATCTGCCAAGTATAACATACGGTACGGAAGTTGTACCCCTAAACCAGACAGCAGTTAAGAGCTTGGAAATCCTGCAGAACGATGCAGGCCGATGGATAACAGGCTCGAGTAATGCCGCAGCACTAGAAGCAATCAGGGGCGAGCTTGGGTGGATGAGGATCAAGGACAGGATAGACCTATTGAAACTCGGTTATCTTAATTATTTGGTAAATCTTCCCGATAGCCGATGGTGTAAAGTAATGTTCCTGTTCACTGTTGTTCAAGCTGAGGTCGCGGTCCCTGGAGCTGAGGGGAAAAATGGGGAAACACAGTGAAAAGGAGTGCCAGATGTGTAACGTGGGCGTGGTGGAGACCCTGGAACACTTTCTTATAGAATGCCCAAAATACCAGTCTAAAAGAACGAGATTCACGGGGAGTATAATGGAGAAGTGGGATGGGAGAATGAAGGACATGTGGTTAGGTGGAGACTCAAAGGAGAGGGTTAATATACTAATCGGAGAGATTGGGAAGAATGGGGCAAGGGATGTCATCAAGCAGTTCGTCTCCGAGTGTTGGGAGGAGAGAAGAAGCGCGGGAATAGGGGGAAGCAGTTGGTAGAACATGGGTAACCAAGGCCTTCTCATACGAGAACCGCGACAAATCAGCGGCCGGCCGAAGTGTTATTATTATTATTATTAGAGTTTGTTAAGGTGACTTATAGTCGGGATACCGGAAAGACTTTTACAGATAAATGTTTTTAATGTTTCCCACCATACTGACGAGGGTGTTTCCGGACAGCTTAGTTCTGATTGGATTTTCGATATGTATGTAGATTTGGCTTTCCTAACATCTGGTACGACTTCATTTCGTTTATGCTTATATCTCGCCCAGTCGTGCAGTTGATCAGTGCGCTTTGCTCTACGATATAATCGTGTTCTTTGCCTAATCAATAACCGAATTTGATTATGCATCCATTTAGGCTGGTTAGCCCTAGAGGTTATCAGTTTGTTGAGAATAACAGGGGCCTATAGGTGTATATACCGCCATACTATAGTACCGTTCTAAACTACCAGGCAGTACCCCTACCCACAATACCCCTATGCCTAGCATTGCATACTACCTATACCAGTCATAGGATAACATAATGCATCAGGTGGATTAATAGTACTAAGGGCCAGCAAGAGTCCTATAGGGATATGTACAGCCTATATAGTATCCTCAGATAAGTATCCTATAAAGGTATCCTCGGTAGGTATCCTCAATAGGTATCCTCAAATAATACAATACCAGGCCATAGGTATTCTCAAATACCCGTATGTGTCTATGTGATAGGGCATATTGTGTCACATTGTGACTTTTCACATAAGCACATATGACAAAAGGGTTTCTCCAGTAGGTATCCTCGATAGGTATCCTCAAATAATACAATACCGGGCCATAGGTATCCTCAAATACCCGTATGTGTCTATGTGATAGGGCATATTGTGTCACATTGTGACTTTTCACATAAGCACATATGACAAAAAGGGATTCTCCAGTAGGTATCCTCGATAGGTATCCTCAAATAATACAATACCAGGCCATAGGTATCCTCAAATACCCGTATGTGTCTACGTGATAGGGCATATTGTGTCACATTGTGACTTTTCACATAAGCACATATGACAAAAAAGGGATTCTCCAGTAGGTATCCTCGATAGGTATCCTCAAATAATACAATATCAGGCCATAGGTTTCCTCAAATACCCGTATGTGCCTATGTGATCGGGCATTTTGTGTCACATTGTGCCTTGTCACATAAGCACATATCGGCACATAAAGCATGTGCCTATGTGATAGGGCATATTGTGTCACATTGTGCCTTTTCACATAAGCACATACGACAAAGAAGGGATTCCATAGCCACAGGTGTTTTCAAAAATGGGGTGCTAAAATTGGGGTGCCATTGGATATAGTCTTTCAGAAGGGAGATAACTCTGCATACAGATTATGGGAAATCAAGCAATCTGATTGGTTAGTTATAATTTATATAAATGATCTAGATAAATGAAACAACAAGAGTACTTGGCATAGGGTCAGAACTAAAAAGAATAGACCAGAATTGCTAAATATAGCAATAATAAGGTAAACTATTCCAACTAATAGGCTCTTCTACACTACTGGAGTATACTCTAGAATAAAGGAACATGGCCAGATAAACGATAACTATTGCATATATAGATAGAAGCAGAGACTTCTGAAAGAATTCGAAATAATACAAGTTGTCGGGTTGTTTGTGGTAATTATCCAGGGAAGTCGTTCCAGAAAATACTCCGATTCAATCGAACATACCCCCAAAACATACCCCTATCCTATTGTAGGCCTTAGGTAACATAGCAATCACGTGCTCCCACAGAAACCAAGATGGCGGCTTCCAGTATACAAAATGGACGACGGAAGCTCGAATCACCCTAACAACACGCGCTGCGCATGCGTACTACCATCACGTATCACTATGGAGATGACGTCACAACATGGCCGCTCACGCGGGTTACCATGACAACACAACATGGCGCCACTACGCCACGTGACATGACGTCACTTCCGTGGTCATCCACCGGGGTCATCCAGAATGGACCTCAAACGTGCATACACTACTACTTGGGCCAAATGAACGATGGAATACGAAATTGCTCTCCACCTTATGCGGTAGCAAACTTTTTCGAGCGAGCTGCCCTCATACATTTCATTCTGATGTTAAACAAATACACTGGTATCGACGTGAATTTGAAGTAAGCCTAATAAAGAACACAAATTCAACACCCACCAAAACTCACACCGATCGTGTCCAGTGGGAAGGCTCTTTAAATGTCCGGAGAAATGGAACAAACAATGAGTACTAAGTTTCGGGGTCTGACTGAACGATACAGATAGCTAAAAGATTACAGAGAGTGTTGCGCTTGGTAACTTGTGTGTTCGATATGTCAGTTGCGTGTAACGATTTGGACTTTGCCTTTCACACAAGAAGCACGTGTCATCAACTTACTACCCAACAGAATGTGGTGTATTCTCAATTTATATTCACCACGGTTCTGCTGGTGGCAAGTAAAATATTCACTTTACATGTGACTGAGTTGCTATATATCAATTCTTCCTGAGCATTCCTTCCCCTCAATTACTTCAATTAACAGTCTTCCTGTTTATTTGATCTCCTTTCGCCAACAACACATCGGAAGCTGAAATTGTTCCAATCTATTACAGGGTGAAATTGTGACCCTGAGAGGGTTTACAAAAGCAATAATGCTTGCTGTCGAATCCCGTCATATGTCTAGTCTGAATCTCATTATTGTCCATGATACTCATTCCACCATTGTTTTTGTATTCATACTTCTTTTCACAAATAAATATTATTTAAACTAAACTAAAAGAAGACAAAGATTTGGGAGAACCTTGATAGCTCTTATCTTTGAGAATTCTGCAATATTGTTCTGTTACCTCATACTGTTGTTGTTCTTAAAGCTAAACACATTGAGATGTTATCAAGCAATTACGTGAAACATATTTCAAATAGTGAACCTGTTTGTAAATCGCTAACAAGGATGTTAATTAATAATTAATAACTAACTTCGTTATTAGTCGGGTTCATTGATGATATACACATTTGGACTTTCACATCACAAATCGAATTCTTAATCAAAACTCAGAAGAACAGTTCTCATCAATGGAAACCCACTCTATGAACAACACGTCGTACTTCAGTGAGTGATGCCCTTCAAAATTACAATTCACCAATCAAAAGTTGCAAATCTTCCTTCAGTCAGTTCATAAAAGACACTGGAACAGAATTTTCAGTAATGTTTGCGTGTTCTGAATATCACGACAGTATAGAATAACGGATCACACACAAGAATTTTTAATCACTGTTCATAACTTTAAGGTATTATATTACTTTTCATATCTTAGATTTTGTCATGCAGAATGCCGAAAGTCGAGTTTGTTTAACAATTTTAAAACAACGCACATTTCAGCTAAAAGGTATTTTATCAACCTAACAAATGATATGTCTTACTTATTTTCGCTTACACATATTTATTGATATATATATTGACAACACATGAAAATTACTATTATAAAATAGGAAACACTAAAGGAATCCAATCTTTAATGGTCGAAACTCGTGAAAATGTCTATTTGAAAGAGTGTATTGGGATTCATACAATATATTTTTGCCAGTAACTGTTATGGGTTTAACTACAATAAAAGCTTTCGGAAAAGGATAAGAAAAAATGAACACGGTTTATGTCGCATCTTGTATTCCGCGATAGACTGATCCGTAAAGTAAGGTGCTACGTATTGTAAACTTTCTGTCGCGTGTTGTTGTTGTTGTTGTTGATAGTCAAATGGTATATTGCTCCAACAAAAAATCTATGATTATTGATGTGGTAGGTAATAATTACCCAAACTGATGATAGCGCTATTAAATGCTAAGTTTGCTATTTTGCGCACACAAAATTTCGTAATGTGTTAACAATGCATTCATTAAAGTTATCGAAACAAAGAGGAGTATTTAAAATGTGATCGTATTATCACTGAATTGTTCTACTATACTTTGGTTTTTATAAGACTGTGATTAATTAACAAGAAACCATTTTTTCCAGGGATTCGTCGTTGAGTGAACAAAGGATGGAAAACAACTTTGGTATTAACAGCACAGATCCTTCTTGCCAGGGACGAGAAAGGTATTTGGATATTTTATAATTAATAAATTTTAATTTTTTAACTAGTATATTACTCCTCAGTTGTTTTCGTTTCCATCTTAATCTCTTGTAACGTTTTATATGGCCCGTTCGTCGGATGAATCGTTACAAACATGCGAGATGGTCGTACAGTAGTAATGTTTAGGCCTATTGTTTAGACAAGGTTATTGCAACCCAGTAAGTACAAATAGGTGTAATAGGTGTGTGTCGGTGCTTTAATGTGGCGTAATCATCAAATCATTCTACTTCAGGTAAACTCAAACCGTTCTAAGTTATTCCCTAACTAGTAGAAAGTTGTAAAATTCACAGAGTATTTTTATTGCAGAAGGATTAATATATAAAAAGCAAGACAAATGCATCAACGGGATCTCCTCTGCTTTAAGTATCACCCTACTGTGGCAGTCCCCCTCTTTTGGGGTATATGAATTAAGAGCAGTTTCGGGTTTTCTTATTTAAAAGAAATTTGTCAAACATTTTACACGCCCCCCACCCCCACACCCCCCCCCCCCCCCCCGAGATATTCCTACTCCATCAAAAATTGGTTGGTGATTTTTGCATTTCATAATATGACTTGAAATCCTTTGAAACTCAACTCATTTCAAAGGAAAACATTGAATAAAAAAATAGCCTGGCTCCCTCTCAGCCCCCACCTGCCCCCCCCCCCCCCTTCAACCGGCATGCATTTCGTAAAAACATTTCTTTGGCATGAGGTAACAATGCAACAATGCATGCGCGAAAAAAAACAATTAAAACAATAAACATAGTTTCTTTGTCGGGAACTTCGATTCTGTCAGTTTTTGTATGTGTGCCTTTTCTCCCAATGGGAACGCCGAGAAGTGGAGCTGTGCTTTTTGTTGTGGTATACAAGAGTTCCACATTTCTCGTAAAATAGGACTCGGAACCAACGCTTGTGGTAGAAGTCCTCTAAATTGGGCAACATCGGTATAAAATATTGTCATTTCACTTCATTCCTACGTTGCGACAATGGGATACTCAAAGATGCTGAAAGTGACCCTAAACACCAATAAGCAAAGGTGTGTTTTTTGTTATGAGTCGGAGTGAGGGCACCTATTGCGCTCGGTGCATTTCTTTTTTAATGTGAATTTTGAAAAGATTAGTGAGTATTATTCACCTTTTCTATTTCCATATCAATCACACATTCGTTGAAATAGTTTGTTTTGTCATCGTGCAATTGAGGTGTTAATAAATTATGCATAATGTGGCATTTAGTGTGTCGCCAGGCATCCTCATTAATCATGAAAAGCCAACAAACGTTTCCTTTATAACAATATACAACTATCCAAATTACGTTGTTAGGGGAATGTAATTTGCGAGGTACTTACAATGTGCAATTTCCTTCTCCACCTTCTAAACGAAAGAGCCTGTCACCATTTTCCATACACCATACAAAAAGTATTTTTTTGTGAACTAGCAAAAAGGAGAGGCTTAGCATGCTTATCGGAGAAAGTGGGAAGATTGAAGTACGGGATGTTATGTTCGGAGGAGAGAGTAGGCGTGGGGATAGGACGGCATGGGGAGCTAAAGGGTCATCGAGGCCTTCTTACCTGAGAACTTCAATAAATCAGCTGCCCATCGTAGGACTATTATTATTATTATCATGCCATTTCTTGTAGGTAATCGAAGTATTTGCGTATACATATATGAGATAGTATAGGTGATGAGGCAGGGTGTTTTACTGGTTACGATATCCGATGGGTAGTACCTGTTCTTCATATGAAATATCAAACTTGTTTGGGTGAAGATTTTCTTTCTAATATTCATGTATCAGGCAATAGTGGTTTTCACACGTTATTCGTAAAGGTTTTCACTCACCTGTTAACAATTTTATTTACTTTCAGTTTGAATATTTTCAAGAATCATTCGCCAAGACATGACACAGATATTTTTATGCCATATCGCAGTTTCTATCCAATGCCCATGACATGGCCTACATTTAGTTTAGGCATGTTTCATCTACAGAATAACGCGTATGGACGTCAGTCTCAGTTCAACTCTATTTCTGCCACACACGACAGAAACAATTATTTTACTGCCCCTTTGGACATAACATATTCAAAACACTACGATGGAAGTTGTCGCAAAATTGTTCATTCTGACACATCATCTCAAGATCCAACCGGATCATGTCAATATTCTTTGAGTGGAAATATTGAAAAGGCTTCAGAACTGAATCATATCCACCACAATCGGCAACCATTTGTCGATGAAACCAGATTTTCTATAAACTCCATACCTCAGATTTTGCAACCGCCTAAACTTGAATTTACAGAAAACATTGCCGGCAGTATCTTGAGCGAGGAGCTCGAATCGGGATATTATAGTTTATCTGACATTGCGTCGAATAGTTCAGTTGCCGAAAATACGGACATCTCACTTGATGATATTTCTCTTTCATTATCACGTGACTCTTCCCCTTGTTCCAGTTACATTTTGAGAAATGAAATTTCGAGAAACAAAATAGAACCCGAGAATAGCTTTAACAGCTTGCCATGGTTTAGTTACAAACACACAATTGTGTCCACCAATTCGTCTTCAAGCAGTCAATGTCATGATAAAAAACGATCTGCAAAATGCCAGTACAAGAATAAAATACACCAGTGTCCGTACTGTCAGAAGTGTTTCAGTCAGAAAGCAACATTAAAGACTCATATATGGATTCATACAGGAGAGAAACCATACAAATGTGAATACTGTAATCGTCGTTTTGGTGATTATTCTACATTCACACAAAAGAATACATACAGGAGTAAAACCTTATACGTGTGTCATGTGTGGTAAAATGTTCGCACAATCGGGAAACATGTTACGTCATAAAAACAATCACAGTAAACAATAACCTGTCATTATAGGTCTAGTATATTTGTGCGCATATTTGAAATTGATGTTAAGTATTTTGCTTTTAGGCACGACAACGTACTTTTCCGATCGTATATAGCTGACATTTGAATGAACCTATAACTGTTTCCTTCGGTATAGCTACTACAGTTGTAGGCAATTACTATTCTTTACTTTTTATTCCATGGGCTATGTTAAACCTTTGAAAACAGGATGTGAAGAATGAAATATGCGATATTAGTTTAATAACACGGAAGAATTCATGCCAGGAAGAGGGTAATTAATATTTCCACCCTGTATCAAGTGACCTGCGGGATGAAAATATCAATCCCTTCACGTTACATATGCCAGACCATGCTCCAGTAATACAACGATAAGATTTGACCCGATGCATTATCGTAAAATTGAACACAAGGCGCGAGCAGTTAAGACTTTGCCATTCGTGCAATATCTCATGATATGTGTCTGTACCGCTTATCTATGTTTTCCGTGAAGCAGCCAAAACACAAACTGTAGTGGCCCCACACCTACACAATGTTATTAAAATGTCATCGATGATAATTTAATCTATAATTTCCTTCTCGCTTTCATACATTGCGTACTCCAAAAGACGTAACGTTGAGCTCTTCAACTACAGCAGAATACACCTTTCAGGCGACCACTCATGATAACTTGCATACAATTCTGAGGGCTTATTTGAAAAAAACACCTGTAATGTATGTAAACACCACCAATGTTTCAAATGCTTACAGAATATCAGAAATATATCCACTCCAGGCGACGAAAATCGCGCCTCTCCTTGGGTTTTCCTTCGAATTACTATTCTTAATCGTGTTCTGGTCGTTGTCAAAGTCGACGGTCCACATCATAAGATTGATATTTTCTTGATAAACTAAAGATGCAAACTATTTTCATTTATCACCGTAGGGGCGCGATGGCTTTTTAGGTAAAGGTTCAAGCTGCAAGCCGAGAGGTCCTTGGTTCGAATCCCACCTGTGGCAACCGGGAAAGACACTTCACCCATATTGCCCTCATGTGGGGCGGGCACGGCGGCGTTGTGTACTAACGCGTACTGCACGTCGACGGTGCACCTGTCTTCAACCAATACTAACTCTACTTGAGTGGAGTTAGTGTGTTGGGGAGCTGGCAGTTGCTCGCCGTTGCTCAGTGGGTCTCTGAGTACTCCGGCTTACTCCACCCGTAAACTGTCGTGATCATGATTAGCCATTGGGCAGAAATATATGACCTTAAACACGAAAAAAATAATATATTACCGGTAATATATTTCTTTGCAATGTTTTGTCGTTTTCAGCGTGAAGTTAAACAACCTCAAGACTCTTACATCAAATAATTATACAGGAGGAATCCTAGAATTTCAAGCACATATCTTTAAACATACTTTTTGTAAAAGTATAGATTAGTGGGAAGGCCAGTGACACTTTTGCACGATTTTTTTCACTTGCAGTGCCTACATATCAGTCGACAATATTTTGTAGATTTTTATATTTATCATATAAAACAATTGTATATTTAACACAAACGAATTGTAAAAAACATGTTATAACTTTTGTAAATCATGCTGTTAACTTATACATTTACAACGATACAAACCACTCAGTTATTTCTTTTATTTGGCACCCATATATTTCGCAATACGGACAAAAGTAGAGCACCCGTACTACTAATAATACTGGGGCCTTCCTTTGGTTTGTCGCGACTGTCTAACAAGAAGGCCTACATCAACACTGTCCCTCGCCGCATACTTCTTCTCCTTTGCATGATAATTAGTTTATTAGTAGCTCTTGAATTGCCCCATGCTAAAATCCCGTATACCAGATGGCTTCGAACCAGGTCGTAGTACAATGTTTTCAGGGCCTTATGTGGGACAATATGTTTTACTTTGTTGAGGCTATAATTTGTGTGAGCTGTTTTCGAGCATAGCCTAGATATATGAGCTTTGTAGGTTAAGTGTTCATCAATGCTTATTCCCAGAAAATTTTTGAGATTTTTCTGTCTCACTTCCCCGACTTTGCTTATCGGTTATCCGCCGACCCGCATCGTTTCGCAGAAAATCATCCCTTCCATAAATTCATAAATTATATTTCGTCACACCCTCTCCCAAATAGTTTAAATTTAAATTTGTTAAAGCTATTCCTTCCTAAATGTTTTAAACGATAGAGCATTCTTTTCCTCTTTGTATTACGTTTATTAGTATGGTTTCTTTATATGCCTCTACATATATCACAAATCATCACCCCTAAGAATTCATATACCCTCCACTGTTAGATGGTTGCTTTCCACTTCACAGATAGACAACTTATCCATCATCAACCTTTGAGACTCCTCTACACCACAGCCTACAAAAATGCCTTTACTCTTGATTTCCATCAATCATCGTCGCCATTTATCCACTTATTTTCCTGCAACGGTTAAAAGTCTTCGTGATCCCTCTTCTCTCTCAGCTGATAAAACCATATCACCAGCAAAGAACTGTTCTTGGATTTTTGTCTCCAACTTTGATCCCACCTGCGGTTGCCGTCACCTCGTTTCTACATCTTTGATAAAAAAGGGAAAACAAAACTGGTGACAAGCTGCACCTCTGCTTATGGTCCATCTCCCTTGGGGCCCAATTTGTTTCTCAGACAGAGTTCACTCTACATATCTATGTACAGTGCCTTTATGATTCGGACAAAGCTCCCTATCAACCTAAGACCCTCAAGTTTCTGCCATATTTCCCTAACGCCACTCATTATCTGCCATATTCCCCTATTACCATACTGTATTACCATTTTTAGCTTCCAGAATGCTGTGGGCACTTGGGCTACGAAAGTAACGTCACAAACTGAGAAAGGTGCGTGCACAAATGTCTTGACACACCACCTGTCACCTGAATCGTTCTACAACATCCGTCACAACATATCGATTCTTAGACCAAATGTTACTCTTATCAGTTTATGATATCACTGAGGACACCGTCTTCATCGAGTCATTCCCCTGATTAATGCCACGTGACAACCGATTAGTTGCGACAGTTGTACTTATCTGCATATATTTATTAGTTTCTCCTATTGGATCACTCAACTCCAAAAAGTTATCCCCAGCTGACACATATTTTTAGATGTGATTTCAAATTTTCCCCAAAATAAATATACTCTGAATATAATATTTCGATTTGCCGCTGAGTTATCTCCCTTCTGAGATGAGATCATCAATACCCTTGCGCTCAACAGCTCCCCGCCTCTCTCATCTTCCCGCTTTTCACTGGCATTTAGAAACGCGCGGTGTATTGATCCCATAATTTTGCTCTTTCGATTTCCTAAATAAGCGTACGAACCCCCTGGCCATCATTTTCCTCTTACCAACTTAACTTTCATCTCCCATTCCAATTCGTCTTTATAGAACCCGTAAATGTAAATTTATTAGACGGATAATTCCGACTTTCTTGCTTTGAAAGTCTGCGTCTTTTATTTAATAACCATGTGTCACTCTTCTTCATTATCTTACCCGGGGTATCTGGAATTTAGAGTAACGAATTTTATGGGCGTCAGCTTGTGACACCGGCTTTAGTGAATCCTGTACATGGATTGTCGTCTATCTAATATTTTACAAAGGTCTGTCTGAGACATATTTTGGTAAGTTTTGCATCCTCCGCCTAAAATATCTCCTTATTATAACTGTCATTGATACCAATTTTGAATTCATTTGTGTTAAGTGGCGGATTCCAACTCTTGACCGTTGTATGAATTTTTCGCTGATTTGGCGCTCAATCACAAAAATCAGTAACCATACTATTAATTATTCCATAAATTCCAAAAATATAAATTATAATAGAACTAAGAATCCAATCTTACTTTTTGAACAGGTACACTATGTCTGTCTGCACTTGGTCACGTATAATGTTACCGACATTACCCATGATCATCGTGATCCCTCACTCGCTGATAATTATGTGAGATAGAACTTAAAAATCTGTTTTTCCAAATACACTTCATCGTTAAAAGGAATTTGCTAATTCAGCATCCACAACGGTTTTGACAAAGATCGAACGTCGCATTTGCTGTATCTGTCCACGCAGACTATAGGAAGTATGTTTTAATGGTGAAAAGGCCTTGATTAGTCCTGTGTTCCCAATGCCTCCTTATCCCCACGTCTCTTCTCTCCTCCCAACACTCTGAGACGAACTGGCTGATGACATCCCCTGCCCCACTCTTCCTATTCTCTCCGATAAGCCCTCTCCTTTGTGTCACCTATGGACCACATCTCGTTCATTCTATCATCCCACTTCCCCGTCATACTTCCGATGAATCTTACACATTTACAACGATACAAACGAATCGGTTATTTCTTTTAACTGGCGGCACCCACATACCTCGTAATGTTGACAAACTATTTTCAACTCTACAACAAAGCTAGGGTGGATGGTCCAAGTGAGGGAGTTAATAGAGAACTACTCATTGGAAAGGACGTAGACGTAGGGACAGCCAAGTGTACAACAAAAATCAGAGAAAGAGTCGTGGAGGATGGTAACCTTAATTGGCGAGAGGGTGTCAAATCAAAGAGATCTTTGGGTGGCTTGCGTGATAAAGAGAAGCCTGGTTTTGAAGAGTTCCTTGATGGAACCTTTGGGGGTCACTGTTGTTCAAGCTGAGGTCACGGTCCCTGGAGCTGAGTGGGGAAATGGAGACAGTGAAAAGGGGTGCCAGACGTGTAATTTAGGCGTGATGGAGACCCTGGAACACTTTCTACTAGAATGCCCAAAATACCAGTCTATAAGAAGAAGATTCAGTGGTAGTGAAATGGGGAAGTGGGATGGGAGAATGAAGGACATGTGGTTAGAGAGTGATTCAAGGAAGAGGGTTAATATGCTGATGGGACAGATTGTGAAGAATTGGGCTGGGGATGTCGTCAAACAGTTCGTCCCCAAGTGTAGGGAGGAGAGAAGAAGCATGGGAATAGGGAGGCAGCTGGGATCTCAAGGGTAATCAAAACCCTATCACCCGACAACCGCGTCAAATCTGCGACCGGCCAAAGAGTTATTATTATGTACTCCCACACTACTAATAATGATACTTGGGCCTTTCGTTGGTTTGCGGCGATCCTCTAACGAAAGGGTCTACATCAACCCTGTCCCTGTCGAGTTATTGATCCTCCCTCCTCATATCCCAGCATGCAGACACAAACAGCTGTATAATTCACCCATTGACGACTTCTCAATCTCCACAACTAGAAGAACTACAACACCTGCCCCCCCCCCCCCCCCCCCCCCCACACACACACATACCAAAATTCCACCTAGTTACTCCTCAAAACCTGATACATTTTTCATGCATAGCCAGTCCAATGAGATTTTATAACCAACTCTTTTTGCTGTTGCAATCCTCAAGCACCCATCTCCACGATGAAGTTGCTTCACTGCTTCAGTTCCCTCTCATCCAGATCTCTAGTCTCAATGGAATAATTATCCATTAGCTCCTTAACCTGCCCTGCCCATCCTGTCTGGATGCTGAAGCCTAACACATAGGTAAACATCACTTTACACAATATACTGTTTGGGAGGTTTACCAAAGAATTTAGATAGCATAAGTTCCCCATATATATTTTATCTTTTACAGACATCAACTCAAGTTATCCCTAACCGCTTCCAACTCAGCTACATTACTTGTTCTGGTTATCCGCCGACCCGCATAGTTTTGCAGAATCTCCAAAGTTCTCCACTACCTTTTGATTTAAAGAGATTATCTCAGTCCATAAAATATATTTCGTATTCCCACCCTCTCCTGAATAGTTTTTCCAAAGAGCACCTTGTTAAAACGCTTCCTTCATAGCTGTTTAAACGATTGCGTATTCCTTTCACTTTTGTATTGTAGACGGTGGGGCAGGTGTAATGGTGTAACCTGTACTGCGGGGAGGGCCAGACTTTATATAGCTCGTTGCTATTGTATCCACTCTGAGGTTATTGTATGTGTGTGTCTGCACCTATGTCTATGTTTTCGAGATATACCGTAGTGTAGTAACATTTTGCAGTGTGATTTTTTATGAGTTGGCCTGGGCGTGGTCAAGTTATAAACGGCACCCAGCAGCCAATATCAGATGATGTCTGTCTGGAGGAGAGTCGCGGTTAACAGAAGTTTGCCTATCCAATTCAACTGTGGTGTGATTGCAAGTGTATGTTCCCCACCCTTCTGAAATCGGTGTTTCCGGAAAGTCCGCAGTTGTAGTATCGGTGGAGCAGTCCCGCACTGAGCTTATACCGAACGAATGAACGAACGCTCGAGCGAACGAGAACGAAGGATCGAACGAAAACGAACGAACGAACGAACCAACCAACCAACCAACCAACCAACCAACCAACCAACCTACGATCGGACGGACGGACGAAAGAATAAATGAATACTTTCGTCGGTATAGAGAACGAATGAACGAACGAACGAGCGAACGAACGATCGCCCGACCGAACGAACGAACGAACGAACGAACAAACGAACGAATGATCGTACGCACGAACGAACGAACGAGGGAACGAACGAACCAACCAACCAACCAATCAACGATCGGACGGACGGACGAACGGGCTAACGAATAAATGAATAGTTTCGTCGGTATAGAGAGATTTAATTTGTACAAAACTACCAAGTGGGGTTTAAATGTCGTAATTGTATTGTTATTAATTTTAGAATTTGCACTGGAGTGTTCAATCTAAAAATCGAAGTCTAACCTCCTAGAGGTGGCTAATAATACCGATATTAAACATGTGTAACCCGACAATGGAGAAAAACCCACCTTGCTTCATTGTTCATCCAAATAACCCCACAATGTCAACAAAGAGTCCGACGAACGGACGAACGAACAAACGAACGATCGAACGAATGAATGTTGTCAGGTGAAATACGCAATATTCCACATGTTTTCATCAATCCTGTCAGATTATTATCCAGTTCCAATATCAAAGTCGCAATAATAAAAGTCAATGATAAATAGTCAAAATCTATGGACTCTTGTTCCCGTCTCAATACTTTGTGTTTTGTCACCGTTTCCTGATATCTGTTGCATTGATTCTCTACCAATATCGATATTGCGATAATCTTAGGGAAATCACGTACGACTGACTTTACTGGAGAAAACATTTAAACTTGTTTATTGTAATATTGAGAATATTATATCATGTGGTTATTAACAGATGCTTTTCTATTGAATGAATCCCACCCTTTGTTTCTTAGGTATTTATAGACAACATAAGAATTGTTGCATGCATAATAAAACAATAAAAATGTCAACTGGGCTATTCATATGGAATTTCAAACGTTGTGCGAACGGGGCCAAATGAACGATGGAATACGAAATTGCTCTCGATCTTATGTAGTCGCAAACTTTTTCGAGCGAGCTGCCCTCAAACATTTCATTCTTATGTTAAACAAATATACTGGTATCGACGTGAATTTGAAGTAAGCCTGATAAAGAACACAAATTCAACACCCACCAAAACTCACACCGCTCGTGTCCAGTGTGAAGGCTCTTTACATGTCCGGAGAAATGGTACAAACAATGAGTACTAAGGTTTTTTTTTCTTTTACCGCGACAAATCAGCTGCTGGCCAAAGGTTCGGGATCCAACTGAACAATATAATAAGAGGATTTATGCCTTGCGGGAAAATCAGTTTATTTCAGAATGATTCAACGATGCGGTGAGTTGGGGACGTTTGTTTGAAGTTGTCTCCCCTAGATCGGCTTTATGGTTTTACAGACTTGCAGGGACGGCTATTTATAGCTGTTGATGCAATCGACGCTGAGTGAACCGCGCACGTCATTGAGCAGCATCGTGATCAGTTCTGAAATTCTTCCCGTGTGGAAACAGTCAACACGTCTTGTCAGAAATCAACAAAGTTAAAAAACTTCATTATGCCTCCTCGAAGGAAGCGTTCGGTGGATGTTTCCCACACGCATCAGAAGCAGGCCAAGGCTGCTAAACGGCGGAGGTCAGTTCGACCCTCTACCAGCCGTTTTTCATCACACCATCTCGACCGACAGAAAAATTCACAGTCACAGAGTGCTCCATCTACGGCAACCATTGCTTCTGTAAGTCAGCCTTCACCGAAGACATCTACCAGTCAACAGTCAAGGGGTACAACAACTATGCCGGCTCAGACTCAAATAGGTGATCACCTTCCATCAGCGACGGCGGAGAAGCAGACTGCGGGTGATCCTCAGGGTGAGCAGATGTATTCCGGTAATACAGCCTTCGATATTTTCAATGTTTGGGAGGCTCCCAGTACACACGGGGCTAGTTCTACGACACCCTCTTTCCCGGCGCCCCCCGAACACATAATTGGTCAGGGACCTTCAGGGGGACCGTCGTTGGTCCAGTTGTCCGATGACGACATGGCTGTACACGTTCCTGTCGCTATTCGACAGAAAATTTGGTCAAATCAATACATAAACTTAGCAATACTGTTGAAGAGTTCACCTGATTTGAATGATTTATCCTCGGGCAATACAATTTTCCTTACTGAACACGGAACTCTTGAAACTAAGTCCAAGCAGATCAAAGATACGGTGTCGTCAATCGAACAATGGACTGACGCCTTCCTTATTTATCTGTATATCTTCATACAGAAACACCCCTCTAAAATCTTTGAAATGTTACAATGCATGCATACTATTAGGGACGCTGCTGCTCGGTTCGGTACTTTTGCGTGGCGTGTTTACGACTAGCAATTTCGACTCCGACAAGCAATATCGGCTCAGTCGTGGGCCTCAATCAATTCTAATCTCTGGCTTCGATTGATGACTCCAAAGGGGAATCAGCCAAATTTGCCTTTGCCGCCTGCCAAACGCCAAGGTGTTTGTTTTGCATACAACAAAGGGGTATGCAAGAGACACAATTGTCGTTTCTCTCATGTCTGTCAAACATGTGGTGGGGATCACCAACAGGCTCAGTGCCAGAATTTTCGTTCCAGGGGATTTGCCGTTAAAACCGATCGTAAAAGTAGCAGGTTCCCACAAATTCCTGCGGGCAAGAACGCCCATCAACATTGAAACTTTGAATGACGCTTTACATAATTATCCTGATCAAACTTTAGCACAATATTTGGCTGATGGTTTTCAGTTTGGTTTTTCACTTGAGTACAATGGCCCACGTCAACCCACAGAGTCCACAAACCTGGCCTCCGTGTCCCTCAACAGGGACGTTGTGCGTCAGAAAATCATGAACGAAGTGCGAGAGGGCCGGGTCGCAGGCCCCTTCAAAGATCGACCAATCTCCACTCTTCGCATTTCACCATTGGGTCTGGTTCCGAAAAAAACACCAGGAGAATTTCGCTTAATTCACCACTTGTCATATCCCGATGAATCATCTGTCAATTCTCATATCGACCCTCACCTTTGTTCTGTCTCGTATACACGCTTTGACGCCGCAGTCCACGTGGTTCAAACTTTAGGAAGAGGGGCTCTCTTAGCGAAGGCAGATATCAAGAGCGCGTTTCGGCTTCTACCAATTGCGCCAGGGGATTTCGATCAACTTGATTTCAAATTTGACGACCTGTATTTTTACGACAAGTGCCTTCTAATGGGATGTTCAATTGCTTGCGCGATTTTTGAAAATTTCTCTTCCTTTTTGGAATGGCATGTACGCCTCTCTTCTCCTGGTGGTGACCTATTGCATTACTTAGATGATTTTTTGTTTGGGGGTCGCTCGGCATCTGATGAATGCAAGATCATGCTTGATGTTTTCTTACAGGAATGTGACCGTCTTGGGGTTCCACTTGCTTTAGAAAAAACCGAAGGTCCGCGTACCCTTCTTTGTTTTCTGGGGTTGGAACTCGACACAGTCGCCATGGTTGTTCGCGTCCCCTTGGAAAAAATTGCAGAGCTCAGGGCAAAGATCACTGCGATTCTTGAGAAGTCGAAAACGACTCTCAAGCAGTTGCAGTCATTAATTGGCAGTTTAAACTTTTTGTGTCGGGCGATTTTGCCAGGCCGTCCTTTTATCAGACGCCTTCTCAATGCCACCATGGGTCTAACACAGCCTTATCACCATGTACGGGTCACCAGAGGTATGAAAGATGATTTGCAAATGTGGCTTTCATTCCTCTCCGAATTTAATGGAATTTCAGTATTTTCCAATCAATTTTGGGAGAATAATTTTCATCTCCAATTGTTTACGGACAGCGCGGGGGGTACTGGCAGGGGTTTTGGACTGTATTTCAGTGGTAAGTGGGCTTACGGTACATGGCCTGCATTTTGGCATGAGACTGGTTTAACTGATAACATTCAGTTTTTGGAATTCTTTCCTATTTTTGTTGCAGTGTATATTTGGGGCGAACTGCTTCGGAACAAAAAAGTACTATTTAGATCGGATAACCAGTCTGTTGTCTACATTATCAATAACTTGACATCTTAATCCAATGACATCATGCAGTTAGTAAGAGCCTTCACATTGCAGTGCTTGCGAATTAACCTTACTTTTAAGGCAGACCATA
This sequence comes from Pictodentalium vernedei, assembly GCA_031216915.1. Classification (NCBI taxonomy): domain Eukaryota; kingdom Metazoa; phylum Mollusca; class Scaphopoda; order Dentaliida; family Dentaliidae; genus Pictodentalium; species Pictodentalium vernedei. The sequence goes on from CM062296.1 coordinate 101,297,403, forward strand.
TTCCAGGAACAAGTAATATCTTAACGGATAGTCTTTCCCGTTTACAGATTGCCAAGTTTCGTTCCCTGGCGCCAGATGCGGAATCCGATCCAACTCCAGTACCGGCGGCACTGTTCAACATTTGCAACACATAGTTCAGCAGATTTTCAGTGCAAGTCTTGCACCAAGTACCCGGAAGGCATACCATTTAGGTTTAACATCTTTTGCTAATTTTCGTAAGTTATGTCATCAACAGCCGGTATGACCTGTATCCATTCCAGAGCTCACGCTATATATTGCTTTTCTTTTTAATCAAGGCAAGTCTATCTCTTCAGTGCAAGTCTATATCGCAGGATTGAGTTTTATTCACAAAGTAAACCAATGGGAGGACCCCGCTGGTTCCTTTTTAGTCCAAAAGATGATTCTGGGTTACCGGCGTACCAGACCTACTCGCGATCGCGATTTCCCACCACATTCGACATTTTATCGCGTCTACCTTCTGTATTAGCTGTAACATGTGCGTCACATTACGAAATTCTACTGTTTCGTTCCGCATATTTACTTGCATTTTTTGGCTTATTTCGTGTCGGGGAAATTACGTATACATCGGCTGACTATGCGCGCCGCCCTTTACACGTGTGCGATGTTACCTTTTCCAAATGTGGAAAGAAACAGTTTGTGAAAGTCACTCTGAGTTCATCCAAGGCCAATAACACGGCACATGCTGAAACCGTTTTGGTACCAAGTTACTCCGACCCTCTAGTGTGCCCTGTCCTTGCACTTGCTCGTTTCATATCTGTGCGACCTTCTGCCCTTCAACTTTTCTGCCATGCCGACGGTACCCCCTAACAAGATTCCAACTTACTGCGGTTCTTTCCAAATGCATTGCCCATTTAGGCTTACCGTCGGCACGCTTCAAATCACATTCATTTCGTATCGGAGGTGCCACGCATTTGGCCATGAATAAAGTTCCAGACGATGTAATTAAACGAATGGGCCGTTGGAAATCCGATGCGTTTATGCGTTACGTGCGACCACAACATATTCCAGTGATTCTCTATTGACTTATAATCTAGTTTCAGATATTTGGTTGGTTGGATCATCTATCATTTACTGGGCTTCTCGTCGGGCGGCTCAACGATCGCGCCAAATTTGAATTTGGAGCGTAGTGGAGTATGCCTGAAATGGTTTGGTCAGCGGGGTATGCGCTGGAATCAGCTTGTCCAGAAGGTCCAGAGCTTGAAAGTAATCCATGACGTTCCTCGTTTTTTGTGGTACATGTAGCAGGTAATGACATTTCCTACGCTGATACGAAGGAACTTCTCGCACAGATGCAAAAGGACATTGCTCAACTGCATGCTCTATTACCGAATTGTACGTTATTTTGGTCAGAAATCTTACCTCGCCTTAATTGGGCTGCCAGCATTAACATTCCCGCTCTGGAGAGAAAGCGCAAGCGAGTCAACCGCTGTGGGCGCCGATTCTTTATCGAACATCAAGGTCGCGTTATCAAACATGACGATATTACTCATGAGGTTGCTGGTCTTTTTCGCGACGACGGTGTCCATCTTTCGGATATAGGAAACGACATTTTACTGAATACCTTCCAGGGCGCCATTGAAACTTTTTTAGGTGGCTCTGATGTTTTCTTTCAATGAGTCCACCTGCGGGATTGTGCGCGGGATTTTTATTCCGCGAGCTCGTCCGACTTGTATTTTCCTTGATCCGCACATTGGCACATTCTATATCCCCTGCGTGCCTCGTTAGCTTTTCCAGCCTGCAACGTTCTTATCGCGCCGTTTATATATTTTACAACGCCCCCCCCCCCCTCCCGCCCCCCCCCCCCCCACCAAGCACGTTAGGAGCGTTTTACTCGTGTGATAGAACTTGGAGGCAATCGCCACAGGACATGGGAATGCTTGTCGGTACGCGTGCGACATAAGAATAAACGACTGTTACACTCGACTTTATTTTATATCGTTTTAACTACACATGCCGTTTAACTTTTGAGCCCTCAATTTCACCCGTTGTGATGGGGTGTCAGTGTAGTATAGACAACACTGAGTGGCCCAAATTTAGTGCTTCTGAGTTGGTAACGTTGGGAAGTAGATGTAAAATTTGTGCTCTTCTATGGTTCATAGAGGGTCATAGAGAGTACTCGTTCACACTTTATTCTGTTGTGCTCTGCTATGGATTAACCTGGGGAGCACTCGTTCAGTATGTGGCTTAGCTATGGCCTATCCTAGTAAGCAGTTAACCCTTGTGTTAATCGTTGACCTATAGGGTTAGATAATTTGTTGTGCTCTGCTATGGTTTCACCCTAGGGAGTACTCGTTGAGTTGTTGGTTAGCAATGAGTTAACCTCGTAAACTGTTATTATCTCTGCCATGGTTTGGTCACTCTGGGGAGATGCCCTACTTCCATGTAGACACGCCCTACTTCAACTGTGTTACCGGCTCCGGAGTAGTCATGGGTCTTATAGACTTGAATTTGTGTATTGCTGCGGCCTTGATAAATCCAAATATATATAGAATTTATGTTTTCGTTCATGCATTTAATATAATAATAACAATATAGATAGCTAAAAGATTACAGAGAGCGTTGCGCTTGGTAACTTGCTCCGCACGTGTGTTCGATATGTCAGTTGTGTGTAACGATTTGGACTTCGCCTTTCACACAAGAAACACGTGTCATTAACTTGCAACCTAACAGAATGTGGTGTCTACTCAATTTATATTCACCACGGATAATAATAATAATAACAACACTTTGGCCAGCCGCTGATTTGTCGCGGTTCTCGGACGAGAAGGCCTTGGTTACCCCTGTACTCCCAACTGCCCACCTATTCCCATGCTTCTCCTCTCCTCCCAACACTCGTAGACGAACTGCTTGATGGCATCCCTTGCCCCATTCTTCCCAATCTCTCCGATTAGCATATTAACCCTCTCCTTTGAGTTTCCCCTAACCACATGTCCTTAACGCCACCTTGACTCCTTGACTCTATTCGTCGACTCTATTCGTGGACTCTATTCGTAGACTTTATTCATTACTCTTTACTAAATGAATTGAATGATTTAACCTACTCACTTAAGCACTCTTCGAGTGTAGTTAATACATCATGTATTCTAACTGGCCTACTCTCTTTTTTTCTTTCATCTGGTTCTTTTCTACTCTTCCTCTTTCCTTTCAAATCTGTCTTATTCCATTCCTGTTGTAGTCCAAACACGCTTGCATATCGTTTCCCGGTGGTCTGCCCCCGCCCACCCTTACTGCGCGTGATGGTCAGTACGATCAGTGCTATTAATAAAGCTCGCACCTATATTTTATTCTGTTTTCAGTTTTGGTCTCGGAGACTTGTCTTATGACCCCCCGATGGAGCGATCACATCAAGCGCGTTCCAATGGGGGTGATGGGCTGCCTCTGAGGGCATAAATTTGTCTATGCCCAATGAAATTCTTTTTGTAACTGTCATCCTTTTATCCGTGTAGGGAAGGGGGTTACGAAGGGCGGGTGTGGGTCCTCGGGCGACGATGTGCGAGTTTACCTACTAACTGATACCACCTGCCTGAGTGAATTAATAAACTAGCTAGGGAGACGACTTACATAAGCTGTCAGCTTTTTGTCGAATCCCTTCTTTACATTGTAACCCATCTATTTGTTCATCTTTGTTATCTTGTGTATTATTGTGCATTTTGTGTTGTACCTTTCTTATTATTTGCTATGTAATGTATACAAGTAAAACATTTTCCAATAAATATTGCTTAAACTAACCACATGTCCTTCATTCTCCCATCCCACTTCCCCATTATACTTCCAGTGAATCTTATTCTTTTAGACTGGTACTTTGGGCATTCTAGACGAAAGTGCTCCAGGGTCTCCACCATGCCCAAATTACACATCTGGCACTCCCTTTTACTGTCTTTCCCATTTTCCCCTCAGCTCCAGGGATCGCGACCTCATCTTGAACAGCAGTGACCCCCAAAGGTGCCATCAAGGTACTCTTCAAAGCCTGGCTTCTCTTTATCACGCAGGCCACCGAAAGACCTCTTTAATTTGACCTCTCTCGCCAATTACGGTTGCAATCCTCCATGACCCTTTCTCTGACGAATTTTTTACCCTGGTTGGCCCCAACGTCCAGGTCCGAGATCTCCATTGAGTAGTTCTCCACTAGCTCCCTCACTTGGACCATCCACTCCGTCTTTATATTTCAGTTGAAAATTCTCAGGAACATTACTTTGCACCATCGGCTGTCCGGGAGATTTACCAAATAATTAAGATAACCGAGTTTCAACAGGTCTATCCTGTCCTTGATCCTCATCCACCCAAGCTCACCCCTGATTGCTTCTAGCGCTGCGGCATTACCCGTCCCCGTTATCCATCGGCCTGCATCGTTCTGCAGGATTTCCAAGCTCTTTACGGCCGTCTGGTTTCGGGGTACCACTGAGTCCAAAATTGTAAAGGAAGTAAAGTTTGATTACGTGGAGTATTTGTTAATAGGACCACCCAATCTTGTCCATCGCGTGAGGCAGGGGCGGGGACCACCGGAAGACGATGTGTAAGAATATTAAGACTACAGGCTAGTCAGCTTGAATACATGGTGCATTTACTACACAGGATAACATAAGTAATTTCATTCGAATCGTTTCGCAGAAGATTATATGTGCAAACCGTGAATACAGTCCGAGTGGCGCTGAACTGCAATGAGAGTTGAGTGGTGGTGAGGTCTATAATCGTTCCGTTCAGCTAGTTTGGTAACCATATTCATAACAATTTTAATATTTTGACCAGTTTAATACGGTGATACAAATTAATCCTTGGAATCGCTTACTTGATAATATAAAATCGTGTACCACTTCAAAGATAAGACGGTTGTATTCATTGTTCAAGAATTCCGAACCAAAAAGAAGTGTAGATACATCCGCCCCAAAAGGAAGTAGGTTAATTGTATAATTACGAGCGTCTGTGAAAATAGGACAATGCAAGAGAAAGTGATGAGTAGTCTCTCGCTTGCCACACTGGCATGTGGGGTTTGGTAATAAATGATTATCATATAAGTGTGAATTGAGGTTACTACACCCCAGTCGTACCTACAATGGTATATTTGGGCTATGCGAGATTTCGCATTACCATAGAACTTTGGAGGTCGTTGATTACCATCGTTTAGGAAAGTTTTAAAATTAATCAATGACGAGTTCTCACGAACAGGCAGAGACAGGTTATTCCATTGGTCGGTAACGCTGGGGATGAATGAAGACTTGTACAGTTCGGTCCGACTGTAGGGAACACGATGGTTTTGACTTGATCGGAGGCTGAGTAGTGGATTGGTCAAAGAGACAAGTGGAGGGACTTTACTGGAGATGTGTGGAGGTACCATGCGATGGTAGTAGGTGATAATTGAGAATACGAGCTCACCTGTACATGTACGTGTACACGTACATGTACATTTCCATAGGATTTAGTGTTAAATTGTGTACATGTACAAAGATTTTAACGGTTTTTTGGGGTGAGCTCGAATTTTTTTAACACTGAATTGAATCCTAGGTGCGCGTAGTTTTACGTACACGTTCATGTACCGTTTTGATTGAAATCTGCAGACGAGTTTTCCCCATAGGGTCCAGTGTTAAATTGCGAGCAAAAAACCGTTTTGAGAGTTCGAGCTCATCGTCTTTGTTGATTCTAATGATCCGCGTCCGTACACGATTTAACACTGAAACCCTATGGGGAGCGTCAAATTGCGAGCAGAAAAACGTTTTGAGAGTTCGAGCTCACCATCTTGCCGATTCTGACGATCCGTGTCCGCACGCGATTTTAACGCTAAAACCCCACGGTGATCGTCAGATTGCGAGCAAAAAAACGGTTTGAGAGTTCGAACTCAATATCATCTTTTCCCGATTCTAATGATCGGTGAGCTCGTATTCTCAATCCCATAGGATTCAGTGTTAAAATCGTGTACGGATCTCGTCCGTACACGATTTTAACGGTGAGCTCGTATTCTCAACCCCATAGGATTCAGTGTTAAAATCGTGTACGGTTCGTACACGATTTTAACACTGAATCCTATGGGGGGAGGAGGAAACTCGCTTGCGGATTTTTAGGTCTGAAATCGCTGTCACGTTTTTGATTGATATATATATATACAGGGGAGAAAAAAAAAATATATAAATAAATAGTTATTTAGAAAATTAAATATATCAAATCGAATAGATAATAAAAAAAAATTACGTAAATCATGAGCGATTCTCAGACTATTAGAGCGAGGTTTCTTTTAAACATGCTGATGAGAGCATATGCAATATGCGTGAACGAAGAACTACGTCCCATCTTGTTAGAATGATGCGTTGGATGTCGGGATCATCTAGACTTCGATCACGAGGATCATTCGTGTCTGACGATGGAAAGGGAAGATATGGTCGTCATGTATTTCGAACCGGCGTTCGAACGCGTTAACTTCAATGATGTGATCACCTTTTGGAAGAGATTAGTCTTCTGTAAGAATCGAGACAGGCCCACAGATTCGGAAGAACTGAAATTGGCGCGTAGAAGTTTGACTTTAGAAGACAAGGGATGCATCAAGAAATTATTGCTGAACGAAGCATACGTCTAAGTTTTTTTTCATTGATATAAAAATAAGGGAGAGTAGAAAATAAAAAAAAAAAATAAATACACACATAAATTTTTTTATCTAATATTAGAAAGAAAAAAAACACAAAATGAGAACCAGAAATAAATTGTATCCGACGTTAGTGGACGATGAGGACGAGAAGCCGAACGGCGTTTTGCCGACGGCGCCGTTGCCAGAAGAAAAAGAAAGAGGAGAGAGGTATCGCATTGATCAAATCAGTAGAATCCAATTGTATCTGACTCGAGAGAGAGATTCTCTTCATTCCCTCAAGAAGAAGTATTCGCGTTTCGTGAAATTCGTCAATGCGATCGACACGACACTCATCACGATTTCCATGGGTTTACACGCGGCCGGCATTGGATTCTTGTCGACCGCGGTCGGCATTCCGATCGTGTTGACCGTGGAAGGAGTGGCTCTCGCCGCCGGATTGTTTAGCACGATCGGAAACTTTTTGAGTAGGAAATTATATCTGAAGGTGAGGAAACACGACAAGATTCGCGTCTTGGCCGACTCCAAGATAGACACGATATCCGAAATGATCTCTATGGCGTTGAAAGATGGTAGGATATCGGACGGAGAATACTTCGCGATATTGAGCGAGAAAACGAAATACGATGCAATGAAAGAAGCCGTGAGAATCAAGACTCATCAGATCATCAAGGAAGAGATGAAGGATTCTCTCGTGGAAAAGGGGAGGAAAGAGGCCAGGGAGGAATTCAGTAAGATGATAGAACTCAAGAGCAGCGATTGAAAAAAAAAAATATATATATATATATATATATATATATAATAAGAACAGAATTTAAAAAAAAAAAAAAAAAATATTAAATTTATATATAAAATAAAAAAAAACGAAATTAATTTAAATAACTCTTAAAAAAATGTATTGCGTAAAGTGTAAGAGAGTTACCGAGACGAGTAATTCTAGAGAAGTGCGAACTAAAAACGACAGACGGATGCTTCGCGGAATTTGCGACGTGTGTGGTTCTATAAAGACTAGATTTGTCAAACAAAAGAACCTGAGCAAAGGCGAAGACATCGTGAATAAAATGATCAACAATCTACCTTTCGAAATGCATCTGCCCGGTCACAGTTTCACGGGACCCAGAACGAAATTGAACAAGAGACTCAACGCCGATCTGACTCCCAAATCTTGGAGCAAACCCGTGAATAGGGTGGACGCGGCCGCGTACGATCACGATCTGTGCTATGCCGGACATCCCGACACCCAGACTCGCAACGACGTCTGCGACAAAAACATGTTGGGGAGATTGAGAGGCATATTGAATCTGACCAGGAGAGAGAAGATGGAACGTTCGCTGGTCGGCAATCTGATCGGTGCGAAACATCGATTCGGATGGGGCGTTCAAAAAAAAAAAGCGCATCTGAAAAGAAGAAGAAGAAACGATTATTGACGAGCGAATTGGCCAAGGAGTTACACAAACCCATAGTGCATAAATTTTGAAAGAGAAGGGTGTTCGTGAAGGGTCTGGATGACATTTGGTCTGCCGAGTTGGTCGACATGAGATCGTTTTCGAGGTGGAACGAGGGTGTCAAATATGTATTGACGGTCATCGACGTGTTTTCCAAATACGGTTGGATCAGAGCTTTGAAGAATAAATCGGGACCTTGCGTCGCCGAGGCTCTGAAGAGCGTGTTTGACTCGTCTTCTCGAAAACCGAGTAAATTGTGGGTGGACAAGGGAAAGGAATTCCACAACAAGGACGTTCGTCAATTGGTAGACCTCTACTCGATCGAAAATGAAGAGAAAGCCAGCGTGGTGGAACGTTGGAATCGAACGATGAAGGAGAAGATGCACAGATACTTCACGGCGAATTCGACCAAGAAATACATATACGCTCTGAACGGTCTGGTGAAAGATTACAACAACACGTGACACAGATCGATCAAGATGACTCCCGCGGAAGCTAGCGATCCTCGAAACGAAAAACGGGTCTACGCGAATCTATATCCTGAGAGATCTAAGATCAGGAAGAAGTCTAGAACGCCGAAATTTGCGGTCGGCGATAGAGTGAGAATCTACGCTTATAAGAAGCATTTCGAAAAGGGTTATACTCCTCGATGGACCTCGGAAATCTTCGTGATCATCAAAATATTTCACACCGATCCGGTGACTTACGAAATCAAAGCTTTGGATGGAGAAGAGATCATCGAAAAGTTTTACGAACAACAATTACAGAAGACGAAGTTTTGATGAAGAACACAAACATTTTTTTTTTATTTACTCTCTTTGACATTTTCTTGTTTACACACATATATATAAGAGAGAAAAAAATAATAATAAAAAAAATAATTAAAAACTATTTTTTAGATAAAGAAAGCAAATTAATTAATAAACAAAAAAAAAAACTAAAAATCCTTTAAAATGACAAATATACTAGATATAGCACAAAGCATAGTGAAAGATGAAAGTATTCAAGAATATGAGGTTCACAAATACGAACCGGTAACCGGAACGAGTTTGAACAATGCGGGAGAGATAAATCAACGTCGAAACTCAAGATCTATTCGTACATCCTAGCGAGAGTTACAAAGTGGTGCAGGGACGTCTCACCAAGGAAGATGGGAGCGACTACGCCGACGTCGACACGGTTACTCTTGCCAATAATGGCATCATGCATCTATTCAGTAACATAAAATACATGCTATCCGGACAAGAGATAGAATCTGTTTTTCATCCCGGTCAGGCCACCACGATGTTCGGACTCTTGACGTATCCTGATGATTTTTCGAAATCCAGAGGACTTAATCAGTTGTGGGTGAAAGACACCGTCAGCCCTGCTAGCGCCGGCGCCGCCACGATATTCGACTATGTCGTCAAGACGTCCAGACCTAAAGGAACGTTTTCGTTCAGGATACCTTTGAAACGGATTCGCGGACGATTACAACAAGATCATGTACGGATTCAAACACAATCTGACGTTGATTCGAAAAGGAAATGACGAGGCAATAGTGAAACTCACCTCGACCGATGCAGGTAAGATAACTCTACACAAGATATCGTGGTTCGTTCCGCACGTGGAGCCTTCGATCGATGAGAAAGCGCGTCTCTACAAGATCATAGAATCCAAGAGTAAATTACCCGTGGGATTTAGAATGAGACAGTGCGACACAGCTAGCATTCCTCCCTCCACGAATCACTTCGATTGGAGATTGACGGTGAAATCCGCTTCCGAGAGACCGCGTTTCATCGTGGTTGCGTTTCAGACCGATAGGGATGGGTCTCAGGAAAAGAATGCGTCGGTGTTCGATCACTGCCATTTGAGAAACATGCAAGTGTTTCTGAACGCCACGAGATATCCGGCAATCGATTACAATGCGTCGTTCGACAAGAACGATTTCTCCAGACTGTATGGCGACGCCGCTGATTTTAGAAAGAAGTATCACGGTCTAGACGAATTGATGAGCAATCCCAACATATCTCCCGGCGAATACAAGTCGATGTATCCCATGTTCGTGTTCGACGTCCGTAAACAGAGTGAACGACTCAAGAGTAGCATGTTAGACATTCAAATCAAGATGCAATTCGATAGGAACATGCCGAGAAAAACCGAAGCCTTCGCCCTGGTCCTGTCGGACAGAGAATTACAATTCGAATCGGACGGAAATAAGATGTCGATCGTTCGATGAGAGAAGAGTGTGTAAAAAAAAATAAAATAAAAAACAAAAAAAAAATAAAAAGTAATGTGTGATTATTAAAAACAAAACAAAAAAAAAATAAATAAAGTAATGTGATCTAGAGAGATTGAACATCTTTCTAAATCTCATTACTTTTTTTTTTTTGTTTTTTTTGTTGTTAATAATCACACATTATTTTTTTAATTCATTATTTTTCACGCGTTCACTGTTTGTTCAAAGAATCTAGTTCGATCAGTAGACTCACCACGGAAGTGGTGGCTTCGGGATTATTGGTTTTCATAACGAAATTAATCCTGTCACTGGCGTTCACTTTGAGAGGCGTGCCGAACGTGCTAACATTCGCGTGTTGATTCTCAGTCTTTTCGATGCTGTATCTCTTATCGCTCTCTACACAATTCACCATGAGATTGACGACCGCTCTGTTATTCAAATCCGAGGAAGCCAGACTCATTAGAAGGATTTCACCTCCCAACAGCATGGGATATCCCACCTGACCGTGTTTCGATCCGCTACCTCCATTTCCGAAAGACCACTTGGCTTTTCCCTCATCTAAGGTGCCGGCCTCTTCGGCCCACACGGTGATCAATTGTCTAGCATATTTGACTTTCTCCACCACCGAAATCAGGGTGCAGGCATCCGTCATGTTCACGGGATCTGGTAGATTCGTGAGCGCGTGTCCGCCCATGTCTAGTTTACCTTCCATGATGTCGCCCTTTCTCCAGACCGAGTTGTCGTCCACGTACTTTCTGCTGACAGCGCTGGAATAGAATTCGGGATTGTGATCGAGACCGAATAAATTGTGACTGTTCATGTTGATGCCACCCTCCATGGTTCCGCCAGATCTTTGTTCAGGTAGAGATCGTCCACTTGCGCTTCTAGGTATTCTTGCGATTGTAACATGGAAGAATCCATGTAGCCCTTGTTGACCGCGGTTGAGTCCGCGTCCATGTTGTCGATCTTCGACAGATTCAATATCTTGTGGAATCCCGCATTCAGATCCGATTTCATTTCACGTCCGTCAGACTTTCTTCGTTCCAGATCTACGTAGTGTTTGGTCGCCACGTCCTTGGGATTCGTGGGAGCGGCCACGTTCGTTATCTTGTAAGAATTGGCATTCAATTTCGAGTGCATCGTTTTCGGGACGTATCTATTTCTCAGGTGTTCCCTGAATCTCGCGTGAGAGTCGTCCGCATATTTCTTGGTGGCGGCATCGGTGGGATCTATGGGATTCGCGACGTTCACCAAACGTTTGGATTTCAGATCGAGATTGTCGGTCATGGTTTTATCCACGTAATTATCAAGCAGGATTCGTTCGAAATCGGAGTTCCCCCTGTCGACGTATTTTTTAGTCGCGGCATCTGCGAGATCTATCAGCTCGGGAAGATTGTAGAGCTTCTTATCATTCATGTTCAAAGGTTCTTCTCGAGGTTCGTATCTCCGAACGTAATGCTCGTCCAAGTTGGCAACGTCGTAACCATCGTCGACTTCGAACGTCTTCCTCTTCTTTCTCGGGTTGACTTTTTCGTCGTCACTTCTGCCAAATTTATCGACTGTTATGTTGTTGTGGGATTTTTTTTTTTTTGTTGTTGTTTAGAAAAAAAATGTGTTCAAAACGCAGTTTATTAAAAAATGAACTATGTTATTTTATTTTTCGTTTTTTTATTCGATTAAATTTTTTTTTTAAATAATTTTTTATCTTTATATATATACTATAAAAAAAAAAATCTCTCTCTAATGTAAGTCATTGAGAATGTCTTGAAATTCATCTCCTTCAGACCATCTCTTGAGAATGTAGAGACACAGGTGACCGCAAAACACTTGATCTGGTGATTGCACTTGATCCGTGTTGTAAAGAACCATCGATTTGTTGAAATAGTTCTTTATTTCTTTCGGCGGCGAGATTCCGTAGCTGTCGAAATAATAATTCTTCTTCCCGTTCTTGAACTACGCCACCCAGTGAGTGCCTTCACCCGATGAATCGTCTAGATTTAAAATTCCGCATTCCGATTGTCGAGGTCTTCTCTTCGGCAAGGCATCTCTGGAAAACACTCCTAGAAAATCTTCGATTTTCAAATCTTTTGCCGCATTCAACAGATCGATGTTGGATAGGGGTTTGTTGGGTAAGACGACACCTTCTATGGATATCTTTATCTTCTTATTCATAAATAAGTATATATTTTTTTTTATTTATTTTATTATAATTTACTAAAAGTGACGTTATTTTTTTTTTTCTATTTTTTTCTTTTTCTTTTTAAACTAACTTTCTCGATGTCACTATCGATTTCTATAATTTTGAATTCGTCTAATCCCTCTTGATTTTCTGGAATCCAATCATCCACATTCATATCGTCTATAGTTAGTTCCGCAGTCCAATGTCCGAGTGCCAAAGTGCTTATTTTATCGTCTAACACGAATCTCTTGTCGTCGTCGGCCGTCAGCGAAATCTTGTTGACTATTTCGGTATACAAGTCGTGATTTTTGCTTCGAATCGATTTCATAGTCTTATACACCGGACCACTTCCTAACAGACAATCTTTATACTCTTGGAAAGAGATGTTTTTCTTCACCACGCACGCTTTAACTCCTTTGCACTTCTTGATCTCTTCATCATCTTCTAGACGATAAGCATAGAGTTTGGGTCTCAAACCCACGAATTCGACGATCTGTTTACCGCCGCTCTCGTCCTTAAATTTACCCAACACCTTCTTGTTGTCGTTCGATTGAATGTTGGACGGGTGATCGATGGGATAATTGCTCATGTCGAACCACTCGGCCACGTCCAGAGATATGTCTCGGTAGATGTCTTTCGTCTCTATCTCGTAAACTAAACTGTCCGTGTCGGTGAACAGTAGTTTGGCTTTGTCGCCAAATTTTCGTTTGATGTAATCGTAGTGAAACTCGTACATCAATCGCTTGCTGATGTCTAAGATGATCGGTCCGAGATAATACGGTTTGTCGAACTTCAGGTGCGTCTTTTGCATGTGAACGGCCACTAGATTTTTGTCCAATATGGTTCGGTGTTTGTAATTGGGTTTTGCCACTAATGTTTTAGCTCTTTTCTCAGACGTGATGAGTCGAACGTCGGTTCTCTTCCTGATGTTTTCCATCGATTTACCATACACGCAGTTGTTCATGAGTTTGAAGAAATCTTTTTCGAAATCGTTCTCGGCTCGAGTTCTGAGATTCGTGTTGAGATCGATGTATTTTTTCATCCAAGGCTCTTCGTCGAATCGAATGATGTGATGTATGTCGACTAATTTCATCCCATAATCGATGTACTGTTTCAAATTCTCGCTGTAGACGACGTAGTTATGTTTGTTAAATAAATTGGGAATGAGTTTTTCCTCGTCTCCCTCATTCGGTTCCATTCATTCGGGAGCCAGTGGATAATCGTTGTGTAGATCGTGTAATTCTTTCGGATAGTTCAAATCGACTTCTAAAATGCAAGGGTAGTCTCTCCATTTTTGCATCTCTTCCGGTTCCTTCACCCATTCGAAATTTCCAATCAGTAAAGGATGACTCATAGCCCAACCGTACAGATTATTGGCGTCCCAATACTGTATGTATTTAGTCAACCGTTTTGAATCAAAACCTTCTTTCATGTAGGGATTGTTAGCCTCAGAATGTCTGTGAGAGATCATCGAGACGCCACCTCTCACAGCCCTTTCGAACATGAGCAACATGTCCACGTCGGATAATAATTCCAATTGGACTTCGGTGGTCTTCAACAGAGCGTCCCACGCCAGACCAGGTGCGGTGAAATACCAAGCGGGATCCAGATCGTAATTTTGATGACAGACGTCTCGAAAATTTTCAAACACGTCTGCCAAGAGCAGACGTCGGTCTTCAGATAGAGATCCTGATAATCTCTCATGGTTTTCATATCGAATGATTTCCACACGTTTTTGGCGTGTTCGTAATTCTCGTCGGAAATGTCGGATTCGTATAATTTCGAATAAAAATCTTCTTTTGAAGGTAGTGCGGTGTCTTCGAATCTCTTTAGATCATTCATGTAATCGTAAGGATAGACTTCTTTCCTCAACATGACGTCTACTCGTTCTCCGAAATGTTCGCTCGTGATTTTAAATTTATCCTTGCTCATGTTATCGACTAATTTTTCCAGAGCGGTCGACATGAATTTAAAACTGTCAATGAAACGTATGCCTCTACGAATGGATTTCGTTTTTTTTTCCAACGTCTCTCCGTCGATTACTCTTCTCTCCTCCATGAGCTTCCATTTCGTGAAGGAAATGTATCTTTCTTCGCTATTCGCGATGCAATTTAATTCTTCGTGTGAGGTGCCTAGATTTTTCACGAACAGATGACTGTCGTAACCCGAGAGATTGTGAAACATCACCGGATAGAAAGTGGCGTCTCGATATTTTAAATTACACCTGCTGTGAGCCGGACCACGATACAGACCCGTGTAATGATCGTGGTCTCTGACCTTCCTATTTTCCTTCGAATTCTCATCGAACGATTGTTTGCATATGTGACATTCGGTGGCTCTGTTATTTTCGTCCTGCTGCTCGCGCGTGATGATCATTTCTGCCGGAGTTTTGAATTTGTCGTATAACATTTGAAGTTTCCATTCTAACTCTTTCACGAACCTTTGAGCCACGTCGTCGTCTTCGCACTGTTTCGTGTAGGTGAAGGGACCCATGTCGTGTTGCGAGTCGAAAGTGCATTTCACGTAAATGCAATAGCCCGAAGGTATGTGTTTTTGATATCTTTCGACGTAACTTTGAAGAGCGTTGGGTTGACAGGAACTCATTTTCGCGGTGAAACATTAGAAATCGGCGTACACGACGAATGGTACTTTTAACCTTCTGTTGTGATTTTCAAACTTCACGATGGTGTTGGGTTTGGGCATTTCGACGGCGACACCTTGATTTTCGTTGCAATATTCCTGATGTTTAGCCAACGAGTCTTCACTGGTAAACACGTTCATGCAATTGTAACATAAAGATATCTTTCCGTTATGATTATTATTTTGTTTCGACAGTAATCGACTCGGATGTTTAACCCAACAATAATGACGGTTGTCACCATTCGAAATCAATAATAAAATAATCGTCTTTTCTTTTCCGAGATACGAAGTCAGTCTGAGAGGATGAATCTTCCGTTTTTCGTCGTCGTATCCCAAGACGTTCACCTCAATGGTGGGATTTTGAGCCTTGAAACATTCGATGTGTTTTAACTGCATTGGAAAAGTTACTCCAGTCCAATCGAGATTTTTAGAAGTTTCCTCGTACTGAGAAACTCTATCGGAGTTTATTTTGACAGGGTATAAAGCGGATGTGACTGCCCATTTAAAACACTGATCATCGTTATTTTTCACGTTGATCACGGCATATTTCTTAGCAAGGAAATAAGGTAATTTCACGTAGGAAGACCCTTTCAACAAATCGTTTTTAGTTATGTGAATTTCGAGTTTCAACATCTCATCGAACGTCCAATTACTACCCTCATGTTGATAATTCGCGAGAGACATCAACATCTTGTCTTTCATCTTTTCGAAAACGTCCGATAGATCTGAACCTCGAAATACAGGTTCGACGTTAGATCTGAAATATGCATTTTTCACGATGTTCTCGCCGGACTTCACGTCGATTTTATTCATCACGCAATGGAGTATCATCTTAATTTTTAGTCCCACTTTCATGTATTTGCAAAACAAATCCAATACCTTTTTCTTCACCCGTTCCATGAACAATTTCGGATCGATTTTCTTCAACGGGGGAACCACGTCGAAAGTTTTAAAAATGCCTTTGATTGCACTCTCCGGTTCAACAGACTTCGACTGAAATAGTTCCGCGGTGAGTCGCGCTAGATATTCTTCTCCTTTCCCTTCGTCTATTGCTCATTGAAGGTCGCTCGATATATCTCGTTTGCCTAGAATCTGATGTGCATCACTCGTTTTCGTTTTTGTTTTCTTCTCTTTGGAAACTTGAAGTTCTTCTTCAACGGCTTTTCGTTTAGTCGTCTTCTTATTTTTCACAATCGAAACGTTTTTGGTTTTTTTCAACGTCGGCATTTCGATTCCTTTTACTATCTTTTTCTTCTTCTTCTCATTTTTCACAACCGATGCATTTTTTGACGTCGTTGCTATCGGCATTTTGTTTGCCTTTCCATCGTTTCGCAAATGTTTCTGTATGACTTTTGATTTAGTTCTATGATTTCTGAAATAAGAAATTTTTAATAGTTTACAAATCTCGTTTAACTGAGGTACGGTTTTCTCATTTAAATTTTCCAATTTTTTTTTATCTATTTGTTTCATTTTGTAAGAATATATTTTTTCGAATTTTGTATTTTAAATAATTTGTTTAAAAAGTTTTGTTTTTTTACTCTATATATATATAATAGAAAAAAAAAAATTTTTAAAATTCAATTTTTTTAATACAAAATTTAAAATAAACATTATTTGTAAGAATTCATAAAAAAAAACAAATAATCGATCATGACAACAACACCTAAAAGATGTGGATTGAAATTGAAATGAGACGAAAGGTATGAGAAATCCAGTTTTAATATCTATACATTACAACCACACGATCCCATCGAATTGAATGAGGTCGAGATGGTGGACTTTGAGCACTACTACCACAAATATCGAATGTGTTTGAAAGTGGATGAAGCCATGCTCGATTTGTTTTACGAGTACCAAAGCGAACTGTTGATTAATATCATCGTCGTCAAAGACAGAGAATTCGACAGGGGTGATTTATTGTTGTCCTATGGAGGTTACATATATCCAATAATCTCATCCGAACTCGTGAAGAAATCAGGTGGTGAGAGCGCATTCGCCTATGAAAAAAACTCAAAAGAGTAAAGATGAACATTCACACCATTTTCGTATGTGGAAAAATGACGAATGTCAACTTGCTAATAACGGACTTGGAAATATGAATAATAGAGAGATTGAAATTAAAAAAATTTAACTTTTTATATATATATATAAAGAGAAAAAAAAACTTTTACTAAAAAAATTTTTACATTAAAGAAAATTAAAAATTAAAAAAACAACTTTTTTATATATATATAAAGAGCAAAAAAAAAAAAAAAACTTTTTTTTAACAAATTATTATTTAAATACAAAATTTAAAATATACATTAATGCAAGAATTTGTAAAAACAAAAAAAAAACAAATAATCGATCATGAAGACAACAACACCTAAAAGATGCGAATTGAAATTGAAACGAGTCGAAACGTATAAGAAATTCGGTCATAAAATCTATAGATTACAACGACACGATCCCATCGAATTGAACGATGTCGAGACAAAGGGCTTAGAGCACAAATATGAGAAATATAAGATGCCTCTGAAATTGAACGAAACCGCGCTCGATTTGATTTACCAGTACCAAAGCGATCTGCAGAACATCGTCATTGCCGAAGATAGAGAATTCGACAAGGACGATTTGTCGTTGCCCTATGGAAATTACATATTTCCAAACATCTCATTCGATCTCGTGAAGAAATTGGGTGGTGAGAGCGAGTTGACCGATGTAAAAAAACTCAAAAGAGTAAAGATAAACATTCAACACGTTTTTGAAAAAGGAGTAGACACGAGCGTCAACATGCTAATAACGGACTTGGAAATATAAACAATAGAGTGATTGACTTTTAGCGAAGAAAAAATGAAAAAAAAAAAAAAGTAATGAGATCTCATTTACTTTTTTTTTTTTGGTTTTCCTTCTTCTTCACTATCATCATGATATATTATAATAACGTTTCCTTTTCTCTCAAATTTCTGCGTCGATTCTTCTTCTTTTTCTTTTTTTCTTTTTCTCTGTGATGTGATACGTTCATGGTAACATTTTTGTTTATCTGAATCATAATTATGAACGAATGTTGTGCATCTCTTGGTAACACTCGCTTCAGAAGGTAGTGGTGACCGTGGAAAGCATCGTATCATTCTCAACCATATATCCCACGCTTTATCTATCTCTTTCCTTAGATATCCATCATTAGCATCTAACCATTTTTTTATTTCTTCGCTCTCTGTCTCGCGATGTTCGTCATTATCATCAAATTCATCCAGGTGATAAATTTGTTTCTCCACCTTTTCACCCATTTTAAATATATTATTTTATACTTTCTATGATTTTATATATTTTATATAATTTTATATTTATAATAACATATTCAAAATCGGTATGTTCTTAAATGGCGAATTCTCACCGAGCAACAAACCCTTGTCGTATCGCTCGACGTTCTGTCCACTCTTCAGAAAGAGACCGTTTCCTCTCAGAGAGTTGCCACCTCTAACGGGTTCTAGACACAATCCTTTACAGCTGTCGTCTACGTGAACGTGACACACGGCTCCTCCCTTCTTCAAAAACAGTCCGTCGCCACCCATTAATTTCTCAACTCCCGAACTAGCGAGTCCTGTGAGAGCTCCCACGCCGAGAGTCTTTCCGAGAAAGGGTAGCACCTTTGCGGCGAAGGGTAATGCTTTTGCGGCGATTCCTGCCAATAGCGGTAGGAAACCGCCTTTCATTCTCAAATTGTGTCTAAATTGAGCGGGACTCAATCTCACCGCCAACCCTCTTCCATCGCGAATCGCTTTCTCCATCCTTTTGATTTGACTTCTGGTCCAGGTGATCGAATCCTGTCCGCCTCTCGTCAGATCTTCGTGAGTGAATTTGAATCTCACCGCCTCGCCTCGAGTTGTTAATGCTCTCTTAAGTTTCTTCCTCTGTCCTGCGGATATGTTCACGTTTTTAACCACGTATTGTGTCATAATTCTGTTTGTTTGTTTTTTTAAATGTATTTACTTCAATTGTTTCTTGTTTAATAATTATATTAAAATAATTTTGTAAAAATTAATATTACCGTTTATTTTATTTTTGTTATCTATATATATAATATTTTTTTTTTTTTTTTTTGCTTTTTATATTTCTCTTATGTGAAATCGTATCGTCACTCTCTCTCCGCGAAGATCTAACAGTTCACCATTTTGATCCATCAACGTGGTTTTGAGACTATACAACGTGTCTAAAATCACTGGTAGATAAACTAAATTTTGAGGTCGCTCCACGATCTTATAACCCGGCGACACGTTTGGAAAGAAGGAATAGATCGTCGGCTGAACGCTACCATTCACGTAGCTTCCGGCAATCACGTCCATGTTCACCAGAATGCTTTTGACAGCGAGAATGTCGACCATATTTTCAGATGCTGTGTGGCCTCGATACATCTTTCGATCGAATCCCAACATCTTGCCTATACAATCGTCCGTGTTGAAATCCATACGAAAATTATCTTCCAAATCCAACATCGTCTGTAAGGTATTAGGATTGGGAGCGAGTCTGATCTTGTTCCTTCCCTTTCCATCCGTCTTCATTCGCGTCTGAATGTAATGGTTCAAATCGTCTATGTCGTAACTCCCTTTGGGAATTCGAATCTCCAACCAATCCACTCCGTCGGAATACTTGAACGAGTTATTCTTTTCAGTGACGTTGGGAAAGGAATAATAAGTCTCCAGATTCACCAACGCCATCTCGTAACTTTTCTCTCTGTTCAATTCGATGGAAGGTTCGAATTTCGTAGCGAATCGAGTCGAATCGCCACTCACCACGATTTGAATGGATTGTTTCGCAGCCGTATTCTCGGCTATCCGTTCTAACAATTCTCCATGTTCAAACATTATATCTTAATTTTATTTTTTTTTTTTTTTGTTCAAAACTAATTATTTGAAGATTTATTATTTTTCTAATTTTTTATTTTCACGCTCTATCTTATTATTATCACCATCGGGAACATAAAACTTGTCGAATCCGGACCGATATTTTCCGCGATTAAATTCGCTCATCAAATCGATCACGACGAAATTGTAAAGTCCACCATCCCAAACCCTCTTGCAGAATCTCCTGAATTCGACAGCGCTCATGTCGTTTGCGACGTGATCGCCGTAGATGTGATTGAGATTCTTGAGATCTTGGCGAAAGAGACATAGAAAATTAGTGTTCTCCCTTATCGTCTGTCTGGGCAATCGAAAATAATTCTGCGACAGGTAGAAACAGTCCACGTTGCTGAGTCGACCCCTAACGTAATACGATTCGCATCGGTTCTATCTCTCCAAAAGCAGATCGTCGAAAATCATGAGATTCTTATCTTCCGATTTCAGTTCCCTAGGATCCGGAACGTCGCTAGCGTTCTCATAAAATCGACACTCGACGTTCGAAGATGCATTTCTCTTCATCAGCTCCATTGCCGCGCCGTCCAAAATGGTCGAGAGCGGAGCTCCGCACTTGTCGAATTCCTCCCTACTGTCAAAGATTCTGGTTATGACGTCCTTGGGCAATCTGCAATCCATGCACTCTCGAAGCAATCTGTATTCGGGTTGAAACAAGCTCTTGCCAAACACGAACAATCTGTGGTAATCCAACCAGTCGGGACAACAGATTCATCAACAGATTGGTCTTTCCACAATTCGATTTTCCCACTATCAAACCTCTTATGCTCTTGGGAAAGTACTCGTTATTCGACCTCTTGGTCGCGGCGTCGTTCCAAGACATATCTTTAATGTTCATCTTTTGTTTTATTTTTTTTTTTAATGTTGTTATTATTATTATTTTGTTTATATCGCACCGTCGCGAGTTCTCTTCAATCCGGATCCACTCGTCATTTTGGCTAAATCTTGTATGGGCACCACGGCATCCCTAAAATCTTTCCAACTTTTCGACGTTCGCTCTAACGCAGCTCGCTTTGCCGGTAGACTGATCAACTTGTCGATCAACGCTTCGGCTGCCCTCTTGCCAGCCACAGAAGCTATCCTACCACTGGCTTTGGAAGCGGCTTTCTTACCAGCATCCAAAGCCGTCTTATTACCGACCTCAAACGTGGTCGATGCGAGTTTTCTACCCGCATTGCTCGTGAACGCTCGCATTATAGAATCGACGATGCCAGAACCGCCTTGAACATAAGACCTGACGTATCCCCTGTTCTTTATCACCAACATATTTTATTTTTTATGATATATTTTGTGTTTTTTTCACTGGTAAATCGTTTTGTCGTTTTTAAATACTTTTATTATTCTAGTGTAAGAATTTACTGTTTTATTTTTGTTTGTTTGTTTGTTTGTTTGTTTCTCTCTCTCTACTTATTACTATATTCACATCAATCCTTCAATTCGTTCATCAGCCTTTTATACTGGTTTTTATTCAAAACCTTCTGTCTTAACAATTCGTCAGATATGGCAACTATCTGATTATCTAATCCCGTGTTACCAGCCCGTCTGCTCCCCATCAACAAACTCAATCTCTGAGACAGAGCGTCGGGATCGCTCGGAAGAAAAGTAGTGGTTTTCACCCCTTTGCCGGTCATCGATTCGATGAACTTCTTGTTCGCATTCCATATAGGCTTCACTATTTTCGTCCACTTGTAACCTCTGTTGGCTTTGGGTCTCGCCTCTCTAGCATCGTTATTTCTATTCATGGCGTGAGTTTGAACTAGAATGTCTCCATAATTGTCGAAATCCTGATCCGTGTAATCTCCAGGCTTGTTGAAAAGGAGCAATCTCTGCAGACCATCAGTTACTTTATATTTATTCGAACCCACGATCAATTCATCACCATCCATTTCCACTTCAGTGTCGCCCACGAATTTCCTACCGCTCGAATCCTCGCGAATTCCATACAACAGATCTCTCGTACCACCACCATCATCATCGGACGATGCGATGCTATCAGTCGTGATAGTTGAAGCTGTATCATCGCTCTCACTCACGTCGGTTTCGATTCTCGTGGGAACGTAATCCGGTGTAGATTGAACGGAATACCGATTTTCAAAACTAGAAGGCAACGAACCCATTCTCAAAGAACTCTCCTTTATGGGTCTCAATTCTTCGACTATCCTTGCTGCTTCGCTCTTGACCCTCCGTCATGGGTTTAAATATTTTTGTGGCTTCGCGTGTGAGTTCCATCTCACCGAGACGTCTGCTCCTATCAGCAGCCTGAATCACCTTCTTAGCACTTAAATACTCGGCTAAAATTCGATCTCGGCGTCTATGATCCATCTGGAAAAACATCTTTCATTTTAATTGTTTTTATTTATTTTTCAAAATTAAATGTTTAATTATATTTTTTTTATATTTTATGTTTTAAGTATTAAAATCTCTTTCCGTCTTAATATAATATCTGAAAAATATTCACATCTCAAACTCGCTGTGTTAATTGAAGTTAAAAAAAAAATACGTTTAAACAGTACATGACAAACCGGTTTCTGATGTAATGCATTTTGACAGTAGTGTTTAAATTTTGTCAAAAGATCTTCATTCATTCACACATCAATTCATCGAGTGTCGAATTAAGAGAGAATCGTTTTTTTGATGACTGTTAGACAGTTTTAACACACAATGGAAAACTGATTTTAACAAATCTCTCTCTCCGATTGCTATCATGAATATATTAAAAATTTTACCACTCGAAACCTAACTGAGCAGAAAATGCGTTTTAAACATTCCGATAAGTGTTTCTTGACTTTATTCAACGAACGCTTAGCAGTCAACCTCATTTCTCATAGTGGAGGAATTCTCAAAAAAAAAAAAAAAACTCAATTTTTATCCATCCCATCAACAGAAAACATCAATCTCTATAATACAGACTATATATTCACAATCGACTCTTTTTGAACAAAACACCTCAATTACGATAACATGTGTTAGTTGCTTACTTCAGGAAGATGTGACTGGGTTTGCAAATTTCCAACACACAGACACTCTTCGTTCAGATCGAGTTTTATTACGAGAATTGAGCGATCCAATCGCTCGGTCAGCTGAGTGTGTTTTTTTTTAGAATTTTCTCATAGTGGAGGAATTCTAAAAAAAAACCCCAAAACTCAATTTTTATCCATCCCATCAACAGAAAACATCAATGTCTATAATACAGACTATATATTCACAATCGACTCTTTTTGAACAAAACACCTCAATTACGATAACGTGTGTTAGTTGCTTACTTCAGGAAGACGTGACTGGGTTTGCAAATTTCCAACACACAGACACTCTTCGTTCAGATCGAGTTTTATTACGAGAATCGAGCGATCCGATCGCTCGATCAGCTGAGTGGTTTTTTTTTGAGAATTTTCTCATAGTGGAGGAATTCTAAAAAAAAAACCCAAAACTCAATTTTTATCCATCCCATCAACAGAAAACATCAATGTCTATAATACAGACTATATATTCACAATCGACTCTTTTTGAACAAAACACCTCAATTACGATAAAGTGTGTTAGTTGCTTACTTCAGGAAGACGTGACTGGGTTTGCAAATTTCCAACACACAGACACTCTTCGTTCAGATCGAGTTTTATTACGAGAATCGAGCGATCCGATCGCTCGATCAGCTGAGTGGTTTTTTTTTGAGAATTTTCTCATAGTGGAGGAATTCTAAAAAAAAAACCCAAAACTCAATTTTTATCCATCCCATCAACAGAAAACATCAATGTCTATAATACAGACTATATATTCACAATCGACTCTTTTTGAACAAAACACCTCAATTACGATAACGTGTGTTAGTTGCTTACTTCAGGAAGACGTGATTGGGGTTGCAAATTTCCAACACACAGACACTCTTCGTTCAGATCGAGTTTTATTACGAGAATCGAGCGATCCGATCGCTCGATCAGCTGAGTGGTTTTTTTTGAGAATTTCTCATACCCCATAGGATTCAGTGTTAAAATCGTGTACGAACCGTACACGATTTTAACACTGAATCCTATGGGATTGAGAATACGAGCTCACCGTTAAAATCGTGTACGGACCGCGGTCCATACACGATTTAACACTGAAACCCTATGGGATTGAGAATACGAGCTCACCGATCGTTAGAATCGGGCAAAGACGATATTGAGTTCGAACTCTCAAAACGTTTTTTGCTCGCAATCTGACGATCACCGTGGGGTTTTGGCGTTAAAATCTCGTGTGGACACGGATCGTCAGAATCGGCAAGATGGTGAGCTCGAACTCTCAAAACGTTTTTCTGCTCGCAATTTCACGCTCCCCATAGGGTTTCAGTGTTAAATCGTGTACGGACGCGGATCGTTAGAATCGACAGAGACGATGAGCTCGAACTCTCAAAACGGTTTTTTGCTCGCAGTTTAACACTGGACCCTATGGGGAAAACTCGTCTGCAGATTTCAATCAAAACGGTACATGAACGTGTATGTAAAACTACGCGCACCTAGGATTCAATTCAGTGTTAAGAAAATTCGAGCTCACCCCAAAAAACCGTTAAAATCTTTGTACATGTACACAATTTAACACTAAATCCTATGGAAATGTACATGTACGTGTACACGTACATGTACAGGTGAGCTCGTATTCTCAATTATCACCTACTGATGGTGCATTTTAAAGAACTGAATCAACTTGTGTTTGCGACGTCTTTCTTGTAATGGGTCCCATCTTGTTTCTAAGTAAAGTGAGGCCTTACTAGCACTAACAGTTGCCCCCGTAATAATCCTTGCTGCTGCAATCTGTATTTTTTCCAATTCCGTCACTTGGGTTACAGAACAATTGTCCCAAACAGTATCCGCGTATTCAAAAAGAGGCCTAATAAAAGCAAAATATATTTTTTCTAAGACACTACGATCTAAATTAAATTTGTGCCTCCTCAGTAAGTCTAAGCGAGACCAGGCTTTAGAGCAAATCTGGTCGATATGATCGTTCCATGTGCAGCTACTGTTCAGTATGACCCCTAAGTGTTTGTGAGTAGAGATTTCAGATATCTGAGTACCGCCTAAGAATAAGGGTGGATGGTAGATGGGGTTGCTTTTGCGCGATATTAGCATACTTTCAGTTTTTTTCGGATTGAACTCCACCAACCATGTTTTAGCCCAATGTTCAATTGTGGCCAGATCATGATTGATTACATTCGAGGCTTGTTCGGGGTTCTCTATAATGAGATATAAGAATGTGTCATCTGCGAAGAGGCGAATACTGCTCAGTGGATCTCTGGTAATGTCGTTAATGTATATGAGGAACAATAAAGGCCCGAGAATTGATCCTTGTGGGACACCGGCATTAATGGTTCTCCATGCGGATGTCTCCGCCGATATCACAACTCGCTGTAATCTATTTGCAAGGTAAGATTTTAAAAACAGCAGAAGTTCACCCGAAACGCCAATACTCTCTAGCTTGTAGATAAGACCAGCATGCCATACTTTGTCAAAAGCCTTGCTAACATCACAAAAGACAACCCTGACTTCTTTACCTTCATCAAGGGCTCGACAGAATTCATCATATATGTCGGTCAGTTGGAGGACGGTTGAGTCACCGGGTGTAAAACCGGACTGAAATTGACTGAGAACGTTATTGTCAATTAGGAACTCCCACAAACGCTTAAACACACATTTTTCTAAAATTTTACCAACACAACTAATCAGTGATATTGGGCGGTAATTAGTAACAGAGTTGGAGGGTTGTTTTTTCAATATTGGGGAGAGGTTTGCTTTTTTCCACAGTGACGGAAAGTACGAGTTATTCATTAGGATATTAAATAAAATCGAGAGTGGTTAGCATAGGGAAGCCTTACATTCTCTGAGGAGACGCGGGCTTATTAGATCTGGACCAGATGCTTTGGACACTTTTATCGACTTCATTGCAGAATATACTTCGCTGCAATGTAGAGTAATACAATCGATACTTACGGAAACTCGATGCGGTGCGTTTGGCAGAGAAGCATTCGAATCATCAACTGTTGAGATAGAGCTGAAATAGTCATTGAACACTTCGGCTTTTTCAAAACTTGAGGAGTATATTTTGTTAGAATGGATGAGAGTAGGAATTCCAGCTGAAGTGCTGCTGCCGATGAATGATTTCAGGGTCTTCCACCAACGTGATGGTGGTGTTTCGCTGCTCCTCAGAGTTGATTGAACTTTGGACAAATATAACGCCTTGGCCTTTCTAATGGCCGATACAACTTCGTTCCGCTTCAGTTTATATTTTGCCCATGCTTGTGGAGTATCGGTATGTTTGGCATTGCGATACAAACCTTTTCTCTGTCTAATCAGTAATCTTATTACAGTATGCATCCATTTCGGTTGGTCTGTTCGCGTGGTAATAAATTTGTTGGGTATATAGAGAGATGCAGTATCGAGTACCTTGTCGGTAAAATTAGAAACTATAGTATCGAGGCATGGATTATCAAAGAGAGAACTCCAGTCGACGCTAGAGAGGGCTTCGTTTAACTCTTCGTAGTTACCCTGGGAGTAGAGCCACATTCTCCTCTTAAATGAGAGGGATGGTGGTTTTAGAAATTCAACCTCGAGTGAAACTGGACAGTGGTAGCGCGTCATGTCTGGGATAAGCGGTTCGATTACGTCACAGCTTTTCATGTTGATTGTGTCTCTAAGAGCAAAGAGATCCAACAATGAGGTCGACGATTCGGTAAAACAAGTTGGCTCACGTACAACTTGCCTTAGATTGAAATAATGTAATATTTCAGAGAAACCACTTCTTGAGGGAACGACTTGGTTGTCATTAAAATCACCTGTGACGATTAAATCGGCAATTTTCGTGTCTCTGGCGTTTTCGATGGATGCGGATATGGCTTCCCAAGTATCTGATGGACTGTCAATTTATTTGCGTGGTTTCGGTAGATGCCTCTTCCTGTAATGTTTATATTTACCCCCAAATACTCGTAATCACCTGTCTCCCCTACACTGAGAAGTTTGCTATTACCTTCAGGAATGCAGAACTCACCCACTCTCCACCTTCGAGTGAGGTCCACTTTGCGGCACACAGGTATAACTTTGCTCATGCTTTCATTAAGTTCGAGTCTCCATTTGCTCCCATATTTCCCAACAATTCCCAGCATTTTAGTTAGCTCCTCTTCGCTTTCTGACACTAGCACCATATCGTCTGCAAAAAAATAGCCCTGGGATCTTCATATCCCCAGCTGCTACCCCCTCCTCGCTATTCATCTCCTAAATCTTTGATGTACAATGCAAACAGGATTGGCGAAAGGATACACCCCTGTTTTAGGCCTATCTCCATGGGCACACGTTTTGTTGTAATGTTTCCCAGGCTAAGTTCACTCTGTACGTCTTTATATAATGTGTTATTATATAATGCTTTCATAATTCCAATAAACTCGCCTCCTAAGCCCAGAGCCTCCAGCTTTCGCCACATACCCTCCCTCCATACTCTATCATATGCCTTTTTGACATCCAAAAAGGCCATAAACAGCTTTTTCTTTTTGGGGATAGCGTGAAAAGATGGTCAGTAACTCGCCTTCCATTGCTGAAGCCATTCTGGATTTCTCCCAAAAAACCCTTCTCTTCAATCACCTCCTCTAGTCTCCCATACAGGACTTTACAGAAAACTTTTCCAATGTTGCTACTGACAGAGATCCCTCGATAGTTATCCAAAACGTCTTTTCCCCCTTCTTGTGAATAAATGTCACTTTGCTTTCTCTCCACTCCTTCGGGACCTCTTGATTTTCTATGGCTAGATTGAATAGGGCAGTTAGGCTTTCCACGAGTTCCTCTCCCCCTTTTTTTGATAAACTCGTTTGGAATTTCATCCACTCCTCCCGCTTTTCCATCCCTTAATTTTGAGATCACATTTCGCACCTCCACCGTTTTAATTTCGCTGCACACGAAGTTCGATAGGTTTTCCTCGACCTGATTCGGACACTCAGGTGGGCTCCCGATGCCCCATCGCTTATCGTTTAACTTTTCCCAGTGTTTGATTAGTTCTGATGCGACTTGATCTTGCTCGTCTGTAACTCTGCCATCTACTTTAATACTCTGTGGGTTACTTCCTTTGTTACGTTTATTCACCCATTTCCAAAATACGTTCGAACTCGACCCCCATGTCGTTCTTATCGTCCTAATAAGACTGCTATTTCGCACTCTCCGATTATCGTCTTTAATCTTATTTACTTTATTTCGTGCTTGTTGGTATTCTTCCTTTGCTACTGTGGCCTCATTGCTTTCCGCCCCCTTAAGTTTTCTACTTCTCCTGTATGCAGCACATTTAGCTTTTCTTCCCTTTATGGACTTTTTCAGTTTTTCATTCACTCTGTACCCAAGCTCCCGTGTTGGCACCCTGATCTTTCCTACACTTTCCTTCCCTGCCCCCACTAGGCTCGAAACTATGGCGTCCGCCATCTTCTGGACACTGCCCCCCTTGGGTACGGTTGCAAGCTTTGGTTTCAGTTTTTCATTGAACTTCGCCCAGTCAGCATCCTTTTTGAGTCCCCAAATATCCTTAAAGCTTCCTTTGCTTTTTATTAGATCTTTGGCCCTGATCGTCACTGTAATCAAGTTGTGATCACTATCCACCTCCATTTTACCATCATCATCCACTTCTACCCCTATCACCTCCCTCCATAAATTAATATCTGTGAGAATGTAGTCGATTATTGATTTTCTGTCGTTCCTCTCCCATGTCCATTTCCCCTTACATCTCGCGTCCCTGTTCAGAATCTTCAGACCGAGCTCGTTTGTGAAGTTCAACAGCTTCCTTCCATTCCTGTTGACTTTCTTGTCCCCACCCTCTATGCCTTCTTCCTTGTCACCTATGTGGCCATTAAAGTCACCCATCAGAATTATACCGAGCCCCTTGTTTTGTAGCTCTGTGATATTGGCCCTTAGTGTTGAGTATATCGAGTCATTCCACTCGGGTTTGCTTCCCTCCACCGCACAGTACACAACCCCAATGGCAATACTTTTGTTTCTCAGATTGATCCTTACCCATCCAATTTCTTTCTGCTGGTGGCAAGTAAAATATTCACTTTACATGTGACTGAGTTGCCATCAATTTTTCCTGGGCATCCCTTCCCCTCAATTATTTCAATTAACAGTCTTCCTGTTTATTTGATCTCCTTTCGCCAACAACATATCGGAAGTTAAAATTGTTCGAATCTATGGTCGGGTGAAACTGTGACCCTGAGACGGCTTACAAAAGCAATAATGCTTGCTGTCGAATCCCGTCATATGTCTAGTCTGAATCACATTATTGTTCATGATACTCATTCCACCATTGTTTTTGTATTCATACTTCTTTTCACATATAAATATTATTTAAACTAAACTATAAGAATACCAAAACTTGGGAGAACCTTGATAGCTGTTATCTTTGAGAGTTCTGCAATATTGTTCTGTTACCTCATATTGTTGTTGTTCTTAATGCTAAACACATTGAGATGTTATCAAGCAATTACGTGAAACACATTTCAAATAGTGAACCTGTTTGTAAATGCTAACAAGGATGTTAATTAATAAATAAAAACTAACTTCGTTATTAGTCGGGTTCATTGATGATATACACATTTGGACTCTCACATCACAAATCGAATTCTTAATCAAAACTCAGAAGAACAGTTCTCATCAATGGAAACCCAATCTGTGAACAACACGTCGTACTTCAGTGAGTGATGCCATTCAAAATTTTAATTCACCAATCAAAAGTTGCAAATCTTCCTTCAGTCAGTACATAAAAGACACTGGAACAGAATTTTCAGCAATATTTGCGTGTTCTGAATATCACGACAGTATAGAATAACGGATGACACACAAGATTTTTTAATCATTGTTCATAACTTTAAGGTATTATATTACTTTTCATATCTTAGATTTTGTCATGCAGAATGTCGAAAGTCGAGTTTGTTTAACAATTTTAAAACAAAGCACATTTCAGCTAAAAGGTATTTTATCAACCTAACAAACGATATGTCTTACTTATTTTCGCTTACACATATTTATTGATATATATATTGACAACACATGAAAATTACTATTATAAAATAGGAAACACTAAAGGAATCCAATCTTTAATGGTCGAAACTCGTGAAAAATGTCTATTTGAAAGAGCCTGTGTATTGGGATTCATACAACATATTTTTGCCAGTTATTGGTTTATCTACAATAAAAGCTTTCGGAAAAGGGTAAGAAAAAGTGAACAAGGTTTATGTCGCTTCTTGTATTCCGGTAGAATGATCCGTAAAGCAATGTGATACGTATTGTAAACATTCTGTCGCGTATTGTTGTTGTTGATAATCAAATGGTATATTGCTCCAACAAAATATCAATCATTATTGATGTGGTATGTAATTACCCAAACTGATGATAGCGCTATTAAATGCTAAGTTTGCTATTTTGCGCACCACAAAATTTCGTAATGTGTCAACAATGCATTCATTAAAGCTATCCAAACTAATAGGAGTATTTAAAATGTGTTCATATTATCACTGAAGTTTCTACTATACTTTTGTTTTTATAAGACTATGATTAATTAACAAGGAACCATATTTTCCAGGGGTTCGTCGTTAAGTGAACAAATGATGGAAAACAACTTTGGTACTAACAGCACAGATCCTTCTTGCCAGGGAAGAGAAAGGTATTTGGATATTTTATAAGTAATAAATTTTAATTTTTTAAGCAGTATATTACTCAGTTGTTTTCGTTTCCATCTTAATCTCTTGTAACTTTTTTATGTGGCCCGTTCTCACGTGATATCGGATGCATCGTTACAAACACGCGAGATGGTCGTACAGTAGTGATGTTCAGGCCTATTGTTTGGAAAAGGTTATTGGAACCAGTAAAAATAGGTGTGTCGGTGCTTTAATGTGGCGTAATCATCAAATTATTCTACTTCACGCAAACTCAAACCGTTCTAAGGTATTCCCTAACTAGTAGAAAGTTCTAAAATTCAGAGAGTATTTTCATTGCAGAAGGATTAATATATAAAACGCAAGACAAATGTACCAACGGGATCTCATCTGCTTTACGTATCATCCTACTGTGACAGTCCCCCTTCGTTAGGTGTATGAATTAAGTGAAGTTTCGGGTTCTGTTATTTAAAGGAAATTTGTCAAGGATTTGACACCTCCCCACGCCCCCCCCCCCCCCCAACCCGAGATATTCCTACTCCAGCAAAAGTTAGTTGGTGATTTTTGTATTTCATTTCATTTCACTTGAAATCCTTTGAAACTAAACTCATTTCAAAGGAAAACATTGAATAAAAAAGCCTCACTCTTCTCAGCTCCACCTGACCACCGCCCCCCCCCCCCCCCTTTAACTGGCATGCATTTGGTAAAAACATTTCTTTGGCATGAACTAACAATGCATGCGCGAAAAAAAACCAATTAAAACAATAAACATAGTTTCTTTGTCGGGAACTTCGATTCTGTCAGTTTTTGTATGTGTGCCTTTTCTCCCAATGGGAACGCCGAGAAGTGGAGCTGTGCTTTTTGTTGTGGTATATAAGAGCTCCACATTTCTCGTAAAATAGGACTCGGAACCAACGCTTATGGTAGAAGTCCTCTAAATTGGGCAACATAGATATAAAATATTGTCATTTCACTTCATTCCAATGTTGCGACAATGGGATACCCAAAGATGCTGAAAGTGACCCTAAACACCAATAAGCAAAGGTATGTTTTTTGTTGTGAGTCGGTGTGAGGGCACCTATTGCGCTCGGTGCATTTCTTTTTTAATCTGAATTTTGAAAAGATTAGTGAGTATTATTCATCTTTTCTATTTGCATAATAATGAAGCATTCGTTCAAGTAGTTTGTTTTGTCACGGTACAATTGACGGTTTCAATAAAATATGTAAAATATGGCATTTAGTGTGTCTCCAGGCATCTTCATTGATGCTGATAGGCGAACAAACGTTTTCTTTATAACAATACACAACTATCCAAATTACGTTGTTATGGGAATGTAATTGGCGAGGTACTTACAATCTGCGGTTTTCTTCTCCACCTTCTAAACAAAAGAGGCTGTCACCATTTTCCATACACCATATCGATGAAAAAGTAACTTTTTTTGTAAACTAACAAAAGGAGAGGGTTAGCGTGCATATCAGAGAAAGCAGGAAGATTGATGTACAGGATGTTATGTCCGGAGGAGAGAGGAGGCGTGAGGATAGGGAGGCATGGGGTAGCTATGGGGCCATCAAGGCTGCGACAAGTCAGCTGCCCGCCGAAGTATTATTATTATTATCATGCCATTTCTTGTCGGTAATCGAAGTATTTGTGTATACATATAAGAGATAGTATAGGTGATGAGGCAGGGTGTTTTACTGGATACGATATCCGATGGGTAGTACCTGTTCTTCATATGAAATATCAAACTTGTTTGGGTGAAGATTTTCTTTCTAATATTCATGTACATCAGGCAATAGTGGTTTTCACACGTTATTCGCAAAATTTTCATTCACCTGTTAACAATTTTATTTACTTTCAGTTTGAATATTTTCAAGAATCATTCCCAAAGACACGACACAGATATTTTTATGCCATATCGCAGTTTCTATCCAATGCCCATGACGTGGCCTCCGTTTAGTTTAGGCATGTTTCATCTACAGAATAACGCGTATGGACGTCAGCCTCAGTTCAACTCTATTTCCGTCACAGACGACAGAAACAAATATTTTACTGTTCCTTTGGACTTGACATATTCAAAACACTACGGTGGAAGTTGTCGCAAAATTGTTCATTCTGACACATCATCTCAAGATCCAACCGGATCATGTCAATATTCTTTGTGTGGAAATAACAAAAAGACTTCAGAACAGAATCATATCCTCCACAACCAGCAACCATTTGTCGATGAAGCCAGATTTTCTACAAACTCCATACCTCAGTTGTTGCAACCGCCTAAACTTGAATTTACAGAAAACATTGCTTGCAGTATCTTGAGCGAGGAGCTTGAATCGGGATATTATAGTTTATCTGACATTGCGTCGAATAGTTCAGTAGCCGAAAATACGGACATCTCACTTGATGATATTTCTCCTTCATTATCACGTGACTCTAGCCCTTGTTCCAGTTACATTTTGACAAATGAGATTTCGAGAAACAAAATAGAACCCGAGAATAGCTTTAACAGCTTGCCATGGTTTAGTTACAAACACACAATTGTGTCCACCAATTCGTCTTCAAGCAATCAATGTCATGATAAAAAACGATCTGCAAAATGCCAGTTCAAGAATAAAATACACCAGTGTCCGTACTGTCAGAAGTGTTTCAGTCAGAAAGCAACATTAAAGACTCATATAAGGATTCATACAGGAGAGAAACCATACAAATGTGAATACTGTAATCGTCGTTTTGGTGATTATTCTACATTCGCAAAACACAGAAGAATACATACAGGCGTAAAACCTTATACGTGTGTCATTTGTGGTAAAATGTTCGCACAATCGGGAAATATGTTACGTCATAAAAACAATCACAGTAAACAATAATCTGTCATTATAGTTCTAGTATATTTGTGTGTATATTTGTAATCGATGTTAATTATTTTGCTTGTAAACACGACAACGCTCTCTGTACAGTTGACATTTAAATGAACCTATAACTATTTCCAGCAGTACAGCTACTGCTGTTGCAGGCATTTACTGTTCATTACTTTTTATTTCAGTAGGATGTGTTACACCTTTGAAAACTGGATCTCTTGAATGCCAGTAACCTGCAGGGTGACAATATTCATTCCTTTACGCCCAACATCAACGGAACTGCCTCCAGTATTACAACAATAAGATTTGTCACGATGCCTTATCCTAAAAGTAATCTATAGAACACAAGGGGAAAGCAGTTATAATCATAACACTTTGACTGGTCGCTGATTTTTCGCGATTCTCGGTTGAGAAGGCCCTGGTTACCCCTGTGCTCCGAACTGCCTCCGTATTCCCACGCTTCTTCTATCCTCCCAACACTCGGAGACGAACTGCTTGATAATATCCCTTGCCCCATTCTTCCCAATCTCTTCGATTAGCATATTAACCCTCTCCTTTGAAACACATGATCGTCGCTTTGTCCTTCATTCTCCCATCCCACTTCCCCGTTACACTCCTAGTGAATTTTATTCTTTTAGACTGGTATTTTGGGCATTCTAGTAGAAAATTTTCCAGGGTCTTCACTACGCCCAAATTACACATCTGGCCTCCTTTTCACTGCTTTTCACATTTTTTCCCCTCAGCTCCAGGGACCGGGACCTCAGAGTTAACAATGTCTATTTGAAAGAGCCTGCGTATTGAGATTCATGCAACATATTTTTGCCAGTTACTGGTTTAACCACAGCATAAGTGACACCCCCCCCCCCCCCCCCCAAGACGCCATCAAGGTACCTCAAAGCCAGGCTTCACTTTATCACGCAGGTCACCCAAAAACTTCTTTGATTTGACTCCCCTCTCGCCAATTAAGGTTACCATCCTCCATGACTCTTTCTCTGACGATTTTCTTACCCTGAGTTGCCCCTACGTCTAGGTCTGAGATCTCTAATGAGTAGTTCTCTATTAACTGCCTCACTTGGACCATCCACAACATTCTCCCATCCCACCTAAAACCTAAAACTCTATCAAACAGCCTCCTGTGTCACGTAATTGTACAGGGCGAATCCTAGAATTTCAAGCACAGATCTTTAAACCAAATTGTTTTTCACAAAAATGTAGATCACTGGGAAGGGCAGCGACAATTTTGCAGGATTTTTTGTACATGGTAAAATGGTGTAATGCCCCGTGTGTATTTTAACTATTTATCAAATAAAACAATTGTATATTTGACAGAAACAAATTGTTAAAAAATATGTTATAACTTTTTGTAAACCATGCAGTTAACTTATACATTTACAATGATACAAACGAATCAGTTATTCTTTTAACCCTTTTCCCAAAGTAACAGCCAAAACCGGCCAGCGCTATTCTCAAAAATCGCCAATTAATTTTCAAAATATTTTCATTTTTTGTCTCAAAAACATAAGTTAAGACCCCTCGAGGGAACGAGCTCGTCGAGCTGGTTCCAACGAGGGGCCATAACCTATGTTTTTGAGACAAACAAATGAAAAAAATTAGTTATTCAAGAACTTTTTATGCAAGTGTCATCTGCTTTTCATGTTAGGTAAAGTGTTAATTGCCAGCCATATACTTGTTAATGTTGACAAACGACGAACACCCATACTACTAATAACAATACTTGGCCGGTTTACCTCGATCCTCTAAGAAGGAGGCCTACATCAGCACTGCCCTTCACTGCGTACTTCACCCCTCTCTCCCTCCTAATATAATAGCATTCAAACACAATCCGTTATGTAATTTTCACCATTGGCGCTGTCTTATCCGTTTACCAAACGTAACGGCCAAAACCGGTAAACTGGTAAAAAAAATCGTCAAAGAAAAGGTCAGGGATGATTGTAACCGTAATTGGCGAGAGGGGTCAAATCAAAGAGGTCTTTGGGTGGCTTTCGTGATAAAGAGAAGCCAGGTTTTGAAGAGTACCTTGATGGCACCTTTGGGGGGTCACTGTTGTTCAAGCTGAGGTCGCGATCCCTGGAGCTGAGGGGAAAATTGGGAAAAACAGTGAAAAAGAGTGCCAGATGTGCAATTTGGGCATGGTGGAGACCCTGGAACACTTTCTTCAAAGAATGTCCAAAATACCAGTCTAAAAGAATAAGATTCACTGAGAGCATAATGGGTAAATGGGATGGGAGAATGAAGGACATGTGGTTAGGGGGAGACTCAAAGGAGAGGGTTAATATGCTAATCGGAGAGATTGGAAAGAATGGGGTAAGGGATGTCATCAAACAGTTCGTCTCCGAGTGTTGAGAGGAGAGGAGAAGCGTGGGAATAGGGAGGCAGTTGGGTGTACAGGGGTAACCAAGGCCTTCTCATCCGAGAACCGCGACAAATCAGCGGCTGGCCAAAGTGTTATTATGTTATTATTAGTCCCCCGCCGCTGCTTTTCCTCTCCCACTCTCCCTCCTAATCTCTCAGCATTCAGTCAAAAACTGTTGCATAATTCCTCCCATCGACGCTTTCTCGATCTCCCCAATTATAAAATTGACCTTTTCCCTCATGCAAGGTTTTCAATCGGTACTGGAACCAATACCGATATCGGCGGTACTCGGCCTTTTAATCGGTACCGATTCCCATCCTTCAGAACCGACGGTTCCGGTACTCGTAGTTATTATATGTGAATGTGATGCACGAGTAACACGACGGAATCTACAGGGGTAGTAGAGAGTTAATTGAATGTTTCCATAACGTTGGAACTTCAAAGACTATACTCCCGCTACCCCGTCCCCGGAGTTACAATGTGTACTATGTACTAGTGACACACAGAACACATTGGAACTCAAGGGACGACCCGTTTGAGACGGACTGTAGGATGAAATCTATATAGTCTACTTCAAATTATTACTCTG
This sequence comes from Pictodentalium vernedei, assembly GCA_031216915.1. Taxonomy (NCBI): domain Eukaryota; kingdom Metazoa; phylum Mollusca; class Scaphopoda; order Dentaliida; family Dentaliidae; genus Pictodentalium; species Pictodentalium vernedei. The sequence goes on from CM062296.1 coordinate 101,333,827, forward strand.
TCTTACTATTAGGGTACCCATTGATTCCAAGTTCGAGCACGCGAGATTGCAGACATTGATGAAAACTGCTATAAACAACAAACTGAAAATGAAATTTCTCTGCTTTTAAATTTAAATTGGTACTAAAAATTTGCCAGTTCAAACAATAGTAAATACTACCTCGATCTCACTTTGAACAACAAAGACCCCCCACCACCATAAGATGCATCTGGGTACTTCTCAAAAGCTGGGGCATCCATTTTGTATAACCCATCTAAAGAGCGTTTGGTCCCAGTTCCCATTGCAATCCTCGAGTTTTCTTCCCATAATAAGGCTACTCCCGTGCTTCAGTATCCCTTCTAGAAGGGATACTGAAGCAAGGGAGTTGACTCCCTCGCTTGCCTTAACCACCCTCTCTGAATGTTAGCCTAACATACATGTTTACCAGATAATTCAGGTAGCATAATTTTCCCATATCTATTCTATCTTTAACCGGCATCCACCCGAGTTCCCCTCTGACCGCTTCCAGCACAATTTTCCCTTGTCTATTCTATCTCTAAGCGGCATCCATCCCAGTTCCTCTCTGACCTCTTCCAGCGCGGCTGCGTTACTTGATCCGGTTATCCACCAACCCGCATCATTTTGCAGAATCCCCGAGTTCCTCAGTTCTGTTTCAGTTAGAGGGATCACATTCGTTCCATAATCCCTCCCCCCTCCCAAATGTGTTTTTCCAACGAACACCCTGTTAAAGCTGTTTCTTCCAGGTAGTTTTAACTGATTCAGTATCCTTTCCCCTTTGTCTAAAGTCTATTTGTGTGATTTCTGTTTTCCCTCTACCTGTTGCATTTGGACAAATATAACGCCTTGGCCTTCCTAATGGCCGATACAACTTCGTTCCGCTTCAGTTTATATTTTGCCCAGGCTTGTGGAGTATCGGTACGTTTGGCATTGCGATACAAACCTTTTCTCTGTCTAATCAGTAATCGTATTACATTATGCATCCATTTCGGTCGGTCTGTTCGCGTGGTAATAAATTTGTTGGGTATATAGAGAGATGCAGTATCGAGTATCTTGTCGGTAAAATTAGAAACTATAGTATCGAGACATGGATTATCAAAGAGAGAACTCCAGTCGACGCTAGAGAGGGCTTCGTTTAACTCTTCGTAGTTACCCTGGGAGTAGAGCCACATTCTCCTCTTAAATGAGAGGGATGGTGGTTTTAGAAATTCAACCTCGAGTGAAACTGGACAGTGGTAGCGCGTCATGTCTGGGATAAGCGGTTCGATTACGTCACAGCTTTTCATGTTGATTGTGTCACTAAGAGCAAAGAGATCCAACAATGAGGTCGACGATTCGGTAAAACAAGTTGGCTCACGTACAACTTGCCTTAGATGAAATAATGTAATATTTCAGAGAAACCACTTCTTGGAGGGAACGACTTGGTTGTCATTAAAATCACCTCTGACGATTAAATCGGCAATTTTCGTGTCTCTGGCGTTTTCGATGGATGCGGATATGGCTTCCCAAGTATCTGATGGACTGTCAATTTGATGTTAAAACACGGAATCCAAATTTTACGGACTCGGCTAAGAATCTCAATTACAGAATGCTTTATATGTATACAGGGGAAATCTGATTCAACCTTGATCAATATTGTAGTCGAGACTGAGATAGGTATAGTTAGGAAGTAATGGATGAGATATGGGGCAGAATAACAGAAGCCAATAGTACTGGTACAAGACCGCAATGGAACAAGACTACAACAAGTTGTAGAAGCTAATGATAGGACAGATAGACCATAGACCTGTAGTGGACTTGGAGCTTTGGCGACAAGATGGAAACGGAATCCAATTTGTGGAATCCCTTTTTTGGAATCCCATTTGTGGAATCCCTTTTTCGAAAACGCCTGTGGCTATGGAATCCCTTTTTTCTGAAATGAGTCGTCGAGTCGTTCGAGGAGTCACTCGATCGAGCAATTGCTCGTTGGCTCATTTGCTCGATGGGATTCGAGTCATTCGAGCAATAGTTGCGAGTCACTCGACATAAGACGGAATCCCACTTTTGGAATCCCTTTTTGGAATCCCATTTGTGGAATCCTTTTTTTGAAAACGCCTATGGCTATGGAATCCCTTTTTTCTGAAATGAGTCTAAGAGTCGTTCGAGGAGTCACTCGAACGAGCAATTACTCGATAGCTCATTTGCCCGATGAGCTTCGAGTCGTTCGAGCAATTGCTCATGGAGCAATTGCTCTTAGGCTCATTTGCTCGATGAGCTTCGAGTCGATCGAGCAATTGCTCATGGAGCAATTACTCTCTTGCTCTTTATCTTATAAGGGATATTTGGGATAGGTATGCCTTGTGATATAGGTAATAGTATCCTCAGATAAGTATCCTATAAAAGGTATCCTCGATAGGTATTCTCAAATAATACAATGCCGGGCCATAGGTATCCTCAAATACTGAAATGAGTCGTTCGAGGAGTCACTCGAACGAGCAATTACTCGATAGCTCATTTGCTCGACGAACTTCGAGTCATTCGAGCAATATGCCGAGTCACTCGATCGAGCAATTGCTCTAAGGCTCATTTGCTCGATGAGCTTCGAGTCGTTCGAGCAATGACTTATCAGTAACTGCTCGATAGCTTATTGGCTTTGGGAATGATATTGGGTTTTGTTGTACAGAAGGGAGATAACTCTGCATACAGGTTATGGGAAATCAAGCCATCTAATTGGTTAGTTATAATATATATAAATGATCTAGATAAATGAAACAACAAGAGTACTTGGAGTAGGGTCAGAACTAACAAGAATAGACTAGAATAGCTAAATATAGTAATAATAAGCAAAGCTGTTCCAAATAATAGGCTCTTCTACGCTACTGAAGTATACTCCAGTATAAAGGAACATGGTCAGGTAGACGAAAAGTATTGCATATATAGATAGAAGCAGAGAATTCTGGGTTAATTTTTCCTATAGCACTACGTGCTATTCTTATTGGGAAATAACACGTCATGGGATAGGGATCCAAAAAGGGAATCTGGGCGAATTCAAAGCCAGAACATTACTTCTGTTCAATCAAACACACCCCCAGGGGACCCCTTGGTACTATAGCACTACGTGCTAAGTCAATAAAACCAATAAAATGGGAAATCCGTATCAACTAAAGTCAATTTCGGGTGGATTTTGGTGATTTGGAGGGATTGTCGGGTTGTTTGTGGCAATCAGATTTACGCCTGTTCAATCGAACATACCCTCCGAACATACCCCTGTCTTGTTAGAAGCCATTGGTAACATAGCAATCACGTGCTACCATAGAAACCAAGATGGCGGCCTCCAGTATACAAAATGGACGACGGAAACACGTATCACCCTAACAACACGCGCTGCGCATGCGCACTAACACCACGTATCACTATGGAGATGACGTCACAATATGGCCCCTCACGCGGGTTACCATTACAACACAACATGGCGCCACTAGGTCACGTTTCATGACGTCACTTCCGGGGTCCCCCAAATGGGGGGTGAAAGGTATATGACATACTACTAATACATTTAACACCTGAAATGTCAAACTAACTTGCTGAAGTAGGGGATTCGGAAGAAAGCTGAATGCTTATGTAAACCGTCTCCCAAGTCTGTAAGATTACACAATTTCAGTTAGACAGATAGAACGGGTGGGTCTGTTTCGATATTGTTTAAACGAGAAAAAAAAACGAAGAAAGTAGATCGAGAGGAACAGTGATGAACAGTGAAGGAGAAGGATGACAATTGAAAAGGGCCAACTTGAATGCAAAAGACATCAACATTGATCGACAACAGTTAGGGAACTGACTCACTTGGAAATCGCAGCCTAACGCTAATATAAGACGAGGGTATTCTAATGGACAACGGATGGGGGGGGGGGGGGGGGGGGTTGTGCGAGCGCTGATAACATTTTTCATTTCAGTAAGGGACACGACTCCGGAGGACCGCCGCCAGCACCATGCACCGCCGGGAAATGAACAGTGTCTTGCAAGTGGAAGACGCATTATTCGTTAGCATGCAATGTCTTGTTCAATAATGTACGAACCACCTCTCGTCACCCGCGGCACAGAGCGCGGCAACATTAACCCGGAACCCTACCCCCACACCCCCGCCCCATGAAAAAACCCAGCAGTGTGAGAAGCTAATAACCAGGCCCTCAACCCGCAGATATTTCATTTGATGTAGGCTTTTACTAAAAAAGAAGAAAACTTACGTAAGACAGACAAGCAAACCCCCCGCCACCGATCATCAGGTTAGTTAGATGGTCCACTAACAGAAGAGATAATTGGATAATACGATAGGAGCTCACTTGAAAGAGATGTTGTGTTGAGAGACCATCCAGAAGGCGACTAGGCCCTGATTCCACCCATTGTAAACTATAAGGTGAGCAGCGGTAGGGTCGCAATTATTGGAAGAGTTTACTAAGTAGAATAAAGTCCTGCACCATTTCAAATACAGACAAATTTTCTTCACTGGTAAGGAATTCGGAGCCAAATAGGAGTGTTGTCACATCTGGTGCAAACGGAAGTGATTTTATTGTTGACCTGCGTGCCTCTTCAAAGACAGGACAGAACAAAAGGAAGTGTTCGCTTGTCTCGAGGGCACCACTCTGACACAGGGGCGAAGGCGACATGTGGTTGTTGAATAAATGGGTGCTTAGATTACTGCAACACAACCGCAATCTGCAGTGATAGATTTGTCCTATTCGTGATTTTGCATGGCCATAGAAAGACGGGGGTCGCAGATTGCCCCTGTTAAGATAACTTGCGAAATTACTCAGTGATGAATTTTCTCTGATTGATAAAGGTATGTCGTTCCATAGGCTTGTAGTTCTCGGTATAAATGAAGACTGGTACAGCTGGGTGTTGCAGAAGGGAACTCGGAGGTCATTACCTGATCGGAGATTGAGACATCGGCTGGTGGTAGAGACTGTTGGAGGTACCTTATTAGCAATATATGGGGGCGTCGCATGGTGGAACATTCGGAAAAATTGTTTCAGTTTGTATTTGCGACGTCTTTCCTCAAGTGAGTCCCAGCGGGTTTCATTGTACAACGCAGAAGTCCTAGCGCTCATGGTTGCGCCAGTCACTATCTTTGCTGAAGCCAACTGTACTTTTTCCAAATCATTTTTATTGCTCGCCGCGCAATTGTCCCAAACTGTGCTACAATATTCAAGGAGAGGCCTAATAAGGCAAAGTAAATCTTTTCAAGGACACAGCGGTCAAGAGTAAACTTTTGCCTCAGTAAATCTACGCGAGACCATGCTTTACCGCAGATATGTTCAATGTGGTCATTCCACGTACATGCATCATTTAAGATAAATCCCAGGTGCTTGTGATTTTTAACTTCCGATATCTGGGCATTACCAAGCTTTTCTTCTCTTTATGGCCCTTTTCAGTTTTTCATTCACTCTGTACCCAAGCTCCCGTCTTGGCACCCTGATCTTTCCTACACTTTCCTTCCCTGCCTCCACTAGGCTCGAAACTATGGCGTCCGCCATCTTCTGGACACTGCCCCCCTTGGGTATGGTTGCAAGCTTTGGTTTCAGTTTTTCATTGAACTTCGCCCAGTCAGCATCCTTTTTGAGTCCCCAAATATCCTTAAAGCTTCCTTTGCTTTTTATTAGATCTTTGGCCCTGATCGTCACTGTAATCAAGTTGTGATCACTATCCACCTCCATTTTACCATCATCATCCACTTCTACACCTATCACCTCCCTCCATAAATTAATATCTGTGAGAATGTTGTCGATTATTGATTTTCTGTCGTTCCTCTCCCATGTCCATTTCCCTTACATCTCGCGTCCCTGTTCAGAATCTTCAGACCGAGCTCGTTTGTGAAGTTCAACAGCTTCCTTCCATTCCTGTTGACTTTCTTGTCCCCGCCCTCTATGCCTTCTTCCTTGTCACCTATGTGGCCATTAAAGTCACCCATCAGAATTATACCGAGCCCCTTGTTTTGTAGCTCCGTGATATTGGCCCTTAGTGTTGAGTATATCGAGTCATTCCACTCGGGTTTGCTTCCCTCCACCGCACAGTACACAACCCCAATGGCAATACTTTTGTTTCTCAGATTGATCCTTACCCATCCAATTTCTTTCTGCTGGTGGCAAGTAAAATATTCCCTTTACTTGTGACTGAGTTGCCATCAATTTTTCCTGGGCATCCCTTCCCCTCAATTACTTCAATTAACAGTCTTCCTGTTTATTTGATCTCCTTTCGCCAACAACATATCGGAAGTTAAAATTGTTCGAATCTATGGCCGGGTGAAACTGTGACCCTGAGACGGCTTACAAAAGCAATAATGCTTGCTGTCGAATCTCGTCATATGTCTAGTCTGAATCACATTATTGTTCATGATACTCATTAATAATAATAATAATAACACTTTGGCCAGCGTCTGATTTGTCGCGGTTCTCGGACGAGAAGGCCATGGTTACCCCTGTACTCCCATCTGCCTTCCTATTCCCACGCTTCTCCTCTCCTGCCAACACTCGGAGACGAACTGCTTAATGATATCCCTTGTCTCATTCTTCCCAATCTCTCCGATTAGCATATTAACCCTCTCCTTTGAGTCTCCCCCTAACCACATGTCCTTCATTCTCCCATCCCACTTCCCCATTATACTCCCAGTGAATCTCATTCTTTTAGGCTGATACTTTGGGCATTCTAGAAGAAAGTGTTCCAGGGTCTCCACCATGTCCAAGTTACACATCTGGCACTCCCTTTCACCGTCTTTCCCAATTTTTCCCCTCAGCTCCAGGGATCGCGACCTCAGCTTGAACAACAGTGACCCCCCAAAGGTGCCATCAAGGTACTCTTCAAAACCTGGCTTCTCTTTATCACGCAGGCCACCCAAAGACCTCTTTGATTTGACCCCCTCTCGCCAATTACGGTTACAATCCTCCATGACCCTTTCTCTGACGATTTTTTTACCCTGGTTTGTCCCAACGTCCAGGTCCGAGATCTCCAATGAGTAGTTCTCTACTAGCTCCCTCACTTGGACCATCCACCCCGTTTTGATATTTGAGTTGAAAATTCTCAGGAACATTGCTTTACACCATCGGCTGTCGGGGAGATTTACCAAATAATTAAGATAACCGAGCTTCAACAGGTCTATCCTGTCCTTGATCCTCATCCACCCAAGCTCACCCCTGATTGCTTCTAGCGCTGCGGCATTACTCGACCCCGTTATCCATCGGCCTGCATCGTTCTGCAGGATTTCCAGGCTCTTTACGGCCGTCTGGTTTAGGGGTACCACTTCCGTACCGTATGTTATACTTGGCAGCCCCACCATTTCCCAAATGGTTTTCCCCACGAAAACCTTATTGAAACTGTTTCTCCCTATAAGTTTCATTTGGTTAAGGATTCGCTTCCCCTTCAGAATCAAGTTATTTGTGTGGTTCCGGTAGATGCCTCTTCCTGTAATGTTTATATTTACCCCCAAATACTCGTAATCACCTGTCTCTCCCACACTGAGAAGTTTGCTGCTCCCTTCCGGAATGCTGAACTCACCCACTCTCCACCTTCGAGTGGGGTCCACTTTGCGGCCCACAGGTATAATTTTGCTCTTGCTTTCATTAAGTTCGAGTCTCCATTTGCTCCCATATTTCCCAACAATTTCCAGCATTTTCGTTAGCCCCTCTTCGCTTTCTGACACTAGAACCATATCGTCTGCAAAAATAGCCCTGGGATCTTCAAGTCCCCAACTGCTACCCCCCTCCTCGCTACGCAGGAGTTCATCTCCTAAACTTTTGATGTACAATGGAAACAGGATCGGCGAAAGGATACACCCCTGTTTTAGGCCTATCTCCATAGGCACACGTTTTGTTGTAATGTTCCCCAGGCTAAGATCACTCTGTACATCTTTATATAATGCTTTCATAATTCCAACAAACTCGCCTTCTAAGCACATAGCCTCCAGCTTGCGCCACATACCTTCCCTCCATACTCTATCGTATGCCTTTTTGATATCCAAAAAGGCCATAAACATCTTTTTCTTTTTTGCTTTCGCGGATTCTATCATTTGGGATAGTGTGAAAAGATGGTCAGTAACTCTCCTTCCCTTCCTGAAACCATTCTGGATTTCTCCCCAAAAAACCCTTCTCCTCAATCACCTCCTCTAGTCTCCCATACAGGACTTTACAGAAAACCTTTCCAATGTTGCTACTGACAGAGATCCCTCGATAGTTATCCAAAACGTCTTTTTCCCCCTTTTTGTGAATAAATGTCACTTTACTTTCTCTCCACTCCTTTGGGACCTCTTGATTTTCTATGGCTAGATTGAATAGGGCAGTTAGGCTTTTCACGAGTTCCTCTCCCCCTTTTTTGATAAACTCGTTAGGAATTTCATCCACTCCTCCCGCTTTTCCATCCTTTAATTTTGATATCACCTTTCGCACCTCCTCCGTTTTAATTTCGCTGCACACGAAGCTCGATAGGTTTTCCTCGACCTGATTCGGACACTCTGGTGGGCTCCCCATGCCCCATCGCTTATCGTTTACCCTTTCCCAGTGCTTGACAGTAGGTATAAAAGGAGAGTTTACGACCACTTGTACATGTACGTGTACAACATACGTACACGATGCGTTCACCAACGTGGAATTCAGTGTTAAATCACACGCTTGTTCACAAAACTGTACAATGGTCTTGAATCCCCCCCCCCCCCCCCCCCCCCCCCCATGTTTTTTGTGACTCCTAGATCGCACTTTTAACGTTCAAATACTCGTGGTGAACGCGCGTTTTTAAAAAAAAGGTGAAATTGTACATCTTCACTTTTATCTTGTACTTAATTTTTGTCGACGTTCCCATCGCAGATCAGACCATCGATCCATCGTTGATGAACGCGAGCAAAAGCAAAAAATTCTAGACTATCATCAAAAAACGGTCTGCGGATTCTAGACCAGTGGTCCAGAACTCTCCATTGTTTTGAGGCGGTGGGTGTTTCCCATTTATGATGTTATTAGGGAATTCCCCACTATGGGAATTCTCAAACTCAGCTAATCGAGCGATCGGATCGCTCGATTCTCCGTCGATCGACCGATCGGATCGCTCGATTCTCGTAAACTCGATCATACGGAGTTATCTCCCCTCGTCGTGGGGGTGTGGGGAATATCCTAGGAAATAAAATAAAAGTGATAAATAGAGCTCCTGCGCATTTCATTCGAATGTCAGTCTACAATCGTCAGTCTATGTTTTTATTAAAACTGACAAGCAGGTTGCATGTCAAAGTGACATTTACTGTATAAACACTTACTGAGAAAGCTATTTTGTCACGCCTGAGATGTATTACAGGTTTTTTATTCAAATGAGATTACTTGTCAAGTTAAATGGTTTATCGGAAAAACTATTTCTTTATGATTTTTTAACACGTTTGAAACGGATGCTATTTTAATATTTTTAACTATTTATCGAGGTGTCATTTTGAAAATGTTTTTTTTCTCAACTGGTTTTAGTTATTATATTAAAGACGGAAGATTTTTATTTACTTAAAACATAAAACATAAAAAATAATTATACATTTAATTTTGAAAATAATAAAAACAATTAAAACGAAAGATGTTTTTACAGATGGATCCTAGGCGCCGAGATTTAATTTTAGGCGAGTATGAACGTGCTAAGAAGGGCATTCAGTCTGCTGACAGGAGCACACGTCTTGGTGAGATGGAACTCAGACGCGAAGCTACAAAAATATTTAAACCCGTGACGGAGGGTCAAGAGCGAAGCAGGAAGGAGATAGTCGAAGAATTGAGACCTATAAAGGAGAGTTCTTTGAGAATGGGTTCGTTGCCTCCTAGTTTTGGAAATCGGTATTCCGTTCAATCTACACCGGATTACGTTCCCACGGGAATTCAAACAGATTTGAGCGAGAGCGACGATACGGCTTCGACTATCACCACTGATAGCGTCGCGTCGTCCGAGAATTGCGGTAAGAGAGATCAGTCGTATGGAATTTATAAGGATTCTGAGGGTAGAAATTTTGTGGGAGACACGGAAGTGGAAACGGATGATGATGAATTGATCGTGGGTTCGAATAAATATAAAGTAACTGATGGTCTGCGCAGATTGCCCCTTTACGACAAGCCTGGAGATTACACGGAACAGGATTTCGATAATTACGGAGACATTCTGGTTCAGACCCACGCCATGAAGAGAAATAACGATGCCAGAGAGACGAGACCCAAAGCCAACAGAGGTTACAAGTGGACGAAAGTGGTGAAACCCATATGGGATATGAACAAGAAGTTCGTCGAATCGGTGACTGGCAAAGGGGTGAAAACCACTTTTCTTCCGAGCGATTCCGACGCTCTGTCTCAGAGATTGAGTTTGTTGATGGCGAGCAGACGGGCTGGTAACTCTGGATTAGATAATCAGATAGTTACTATATCTGACGAATTGTTAAGACAGAAGGTTTTGAATAAAAAACAGTATAAAAGGCTGATGAACGAATTGAAGGATTGATGTGTATATAATAAGTAGAGAGAAACAAACAAACAAACAAAAATAAAACAGTAAATTTTTACACTAGAAATAATAAAGGTATTTAAACGACAAAAACGATTTACCAGTGAAAAAAACAAAAAAAATATATCATAAAAATAAAATATGTTGGTGATAAAGAACAGGGGATACGTCAGGACATACGTTCAAGGCGGTTCTGGCATCGTCGATTCTACATGTTCAACTATTCTCGTTATTCGCATCTATTTACCAAATAGTTATCTCCCCTGATTGCTAGGAATTGGCTTGCAAAAATTAGCACTAATTGAATGGGAAATTTTTATATTTCTCAAAATTATATAAAACCCGTGAAAGTTATATTTGCTCTGCGCATCAGACATTTAAGAACAATATATATGCTCTCACTTGGTGATATAATCGAACCATTTCATTCGACCAATTTTTTTCCCCTGTTCATTTAAAAAGGTACGGTTATTTCGTGTAGAGTGCCATGTAAAATAATGGAAAATTGCGTTTTCGTCAACTTTTAGAGATTAAAATATTTTTTAGTCTTCATATTAGCAATGCTCTGCGCATATGTGCATATAATATAGATATTGTCCTCTCTAATCATATAAAAATATATAATCTGACATTTGCCCATTTTTTTCCTTTTGATGTTAAAACCAAGACAAATTTGATTGTTGTAAAAAAGTTGAACCCACAGTCCACAATATGCAGAAGGTTTCGGTGTGAATAAAAGGAAAGGTGCGATAGCCCTATTAATTACTTTCAGTTCAGCCAGAAATGTGAAGCTTGTCGCTTATTTAACTAGTATGCCTCATTGTCCATTGAAGTCCATAAATATATGTATGTGTGTGTTTTTTCTACAATAAGAAGATAGTTTGCGTTGCAATTTGTAATGTCACACAGATACTGTTGACTCTGTCCGGAGGTTCCTTTAATACCTGCTTTAAAAGACATGGCTCACACTTTCACAAGCATGGCCACTGAAAGACAGCTACGTTCACATTCGCATATTGACTGGAAAAAAATTGCACAGGGAGAAAAGCTGCCACGCCCTGTACGAACAAGTACCTCGGTGCCAAGAAATATTCTGCCCACCAAATATGAAGTTGAGAGACTAATAGAAAAAGATGGAAAGGTAAGATTTATTTCAATAATAACTCAATTATAGTGCATGTACAAACGGGTCAACGGGACAATAAGTCACCGGTCAAAGAACCGCCGTCCAAACAGCCACCCGATTAAAATTCCCTTTTTTAAGATCGGACAAGAAAAAAAGCCACAAAAATGCGGACAAAAACCCAGTTAATATTTTCCGCCGCTACGTTTACAACTTTCATTATAGCAACAAATAATTATTTATATATTGCACTTTAGAAGGAATTTAGTTATTTCGCTATTTAATTTCCAATAATTTAGTACGAATATTAAATAATTTATTTGTAATAGATAATTACACCGGGTCGGAGAAAATCAAGCTTATCGAGACGTTTTCAAAATTTTTAGGGCAAGTTTTGAAATGTAATTTTAAAAATTCAGGCTATTGTCATCACGTGTTACGTGTTTTTAAATATATATACTGTTATAGGTACTGTATGTATATAGTGATATATATTTATAAATTTATGTGTATTATATCCATTTTTATAGTAGGCATGGTCAGTTTATTATTTTTTTAAATAAAATTTCAAGTAACATGCAATGAATAACTGACAGTAACACTTAATTGCATTTAAATTATATAGCACATAATATATTTTGATTTTTAAACGTTGGTCGTAAAAAGACAATAAAAAATATCACCCCTTTATCCAACGTGGATAGCACCTAGGAAAAAAATTCTTGAATAACTATAAATATTACATTTTGTCTCAAACATAGCTTTTGAGCCTCATTGGAACGAGCCCAATAAGCTCATTTCATAGAGGGTTTTAAGCTATGTTTATGAGACAAAAAATTACAATATAATAAAATTTGAATAAAGATTTTTGTATATAGCGTTGGTTGGTTTTGGTCGTAACGTTTGGTAAAGGATTAACTTTCTTTGGGAGGGTGCAAACAGTTTTTTGGCGATAGACAAACATAGACAAGATAGGTTGTCTTTGAAATTGTTTTTGATTAAGATATGTATTGATAAAGTGGTCGACAAAACGTGAATTGACAAGTTGGGAATTGCTGAGTTTGTAATTGACGAAAAGGGAATTGACGAATAGGTAATGTGTCGTTTCTGCTAAGAAACAAAAAAGTTAAATTTCTACTTCCGAAAATATGGTTTACGACCCCTCGTTAGAACGAGCTTGTTTTAGTGAGGGGTCATAAACTATGTTTTGGAGGCAAAACTTTAGAAAAAAATGAATTTTTTTCATCAGTTTTGCTGTTCATATTCTTAGATCCCCCCCCCCCCCTCCTCCCGAACTCAGTTACTTTTCACAACAACGCCTTTGTGTTTTTCCGAGTGTTCGTTGGCCACGTACCTTTGGTTTAACAATACAAATCTACTAATGTATGGAGATTTTTTTACGTGGTGCCTACCAAGATACAAAGGTAGGCGTGAGCGTACATCAGCGGAAAGTTTTATGAATACCGACGGCCCCGCACCCACCCCCTACATTTTTGGTCAATAAAGTTGATAGTGAACAGCGCTTGAAATATTTTCTGCTAAAACCTAAAAAGTTTAAATTCCAGTGAAGGGTTTTAGAGGCACTTTTCTTGTCAATTTTTATATTAGGCACTGACTATTTCAGCAGCTCGAGCAAAATAGCCCCATATCAACCCCCAGGAACACCCCACCCACTATTCGACAAACATCGATAAATCATATAAACAATTAGTTTGCACAATCAGTGATTATGTTTTTCCTTTCATAGGTTGATCAGTATTTGGTGAAGTGGAAGGGTTATGACATATCTCAGTGTACCTGGGAGCCGGCTCAACATTTAACTCCGGAGCTACTAGAATCATTTTCACATCCAGTAATAAGTGATGACAGATTAAACAGCGCTGCGAAACTGTTTGAGCAAGCAGTTCAAAAAAGACTCAAATCGAGAAATAACACAATTACATTCGACTTTGAAGGTGATATTTGTAGATATTGTTTCGGGGTTGAAAAGGATAAATTGTTGTTTTTGTTGGACTTTGACAAGATTCCATTGTCAGAAAGCTGGTATTACAAACTGTATGATAAGGGTAAAGGTGTGAAATTAAGCTCTCCAGTGAAAATGAAATTTCGTGTTTTAACAAGAAAGGTATTTGTAGTTAAGAATGACCTTGTTGTAGAGAAACAAATGCCATTTGAACGTTTGTCGATATTATCAGCAGTTGATGCTATGGTGGTTTAGCTCACAACTGACCTTAATTAATTGTGTAATTGTGTTAGATAATTATTGCTTGAAAATGTCTGATTATATGTCATCAGTCGAACTAATCAAGTTTGACAGTTTAATTTGTGTGGGCGATAACTCGCCTAAACTGAATAAGATATATTCAGAAAATTTGACTCTGACATTCACTCTGAGTACTATGTTTTTTAAAGAATTGTTCAGTATGAAAACAAAGTTTCCTTCCTTTTCTTACATTGAACTAATAAATACACAGCTACAATTTATGCAGCTAACATTTTCAGATAGATTAGAGCGTAGATTTTCAATTAAGACAAGTGCAGTTTCAAGTGCTTGTAGAAGGATGAGTGGCAGAAAGCGTTATGCATATGAGAGATCACTGCATAAAATAGCAATTTTTGATACAGAAGTCGAAAATGTTAAACAAATGAATTTTGAAATTACAAAATTAGTAGAAAAAAATATAGAACTGGAATTGAAATGTGAACAACTTTATGAAGATTTACAGACTGAAATGAACAAAAAAAGTGTAAAAAGTAATTTAGAGTTTGAAAACAAAAATTTGATAGACTATGTTAACAAGTTAGAACAACGTGTAATAGTTCAAAAAACACCACGAAAAACATTTGGACTTGCACCTATGTCGCTTAAACTTAAAACGCCTTCTGAAAAAAATGTAACGATAAATTTGTCTGGGAAGCGACCATATAGAAGTCTGGAATTAGAAGATAAGCAAAAACTTAAAGATCTAGTGTACATATTAGATAAATTTGGAGTTAGTGACACGGCCTATAGAGAGCTCACTAGCTACTGTGATGATTTACCGAAGAAATATCTTATAAGTGAATGCCGTGACAAAATAAATACATTTTTTCATTTCGAACGAACTAGTGGAGGAATTCCAGGTGCGTATATCAATCTACATGATGAAATTGTAAGATATTGTGGAAATAAACTCAATTCCGATGCAACTAATATTAGAGTTAAAATATCTGGCGATGGTTCCAAGGTCAGTCGCATATCCAGTTTTATAGTTCTATCATTTTCTTTGATTAATGATGCTCACAGTTTGTCGACTGCTGATCAAAATGTATTTGCCATAATTAATTGTACGGAAACCTACGACAATTTAAAAAACTCTTGTCAGCCAATATTTTCAGAAATCAATAAATTAATTAAAGAAGATAGCATATCTGTTAATGGGAATGTTTATCCTCTAGAAATAATTTTCGGGGGAGATATGAAGTTTTTACAAACTGTTTTAGGTTTGGTTGGCTCGTTGGGAACATATTCATGTCCCTGGTGTAAAGTTGATAAAAGCGATAGAGCAGACTTATCGAAAGAACGTAACTTTTATCAAAGTGAGAATATGAAGAGAACTGCAACTAATTTATTGGAAAATTCTAGAAATAATTCTTATGGTGTAAAATGTCGACCCCTCATTGAAATTGAACCACACCACATAATCCCAGACGAATTACACCTTCTACTTCGTATTTCCGATAAGCTTCTGAGGAACCTCATAGATGACGCTAAGTCATTAGATGACAAAAATAAAATTATGGGACGTGATGTAAATGCACTCCAAAGTTTAGTTGGAAAAATTAGAGAATGTGGTGTATCATTCAATGTATGGACCCAAAAGGGCACTCATGGTGAATTGGATTGGACTAGTTTATCTGGTTCAGATTACAAAATATTACTTCAAAAACTACCAGATAAAGTCTTCTTCTCCATTCACGATGAGACCCACGAAAAAACGGTGAATCTTTGGAGGCATTTTTGGGACCTCTACAAATTTTTAACAAAGGAAAGTAATGAATTAACACCTGTTAATAAAATATTTGTACGCTGTCTAAATTGGCTAAAGGCTTTTCAAGACCTTGGAGCTGTTCGAATAGGTTATAATAATGTTACCCCATACATGCATTGTTTGGTATACCACATTCCTTATTTTATTTCAACTTATGGAAGCCTTCTCAAATACAGTGGGCAAGGTGTCGAAAAAGTCAATGATGATATAAAATCTATTCACCAAACAAAATCAAATAAATTTGATGCCGCTATGGATGCCCTGAAGGTGAGGAAAAGAATTGAGTATCTCCGTGAGGACAGTACTCGTGAGAAACGCGAGTATAAAAAAAGAAATGACATTTACTGGGAAGATGGTATATTCAGACAACGTGCATCAAAAAAATCACGTATTTTATCGGAAATGGCTGCAGCAGGCAATGTTAATTCAACATTTTCAGATTCAAACATTAATTATCAAGAAATGTCAATGAAAGAAATTAAACAAAAGTTGAAACTGCTTGGTGTGAAAACTAAATTGAGAAATAGAGAAAAACTTATTTCTCTGCTGATTGAACACACACAAGACTGAACAATCGTTAAGGTGTTAATAGTTATTGTGTTTTATTGGATGTATATAGCTGCACACTTACATTAATTTATTACAGTAGTGGTCAATTACGTTAGCCATGCGGGACGTCGTATTAATAACATTAAATGTGATTATGAATGAGTTACTCCTTTCCCGTGGCGGTTGCACAGGGGGCAATGGGAGAGTGGTGTCGTTTGCCCCTAAACATAGACTTTGCATTCTATTTGCCCCTCATTCATCCGTCAATGACATCCACATTTTCGATGTCCAAAAAGTGCCCAAGCTTAAACTAAAAGCAAAAAGAAAAGACATTTGCCGAGGACATTAGCCCCGCCCCCCCCCCCCCCCGTTCGAGCCCCCTCGTTATGGCAAAGAAAAAATAAGAGAGACCCAAAGTCCGTAATATAATTCTTCGGGTACGTCCGGATGGCCAATGTCAAGGGGATGAGACTCATCGGGGGGGGGGGGGGGGGGGGGGGGGGGACACATTCCCGGAATTCCCTTTGAAAGCTCAGTTCAGTTGTTTGTCATCCAGAAGGAGAAACCCACCTTGTCTTCCTGGAAAAAAGGCAATCGAATCGACCCACACCCATCCCCAACCGAACACCCCACAAACTCAATAGGACTGCTTGTCTCCAAACTGGTTGAGTACTAAATTATTGTTCTTCATCAAAATGTATTTAAGTGTGTAATGGTTGTAAAGTAATGTAATCTGGGTGCTTTTGGTTGTATATATATATATATATTATTATCATTAATAAAACTGTTGGACTCGAAGATCATGTTGTTTTTTATCCATTCTATTGCCTTTTGCATGCCCCAGTAATATTTACACTCTGACCCCCAGTGATTTTCTATCTTAATTTATCCTTCCTAATCTCCCAGCATGCCGACATGCCTTGTACCCCGTCCACCCATTTCTCGCGTATTCATCCCATTCTTCCTGGACTTTCAGTTTCTCAAGGAGTCGCATTCGACTCGTCAAGTATTGGGGCTTTCCAACATATTGTTTAAACTAAATGTTCTAGATGTCCGTTTCTCATACGCTGCACACTTGGCATCCTCTTTTGTGGCTTTTTTTATTTTCTCATCAGCTGCGATGACTTTGATCCAGGTGTGCCGGAAGCACTACAGGGCTGGAGGGGCAGACCTATGAAGAAGGGCATTATGTATTTTTTTCATTCTCTTAAACCGTTACCTATCGTAACGGGAAAAACCAGCCAGCGCTATATATACACGAAAATCCCCATCCAATGTTTTTTTACTTTCAGCGGCATGGGGCAATTCAAGAGCTGTTAATAAACTAGTTATCATGCAAAAGCGCTCATTAAGAATAATAAATAACAAAAAGTACAATTCCCATACAGACCCCTTATTTAAGGAAAATAAAATACTCAAAGTAGATGACTTGTTCAAATTGCATGCATTACTGTTCGCGCATGACTGGCAAAATGGCAGATTACCGGCTTCTTTTAACGATACATTCAAGGTTACTGACAACCCACTCGGTAGGACAACCCGGCAGTCGGGACATTTATACATAGAAAAAACACGTACACGTACCCTAGATAAACTTCATCTATACGCCATCCCGAAACTATGGAACGCTTTAGACGACACAGTTAGAAATATCAGTAACAGGGCTACATTTAAGAAAACATTGACCTCAACATTCCTTTCGTCATATTCGACGTATGTCCGTTGCGATAATCCCTACTGCCCAGACTGTACTTAGTAAATATTGATCATAGTGACACATTAGCAAATTAAACAAATCCGCAATAGAAACATACTGGTCGTGCGATATGTCTTAATCTTGCACCCTCGTCCAATGCAACCTGCAGAGTTTTCCCCTCTAGTTGCCCCACTAACCTCGCGTAGAGACACACACGGTTAAGAAGCTCCAAACAATACTCTTGAGGAACAAATTTGCGTTCGGGAACACGTATTTAAGCAGGTGCTTGGTCAAGTCGGCCGGCTAATCATGGGAAGTCGCATGCGGTGAACTGACCGACACCTAAATGCTGTCAGCTAGTTTACGGCATTCGCTTCCCATGGTGCGCCCACCGACATTGACCCCTCGTCCAATTATAAAGATCATGATCTTTCTAGTTGGAACGATATTATCCACTCGATTTGACTGATTGTGTCTCTTGAACTTTATGCGGAGCAATGATGGTAATTTAGCAAGCAGGTTGCTCTCTGCGGACTCTGCCTAAACAGAAACACCACCCTCCCGCTGGCTTTTTATCCTAGCTTCTCACACTTGAACGTAATTTCGACCCAAGGAACGGAAAAACCAGCATCCCTATCATAGACCGGATAAATCGCCCTATGTTTACTCATCTAGTCACAGTCTGTTCGCGAGTTCTGTTTCCTTTAGGGGGTGGCAGGTAGACAGCCAATCTGGCTATGTCACTTCCCACGGTATGCTATTTGTTACTCATGCATAATCTTTATTTTTGTTTACATTACATCATACATATATGTATATCGTGAATAAAGAATCTGAATCTGAATCTGAGGTTTTCAATCGGTACTGGAACCGATACCGATATCGGCGGTACTCGGCCTTTTAATCGGTACTGATTCCCATCCTTCAGAACCGACGGTTCCGGTACTCGTAGTTATTATATGTGAATGTGATGCACGAGTAACACGGCGGAATCTACACGGGCAGTGGAGATTTAATTGAATGTTTCCATAACGTTGGAACTTCAAAGACTGTACTCCCGCTACCCCGTACCCGGAGTTCCAATGTGTACTATGTCCCTACTGGCACACAGAACACATTGGAACTCAAGGGGCGACCCGTTTGAGACAGACTGTAGGATGTCGGATAGGTTAAATCTATATAGTCTACTTCAAATTATTACTCTGTCTTACTATTAGGGTGCCCATTGATTCCAAGTTCGAACACGCGGGGTTGCAGACATTGATGAAAACAACAAACTGAAAATGCATTTTTTTCTGCTTTTACATTTAAACTGGTACTAAAAAATTGCCAGTTCAAACAATAGTAAATACTACCTCGATCCCACTTTGAACAACAAAGACCCCCCACCACCATAAGATGCATCTGGGTACTTCTCAAAAGCTGGGGCATCCATTTTGTATAACCCATCTAAAGAGCGTTTGGTCCCAGTTTCCATTGCAATCCTCGAGCTTCCTTCCCATAATAAGGCTACTCACGTGCTTCAGTATCCCTTCTAGAAGGGGTACTGAAGCAGGGGAGTTGACTCCCTCGCTTGCCTTAACCACCCTCTCTGAATGTTAGCCTAACATACATGTTTAAACGCCGTTTTACACCATCTGCTGTTTGGAAGGTTTACCAGATAATTCAGGTAGCATAATTTTCCCATATCTATTCTATCTTTAACCGGCATCCACCCGAGTTCCCCTCTGACCGCTTCCAGCACAATTTTCCCTTATCTATTCTATCTTTAAGCGGCATCCATCCCAGTTCCTCTCTGACCTCTTCCAGCGCGGCTGCGTTACTTGATCCGGTTATCCACCAACCCGCATCATTTTGCAGAATCCCCGAGTTCCTCAGTTCTGTTTCAGTTAGAGGGATCACATTCGTTCCATAATCCCTCCCCCCTCCCAAATGTTTTTTTCCAACGAACACCCTGTTAAAGCTATTTCGTCCAGGTAGTTTTAACTGATTGAGTATCCTTTCCCCTTTGTCTTAAGTCTATTTGTGTGGTTTCTGTTTTTCCCTCTACCTGTAACACATACATTCGCTCCCAAGTATATATACTCCCCCGTTTCCCACAATGCTATATCAGTAGTATGTCTTTCACGTTTGAGGGAAAGGTTGCCGGATCTCATGTGACGTCATAGTCACGTGACCCAGTGGCGCCATGTTGTGTTGTCATGGTAACCCGCGTGAGCGGCCATGTTGTGACGTCATCTCCATAGTGATACGTGGTGTTAGTGCGCATGCGCAGCGTGTGTTGTTAGGGTGATACGTGTTTACGTCGTCCATTTTGAATACTGGAGGTTGCCATCTTGGCTTCTATGGTAGCACGTGGTTGCTATGTTACCTAAATGCCTACAACAAGACAGGGGTATGTTCGGAGGGTATGTTCGATTGAATCGGAGTATTTTCCCGATTCGTAGAATTACCACAAACAAACCGACAAGTTGTATTATTTCGAATTCTTTCAGAATTCTCTGCTTCTATCTATATATGCAATAGTTTACGTCTACCTGACCATGTTCCTTTGTCCTGGAGTATACTCCAGAAGAGCCTATCAACTGGAACAGCTTTGCTTATTGTTAATATATTTAGCAATTTCTGGTATATTCTTGTTAGTTCTGACCCTATTCCGTGTACTCTTGTTGTTTCATTTATCTAGATCATTTATATAAATTATTGCTAAACAATAAGATTGATTGGTTTCCCATAATCTGTATGCAGATTTATCTCCCCTTATTACAATGAAGTCCTATCCGATTCTCATCACCTCTACATCCAATGGCAATATCCCCGGGCACCCCAATTTCGGCCCCTTTTTTGGAAAAACATATGGTCTTCGGCACCCCTTTTTGTCATATGTGCTTATGTGAAAATGCACAATGTGACACAATGTGCCCTAGTACATAGGCACATACTAGATGTGCCGATATGTGCTTATATGTGCTTATGTGAAAAGGCACAATGTGACACAATGTGCCCTAGCACATAGGCACATACGGGTATTTGAGGATACCTATGACCTGGTATTGTTTTATTCGAGGATACCTACTGGTGAATCCCTTTTTTGTCATATGTGCTTATGTGAAAAGGCACAATGTGACACGATGTGCCCTAGCACATAGGCACATGCTGGATGTGCCGATATGTGCTTATGTGAAAAGGCGCAATGTGACACAATGTGCTCTAGCACATAGGCACATACGGATATTCGAGGACACCTATAACCTGGTATTGTATTTTTTAAGAATACCTATCTAGGATACCTTCTGGAGAATCCCTTTTTTGCCATATGTGCTTATGTGAAAAGGCACAATGTGACACAATGTGCCCTAGCACATAGGCACATGTTGTATGTACCGATATGTGCTTATGTGAAAAGGCACAATGTGACACAATGTGCCCTAGCACATAGGCACATGTTATATGTGCCGATATGTGCTTATGTGAAAAAGCACAATGTGACACAATCTGCCCTAGTACATACGCACATACAACCGAAAAAGGATTCCATAGCCACAGGCGTTTTCCAAAAAGGGTTTCTTAAAAAGGGATTCCGTAAAATGGGATTCCTTTCCGACTCCATAAAATGGGATTCCGTGTTTTAACAACAACACTCGAGGGTATGGAAAGGGATTGATAACACACAATTATTATTACAAGAACCTGAACAGATACAACTGACAACCAAGATCGAAGGGAACACAACATAACAAAGTGAACGAAGATTGAACTATTTGGATTGATCGAACACAACCAAGATCGAAGTTAATTGACCCGATGAACTTGGCGAAGTGAAATGAACATAAAATAGTGAACGAAGATCCAACAGAACCAAGATAGAAGTGAACATAACAAATTGAAGAATATCGAACTGACCCAATGAAGTTATCGAAGTGAATTGACCATAAAAAGTGAACAAAGATCCAACACAGCCAAGATCGAAGTGAACAGAATAAATTGAACAAAATGGAACTGATCTGATTGAACACAACCAAGATCAAAGTCAACATAACAAAGTTTTCAACTGACTGAACTGTAACCCCTAAATATATCCCACTGTTAACACCCTTGAACTGAATGAACTCGACTTTTGAACCATAACCTAAATGAAGGTATATATAATTAACACCTTTGAACTGAACAAAATGAAGATCCGACAGAACCAAGATCGAAGTGAACTGTTTAAATGAAGTATGTTTCAGCTATAACCCCAATGAAGGTGTTAACTCCCTTTGAACGAAAGTCTTACAACAGGGAAAGGGAATACCCTCGATATTGATGTTAAAACACGGAATCCCATTTTATGGAGTCGGAAAGGAGTCCCATTTTACGGAATCCCTTTTTCAGAATCCTTTTTTGGAAAACGCCTGTGGCTATGGAATACCTTTTCGGTCGTATGTTCCTATGTGCTAGAGCACATTGTGTCACATTGTGCTTTTTCACATAAGCACATATCGGCACATACAACCAACATGTGCCTATGTGCTAGGGTACATTGTGTCACATTGTGCCTTTTCACATAAGCACATATCGGCACATACAACATGTGCCTATGTGCTAGGGCACATTGTGCCACATTGTGCCTTTTCATATAAGCACATGTGACAAAAAAAGGATTTTCCAGAAGGTATCCTAGATAGGTATTCTCAAATAATAAAATACCAGGTTATAGGTATCCTCGAATATCCGTATGTGCGTATATGCTAGGGCACATTGTGTCACATTTTGCCTTTTCACATAAGCACATATCGGCACATCCAGCATGTGCCTATGTGCTAGGGCACATTGTGTCACATCGTGCCTTTTCACATGAGCACATATCGGCACATCCAGCATGTGCCTATGTGCTGGGGCACATTGTGTCACATTGAGCCTTTTCACATAAGCACATATGACAATAAAGGGATTCACCAGTAGGTATCCTCGAATAAAACAAACATACCCTCCGCACATACCCCTGTCTTGTTGTAGGCAATTAGGTAACTTAGCAACCACGTGTTACCATAGAAACCAAGATGGCGGCCTCCAGTATACAAAATGGACGACGGAAACACGTATCACCCTAACAACACGCGCTATGCATGCGCACTAACACCATGTATCACTATGGAGATGACGTCACAACATGGCCGCTCACGCGGGTTACCATGACAACACAACAGGGCGCCATGGGGTCACGTGACTATAACGTCACATGAGATCCGGCATGAGATCCGACAACTTTTCCCTCAAACGAGCAAGACATACTACTTATATCCTTGCTTTCCTCTTCACCAATAGAGATTTTCACCACCATCCACCTTCGGGGCGCATCTACCCTACGACCCACAGTTATTACCTTGCTTTTGTTTTCTTTCAGTTCATATCGCCAATTATTCCCATACTTTCCTACTATGGTTTGCAGTTTTTGTAGTCCCTCGTTACTCTCGGCTAATAAAATCATCGGTAAAGAATAGACCTGGAATTTTTGTCTCTCCAATTTTGACCCCCACAGCGCTTGCAATAAACTCCTCTCATAAATCATTTATGTCCAATGCAAACAGAATTGGTGACAAGATGCACCCCTGCTTTAGGCCTATCGCCATCGGAACCCTTGTTTGTGAGGTTTCCCAAGTTGAGTACACTCAGCACATCTTTGTACCGTGCTCTCATGATTCCGACAAAATTTCCTCCGACTCTAAGGCCCTCGAGTTTCTGCCACGTTCTCTCTCTCCACACTCTGTCATGTGCTTTATGTATACGCATCTACATGTATCACAAAGCTTCACTCCTAAGTATCCAGATTCTCTCCATTGTTAGATGTTTGCTTTCCTCTTCACCAATAGACAACTTACCCATCCTCAACCCTCGAGACTCCTCTACACTACGGCCTAAAGGAATCCCTTTACTCTTAATTTCCATCAGTCCAAGTCGCCAATACCCATGTATTTTCCGGCAGTGGTTAACAATGTCTGTAATCCCTCTCCATCTTCAGCTAATAAGACCATGTCATCAGTAAAAAATTGTTCTGGGTTTTTGTCTCCAGCATTGATCCCATCAGCGGTTGCCTCCGGCTCTTTTCTTACAACTTTGATACATAAAACAAATTCTGTGACAAGATGAACGCTTGCTTATGGTCTATCTTCCTTGGTACCCCTGCAGTGATGTTTCCCAGGTTGAGTTCAGTCTGCACATATCTGTACAGTGCCTTCATGATTCTGACAAAGCTTTCTCTCAATCCTAGGCCCTCAAGTTTCTGCCAGATTCCATACCACCATACTCTGTCTTACTTATTTATAACATGCAGGTTGCTGTGGCATAGGGCTTTTATACAACGGAAGTGACGTCACAAATTGACAATGACGCGGACACAACGGCCTTGGCATACCACCTGTCACCTGTATCGTTGGATAACACCCGCCACAACATATCGATTTCTTAGACCACCCGTTACTATTATCGATTTATGATATCACGAAGGGCACCGCCCTTATCGATTCTGACACCCGATTCATGCTACAGGGCGCTCGATTATTTGTGTCATTTATACCAACCGACACATTTTATAGATTTGATTTTAAATTCTCAGAGTGGATATATATTCTGAATTTACACAAGATTTCGGCTGGCCGCGGAGTTGGCGCCTTTCTCAGATGAAACTCATCACGCCTCCGCTCAACAGCTGACCCCTTCCTTTCCTCTCACCGTTTTTTCACTAACATTCAGAAACGAAATGTGCAATGATCCTTTTTCAATAAGCGCAGGGGGGGGGGGGTGGGTTGGGGGGGGGGGGACTGTTTGGTACTAGATTGAATTTTCTGTTTTCCTAGATTAGGGGACCCACCTCCCCCGGAAAGTTTTTGCCAGCCCTGCCCGAGACACCCACAGCCTTTGGGGCAATTTTCGAAGAAAATGTCCATACCCGGCAGTATAAGGGTGTTTTATGGTGCAAAGAGCAGTGTATAACAGGGCGGCTGGACAGAGCAGGAAGAATGAAAAGCGAGAACACCGTGTTATGAGAAGATCATGCTTTACAGAACACAATTGAGTTTGATAGTTTGATTTTCATGTTCGGAAATCGGGTAGGAGTGATTATCGTATCTGGGGATAAATATTAAGATAGACAGTAAAAAAGTTCATGTCTGGTTGTTTTTTATAGTATAACTTACTGAAATTAAAGCTCTGTCATTATTGTTATCGCCTAATTATATGATATGGCATGTGTGTTAAGTCCAACATGTTACTTGTAATTTTTCTGTTTGGTGACGTTGTGGCCTATTGTCTCAAACTATTTGTTGAGCTGAAACGGTTAAGGGATTTTCTTGATCGATTAATCACGTGGATTAATTCGTGAATTTATTTTGCAGGTATCGTCTGCTACCTGCAATGGGTAAAGGGTTAAGAATGACCATTTCCAGCTGCTGATACAGTATGATGATCATGCATATAAACGAGTATGTCAGCAAGTAACTTGCATGCTTTGCTCTGTCTCATATAACTGATGTGAGTCTGTGTGACAATGTTTGCCTGTTTTGGAGCAAGTTTGTTCCTTTAATCCATATAATACAGTAGTTCAAAAGTAACGTTTAATCGATCAATTACTTTTTGGATCGATCAAGGTGTTGACCATTGATTAATCAATTAAGCGTTTCAGCTCTAACTGTTAGACCAGAAATAAAGCTGTTTTATGTGGCTGGTATAAATCAGCCTAATCTATTTTCAAGCCCAACGATTCCCTACGTTTATGACATGAACTGAAAGTCCAGCAGCGTTATTCCATTACAGTGAGGTTTGTGTGAATTTGTTTTGTTGATGGCGGGTAAATTGCATTGTCCGGCGTTATTCAGTTAGTTATGAGCTACATCATTTGTCAGAGATTTGACCATTTTGGTGTGGAATTTGATATCATTGGGTATCATTTCATAATGTCAAGTGATGACAATGCTTACATTTATTAGTCTGTGTGAAACACACAGACTATTGTTTTTGCAGGGTTTCTTTTTCTTTTTTTTCTTCTTCTTCTTCTTCTTCTTCTTCTTCTTCTTCTTCTTCTTCTTCTTCTCCTGTCTTCTGTCTTCTCATCACTTTTTTGTCCGCAAGATAACTCGAAAACGAATAGCCTATCTCGTTGATTTTTGGCATGCTGATAGACAGCCAGAAGTTCTCGGCCACCTATGTTTTTCAGATTCCTGGGGTATCAGGGGTGTCTGTAGGGGTGTTTTGAAAGTGGGTCACGCCCATATCTCAGGCGTGGTATGACCTACAGACCTGGGACCAACACCAAATGAGTCGACATTCAATGGAGGTTCAAAATATGGGACAAGGTCACGGAGGTCATCTAGGGGTCATTGAGTGCATTTTTCAGAATTGCTGGAAATCACATTTTTTACCCCCTAAAGTATTCCTGACGTACACACATGCATTTTGACGTAACAAAAGTGGGCGTGGCCAAAATTTTTGAATGTGGGTCACGCTCATATCTCAAGCATGGTATGACGTATGGACCTGGGACCAACACCAAACGAGTCGACACTCAATGGAGATTCAAAATATGTGTCAAGGTCACGGAGGTCACCTAGGGGTCATTAAGTGCATTTTTCATAATTGCTAGAAATCACATTTTTTGACCCCCTAAAGCATTCCTGACAAACACACATGCATTTTGATGTAAAAAAGTGGGCGTGGCCAAAATTTTTTAAAGTGGATCACGCTCATATCTCAAGCATGGTATGACGTATGGACCTGGGACCAACACCAAATGAGTCGACACTCGATGGAGATTCAAAATATGGGTCAAGGTCACGGAGGTCACCTAGGGGTCATTAAGTGCATTTTTCATAATTGCTAGAAATCACATTTTTTGACCCCCTAAAGCATTCCTGACATACACACATGCATTTTGACATAAAAAAAAGTGGGCGTAGGCAAAATTTTTGAAAGTGGGTCACGCTCATATCTCAAGCATGGTAGGACGTATGGACCTGGGACCAACACCAAATGAGTCGACACTCGAGTGAGATTCAAAATATTGGTCAAGGTCACGGAGGTCACCTGGGGGTCATTAAGTGCATTTTTCATAATTGCTAGAAATCACTCTTTTTGACCCCCTAAAGCATTCCTGACGTACACACATGTATTTTGAAGTAAAAAAAGTGGGCGTGGCCAAAATTTTTGAAAGTGGGTCATGCTCATATCTCAAGCATGGTATGACGTATGGACCTGGGACCAACACCAAATGAGTCGACACTCAATGGAGATTCAGAATATGGGTCAAGGTTATGGAGGTCACTTAGGGGTCATTAAGTGCATTTTTCATAATTGCTAGAAATCACATTTTTTGACCCCTAAAGCATTCCTGACATACACACATGCATTTTGATGTAAAAAATTGGGCGTGACCAAAATTTTTGAAAGTGGATCACGCTCATATCTCAAGCATGGTATGATGTATGGACCTGGGACCAACACCAAATGAGTTGACACTCGATGGAGATTCAAAATATGGGTCAAGGTCACGGAGGTCACCTAGGGGTCATTAAGTGCATTTTTCATAATTGCTAGAAATCACATTTTTTGACCCCCTAAAGCATTCCTGACATACACACATGCATTTTGACATAAAAAAAGTGGGCGTGTCAAAAATTTTTGAAAGTGGGTCACGCTCATATCTCAAGCATGGTATGACATATGGACCTGTGACCAACAGCAAATGAGTCGACACTCGATGGAGATTCAAAATATGGGTCAAGGTCACCGAGGTCACTCAGGGGTCAATGAGTGCATTTTTCATAATTGCTTGAAATCACATTTTTTGACCTCCAAATGCTTCCCCAAAATTCAGATGTGCATTTTTTCATGAAAAAAGTGGGTGTGGCCAAAATTTTTGAAAGTGGGTCAAGCTCATATCTCAAGCATGGTGTGATGCATGGACCTGGAGCCAACACTAAATAAGTTGACATTTGATGGAGGTTCAAAAATGTGGTTCAAGGTCACGGAGGTCACCTGGGATCATTGAATGCATTTTTTCAGAATTGCTGGAAATCACATGTTTTGAGTCTCCAAAGCATTCCTGAAGTCCATACATCCATTTTTACGTAAAATGTTGGTGTGGCCAAAATTTGTGAAAGTGGGTCATGCTCATATTTCAAGCATGGTATGATGTATGGACCTGGGACTAATACCAAACGAATCGACACTCGATGGAGATTCAAAATTTGGGCCAAGGTCGAACAGGAGTCACGAGGGCTATTACCAGAATTGCTGGAAATCATATTTTTGAACCTTCTTGTGCATTCCCTTGATTGGTCCCTTTGAATACTGTGAAGATATATACCTTTTCTGGTTTCTTGGAAAAAATTAACTGATTTTTTTAATGAATATCTATAAATACTGTCATTGAAAACCTATTTTCTATTTCTTTAAAACTATTTTATCCCCAAAATAAGCCTCTAAAGTATTCCCATTACATTCATAGAGGGGCACGGTGGCTAAGCAGTTAGAGGTGCAGGCTGCAAGCCGAGAGGTTCTCAGTTTGAATCCTATCTGCGGCAAGTGCCTTGTGTCTTTAGGCAAAAACACTTCACCCCCATTGCCCACATAATGGCATAGTGATGTTGTGTACTAAGACATACTGCATGTCGATGATACACTTGCACTAACCCTGCTTGTGTGGAGTTAGCATGTTGGGGATCCAGACAGTTGCTTGTTGTTGTTGTTTGGTGGTTCTCTGTGTTCTCTGGTTTCCTCCATCCGTAAAAACTGTACGACACGAGGCGGCCTAGCTGTTGAAGTGTCATTAAACCCCAATAAATTAATAACATTCATAGAATGTCTTCTATGCACTGTTTGTCAACATGATAACCCAAATACAATCAATCCTATCTCAATGTTTTTGGTATACTGATAGACTGCCTGCCATTGGTACTTGGTCATCTATGATTTGGAGGCATGTGGGGCCTTCGGACTCTAGATGTTAAAAATATGTTTACAACATTTACTGGGAAATGAGTTAGCTGCAGCAGTAACCATTATCTAAAACAGAAATCTCCAGAGAGAAAGCTGAGATAGAATTCTTTGTTACATTGAACAGCACTGTATATTTATGTTGTATCATGTTACAAAACTTCAGTCTCAATCATTGAAGAGAGAGAGAAACCTTCACTTTTCAAAGCATTTTTTTAAAAATCTATTTATTCTCAATCATAACTCAGGATTGAGAGGTTTTGGGATGGAGTGGTGTGTGGCTTTCTCGAAACACCTATCACAGTTACAAAGTAATAAAATGGAATATTTGAATGGTCAGATTTTAACCCTCTTAATACTTCGATGTGAATATCTTTAAAAAAACACATGGCTACAGAATGTTTTTCGCTTTCTTTTCTGAAACATTTAATTCTATGTGGAATGGGACACCTTTTCAGTGTGCTTTCCAAACTAAGGGATTCTTAACCCTTTAGCCAACATAAAGGCAAAAACCGGTCAGCTTTATACACAGAAATGTCTATTCAGTTTTAATTACTTTTTCATTTTTGCTTGAAAAACATAGCTTATGACCCTTCATTGGAATGAGCTCATTTTTAAAGGATTTTTTATTTATTGGTGTTTAATGTCACATATTTCTGCACAGTGGTTTACCATGACCAGGACAGTTTTACGGGTGGAGGAAGCCAGAGTACCTGGGGAGAACCTCCGGGCAACAGCGAGCAACTATCAGATTCCCCACATACTAACTCCACACAAGCAGGGTTAGCATTGGTTGAAGACAGGTGCACCATCGATGTGCAGTACGCTTTAGTACACATCGCCACCATGCACACACGTGGGCAATGGGGTGAAGTGTCTTGCCCAAGGACAGAGTGAGGACCGCTCGACTTGCAGCCTGCACCTCTGCCAACTCAGCCACTGCGCCCCCATTTAACCCTTTACCCATCGCAGACGATAGCAAAATTTATTATTTCAAATATCATTTTTTTTTCAAATTTTCCAAACAATTTCAACAAAACCATATCATGGGACCCCTCGTTGGAACTAATATTTTCTCAACTTCTCAATTTGCATATTACGCGGGCGGATGCGGCCGATTCGTTGGGTAAAGGGTTAAAGGATTAAAATGGAATATTTAAAGCGAATATTTTAACCCTCTGAAGATCTTAATATGGGGGCACGGTGGCGCTGTGTACTAAAGCGTACTGCACTTCGATGGTGCACCTCTCTTCGAAAAAATCATTGAGAATAATGAAAACCATTTCCATTCTCACAGTGTTGTTCTAAACACACATGGATATAGATGGGACCTCGGTATTTTGACAATGCCAATAAGTCTTCAGACAGGCTCTCGGGGGGTCTTTAAGGCCTTTCAACGTCTACATTCCAACATTACTGAACCTTTTTACTTGCAATATATTTTCCAGAGGTCCCATGCATGCACTTCATCGTTGCCTTGCTAATATGAACATTTGCCATCATCTACAAATATGGCAGATCCGGAGTTGGTGGAGCCAATATTTACAAAGTAGTTTATACTCATACATCAGGTTTGGTATGACCAATAGTAATGGTACCTACACCAAATGAGTTGAAACTTGCTGCAGGTTCAAAATGTGGTCCACCTCTATGCGGTCAAGAGAGCTCATTAAATGCATACTTTTTCGACCTATTAGGAATTTCATTTTATACCAGTTAATGCAGTTCTGGAGATTATACATGTATCTCATCATTCAAACAAATGGCAGCGGCAGTAATGTCCATTTCTTATTCCTTGATCGAACCCTATAAATGGTGTGCACATATATGCCTTTTCGGATTTCTTAGAAAAATTGTTCTGATTCCTGTATGAATATTTTCTCTATGAAAGAATTTCACAAAAAGCAGTAGGGAGAAAGCTGTGACTGTCACATACAATAACATGATCTATTTATTTAATCTCATTGTACAGAATTAATTCCCAAACCAAGTTAATATAAAAACAAACAACTTGATCATGAAGAATTCCGGTGTACATGTAATTGTATACTGTCAGGATGCTGGTAAAATATGCAATACTGACATAGTTGATAGTACTGTTAACTGTGTTAGTGCTATGACTGTTTAAAATTAATTTATTAGAGAAGTTCTAGTTTTATGTATGCCTTGTTTATGTCACTAGATGCTCTTTTATGAGCAGGCCTTCAAATGAGCTCTTGGGGTTTTTAAGGTTTTTATGACAATATCTCCGACATAGAGTCTGTGCACCCTTTGTCAGCGCGACAACTCAAATACGGATCGTCCTATCTCTATGCATTTTGACATGCAGGTTAACAATAACCAGTTTGCACTCATCTATGTTTTTTTCACCCTTTCCATCTGAATGACAGATGACAGATCTGAAGTTGGTGGAGCCATTATTTCAAAGTGGGTTGCGCTCATTCTTCAGTGTAGATGTAGACATGGGACTACACCGACTGAGTTAAAAAGTGCTGGAGATTCAATATACGGTCCACCTGAATGAGGTCATCAAGTGCATATTATTCAGAAAGACTGGGAAATGCATTTACACCTTAATGTATTTCTAAAGTTTATGAATGTATTTCATCACTCAAATTAGTGGGCAAAGCCAAAATTGTCCATTTCTGATTCGTGTATCGAACCCTTTGAATGCTGGTAACATATATGCCTTTTCTGGTTTCTTATAAAAATTGTTCTGATTCCTGTATGAATATCTGTAAATACTGTTAACAAAACCCATTTCTGATTTGTTAAAAAATATTTTACACCAGAAGATAAGCCTCCATAAATTCTCTTTCTGTAGAGTTTATTCCTGATACTTTAACCCTTTCACACAGACTTGAATTTACTGGATGCAGTAAATTCTGTTTCTCTAGTTTATTATGATTCTGTATGTATACTAGTCGGGTTAGTTCTCTTTTATTTATTGTAATCATCTCATTTCAGTTTATATGTTTGTTCTGTTTCAGTTTTTGTTTATATTCACCTGGAACTTAATTAAGCACTCACTGAAATGTTTCATGACAGGGGAGTTGCTGTTACTGATTATTATGTTTTAATGATTGCTGTGTCTTGAAGTACATTTCATCTAGTGAAACACGATGTTTCTGGTTGATAGCGTACCCCAAACACTTCCCCTCGTCCACGTGAAGCATGCTTCCAACGAATGTCACAAAAAATCATCCACATGCTATATCTGTGTATAAAACAAGACAATTTGTCACTTCTTTTATCAACAAATCGCCCCCTGAGTTCCAATGTGTTCTATGTGCCAGTAGGCACACAGAACTTATTGGATCACAAGAGACGAACTGTTGACATGGCAAGAAGGAGATTGTCAGAGGTACTAAGATAGCAAATCGTTGTCATGCATGCAACAGACATGTCATTCAAAGCTATTTGAAGGCAACTTGGCTATAGTCATTCTGTCATCAGCAGACTTGTCCGAAAACATCAACAAACCAACGATGTTAAGGACCGACCAAGGCCCGGATAACCCCAAGAGACCTCTCCTCGGGAAGATCGGAGTCTGGAATGCCTCGTTAGGCGTGAACCCTTTGCTTCAAGTGGGATTTTGAAACGCCTTTGGCTCCCCAACAGGCGTCCGTACATTAAAACTATCCTAAACCGCTTCAAAGCACTCGATATGAGGACCAGAAGGGTCATCAAGCGTCCAGCTCTGTCCGATCGCCATCAGATACGACGTTTGGAGTGGTGTATGGCACGACAACATTGGAATCTCAGGACGTGGAGATTCCATTGGTCAGACGAGAGCAAGTTCCTGCTTCACGTCACAGATGGTCAGGTGAGAGTGTGGAGGCATAGAAATACTGCTCACGTGCCCGGGAACATCAAACCTACTGTTCCTTATGGTGGAGGATCAGTAATGATCTGGGTATGTCTCTCCCATGATTGTGAACTTGATATGGTGACTATACGTGGGAATCTCAGTGGTCACCGGTACATCCGGGACATTCTCAATCCGGTTGTGGCGCCTCATTTTGACAACCACCAGTTGGCTACTCGCCCTGTATTCATGGACGACAATGCGAGGCCACATCGTTCCCATGCTGTGAGAGCATTCCTTCAGAACAACGCCATTACAACACTACCTTGACCTGCAATGAGCCCCAATTTGAATCCCTTTGAACACATCTGGGACTTTCTTGGACGTCGTGTGCAAGCAACGTATCCGTGTGTACAGGATTTGGCCGATTGGGAAGCTGCATTGCATAGGGAGTGGTAGTAGTTGCCTCTGGACCGTATGAATAGGCTCCCTGGTTGCATTAGGAGGGTTCAGGCTGTCATCTGGGCACGTGGTGGATACACTCGCCACTGACGTCAGACACTGCTATTGTGTTCAGATCACAAGTTACATTTTTGTCAGTAATTACAGGCATTGTTTCATCATGGACCGTTCACGCAACATACTTGTCGAGTGAACATTTACCATCAAAAACATTAGTAACAGATAGGCCGATGTGTAATTAGCGCCATTGAAATATTGCATATTTTCATCGTGTCGTCTTTCCTTTGTCACTAGACCATTCTTTCCGCAAACAATCAATTTTGGCCATCTGAAAAATAGCCTGAAAGTAATGTCAGTTTCTAATTTGAAAATAGGTGCAACCTACAAGCGAGCGCAGTTTTAAGATAAAAAGAATCGGCCTAGAAATTCAGTTTCCTCCCACGCCCCTTTAAAAAAATGTGTTTGGTAAAATGGTAATCCATGGGGGGGGGGGGGGGGGGGGGGGCGAATAGATCAAATATTGAAATAATTCTTACTTTTTCATTTTTGTGGAGGTGGGCGTTCGATGGGTGAATACGGAAATGAATTTGAACGAAAATTAATGTCTGAATCATAATAAAAAAGGGGGCGAAATGTGTGGACTATGTTT
Organism: Pictodentalium vernedei; assembly: GCA_031216915.1. Classification (NCBI taxonomy): domain Eukaryota; kingdom Metazoa; phylum Mollusca; class Scaphopoda; order Dentaliida; family Dentaliidae; genus Pictodentalium; species Pictodentalium vernedei. Next base: position 101,367,580 of record CM062296.1, read on the forward strand.
ACCTGGTATTTTTTTAAAAAATATCTTAACATTAAAGAAGTATTGTCATTCAATCTATTCGAATGTGAACGGGCACGGGGCAGTAGTTCATTTCATAAAATTATAATAAACTTATTTTCGACAGCAAAAAAAAATGCTTATCACTCGTCCTCGGTGTTTGTTGACAAACAATGCAGACGACAATCATGTAAAAGTCAACGATGTGTCATATGTCGTCGCGACGTCAGTATCAAATATCTCCGCCCATTTAGTTCAAACGTTCGATGGTACACAGCTCCTTCCACGCCATTACTGATTCGCAATTTGCATTTCTCGTAAACTTTCGTTGAAGCAGCCAAAAGGTTTGCGTTCAAAAAGATAACAAAAACAACTGGATATTTAACACATGTCCAATATTTACTTTTAAATTATCTGTATTTTAAAAGTTTAGTAGAAAAAACGAAAAGCTATTTTTTGAAACTCCCGCAACCAACTTCCGGAGAGATTCAACATGTCCGCCTGCATAAATACACGATTTTTTTTTATTTCATAGCCGATAGGAATTTTTGATGGAAGTACTGAAAAATCTCCCGTGTTATCCCGCTGCACGTGACTCCGACTGCGTTCGCTAATATGAAATTTAGGCAAACCTAAAAGCGAGCGAAAGTGATGCATTAGGCCTAAAGTGCTGTAGGCCTACATTGACTGGTAAAGAATAGGGGACAACCAAATTTCGAGATAACTATTTTTATCTGCTTTTTGATTGGAAGATATTATTTTCCAGTGCTCTGATTGAGAGATAATTTTATCATTGGTTTGATTGGAAGATATATTTATGGCGTCGTTGTTTTCCGGAATTTATCCGAGGAGTTACGGAAATTGCTGCGTTCATTTTTATTTTTTCACATATAGCGTATAGCACTTATTGTTACTATTACCAACTGTTAGTAGCCACAACAAGAAAATATAGCAGTGCTGTGCATAAAAAAGGACAATGATAATATGCCAATGCAGTTTTACTGAAAAGACCATCTTTAAAATAATAAGACTGAGTATCACAAATGTAGTTTCATGATTCGGACCAGATTTTTATTAAGGACGTTTCGGCCCAGATCTATTGACGATTCGGACCATATTTCTGGCCGATTCGGACCAGATCATTGGACCATTCGGATCATGTTTGTGGACGATTCGGACCAGGTTTCTGTGCGATTTGCCCAACATACACACAAACTACACAAGGCAGCACAGACATACAAACCTCACAAGACAGCACAGACTTGACTTTTGAATTAAGTAGGCCTAGAGCTTTATGTGCCAATTTCAATGAGCCATTTTCATTAATTTCACTGAAAAATACCGACGTACCGGTATTGTTTGTAGTTATCACAACAGATAATTCTGCGAGTAATTCTGAAACAGCTAATCCTGTGTTTCTGGGTCATGTCAGGGAAGAGGACAAAAATACGTGACGTCAACTTTGACCTGCCTGTTTTTATTTGCAATGCATTTTGGGTCCATATACCGAATTTGGTCAAAATCGGAACAGTAGTTAGCCTGTTGCTAAGGGGCGCTCTCGTTGCTAGGGACGTCACGTGACATCAACATTGACCTATCTGTTTTCATTTGTAATGCATTTTGGGACCGTATACCTAATTTGATCAAAATCGGCCCAGTAATTAGCCCGTTGCTAAGGGTGAGCTCTGGTTGCTAGGGAAGTCACCTCACGCCAACATTGACCTGTCTGTTTTCATTCGTAATGCATTTTGGGTCCGTATACCGAATTTGGTCAAAATCGGCCCAGTAATTAGCCCATTGCTAAGGGTGAGCTCTGGTTGCTAGGGAAGTCATGTGACGTCAACATTGACCTGTTTGTTTTTATTTGCAATGCATTTTGGGTCCGTATACCGAATGTGTTCAAAAAAGGCTCAGCAGTTAGCCCGTTGCTAAGGAGGCGCTCTGGCTGTTAGGGAAGTCACGAGACGTAAACTTTGATCTGTCTGTTTTCATTTGCAATGCATTTTGGGTCCGTATACCGAATTTGGTCAAAATCAGCCCAGTAGTTAGCCCGTTGCTAAGGGGGCGCCCTGGTTGCTAGGGAAATCACATGACGACACAATTGACCTGTCTGTTTTCGTTTGCAATGCATGTTGGGTCCATGTATCGAAATTGGTAAAAATTGGGCCAGTAGTTTGCCCGTAGCTAGGGGCGTGCTTTACTTGCTATGGACGTCACGTGACATAATCAGTGACTCATTAACCCCCATCTCCCCCTCACCCAATGTATTAAGGGTCGCTTGACCCAATGAGGGTGAAAGCAATGGTGGCGAGCCATCACTTGTTCTAGCGTCCGAGTATCCTTGAAAAAATGTAACCTCATTTGACCCCGGTTCCTTTGGGAAAATCCCTAAAAGTTTCTTCAATTGCGAATGCCAATTTCCGCCATGCGCAAATATGTCAGCGTCCTTGTGTACCACTTCCGTTGAAAAATTTTGAAGTTGATGCCTTTAAGGTGAGCTTGGCTTTGAGTTCATACAAACGGTACATTCGTGTTGCCTAATAGCTTGCGAGGCTCGCTTGCACGCGACCCTGCGGGTCGCTTTCGCTCGCTACTAACACCACTGCGAAAAAAACAGAGGGTGCTTAATTAAGTTCCAGGTGTATATTTTTGTTTTTGTCGAATTGTAATGATGCAATGTCCAATGGAACCAAACATTTTTTTGCGCTAATGCAAACCGGTCTTTAGTAAACTGGTGTATACCAGAGTTACAATACCAGTATTTACATTTGATTAGAAAGAAACATTCAATTTATGTTTACATTTTTGGAGAATAATTTTTCCTATTTATGGAAAAACATTTCCTCAGGATATTTCATCTGGGAGGATAATATTTACAGGGGATAAGATCAACTCTTACACATTATCAAGAATACTGTATCACACACCTTTAGATGGCTGGTCCCTCCAAAGAAGAAAACTCAGTTCATCGATTTACTGAGTTTACAGACATCAAAATGTTACCTGTTCAGGTATCCAAAATGCGACACAGGAAAAATTCGACATCATTATCTCGAGTTTTGGAGGAAATGTTTTGTGAAATTGATCTTAATGGCATATGCTACATGGATTTTTCCATGAGGTTTAGTTTATGCTATCACTGAGTGGCTTCAATCATTTAAAATTGTTATGCCTCATCTTCTCTCTTTGGCCTAAGTACTGAATGGTGACCTATCTCATGACTCAATATTAAGCGCTGATTCAATGTTTTTATTTTCCAGATAGTCAATAGAGAATCGTGAACAATTTTGGCAGTCTCTTGACTGCAGCCGACAGAGTAAATACTGCTCGAACGATTGTAGTCACGTCCATCTGGCTGATAAAGAACGGCATGTGGAATCTTTAAAGGACAGACCACTAGCTCATGACAGAACGATAAAAGTCTTCAGTGCAATTGGTCCTTACTGCCTAAAATCTCAAAATGGGAATGGAACCTGAATCCACAAGGACATATACTCAGTGTATGGTAGTTGAAGACAACAGTTCCAAATAAAAATCGAGTCAAGGTCAACTCCCAGGAAGAGGTGACATAAATCCGAGAGACAACAGCCTGAAGAATTTCTGGTGATACAGCTGCAACTTTTTTGTTCACGTCTCAAGCAATTAAATCAGCGATTTTGTTAGGGTTATAAAATTTGGGGAGAAATTTTCTACAAGCTGTATCCATTCCAATTACAATCTTTGGGACAGCTAGAGTTTATACCCGCGAACGCTTCATTATATTCCCACCAGTGTTCTGATAACTATTATCTGTTGACCTCTGATGTCCAAGTGAGCATGTTAGAAAGTTTCAAATCTACATGTAGAGTTCAGTAAAAAGATAAACAATTAATCATCAGAGCTGAAAAACCAAATGGAGAAGTGAAGTTCATGCGCACTGAACTCATTGCTGAACTACGACCAACTCACGGAACGAATAGCTGCCAAAGACAACTCAACTCGTGGTAAATGAAAACTATGAAAATGAAGCTAAGAATGAGGCATCTTCAGAATAAGCTATCCTTCTTGAAGACGTTTCTCGACCTGCTATCAGCAAATGAGTTACCGAGGATAAAGCAGTGTGTATGAGACTTGATACTTCTTTATTTCACTCATTAGCCACGCCTGTGGCACAAGAGGTGTATGTAAAATAGAAGCGCAGTAATGGTTACATCGTCAGTCAATTTGCTAAAGCAATAAGTTAACTCCACTCACCAAAGGACTACACGACGGGGTTTTTTGACAAAAGCAAGTATCGTTTTGTTGGCAGGTTGGCCTCGACATCTGCATCTACTCGGTCAAACGTGTGGATTACCAAGCATTACACACACATACAGAATTTTCTACAAGGAATATGACATTCATAAGCGGACGCTTGTTGACACCTCATCGCACGACATTGATGCATAGGTGCTGACTGAGAATACTTCAGCTTCCGTACGGAGCTGAGCAGTTTTTCGTTTTGGTCCCGGTTTTGCGACAAATCGGAAAACCGAACCGCAAGACCAACCAAAAGCCAAACAAACGGTTTTTCTGTGTTTATGCATAAACTGATCAAACTACAGTTAAAACTAGAAGTCCTGTCATGAAATGCGCACAAATAGTCGTTGATCTGCGCGTTAATGTACGTGTTATGGCCATAGTAAAACTATCAAATTCTGTACATATGGCCTGTGCACAAGCAATGTTTCAGCCAATGGACCTCCGGGTAACCCGGGGGTCCATTGGCAGAAACATTGCATGAGTTTGCTATGAGTAACCAGGAGAACCTGCCGTGCTTTGGATGCCATTCAATATGGCAATTGCGCGCAATTCCAACGCGCAATTAAACCTAGATAAGCGCACAATTCGTGACAGGACTTCTAGTTTTAACTGTACCGCACCGTACTGGAAGCAAATTGGACTAGTGGCCCCTATGGACTCTCGTCACTTAGTCTACCAAGCAAAGGGGCGAAAATAGAGCTGAAACGGTTAACCGGTTAACCAATGATCAACGTCTTGATCGATCAAAAAGGTAAGTGATCGATTAAACTACTGTATTATATGGATTAACAAAGGAAGAAACTTGCTCTGAAACAGGCAAATATTGTCACACTGACTTGCATCAATTATTATGAGACAGATTAAAGCTTGCAAGTTATGTGTGGACATACTTGTTCACTTGCATGATCATTGTACTGTTATTTATTTATTTATTTATTTATTTATTTATTTATTGGTGTTTAAGGTCACATATTTTTGCACAATGGCTAATCATGACCAGGGGTGAGCGTTAATAAGCCATGTTGCCCATTTTAGAGAGGGTTTGCACCTCCCAAGCATTGATGACGGGTCCTATTTTACCAGTAAAACAGAGCCTGTTTGCCGCAGTGAACTGGCACTGCTTCACATCCCGGGGTTCCCGCGGGGATCATTGCACTGAAACAGTAGCTGGAAATGGCCATTCTCAACTCTTTGCCCGTTGCGGACAGCAGACGATACTTGCAAAATAAATTCTTGAATTACTAAAATTTTTCAATTTTTGCCTCAAAAACATAGCTTGTGACCACTCATTGGAACGAGCTCAACGAGCTCATTCCAATGCGGGGTCATAAGCTATGTTTTTGAGACAAAAATTGAAAACGTAATAAAATTTGAAGGAGATTTTTATATATAGTGCTTGCCGGTTTTGTCCGTTACTTTGGGTAAAGGGTTAATGCTATAAATCATCAACGGTACGGCAATAATTCAGCTACCTACTAAAACAAGTGATTAATCGGTTAATCAATAAGATTAATCGATCAAGAAAACCCTTTAACCGTTTCAGCTCTAGGCAATAACGTATTGACTCGTCTGTTATCCTAATAAGCCTTTTTCGAAACTGCCATTTTGGCTTTTAATCTATGCAAGGTCACAGGTCGCGAGGTGTAAACATTTCAAGAAAACACGTTGTAAGCAATGGGAGAAAAGAGCAGGCGGAGTGCTTCGGACCTCAATACGTTCATTAGTTATAATTCAAAAACTATTTAGCCAAGGTTACCATTTGGTTAAAAAAATGGCAATATTGTATGAGAACTTCATTATTTCGAATTGAGTTCTTATCGACTTAAATGGTGTTTGAATGCACGCTGTGTCATGGCTCTGTGGCCGTCGGAACTGTTTCCGACAACTTTCGGGGATTCCCCAAGCCGAGAAACTGCGTGCAACGAGTGTTCCCTTGTTGTCGTTCAAAACACGTCCTCGCCTCCGTAAAAAAGTCTTTAAACCTGCGGAATCTCATCGTTTAAAGTCGTCTGAGGTTGCCCCCTCGGTTAATTGGAATGATGACATCGGTTCTAGGAATTTAAACTTGATATTTCACAAAACTAGTTGTCTTGGCTGACACAGAACACAGCGCGACGAACATGGAAATCGCTCTGTTTACACCCCGCGACCTGTGACCTTACATAGATTAAAAGCCAAGATGTCAGTTTCGGAAAAAGGCTTATTGAAAATTGGTGAGGCTGCCGTGGAAAAGTTGTGTGCTAGATTTTGAAACAGGCAAATAAACAACAAATAAACAACTAATTGCATCACTCTTAACAGTAATGATGTAAGTTATCTTCGTCAACATGTATGACATATGGAGATTTAATACCTACATGTATTGTGGATGCGAGGTGTTTGAATGAGACATCCAGGTATTACATCTCCATATACCATACATGTTGGCGGAGAAAACGTTGTTGTCCCATTTGAAACAATAGAAACATAGTGGAAACAAATTTGTGGACGCGTTTCTCACGCTCCGCAATCAGTTGGACCAAACTCGTGAATACTGGAGCGACTATAATTTTAATCTAAAAATAACTTGAAAAAATCGTTAATGCAGATCGGAGCTATTTTGTTCATAGATTTCCTATAATTTTATTTTTCTCAAGTTGTTTGATTTAATTATTCGAATATTTAATTTATAACAGCAAAATATGATCGAATTGTCAGAGAAATCTGATCATATTTGTGACTATTTATAGGTATTTGAGTTCGATTTTTATATCGAGGCGAGCGAAAGTGAAAAGGCACCGAAGTTTTGCGCGCTTTTAAACACTGGATGTCGTACGCTCTCATATTATATTTTGGATGTTAGGTGAGCCCTTTGCCATGACTATGTGGCCTGTGTATTCTAATACAGAATATATCGGGATATAGGGACAACATTATTTGAATCATAATTTATTTTAATATTTTTCAAACTAATTGAGGGGCGCGGTGGCTCAGTAGGTAGAGGAGCAGGCTGCAAGCCGAGAGGTCCTCGGTTCGAATCCAACCTGCGGCAAGCACGTTGTATCCTTGGGCAAGACACTTAACCCCCAGTGCTAACCCTGCTTGTGTGGAGTTGGAATGTTGGGGAGCTGACAGTTGCTCGCCGTTGCTCAGTGGTTCTCTCCGGGTACTCCGGCTTCCTCCACCCGAAAAACTGCCGAGGTCATGATTAGACATTGTGCAGAAATATTTGACCTTAAACACCAATAAATAAATAAAAAATCCAGCAAGAGGATCACAGATCCAGAAGTCGAGTTTTGACATTTATTTATTTATTTATTATTTATTGGTGTTTAAGGTCACAATGACTAATCATGACCACAACATGAGTATCAACTCAAGACCAGGGTGAGCGTTAATAAGCCATGTTGCCCATTTTAGAGAGGGTTTGCACCTCTCAAGCATTGGTGACTGGGTCCTATTTTGCCAGTAAAACAGAGCCTGTTTTCCTCAGTGAACAGGCACTGCTGAGTTTTGACATTAACTTTTGAAGAAATAAGCTATTTATAGTAACAGTGACCTTGACCTTGGAATATCAGACTCCGAAATCAAGAGGTGTCTTCCCTTCCTATAAGGTAACCTCTGGTATAAGTTTGGTAAAGGTACGTCAAATAGAACTAAAGTTATTGCCCGGAAACCAATTTGTCACAAAATATTCTATTGATAGTAACATTGACCTTGACCTTGGGGCCTCAGACTCCGAAATCGATAGGTGTCTTCCTTTCCTATAGAGTAATCTGTGGTATAAGTTTGGTGAAGATACACGGAATAGAACTAAAGTTATTGCCCGGAAACCAATTTGTCACAAAATATTCTATTTATAGTAACAGTGACCTTGACCTTAGAGTCCCAGACTTCGAAATCAATAGGTGCCTTCCCTTCCTATAGGGTAACCTCTGGTATAAGTTTGGTAAAGGTGCATCAAATAGAACTAAAGTTATTGCCCGGAAACCAATTTGTCATAAAATATTTTATTTATAGTAACAGTGACCTTGGAGTCCCAGACTCTGAAATCAATAGGTGTCTTCCCTTCCTATAGGGTAACCTCTGGTATAAGTTTGGTAAAGGTGCATCAAATAGAACTAAAGTTATTGCCCGGAAACCAATTTGTCACAAAATATTCTATTTATAGTAACAGTGACCTTGACCTTGGGGCGCGAGACTCTGAAATCGATAGGTGTCTTCCTTTCCTACAGGGTAACCTCTGGTATAATTTTGGTAAAGATGCATCAAATAGAACTAAAGTTATTGCCCAGAAACCAATTGTTTACGCCCGCCGCCCACCGCCCGCCCGCCACTTCATCAAACTATAAGTCGAGTTTGACTTCGTCAAAACTCGACTAATAAATAACAAACTAATTGATATAATCAAATAATACAATTACTTTAATCATAAATAAATAATGAAATAAATGTTATAACAAGAGAATTTGTTTTCAGGTATCACAGAACTAAATATCTTCCCATAGGCGACTGTTACGACCCATAATGTAATAAATGCCCAAAATGTAATACCTACCCATAATGTAATACAAAAAATGCCCGTAATGTAATACGTACCCATAATGTAATAAAAAAACGACCCATAATGTAATAAATGTAATAACGTGTAATAAATGTTAGGCGCCCATAATGTAATAAAATTTAAAAAAAATTAGATACAAATTACACTCATCCAGGCCCGTAAGGTTATAAAATTCAAAGCTTGATTTTTGTTTTTCTCTTTACTCCAGCAGTGCGTTCGGCTACTTATGACACATCCCACGCCCCCGTCAATGCTGCCAATGACCCCCTATGCCGTACACAGCCAACATGTATGGGTGTGTTGGGATTACGATGGAGAGTATTCCGGGACCTGGGGCGGGTATACTCTGCTCTGAGTGACAGGCATTATCCCTCTTCTATTTGTACCATCCACGCAAATGACTTCCTCGATAGTCTCTACTGTCCTGCCACAACCATATAGGTCTACCTTACCAGACATTCAATAATTTCGATTCCGGGATGGTCATTTATTACTGCGATCATCATATTCGACCGGCTGCTCACTTGCACAAAAGCAATGTGGGTAGCAGGTTCCTGCTGTTAATAAATGTAAATAACTCTGACCAAAGTTGCGGGGGCAAAGTGGGGTGCGGTGGGGTGGGGTTTGGGTGCACAATGACCGGATAGTGTGTGTGTGGGGGGGGGGGGGGGGGGGGGGGGGGTAGTGTAGGATACAAGGAAAAGATAGAACAGAAGCAAGACGTTGAGTCATGCGGCGCAGAGGAATATCGGGAGGAGATATGGTGAGTGTACTGGTATTGGGATAGGGGATATCCTATAGCTCGATGGGATTTGGATTAGGCTACTTTGCTCCAAATTAAGCTTACGATCTATCCTCTGTCTCTCCAATTTTCGCTACCTCAACAAATTAGTCATTTCCCTGTATGTACTACTATAAATTCATGTCGCACCCACCGCGCCTGGAAACCAATGAGCCCGATCCCAGGATGACACTTAATAACGGCCACATTATAAAAGATGCTACAAGTATCCTGGTATAAGTAACATCGTACTGGTATCATGGTAGTGCCATGGTACAGGTACCATGGTAGTAACATGGTAGATGTACCATGGTAAATGATGAGGGGTACCATGATACAAGTACCCTGGTATAAGTAACATGATAATGGTATCATGGTAGTACAATGGTAGTAACATGGTGCAGGTACCATGGTAAACGATATGGGGTACCATGCTACTTGTACCATGGTACAAGTATCGTGGTATAAGTACTGTAGTACTGGTATCATGGTAGTACCATGGCACATATGTATGGCACCACGGTTTTTACCATGGTACTCTGTGCCAGGTAACACCATGGTACAAGTATGGTAAAAAGTACCATGTTATTTCGGTCCTGGTACTACGCTGGTATTACCATAGTAATACCATGGTACTACCATGGTACAGGTACCATGGCTGTACCAGGGCCCAAAATACCGTGGTACATTATACCATGGTAAAACCATGGTACATTTTTATAAGGGGTGTACCACCGGGGGCGGTTATCTAAGTGATTTCCGAGATCCTATAGTCCCGACATCAATTCCCGGTCAAATCATCTGGGCTGTGTCCTGAACAAGGCTTTTCATTGCCATTGCTCACCTGGAGGAATGGTGGCGCCGTGTGCTAATATGTGCCAAAGGCTGAAGGTACACATGACTTCAACCAGTGCTAACAATTGAAAGTGACTTGCCGCTTCTCGTTGGTTCTGCCCGGTTACTCCGGCTCCCACCAGAGGGGATGAAGTGTCTTGCTCAAGGACACAACTCGGTGCACTCGAGATCTCGCTGTCGCAGTTTCGATCCCCGCATGGGGACCGAACCTGAGACGACGTGGTCGCGAACACATTACTCTAAACACTGAGTACCATGTTACTACCATGGTACATGTATCATGGTACTACCATGATACCGTACCATGTTACTTATACCAGAATACTTGTACCATCTTTTACCATGGTACTTGTAGCATGGTGCTACCATGATACTAATACCGCGGTACTTATACCAGGGTACTTGTACTCCCATATTTCACCATGGTACCTGTACTTTTACCACGGTACAAGTACATGGTACCCCACATCGTTTACCATGGTACCTGTTCCATGTTACTATCATGGATCGCACCCCGATATGTGAACATTGTGTGGTTGAACATCCATTTGTACCATGGTGGTACCATGGTACAAATGAATTGTACCATGGTAGTACCAGGCTGTACTGTGTTAATACCAGGCTGTACCATGGTATTACCATGGTAGTTCCATGGTATACCATGGTAGTACCATGGTACTTTTCATAAGGGTCATTGGGTAGTTTAGTGAAGAACCGTGTGTGATCACCCCACCCCACCCCGGAAACATCACCCCATTAGTGTACCCGTTTCACTCGGTAGTTTAGTGAAGAACCGTTCACTCGGTAGTTTAGTGAAGTGTGTCTGGTCGCTCACTACTACAATATCGTTACACCGAGCAACACGAAACTTTGTATGAACAATCACCTATCCTCGGGGAGTGTTCTAAGGGGATTCATGTCCCCAGGGGTCGCCTCCTATGGGGTGTGGGTGGGGTGATGCCCCCGGGTTGTTCTCTAACTACTCTTACAACGTTACACCCAGCAGCACCAAACTTGGTATGAACAATCCCCTACCTCAAAGGAGTGAATTAAGTGGGTTGATATCCCCGGGGTGGGATGCAAAGTGTTGCAGTGGGGTGGTGAGTGATATTGCGGGGTACTTTGAGACCCACGACCATTAAATCTGGTGTGACCAATCCCCTACCCCAACCAGTCTCCTAATTGGGGTGATGTCCCCGGGGTGGGGGTGCTGGGGTGGTGGAGGTTATTATCACACATGGTTCTTCACTAAACTACTCAGTGAAACGGGTACACTAATGGGGTGATGCCCCGTGGTTGGGTGGGGTGGGGGTGGGTGGAAGTTGGGTTTGGGGTGGGGTGGGGGTGATCACACACGGTTCTTCACTAAACTAACCAGTGAAACGGGTACACCCAGCTAGATTATATATATATATTAAGCGCTCCGAACTACTCCCACATACCAAGTTTCAAGAAAATCGGCCCAGCATGAGCCGAGATACAGGTTTAAGGTCAACGGTGTGAATATCAAAGTCACACATGACGGGCATCGGGTGTGGCGAAATTGTTGGGCGCCCGAACCACACACCAAGTTTCATGAAAATCGGCCCAGCAGGAGCCGATATACAGGTTCAAGGTCACCGGGTTGATGGTCAAGGTCACACCACACGGTCAAACGGATAGGCCCATGTTACTGCTCTGTCTAGCTACGTATGTTGTTTGAGTGTAGCTTAGGAGAAGATGACACAATAGCGGAGATGAACACGCGAATAGTCGATGTGATAGAGTAAGGCGGTTGGCAGGACGTTCCTGCCAACCGCCAGGAACTGTAGGTGGTTTAAGTGGTAGTCCGTGTGGTGGACTGATAATATTACTTGACACGTGATCACAGGATCGGGAATATGATGTGGTCGTTATTAAGTGTCATCCTGGGATCGGGCTCATTGGTTTCCAGGTGCGGTGGGTGTGACATGAACTTATAGTAGAACAGTACAGTGAAATGACTAATTTGTTGGGGTAGTGAAAATTGGAGAGACAGATGATAGATCGTAAGCTTAATTTGGAGCAAAGTAGCCTAATCCAAATTCCATCGAGCTATAGGATATCCCCTATCCCAATACTAGTACAATCACCATATCGCCTCCCGATATTCCCCTGCGCCGCTTGACTCAACGTCTTGCTTCTGTTCTATCGTTTCTTTGTATCCCATAATTGTATCCCATAATACCCCCCCCCCCCCCCCACACACACACACTATCCGGTCACTGTGCACCCAAATCCCACCGCACCCCACTCCACCCTCTGCCCCAGCAACTTTGGTCAGTTACTTACATTTATTAACAGCAGGAACCTGCTACCCACATTGCTTTTGTGCAAGTGAACAGCCGGTCGAATATGATGATTGCAGTTATAAATGACCATCCTAGAATCGAAATTATTGAATGTCTGGTAAGGTAGACCTATATGGTTGTGGCAGGGCAGTAGAGGCTATCGAGGAAGTCGTTTGCGTGGGTGGTACAAATAGAAGAGGGATAATGCCTGTCACTCAGAGGAGAGTATACCCGCCCCAGGTCCCGGAATACTCTCCATCGTAATCCCAACACACCCATACATGTTGGCTATGTACGGCGTAGGAGTCGTTGGCAGCATCGACGGAGGCGTATGATGTGTCATAAGTAGGCGAACGCACTGCTGGTTTTGGATAGGGGATATCTTATAGCTCGAGTAAAGAGAAAAAAAAATCAAGCTTAGAATTGTATTACATTACGAGTCTGGATGAGTGTAATTTGTATCTCTTTTTTTTTATTTTATTACATTATGGACGCCTGACATTTATTACACGTTATTACATTTATTACATTATGAGTCGTTTTTTTATTACGTTATGGTACGTATTACATTACGGGCATTTTTGTATTACATTATGGGTAGGTATTACATTATGAACATTTATTACATTATGGGTCGTAACAGGCGACCATTATAATGTTCAGGCGGAAAAAAATACGATCGCATCACTTTAATTTTGGCATTCAAATATCTCTGTCAAGTATAGCCCTTCAGACAACTTTTTCTGATCTGAAAACAGGGGGGTCATGCAACAAATAAGAGAGAAAAACTGACACAAAGGGAAGTACCGGTCATGTGCACATATTTTTCAGGGAATTCCCTACAAAAACACACAAAAAGTAAATTGTATTTTTTAGGTCCAAAAGTCATTAAATCACCCTCTTTTTATCCGGAATATTCAACAATAATGCAAGATGTAAATAAAATGTTTCAAACGTTTATTGAAACAATATATTTCCCATAGCTGTTTATTTTTAGAAATTACATCATATCCGAGTGCAACATTTTAAGGCGATTCACTAGTTTCAATATTTAGTTCCGCGATACCTATTCAGGTGCATGGCAAGCAGTTTGGGAACTTTTTTCTCGGGCAGAGAAATCAAAGGATGTGTGTAAAAATACATTGTAATACTTTATGTTTATATTTCAAATGCTAAAATTTCTTTGTTCAAAAGTATATATTTACAAGTTACACATAAAATAATACAACATATGCCATTTGTTTTAGATTTTCATGTATTCTAATTTATGTACTGTCAACAAAAAAATAAAAATTGGTCTGGATGTTAATAAAATTATGTTTAGCACTTTCATTGTTCGTTTCTCTTTAAATCTTTGAACCCTAGCGACCGCTTTTCCGGTCAGTTACATGACACACCACAAGGTCATTATACAGGATGGCTGTTCAGAAAATGTGTGGGGTACACCAATCAATATTTTCAAAGTGCAGCCTCTTCAATATTTTCAAAGTGCAGCCCCGAGGCTGCACTTTGAAAATATTGATTGGTCTACCCCCAAAATAATGCATATGATCTCTTCTAGTTGCAGCCCTTGAATTGACATGGAAGATACCACTAGACTTTAAAGGGTTAATAACTAACACCTCTTAATTTTCATAATCAATTTTCAATATAAATTTGAAAGCGGGCCTACTAGTTTCGGAGCCGGTTTCCGCAACTCCGTAAAATTCCTCTTCCAAAAGTTGTCAAGTCTTTTTCCCTTTTGTCCAAATTTAAAGTCTAGTTCCACTCGGTCCTCCGAAATACTTATGGCTACCAATGGCCACCCGATTAACCAGAATTATTACGTTTAAAAACATAATTTCAATTAACAAAATCTATATTTAGTGTGGGGTGACCGCCTCCAATAATTAGTTTTGTAAATTAATTGCTTTTTTTCAACAGAAAGCATTATAAAAGTTCAAAGTTAATCTCCACATGCAATGCCTAAAGTAATCGTCAGGGATGGCCGCTCAATTCAAGCCATTTGAAGCATATTTGCCGACTGTAAAGTATAATTCCCATTAATTGATCTGTATTTCGTGTGGAGTGGTCGTCTTCAACAGTTGGTTTGGGAAATTAATTGATTTTTTTTTCAGCCGAAAGCTAAAAACAGGTAAAAATCCATTTCCCATCCGGTGAATGAAAGCAATCGTCACCGATGGCTACCGATGGTCACCCGATTTAACCAGAATTATCACGTTTAAAAACACAATTCCAATTAAATAATCTATATTTGGTGTGGTCCAACAATTCGTTTTGTAAATCAATTGCATTTTTTTAGCAAAAAGCACATAAAAGGTCAAAATCCATCTCTCCATCCAGTTTCAACTCCAGCCGTTTGAAACATATTTCAGTGTCTACTGTAATTGACTGTAAAAGCATAATTCCCATAATTTATCTCATTTGGGCTTTGGAATAAAGATTCGACGAATCTGGAGCAAAAACGGGGAAAATGTTTCTGATATGATTTGATTTTTTTACTCTCAGGCTATCGGAATTACCGGTGGCCACCTAAATCCAGCTGATTTCCATAAAATTCAATACAAGGAATTAAAGTGAATAAACCTGGTTCGAACAATATGAGAATAAGACCTAAGAGCCACCGGATTTCGACTGAGTAATGGCCACTGAAGAATGGCGAATCGTCAGTGATTCGTGTTGACATTACTTTTGACAATACGGTAATTGCTTTCACACAGTGTTCAACCGATGATCAGGAACCGGCCACCACAATCGGCCGATTGTGGGCAATCGGATGACAACATCAACCTCTCCTGGAATATCGGTTCAACCGATTGTTGACAAGCATTTTGTGATGATTCATCAACCGCATTTTATGATCTTCTGCAATTGTTCAATTGTTAATGTAAAATGATGTCAATGATACCATTCAATAAAGTTGAGAAACAACCACAATGTGTATTCTTAATCTCTCTAAACGCCCCCTTTGGGGATATACAACTTAAATGACATGTGAAGCTTACAATTGAGAGTATTTGTGGCAATCGCCAGTTCATACCGGAAAAGTGAAGGTTGTACTCCATTGACTCAGGTCGCAGTAAAATTTCCAGTCACACGCACTTGGGCGGCTGAGCCACGTTTACCGCCCAAGTATGCGCGACTGGTAATTTTACTGCGACCCCAGTCAATGAAGTTTAACACTGAGGAAAATGTTCAGTTTAATGTAGTTCTTTCGAGCTTCGACTTGTCTGGTAGTGCACGGTATTACAATCGGAATCGACCGATTGTGAGCTCAAATAACCGGTAATCGGTCGACGACCATTTTTGGTAATCGGCTGAACACTACTTTCACACTTGTACAAGGATTAACCACAGCTGAATGGGATCAAACGGTAACATGTGGTGAATTCAAGCATGTTTATGTTTGTTTCGCAATTTCCATGAACTCCACAGAAGAAACTCTACATTACTAGAGTATCCCACCCGTCCTCACCCTGCAAAATGGTTTTGATCACAATTTAAAGCGTGTTCGACTTGTCTTTGTACAGATTCATCCTCCCCATGTAGGGTGGAAGCTAGCTTGTGACTGTTTGTCCGACACAGAAGGTCGAAGAACAGACAACACTTTTTAAAACTTTTCTCGTAACACTAGGGAATTCCATATTTCGCTTAAAAACATGCCTCATGACCTCTCATCGGAACGAGCTGGTACCATTGAGGGGTCATAAGCTATGTTTTTGAATCAAAAATGGAAATATTAAATATTTGAATGGCAGTTTTTGTTCAAGTTTGTCGCTCTGGGTGGTTTAACCGTTACGTTGGCTAAATTTACAAAACTAATTGTTGGAAACGGTCACCCCCACATCAAATAAAAATTATTTGAAATTATGTTTTTAATCGTGATAATTGTGGTTAAAACGGGTGGCCGTCGGTGGTCACCAGTGGCCATCGGTGTTTAGGACGAACCATTCTACTTCAGTAGTTTCAAGTTCTGGTAATATTTCGTCTTTTGGAAATTCTCCTACTCAATGTTCTGTCAATGACAATATCAGTTTTTTTCAGAATCCGTTCGACGGGGTGTAAAAGAAATGTAGTTTTGTAGTTAATGATAATGATAACATTATTTATTTATTGATGTTTAAGGTCACATACTTATGCACAATAGCTAATCATGACCGTGACAGTTTTACGGGTGGAGGAAGCCGCAGTACCCGGAGAGAACCACCGAGCTGCTGCCAGCTCCCCAACATCGTAACTCCACACTGTAGCACAGGCAGGGTAAGATTGGTTGAAGACATGTGCACCATCGACATGCAGTACGCCTTAGTACACGTCGTCATCGCGCCCCCATGTGGACAATCGGGGATAAGTGCCTTGCCCATGGACACAACGCGGGAGTCCGGATCGATCGCTCATCCGAGGACTAACCGGGCTGGACGTTGCTTAACTTCGGTGATCTGGAGTTGACCTACTGAGTTCCTTTGAAGAAAAGTGAATCTGCATCCCCAAAGTAATTTCCATACCAGAAATCGAAGCATTATTGCGAGTGGCTTATGAGAAGAGGATTTGTAAATCATATTAGGCTTATGGGACATTAACCCCACCCCAATGGGCACAGTAACGTTTTGGGAATAATTATTTATTTATTTATTGGTGTTTTAGATCACATATTTTAGCACAATCGCTAATCGTGACCACAACATGAGTATCAACTCGAGACCAGGCATGAGTGTTAATAAGCCATGTTGCCCATTTTAGAGAGGGTTTGCACCCCCAAGCATTGGTGACTAGGTCCTATTTTACCAGTAAAACAGAGCCTGTTTACCGCAGTGAACAGGCACTGCTTCACTTCCTGGGGTTCCCACAGGGAAACTTTTTTGGGAAAAAATCAGAAGAGTAAACTCCACCTGTCCGAAGATTCATTCATTTGAACAAAGTATAAAGAGTATACGCCAAAGATGGTCTGTGCCATAAATGAATGAATTTGGCCCAGTGATTTTAAAGAAGACAAGTTTCAAATTAGTTGATGGAGTACAAGAAAGATGATGACTCAGCATTTTCCCATTGCCAACAGTGTTAAAATGGGCATCCTCAAACGGCACCCCATGGCAAAACTGATAGCAATATTTTTGATCTATCTGATTCCACTGAACCTAAGGAAGCTGCATACCAAAAACCAATATTCTTGTCCTCCCAGCAGTTTTTGAAATAATAATAATGCACTAAGTTAAACTTTAGGCTCCCATAGAGAGCCCACATATTAAGCCAGGGACTCGATTTGAACAAACTTGAATCTGACACCCCTAGAGATATCATATTCCAAATATGAAAGGATTCTAGCAGGTGGATCTGAAGAAGAAGATTTTTAAAGAAATTTTTTCATATTGCACTAAGTTAAACTTTGGGCTCCAATAAAGATACCAATATTAACCCAGGGACCCAATGTGAACAAACACTTGAATCTGAACGCCCTCGAGATGTCACATACCAAATATAAAAGGATTCTGACTGGTGGATCTGAAAAAGATTTTTCAAGAAATTTTCTCATATTGCACTAAGTCAAATTTGGGCTCCAATAAAGAGCCCAAATATTAACCAAAGGACCTGATTTGAACAAACTTGCATCTGCACCCACTCCCCCCCCCCCCCCCTCCTCCTGAGATGTATACCAAATATGATAAGAATCGGACTGGTGGATCTGAAAAAGAAGATTTTTAAAGAAATTTCCTCATATTGCACCAAGTTAAAATTGGGGCTCTCATTGGGTGCCCAAATATTAACCCAGGGACTCGATTTGAACAATTTTTGGATGCCCCCTACAGAACACCTGGACACAACCTTTAGCAATTTTTTTTACCATTCCATTCTACTGATCCTAAGAATGCTTGGTACCAAATAACAGTTCTCTGTTCTGTGAGGTTTGGGAAATATGGGTGTTGGAATTTTTTCTATTTTTAGACCCTGGGGTTCTGACGGGGCTCTGAAAAAAAATTTGGACATCAATCAAGTACTTAGGACCACTTATGCTACATGCAAATTTGGTCAAATCAGCCCATCGGTTCTTGATATACAAATTTTGGTTGGAGCCCAAAAAAGGGTATGCTCCCAGAAGGCAGAAATATCGACCTACAAACTTCCCTTGAGCAAACCGTAATCTTCAACACCAAAGAATACTCCATACAAAATATCAAGGCATTCTCTGGTGGTTCATAAGAATATTTTTAGGCTTATGGGGCATTAACCACCGCTCGAAGATGCCTAGTGCTTCATTTGAACAAAATAGAAAGGGTATACTCCAAAGATGGTCTGTGCAATATATGTTTGAATTTGGCCCAGTGGGCAGAAGACAAGTTTCCAAAAGTTAACAGATGATAGACGCAGAACGACGGTCGCCAAATGATAGCAATAGCTCCCACTGACTTGCAGTATGTGAGCTAAAAAACTGAAAAAAGGATAACATGTTTTTTGCCCAAAACATTAGCTTCGAGTGCAACGGGCAGTGCATGGCGGAGGTAATGGGAAAACCAACCACTCAAACTGCATATTGGGCCCAATAGCATCAGCTTGAGCCTTCGATTGTACCAGGTAGTGCATGGCGGAGGTAATGGGAAAACCGACCCTATAAACTGCATATAGCAATGATGGGTAATATATATAGGGCCCAAAAGCATTAGCTTCGGGTGTACCGGGCAGTGGATTTCTGAAAGCTGACCCCGCAAACTGCAGTGATATAGCAGTGAAGGGTAACGTATAGAGGGATCACGGTTAACCAGATGGCTCACAAAAAACTCAGAATGATTTCTCTAAATCTGCTGGTCCCAAGCCCAGGTAAAGGACGAGAAGTCGAATGACTCTAAATCTGCCTAATTTTGCATGAGATCTCAAGCCCAGATAAAGATTGAGGGATGTTGGCTATTGTGCTCTTAATTAGCTTAAACCAAGCCGAAGGCTCTAGTGGCAAAATACCAAGCATAAGTTTCAACGCCACTGATGAAATATTGGGAATAATATACACTTTTATTGTATTGCTTATAACAGCTTAAAACACCTTTCTGTTTGCCCTCACACCAATTAAGGCCACACAAAGTAGATCTTGTTTCTCAGATCAGATTTTGTAAAATTGCATGCCTTTTTTTAATTTTATTTTTGTAATTATTTCTTTGCCACCAGAAGTTCATATTCTTCGTTTGTTTTATGTTTAGGCCTCATAATCTACAGAATAGCATGGGTGGTGGTGTATTTCATCCCTTGAGTGCAACAAGGCTTTGCAATGCTAAAGCATTGCAAAGCCTTGTTGCACTCAAGGGACAAATTTATCAATATTACTAACTTGGGTAAAATATCAGATATAAACCATTGAATTTTTATTTTTTCAAGTTTTCATTGGTTATAAAAAGAGAGCATACAGCAGCCAAAAGAACCATGCAAGGGGGGGGGGGGGGGGGGGGGGTGTACTGAGAAACAGATTTTTAACTTTTTTGGCCTAAAGCCCATTTATTACTATATTTTTTCTGCTTAATGGAATTTTGTCTGTCCCATCAGACTACCAGTCTAATTCTGTTCTGAATTTGACATTGGCTGTTTATTTACCCACTTTTTGTGCAAATTTGCATGCAGAAGACCATGGATGTAATGTGATGTCTTTACTTCCAAAGATATTCAGGTATTCTTTCCTATCCCTGTTATAGATATCCTAATCAACAAGTATTTAATTCCCTTGAAACAATCAACCACTGCTTTGCATTTCCAACCAATTGAAATTTTCCAGATGAGTGAATTATATTTATTTATTTATTGGTGTTTAAGGTCACATATTTTTGCACAATGGCTAATCCATGTTGTCCATTTTAGAGAGGGTTTGAACCTCCTAAGCATTGGTGACTGGGTCCTATTTTACCAGTAAAACAGAGCCTATTTACCGCAGTGAACAGGTACTGCTTCACTTCCTGGGGTTTCCGCAGGGAAGATGAGTGAATCTAAACATAGATAAACACAATGACCTATATGAGGGCTAGACTGGTTTCATGCCATAACAGCATCAAATTTCTTACAGAATTAGACTGATGACCCGAGAGCTTGGGATGACACATGCAAAAATGGATGAATGGTAGATGAACAAAGACAGGGTCCGGTGAAACCACTTGCATTTGGTGAGTGGTTGTATATCAACCTCTCATGCACCAGACAAGATTCATTTACTATAAGGCTATTAAAAGAAATACTGGGTTCTTAGGCACCTCCCTCTGAAAAGTTGCCTCATCACTCCTTTTTTAATACCTGGAAATCTCTTCACTATTTTGCAACTGTAGGATAAGAATATGACCAACTATATCTTGTTCGGCAGAGCTTGCTGAGCTCTGTCAAACAAGATATAGTTGGATAAATTTGCAACTGCACTATGGGAAATTTTCACTACTGAAAAAAAGTTTTTTTCTCTCATAATAGTGCAAGCAGTTAAATTTCTAATTCCAACTATTTTCAGGACTGCTTGTGGATTAACAAAAAGTTAAGAAAAATAAAACTCCTCCCTCCCGCCCTCATCATGAAAGTGAGAGAAAATTGCCAGAGAAACAAGAATTTTTTTTAATAGGCCTTATTTCCTCTTCTTTGAATTGGCAACTTCACAGTCTTGTGGAATGGTCACTTTCATGGAGCCACAAGAGTGTACAATTGGCCAAAAGACTTCCAGATATACAGTTAAAACTAGAAGTCCTGTCACGAACTGTGCGCTTATCTAGGCTTAATTGCACATAGGAATTCCGCGCAATTGCCATATCAAATGGCATCCAAAGCACGGCAGGTTCTCCTGGTTACTCATAGCAAACACAGGCAATGTTTCTGCCAATGGACCTCCGGGTTACACGGAGGTCCACTGGCTGAAACATTGCAGGTGGACAGGCCATATGTACAGAATTTGATAGCCTTACTATGGTCATAACGCGTAGATTAATGCACAGATCGACGTGATATTTGTGCGCATTTCATGACAAGACTTCTACTTTTAACTGTAAACCTCCTTTCCTTGTCTGTGGTTCAGAGCATAAATGACTGGGAACACAGATTTTTTTGCCTAAATGTTAAAATTTAAAATGTTATCTTTTATTTTGTCCTTTTTACAACAGAAAAAAAAACAACAAATATTAATCTATATATCTATATTACATGATATGATACTTTCGTTAAAAGCTGTAAAGCATGATTAAGCAAAAACATTGTGGAAGTCACCACTGCTGGATGCAGACGAATTCTTGCACGAAACTTGAATCTGCACATCTGGTCATCTGCTGACATTTCATTTGCTATATAGTCGAACCCTGTTAACTGAATATCCACTTTGCCAATGAAAACTAGAGGTACTGTGAGCAAACTCACAAAGTGATACCCCCCGCGCCTGAAATGTATAAGTTAGATTATCTCCCCTTGGAAATGTCAGAACGGAATTATATTGCTTCATGCACATCTTCATATGGAGTTCTTCCATTGTGTAAAGTTTCATGAAAATTCTTCAAATGGTTTAGGAGGAGTTGCGCTTACAAGGATGGACAGACGATATAAGTTAGATTATCTCCCCTTGGAAATGTCAGAACAGAATTATATTGCTTCATGCACATCTTCATATGGAGTTTTTCCATTGTGTAAAGTTTCATGAAAATTGTTCAAACGGTTTAGGAGGAGTTGAGCTTACAAGAATAGCCAGATTATCTCCCCTTGGAAATGTCAGAACGGAATTATATTGCTTCATGTACATCCCCATATGGAGTTCTTCCATTGTGTTAAGTTTCATGAAAATTCTTCAAACGGTTTAGGAGGAGTTGCGCTTACGATGGATGGAAAGACGACAGACGGACGGACAGGGTGATTCCTATATACCCCCCAAACTTTGTTTGCAGGGGGTATAATTATTCATTTAACAGCAGTATTCAATTAACAGAGATTGTGTCCCTTTCCTGTATTCCAGAGATAAACTTAGCATTTATTTCATTATATCTTGTTTGACAGAGCTCCATGATCTCTGACAAACGATATAATAGATTAAATGCCTGTATTGGATGTACTGCTGCCAAATAGGTCTATACGCAAAGGAAGACTGGGAGAGACAGGGTAATTCCTCGACAGGTTACAAGATTTTTTATTGAGTTAACAAGAGTTTACTCTTTAACCTATATTTAATTAACGGGTTAAATTTGTACTGGAGGTATGGTAAATGGTTTTGTGTTGGGAAATTATATTCAATTAACAGGGATATGCAATTAAGAGATGTATAATTAAGTGGGCTCCACTGTATATCGAAAGTAGCTATATGAAAGAAAAACAAGAGCTCCACCCAGCAGGCATCATATACTCTTTATATATCACTTGGAGGAGGGGAGGGGGAGGGGGGGAGCCTTGGCACTGGATGTGTGGATGTACATGCCGTTTCCTGTATCTGTGACCTCGAACACCACCTAGTGGTGGTACATATCTTGTATAAATTTCATTACTAGATCTCTTTCCACTAAAGCGTTAGTGACAGCACACAATAAACAGCTGCGCCATGAGCGCATGATACGCCCGTTATTAATTACAAGAGGGAAGCACACAATATGAGTATACATGTGTACTTGTCAGGTTTTTTTATATTCTTGTACAGTAAAACCTGTCTGAGAGACCACTGTCTTGAGAGACCACCTGTCTTGAGAGACCACATCTGCCAGGCACCGATTGGTTTTACTCTATAATGGACCTGCTATGGGAGACCACCTGTCTTGAGAGACCACTGTGACCTGGTACGAACTTGTATTTTTATGCCATAATGGACCTGGCTTGAGAGACACCCCTTTGAAGACAGAAACCATGACAAAAACTTTTTACCTGTTCTGGAATTGGAAAATCCATTGTGGTTAAACTAACATAATTAAAAGTATTAAAAGCTCTTAACTGGGTTTCAATTGCTAACTCATTATTAAAGATTGAGATGTTGTTATAAGACCCCTGTGAAAACATTAGGATTATTGCAGAATAAACAATTTCATACATACCTGAAATGTGACAGATAGGAATAAAAATAAATTTGTGTTGAAAATCTTTTTGTAACAAATTGAAATGGACTGTTATAAAAATTATAAAAATAAATTAGTGTTGAAAATCTTCAATGAAGATTTTCAACACTAATTTATTTTTATAATTTTTATAACAGTCCATTTCAATTTGTTACAAAAACTTCATAAAAAAGAACAACTACAAAGTAATTAAAAGAATCCATTCTTCTCCATTTCTGAATTTTGTGGTTGGTTATTCACTGACTTGAGAAAACCTGAAACCTCTTATGAGAGACCACCTGTCTTGAGAGACCACTTTTGTGTGGCCCAAAGGGCGGTCTCTCAAGACAGGTTCTACTGTACAATAATCATAACCAACAACATACTGTGTTCATTAATTTGGAAATAAATTATTTGAATTTCATGTATATATCTTATGTCAAAAGAGATCATAACTTCAAGAAATGAAAGTGTCAATGACACTGTAGCTCAAATTGACAAACTTGAACTTGGTAAGTTATAAATGAAATGGCAAAATTGAAGATCGTTGGTACCAATGTTATTTGATGAAATTTCAACATAACTGCATTGTGTGTGCACAACGTCAGAGTAATCAATGCATTTTTAAATGTAAACTGTAAGACTCGCTAAAGGGAGAATGTTGATACACAAATGCAGTATGTTCAGAGGTTATTGTGAATGGCAACTTTTTTACAGAAATGAATGCTAATCAATAGCTCTTATCTAAAGGTCTTGCCTAATGAGCACACCAAGTTCAAAAACAATCCTATGATAAACGTGGCCTGTAGGCCATGTCAAAGAATGTTGGTGCACAAATGCAATAAATTCAAAGATTGTTGCTAACAGCAACAGTTTTTGATGGAAATGAAAAGGAAATCAATAGCTCCTATCTTTGTCACCCTGCACAAGCATACTAAGTTTCAAAACCATCTGATAATGAATGTGCTCTCTGAGGCATGCCAAAGGAAGATGTTAATGCCCAAATGCACTAAGTAGAAGGTCATTGCTTGTGGCAATGTTTTTTTTTTTTTTTTTTTTATGGAAATTCATAAATATACCCTGCAGAGAGTGCAAAGGGATAAGTTGATGCACAAATGCAGTAAGTTCAAAGGCTGGTGATAACGGCAATAATTTTTTATGGAAATGAAAAAAGCAATAGCTCACATCTAGAGGTCACCCGAACACACATACCCAGTTTCAAAGTGATCCGATCATAAATGTGCCCTGAAGGGTGTGTTAATGGGAAATATTGAGGTCTGACTAAACTAAGTTCAAAGGTCAGCGGCAACATTTTTTGACAGAAATGGAAGAAAATCGACAGCTCCCATATAAATGTCACCCCACACAAGCACACCAAGTTTGCAAACGATCCAATCATAAATGTGCCCTGCAGGGTGTGTCAAAGGGAAATATTGGTGCTTAACTGCACTAAGTTTTTACTAAGTTCTTTGAAGGTCATTGCCAGTGGCAACATTTTTTGACGGAAATCGAAGAAAATCGATAGCTCCCATCTAGAGGTAACCCCAAACAAGCATGCCAGGTTTCAAAGAAATCTGATCATAAATGTGCCCTGTAGGGTGTGCCAAAGGGAAATATTGAGGTCTTCTGACTAAACTAAGTTCTAAGAACGTTGGCCGCAGCAACAGTTTTTGACGGAAATGGAAGAAAATCGATAGCTCCCATCTGGAGGTCACCCCAAACAAGCATGCCAGGTTTCAAAGCAATCCAATCATAAATGTGCCCTGTAGGGTGTGCCAAAGGGAAATATTGAGGACTGACTAAACTAAGTTCTAAGAACGTTGGCCGTGGCAACATTTTTTGACGGAAATTGAAGAAAATCGATAGCTCCCATCTAGAGGTCACCCCAAACAAGCATACCAAGTTTCAAAGCGATCTGATCATAAATGCGACATGTGAGGTGTGCCAAAGAAATTGTGGTCGTACGTACGTAGCTTTGTCAAGTTGAGCTAAAAATGGTAAATTGTCTGACATGTGGAAAATTGCCTATATTTTGACGAATATAGTCCCATAACTCTGGAATGACACATCGGACAGCGACACAAATCGAAAGGGAGGTTCCTTCCATCAACATATACCTTCCACCAAAAAATCACAAAAATTGCTCAAAGCGTTTTCGAGTTATTGTACAATGTGTGGTCGGACGGACGGACAGCGGTATACCATAATACGACCGTTTTTTCGAAACGGGCGTATAAAAAGTTGATGTGCATGCTGAATCCATTAGGCCTCTTAAAGTAGATTTTCTGTTTCTCCAGCCATTTTTTGTAAAATTGCATGCAGGCAGGCAGGCGGTTTTTTATTTTATTTTTTGTAATTATTTCTTTGCCATCAAAAGTTCATGTTATTGGTTGTTTTATGTCTTTGGCGTCTTAATCGACAGTCCAGAACAGCATGGGTGGTGGTGTATTTTTCGTCTCTTGAGTGTTTTAGCATTGCAAAGCCTTCTTGCACTCAAGGAACAAATTTATCAATTTTATTAACTTGGGCAAAATATCAGACATAAACCATTTAATTTTTATTTTTTGAAGTTTGCATTGGTTATAAAAAGCAAGCATGCAGTAGCCTAAAGGATCACGTGGAAGGCCTGAGAAACAGATTTTTTACTTTTTAGGCCTTAGTTGATCTTTACCTTTGACCTTTAACCTTGATGGGTTGGTCGTGAACACCGTCTTGTGGTGGTCCGTATGATGAGTAAACACCATTCTGATATCTTCTTCCACTAAAATGTTATGGCCCTGCATGAAAAAGTTTATGTACATGCTGACTCTCTATGTGTTGACCTTTATCTGCAACCTTGGGTCATGAGTTTTGCAAACTGAATATGAATTACCTAAACAAGCATATTTAACATAATTCTTTTGTAATATGGTGATTTGAGTGAAAATAATACAGAAATTCAACCAATTAACTAGTGTACATGTATTTTATTCTGGCGCCAAATGATTTATATCCACATCATCTGATTGGAAGCCTTCAGTCACATGCTACATTCTTTTGTCATTCGGTGAAATTTATAATCTTTTTTTATTTGAAGAATTGGTATATCAAAACTAGACTGGGTTTTGGCACCGTATTTCACAGATATGTATTTATGACGTATCTACATACTGTGCTTAAGTTTTAATCACATACGTGAAGTATTTGAAAAGTTATTTTTAATTGAAACCGCCAAAGTGACAGGAAACTCAAAATGCACAATGTGGATTCCATTTCTGAAGAGAGACAGAGGTGAACCACATGGTCTTTAACGCTTCGTGCGAAATGACATAAAGCCTAAAAATAACTCTTGAACTGTCCCGTGTGAATGAAACGTTTCAAAATAGTAGGGGTTATTTTCTAAGAAATGAATATCAATCAATATATCCCCTTCTGTATTTGTTTTGAAAGTTTTTCAGGCCTGTGTATCTTCCCTCCCCCCCCCCCCTCCCCACATATTCACTCATCATTGTTATTTAGAAATTATAACATTGCACGGCTTTCAGTGAAAGGCTTATATTATCAGAAAAGTGTCTATCAAAATGAACATTGTGGGGAGCACTTTATGGAAGGCTAAGGGGGGAGGTGGGGAAGATACACAGGCCTGTGTATATCTTCTCCCACCCAAATATTCACTCATCATTGTTATTTATAAATTATAATAACATTCCACGCCTTTCAGAGAAAGGTCCATAATATCTGAACAAGGTCTATCAAAATGAACATCATGGGGAGCACTTTATGGAAGGCTAAGGGGGGGGGGGGGGGAGATACACAGGTCTGTGTATCTCCCCCCCCCCTCCACATATTCACTCATCATTGTTATTTAGAAATTATAATAACATTGCACGCCTTTCAGTGAAAGGTTTATATTATCAGAAAAGTGTCTATCAAAATGAACATCATGGGGAGCTCTTTATGGAAGGCTAAGGGTGGCGGTGGGGGAGATACACAGGTCTGTGTATCTCCCCCCCCCCCCTCCACATATTCCCTCATCATTGTTATTTAGAAATTATAATAACATTGCACGCCTTTCAGTGAAAGGTTTATATTATCAGAAAAGTGTCTATCAAAATGAACATAGTGGGGAGCACTTTATGGGAGGCTGGGGGGGGGGGGGGGTGGAGATACACAGGTCTGTGTATCTTCCCCCACCCAAATATTCACTCATCATTGTTATTTATAAATTATAATAACATTCCACGCCTTTCAGAGAAAGGTCCATAATATCTGAACAAGGTCTATTAAAATGAACATCATGGGGAGCACTTTATGGAAGGCTGGGGGGGGGGGGGGGGGAGGGAGATACACAGGTCTGTGTATCTCCCCCCACCCCTCCACATATTCACTCATCATTGTTATTTAGAAATTATAATAACATTGCACGCCTTTCAGTGAAAGGTTTATATTATCAGAAAAGTGTCTATCAA
Source organism: Pictodentalium vernedei (assembly GCA_031216915.1). Lineage (NCBI taxonomy): Eukaryota > Metazoa > Mollusca > Scaphopoda > Dentaliida > Dentaliidae > Pictodentalium > Pictodentalium vernedei. Next base: position 101,395,794 of record CM062296.1, read on the forward strand.
AATGAACATCGTGGGGAGCACTTTATGGCAGGCCGGGGGGGGGGGGGGGGAATGAAAGATACACAGGTCTGTGTATCTCCCCCCCCCCACCCACATATTCACCTATCAATGTTATTATTCTGAAATTATAATAGCATTCCATGCCTTTCAGGGAAAGGTCCATAATATCTGAACAAGGTCTATCAAAAGGTCTATCAAAATGAACATCATGGGGAGCACTTTATGGATGGCTAAGGGGGGGTGGGGGGTGGAGAAGATACACAGGTCTGTGTATCTTCCCAACCCACCCACATATTCACTCATCCTTGTTATTTAGAAATTATAACATTGCTCGCCTTTCAGTGAAAGGTTTATATTATCAGAAAAGTGTCTATCAAAATGAACATTGTGGGGAGCACTTTATGAAAGGCTAAGGGGGGAGGTGGGGAAGATACACAGGCCTGTGTATATCTTCCCCCACCCAAATATTCACTCATCATTGTTATTTATAAATTATAATAACATTCCACGCCTTTCAGAGAAAGGTCCATAATATCTGAACAAGGTCTATCAAAATGAACATCATGGGGAGCACTTTATGGAAGGCTAAGGGTGGGGGGGGGGGGGGGAGATACACAGGTCTGTGTATCCCCCCCCCCCCCCCACACACACATATTCACTCATCATTGTTATTTAGAAATTATAATAACACTGCACGCCTTTCAGTGAAAGGTTTATATTATCAGAAAAGTGTCTTATCAAAATGAACACATCGTGGGGAGCACTTTATGATAGGCTAGGGGGGGGGGGTGGATACACAGGTCTGTGTATCTTCCCCCCCACCCACATATTCACCTATCAATGTTATTATTTTGAAATTATAATAACATTCCATGCCTTTCAGGGAAAGGTCCATAATATCTGAACAAGGTCTATCAAAAGGTCTATCAAAATGAACATCATGGAGAGCACTTTATGGAAGGCTAAGGGAGGGGGGGGGGGGGGTGGAGAAGATACGCAGGTCTGTGTATCTTCCCAACCCACCCACATATTCACTCATCATTGTTATTTAGAAATTATAACATTGCATGCCTTTCAGTGAAAGGTTTATATTATCAGAAAAGTGTCTATCAAAATGAACATTGTGGGGAGCACTTTATGGAAGGCTAAGGGGGGAGGTGGGGAAGATACACAGGCCTGTGGATCTTCCCCCACTCAAATATTCACTCATCAAGGTATTTATAAATTATAATAACATTCCACGCCTTTCAGAGAAGGGTCCATAATATCTGAACAAGGTCTATCAAAATGAACATCATTGGGAGCACTTTATGGAGTGGGGGGGGGGGGGGGGATACATGGGTCTGTGTATCCCCCCCCCACCACTACCCACATATTCACTCATCATTGTTATTTAGAAGTTATAATAACATTGCACGCCTTTTAGTGAAAGGTTTATATTATCAGAGAAGTGTCTATCAAAATGAACATCGTGGGGAGCACTTTATGGCAGGCCGGGGGGGGGGGGAGATACACAGGTCTGTGTATCTTCCCCCCCACCCACATATTCACCTATCAATGTTATTATTTTTAAATTATAATAACATTCCATGCCTTTCAGGGAAAGGATCCATCATATCTGAACAAGGTCTATCAAAATGAACATCATGGGGAGCACCAGTCCCATGAATCTTCCCAGGCCCCCATAGCACCACTCCACTTGACTTTCCCTTGTATAATACTGCTTTATAACTTTAAATATTTTGTTGTTTTTTTTACTCACAGGTGGGGGCAAGATACCCAGGGTGGGGGAAGATACACAGGGGGGGGGGGGAAAGATACCCTGTTACACTGGTTATAAATTACGCACACGTGCACCAGGTAAAGTCAGTTTCAATAGCACCAACAATGCTTATGTAGGACAACAATTTGAGAACAATTTGTGCCGTAACCTGCACATTTGTTGTATTTTTATTGGTTTTTTCCGGAACGTTCTCACATTCAGGGAAAAACCAACATAAACACAACAACTGTGCAGGTTACGGCGCAAATGGTGCTCTGATTCTGAAACTATGAAATTTCAATCACAAAGGAGTGTTGGATTTTCTTGACAGGGATGAAGACATTGGGGTGATAAACAAACAACAAAAAACAAATAAATGTGAGTATTTTTTAAATCTTTAATAATAATTTTCCTTTATTCTTTTATCTTATTCGCCACGTGATAACTTGTGAAAACTATTTCCGTTGCATCCCAAATTGCCCCAAATTGGCAAAATGTAACTTGCAACTAATTCTTGTCGACTGCATATATTTGAAAAAGGGTGTGCGACTTAGTCTTATACATTGGCTTTAGGCAAAAGGGAGGAATTCCAAGTGTGAGTTGGGGTGGGGGGGGGGGGGGGGACTTATACACGGACATATAGGCTTTATGTCATTTCGTGCGAGGCGTCACAGACCATGTGGTTCACCACTGTCTCTCTTCAGAAATGGAATACCCCGACAATTCAGTGGCTGGCCAAAGTGTTATTATATACGGTAAGTAATCTTGTATTTTTGTTGCAACACAGGCCGACTAGTCGACTTTAAGTCGATTACTACCCGGTGACTAGTCGACTTTCAAAAATTAGCTAATCATTTCAGCACTACATCATTCACAATATTTTACTTACAAATTTTCTACCCACTTAGGACGATTAAAACAAATGTCTGGATTCTCAGACACCTCCCTCGACAATGAAAACTTGCCTCCTCACTTATTTTTTTTTACAAGGAAATCTCTTTGATGAGACTATTTTGCACTTGTAGGATGAACAAGCCAAGACCAATACCGGGTCTGGACCTGCGTCGCTGCATGCAATTGAATCAGCAAACAGGAAGTGGCTGCATGGCAGATCTGAAAATTGCTTACACGATACAACTCATCATTATGAAGCAGCAGACCCAAATATAAAATCAATCGCTTGTATAGAAGCTGAGAAAACCTTGTTGGAAAATTTCAATGTTCAGTGGGTACAGTAAAATTTCAAAGTATCGGCAAACAGGAAGTGGCTGCACGGCAGATCTGAAAATTGCTTACACGATACAACTCATCATTATGAAGCAGCAGACCAAATATAAAATCATTCCCTTTCATAGAAGCCAAGAAAAACTTTGACGGAAAAAGTGTTTCGGATGGACTGACGGGACGGATGGATGGACGGATGGATGGAATGACGGACTGACAGATGGAGTCGAGCGGTTACTAGACCTGCTCTGCCGCTGGCGACGCAGGTAAAAATTTAACCAACTATTATCTTGTTGACAGAGCTCAAGCTCTGTCAAAACAAGATATAGTTGGTTTAAAATTTGTAACTGCATTATGGGAAATTTTCCACTTCTGAAAACATTGGGGTTTTTTCACATAATAGTGCAATTCATAAAAATTTGTAATTCGAACTAATTTCCACTGGGGGCGTGGTGGCGTTGCGGTAATCGGTTCTAGTCAGATCACCGAAGTTAAGCAATGTCGAGCCTGGTTAGTCCTTGGATGGGTGACCGTCTGAGCAATCGAGTCGGACTCCCGCTTTGAGTCCTTGGGCAAGGCACTTCACCCCCGATTGTCCACATGGGGGCATGACGCCGCTGTGTACTAAGGCATACTGCACGTCAATGGTGTGCATGTCTTCAATCAATCTAACCCTGCATGTGCTGCAGAGTTACAATGTTGGGGAGCTGGCAGCTGCTCCTCATTGCTTGGTGGTTCTCTCTGGGTACTCCAGCTTCCCTCCACCCATAAAACTGTCACGAAAGAATAGTTTGCAGACTGCTGTACATTAAAAAAAATAAAAAAAAAAATGAAAGTTTCAATGACACTTATGTAAGACATGTTCATGTATAGTATGTGACACAACAATGACACACATCTAGGTAATGACCTGATAAGAAAGGTATAAGTAAAGTATCACAGAGGTCTGTACATAAATACTGACCATAGCATGTAACAAATGTACAGGTAAAGTACTGTAAAGGCGGGTGACAGTTTGAAGCTAAACTAAAAAAAAAATCTCCATGGGGTTAATGTTACAATGGGGATCCTGTATGGTGCATCATAAGCCAAATGTTAGCAACTGTTTTGGCCTGCTTGATTCAAACCCTTCTTTGGTTGATTCCTACTAATCAATCAATCAATATTTGTCCAGTCCTTCTTAAAATATAGGTATTTGAATTTTTTATCTTTAGCTCATAGGGTTTCCAAGAGTAAGGAGGTTTTATTTTTCTCATTGGAAACAGAAAACTGGGTTGTGCTAATGTTTACTCTCCCCAAACAGCACCAAATATTAACACAGCCAAGCCCAAAAGCACTCGTTACCGCCCCATGATGATAACAAATGTAGTCCTAGAAGTTCTGTACAAAAAACTGATTGCACCTAATTTTGGTATAAAATGGCCACCGGCAGCCATCTTTTAATTTCAGACCACTCCCAAAAACAATTGTTCTTGTTCCAAGTTGATAACAAAGGTACCCAAGAAGTTTTGTGAAGATCGGTTCATAAATACAGCCTCTAGCCCGAGCCATATTGACATGTGCACTTACTGTGTATAATTAGCGCTGAATAAATCAAAGTTCATCTAATTCGCATAACTTCTGCATGAGACAAAAACCCGTATTATAGGTAATGTATACCATGTTACAAAACATTCATACACAAATTTATTCTAATCAGAACTTTCATACACAAGTTCTGTACAAAAACTGATTGCACTAATTCTGTACAAAATAGTTGCCGGCAGCCATCTTGAATTGCGGACTGCACCCAAAAACATTCGTTCTTGCCTCACGGTGATAACAAATGTACCCAAGAAGTTTCATAAAGATCGGTTCATAAATACGGTCTCTAGCCCAAGCCACATAGAAGTTCTGTACCAAAAACTGATTGTACTTAATTTTGGTACAAAATGGCCACTGACAGCCAACTTGAATTTTGGACCGCATCCAAAAACACTCGTCCTCGTCCCATGGTGATAACAAATTTACCCAAGAAGTTTCGTGAAGATCGGTGCATAAATACAGCCCCTAGCCCGAGGCGTATTGATATGTGCACTTACTGTGTATAAGTAACACTGAATAAATCAAAGTTCATCTAATCTGCATAATTTCAGCACGAGAAAAAAAAACGTATTATATGTGATATATTCTATGTTACTAAACATTCATACAAAAATTTATTCAGATCAGAACTTTCTTACATAAGTTCTGTACAAAAAACTGATTGTACCTAATTTTGGTACAAAATGGCCGCCGGCAGCCATTTTGAATTTTGGACCAGACCCCCAAACACTAGTTCTTGTCCCACGGTGATAACTAAGAAGTTTCGTAAGGATCGGTTCATAAATATGGCCTTTAGCCCAAGCCGTATCGAATTGTTGATGACGGACAGATGGATGATGGGGCATGGCATAACCTCAAATTTGACTATGTCAAAGTTGAGCTAATAAAAAAACCTCCCTCCCTCATCATAAAACTAAAGCAAAATTGCCTAAGAAACAAGACTTTCTTCCATAGGCCTTAAGTATAAGCATATTGCAACCCATTCATGATCTGATCTTTAAAAATATGACTTTCGTGATCACCATACAGTAACTACCCATGAATGACCTGAGAGATTTTAACCCTTTACCTAACGTAATGGCCAAAACCGGCCAGCGCTATTCTCAAAAATCGCCAATTAATTTTCATTATTTTTTTCATTTTTTGTCTCAAAAACATAGGTTATGACCCCTCGTTGGAACGAGCTCTTCGAGCTCGTTCCAACGAGGGGTCATAACCTATGTTTTTGAGACAAAAAATGAAAAAAATTAGTTGTTCAAGAATTATATTTGCAAGTGTCGTCTGCTTTTCATGTTAGGTAAAGGGTTAAGTTAGTATTAATGTTCAATATGTATTATCATAACAAAGAACTTGGTCTTCCTGGATGAAATCCTTTACAATCATTTTTCTTCCTAAATCTTGTAAACTCAAAATCAAGTGGAATTCCTGGAAAAGATTAAGACAAATAATGAATTAGGCCACATAAGGTTAAATTACGATTTCTCAGAACCTCAAGCATCAAAGGTATTTACACTGCCTGCATATTACATGCTTCAAATGCATACTTCACAGGAAGAAAGTCGAGGACTATCAAACACTTTTTGGGGGACAGGATTCCTGCAGGCAAGGATTGATCAAATTCCCAGCTATTCGAGGCAAAGATGATGTAGATGACTGATACCGTCAAGCCTATAGTCCTGTGAAAAGATCTGAAAGGAAACAAACCGGGCATTGACATGGTTCCCCCTACTTTTCAAGGAAAAAAAGCAAGGACTTTCAAGAACCTTTCAAACTAAATTTCAAGAACTTTCAAGGACCACCCCATCTAAAAAAACACACTCAAAAATACAAATAAATGTAACACCCAATGAGAACAAACTGTGGGGCAATAAAATTAAGCAAAGTTACTCTGGACTTTACAGGTGCTGAACTGTCCCGGTGTATCTTTGTGGTGATGTGCGATTTTAGAGCCGATTCTTCCATAGCCATAATGTTAATATTTGTTTGCATCTGGCCGCATGAGGATCATTTAAAAGATGTGAAATCCATGCCTTGAACTCTGTACACTGAAGCCCAGGGCTTGATTTAACTGGATTCGCATCGCCATTTGCAATGCATAATTTGAAATATGCAATACATTCTGCATAATTCACTAGCTATTTGCGAATCAAAGAAGAATTTCATACGATAATTTCTCTCTGACGTCAGATTCTTACACAGTACTTTCGTTCGAGAAAATGTGACCTAAATTGAAAATCTCTTTTTTTCATTTCTGTTTATTCAGCACCACTCTTATGTTAACTGCACCCTCATTGGTCGGCTTCTCGCACTGTAGTCAATAACAGACTATGAGCTATAAACCTGTATGTGCTGCTTTCCACATGGGGAAGAGGGGGGAGGAATAAAAAATTAAATGATTTTATTATAAAAATCATTTTAGTCCCCCCACCCCCACCCCAATGTGGAAAGCTGCACAAACTGTGCAGCGTACTGGTTTATTTTATTTAGCACCAACCCCCCATCCTTCCCATTGCTATTATTTAGGACCAATACCGGAAAGCACATTATTTTACCCCCCCCCCCCCACACACACACTAAGAGTCCCCCCAGATGTATTTCATAAAGACGAATACGCTTTAAAAAGCTGTTCATTTATTGAGACCTCACCACCATCCACCCCCCCCCCCCTCCCCACACACACAAGTACTCGACACAAGCTGAGAAATAGAAAAAAAAAACAAGAAAAATGTTGCTAAGGTAACACATGCCCCCCCCCCCCTTTGTGACCTTCACCTTGCAGATGCGGTGGAAACTATTATACGCGACACACCTTCTGATTGTCCTTAACATTTATAAAAAGTTTAACAATTGTACTAAGATTCGTTTCGGAGTTATGGCTGAGACACGAATATTGACCAATTTTTAGTGTGACCTTGACCTTGAAGGTACAAACCCGACTATGGTGTGTGACACATCCTCCCATGGTCCTTTATAATTGTGTGAAGTTTGATGACTGTGGCCCTAACCGTGTTCAGTGTGACCTTGAAATGTGACCTTGACCTTATGGACCTGCCATTGTCCTTTATAATTGAGCGATGTTAGATGATTGTAGCCCTAATAGTTTTGGAGTTATGCTTGAGACACGATTTGTGACCCTGAACATATGAAGGTCAATTGTGACCTCCACCTTGCAGATGCGGCGGAAACTATTATATGCGACACACCTTCTGACTGTCTTTAACATTTGTAAAAAGTTTAACAATTGTACTATGATTCGTTTCTGAGTTATGGCTGAGACACGATTATTGACCAATTTTTAGTGTGACCTTGAAATGTGACCTTGAAGGTACAAACCCGTCTACGGTGTGTGACACATCCTCCCATGGTCCTTTATAAATGTGTAACGTTTGATGACTGTGGCCCTAACCGTTTTTCGAGTTATTGGCTCGGACACATGCACACACACAGACGGACACAAGCACACTTCAATCACTATATGCCACCCGACTTAAGTTGGGAGGCATAATTACATCTGACAGAATTTGTGGATTGATGCTGACGTGCCATATAATGGTATATAAATATTAACATTAATGTTGATATGCCCTTATGGGGGCACATCAGCAGTGATCCAAAAATGCTGTCAGAGTACCTGTGCCCTCACCCTCCCTAATATATGAAGCAGGCGTCGGGGTAAACTGAAATATTCTACTCAAAGTTTGCTATGCACCAAGTACATCCAACTACAGGTTTTACGTTTTAGTTGAAATATTGTTATGAAAAGTGTATATACTTTTTATTTAATTATATCTTTAATTATTTAATTACAGAAATTAAGATTTTATTTGTGTTGGACATTATTTTTTAGCTTTTGAATACGATAACAATGGAAAATGGATACTTTTGGTAAAGAGGAAATTTTTTCAATATGCCAAAAAGTTGACAGGGCGAACTGGTATGGCTTCAGTATTGAGTATGAGACGCTCCTGTTGACAACGCCTTCTCATGCTCCCAATCAGGTTCCTGGTGGTCCTTTGTGGGATGTTGCTCCATTCTTGGACCAGCATGGCACCAAGCTCCTGTACACTTCTTGGCTGGACTGGATGGGCTGAAATTGTAAGCTGCAACTCATTCCAGACATGTTGGATTGGATTGAGATCAGGGGATCTTGCTGGCCAGTCCATACGCTCAATCCCCTCCCTCTGTCGGTACTCCCCGACAGCATGGGCAACATCAGGATGGGCATTATCGTCCATCAGAATGAGTCTATCGCCCACTGCACCTGCATACAATCTGATGTGGACATCCAGTATCTCATCAATATACCGCTGTGTAGTCAATGTACCACATTAAAGGACACAGAGCTCTGTACGTCCATCCCTGCTGATGTTGCCCCAGACCATGATTGACTCTCCACCATAGCGGTCATGCTCAGCAATGTTGGCTGCATGGAATCGCTCTCCTGGTCTTCTCCATACCCTAGAATGCCTATCTGTGTGGTCTAGGCAGTACCTTGACTTATCTGTAAAAAGGACAGGTCGCCAATCTTCTCTGGTCCATCCAACGTGGTCCATGGCCCATTCATATCATGCCTGGCGGTGGCTCTGGGACAGCGGAATGCGAATACATGGTCTTCTCGATCGGAGACCACCTTCGTGCAACCTTGCCTGGATAGTCTGCGTCAAAACATTTACTCTGGATGCATTCTGAAGGTCACTGCGAAGCTGGGTTGCTGTGGCAAAGCGGTTCCTGCGGGTCTGAATGATCAAAAACTGGTCTAAAGCTGCAGATGCTGTCCTGTCTCTGCCACCACCATGCCGTCTTACTGGTGTGCCATACTGCTGAAATCTTGCTCAGGCTCTGGTGATCAGCCTATGGCGCACACCAATGGCTTCACCAACCTGACGATGAGTAGCCCCTTGCTCCACCATCCCAACAGCCCGCCACTTTTCTGCTTCAGACAAATGTCTTCTTACATTTGCATTCACCATATTCAATCATTAAATCACAAGGGTTTGTGTTAAAATGAAGATTGAATACCCTATACATGTTATGTACATGTAGACAGTACACGAAAACATCATGAAAATCAAGGGGTACATGCTTTTTAGGACTGTCACGAAAAGTCTGCCTGTCAAGAGAGCTAATGTAAACACTGGGAACCATCTCAATACATTCCTCAATCATATCCACCAAACATATCGCAAATATGTCACAAGCAAATTTCACAAAGATGTGTCAAATATGTGTTGCTTAGTAAACTTTGAGTAGGCCCTAGTAAAAATAATGGCAAGTATCTTCTCCACAGTTCCTTCTGTAGATAGGCCTAAAACAGGGGTGTATCCTTTCGCCAATCCTGTTTGCATTGTACATCAAAGGTTTAGGAGATGAACTCCTGCGTAGCGACGAGGGGGGTAGCAGGATTTGAAGATCCCAGGGCTATTTTTTGCAGACGATATGGTTCTAGTGTCAGAAAGAAAGCGAAGAGGGGCTAACGAAAGTGCTGGGAATTGTTGGAAAATATGGGAGGAAATGGAGACTCGAACTTAATGAAAGCAAGAGCAAAGTTATACCTGTGGGCCGCAAAGTGGACCCCACTCGAAAGTGGAGAGTGGGTGAGTTCTGCATTCCGGAAGGGAGCAGCACACTTCTCAGTGTAGGAGAGACAGGTTGATTACGAGTATTTGGGGGTAAATATAAACATTACAGGGAAGAGGCATCTACCGAAACCACACAAATAAATTGATTCTGAAGGGGAAGCGAATCCTTAACCAAATGAAACTTATAGGGAGAAACAGTTTCAATAAGGTTTTCGTGGGGGAAAACCATTTGGGAAATGGCGGGGCTGCCAAGTATAACATACGGTACGGAAGTGGTACCCCTAAACCAGACGGCCGTAAAGAGCTTGGAAATCTTACAGAACGATGCAGGCCGATGGATAACGGGGGTCGAGTAATGCCGCAGCGCTAGAAGCAATCAGGGGTGAGCTTGGGTGGATGAGGATCAAGGACAGGATAGACCTGTTGAAACTCGGTTATCTTAATTATTTGGTGAATCTCCCCGACAAGCCGAGTTGGTGTAAAGTAATGTTCCTGCGAATTTTCAACTCAAATATCAAAACGGGGTGGATGGTCCAAGTGAGGGAGCTAGTAGAGAACTACTCATTGGAGATCTCGGACCTGGACGTTGAGGCAAACCAGGGTAAAAAAAAATCGTCAGAGAAAGGGTCATGGAGGATTGTAACTGTAATTGGCGAAGGAGGGGTCAAATCAAAGAAGTCTTTGGGTGGCCTGCATGATAAAGAGAGGCCAGGTTTTGAAGAGTACCTTGATGTCACCTTTGGGGGGTCACTGCTGTTCAAGCTGAGGTCGCGATCCCTGGGAGCTGAGGGGAAAAATTGGGAAAGACGGTGAAAGGGAGTGCCAGATGTGTAACTTGGGCATGGTGGAGACCCTGGAACACTTCCTTCTAGAATGCCCAAAGTATCAGTCTAAAAGAATGAGATTCACTGGGAGTATAATGGGGAAGTGGGATGGGAGAATGAAGGACATGTGGTTAGGGGGAGACTCAAAGGAGAGGGTTAATGTGCTAATCGGAGAGATTGGGAAGAAATGGGGCAAGGGATGTCATCAAGCAGTTCGTCTCCCGAATGTTGGGAGGAGAGGAGAAGCGTGGGAACAGGGAGGCAGTTGGGGAGTTCAAGGGTAACCAAGGCCTTCTCGTCCGAGAACCGCGACAAATCAGCGGCTGGCCAAAGTGTTATTATTATTATTACTGTTTTTGATTTTTGAACCCATCCTCCGTACATTGCAGATGTCGGAGGAAATTAGTAAAATGAAATGTTGAATACTGATACGTTTTGATAGTGTTAATTTTTGTGAAACCCGTCAACAGCCGTCATTGTCGTTTGATCTATTTTTAATGTTAGGGAATTTTATTGCAGTTCAGTGCACTGTGAATGTGTTTACTGAAAGCGATGATTACCCTGTTCCATTGATTGTGCTTGGTCTATACTGCATTATATGGATTTATTTATGGGACTCTTTAATTATTGTCATTATTTAAGGCTTGTACAACATAATATATGTAGGTTTTGTCTTCCCAAATCCCGAAAGTGTTGAAAGCACATGGTTCTAAAAAACAGAATTTTGTTAGACATGTCAATGTCATTTTGATGAGGGAAACAATACTTACCCATCAATAAATAAAGAACCAGTTTGCAAATAATGTAGTTTTTATTTCCATTATATTTCTGTAAACTTTCTCAGGAAAAGACAAATTGTGAATGAAAGTCCAAGAAAATGAATATCGACCCCTCTGTTCCTAATATCGAAAGATTCAATATACGGTTTTTCAAGATAAGCAATAATTTTACTGGTTACAAAAATTATATCGAACCATATCGAAAAACAGGTTTATCGTCCAGCTCCTTATATTACCTGAACCAAACAATCATTTTCATATCATGATTCTCATCTTTTCTCATCCTGCTGTAAAGGAAGAAATTATAGTTCCCCAATGGGCCCCACACAATTCAAAACAGATGCTGAGTGATGCAATGAAAACATGGTGTACACTAATCTAAGAAATACATCAATGACCAAAAATGTTTTGAAACATGACTGAATTCAGGGCTGTCATTTTCAGGTGGGCCAATTGACCCGGGCCGCAGTTGCCCACCTGAAGTAAAAATTCTGTGAAAGGTAAATGCCCGCCTAACACTGATTTCTGCAGACCATTATTAATTCAATCAAAGGCACCTCGAAATAGGCTGTCTCAAATGACAAATAGAAGGAGGCAACAAAGCACAATTTCTCCTGGATTGGATGTAATTTATTAGAGTGAAAAGAAATAACTAAAAAAAAAAACTGAAAAAAGGAAGAATTCTGTAAAAAAACGAACCGCCAGGAGAGATATTGGTGAAAACATTGGAGTGAGTAATCAACAAAAGTGATTAAAATATCACGACTTATTTTAATAAAAGTTAACAAAATCACAAGAAATATTCTTCTATTTCACTGGCACTTGAAGCAGGAACTATAAAGATATTTTTGTATATTTGGGCGGATGTCTAATCACCAAAATAAACTCAACAATTGCATATATCCCTCAAAACCATGGAAAGAGCTTAGTGACTCCTCAAAAATAAGGAGATTGTTGATTTTTGTTAAAATGTAGCTTTTCCTATTAAATTGTGCATCTTGATAAAGCCCCCAAATCCGACAGTACAAGGCTGATTCCACCAGGGGTGGAGCCATGGTCTGAAATCCTTGGGGGGGAGGGAGGGGAAACAAGTGAAGAGGGGGTTGGGGGTGGATTCTGACAATTAGGGGTGCCATACTTGAATTAAGGAAAATGAAATGAAAAAAATTATTTTTCAATATGGGTGTGGGAGGAGACAACTGGTGGAATTTGGGGGGGGGGGGGGGGAGGGGGGTTAGGGTCTGGGCCAATAACTTGATTTTCAGTGTTTGACAGGTCTATAGACAAATTTTTGTCCGGTGTATAATGCCTTATCACAATGGTCCTTTAACTGAAACTGTGTTCATGTTCCAGTTCTTTCCTCTTGTTCGGAATTTATTTAATGCAACTTTTTTCAAGTCTAATTTTTATCAATCAGATGAAACTATGCATATGTTCCCACAACATTCCCAATATTTAATTTATTTATTTTTTTAGCATGAATTTTAAAAGTAATGTATCAAGTGGGAGATGAAATTTAGAAAATTACAGTTTTTTGTTATTTATGGAGAAAAACAAGCATCAATGTGGAAAAAGCTCACTATTTTGAGTTTTTCAAATTTAACATGTTTGTTGATTTTTCTGGCTCCAACTTTTATCTTTTTCTCAGATGGGAAAAGTAAAAGAAACAAAGACTCCCCAAATGATTTTGTGATTATTTTTATTTTATACACCCAAAAACCTGAGATCATATACACAAAAGTGTCAAAGAGTTCATTCCCCAAATTCAACATGCTCCCATAGTTTTCAACTTTCTAATTGCAGGGCTTATATTTCGTCGAGAATTCGAGAATCGATTCGCACAAAGATTCGCGTAATAAAAGCATCGAGAATCCATGTAGATTCTCGCTGCACCTCTGCTAGGATTCGCGAGTGAAAAAAATTGAGTCAATTTAACCCTTTAACTAACACAGCGGCAACAAATTAACCAATAGAAGGCTAACATGACCTGAAATATCCTGACACTTTGTCAATAAAACCTTACAAATATGGCTGTCATTGGAACCGGCTCATTGAGCCGGTTCCAATGACAGCCATATTTGTAAGATTTTATTGGTAAATATTGTTCATTTAATTATTTTATCATTTATTTATTATTTATTGTTTAAAAATTATCAAACTTAGTTTTAAAAATTAAAAAAGTGTGTTGGGTAAAAGATTAACATTTGTTATCAGTATACAACAGTGGTTCAACCTTGGTGGTGTCATGGGATCCTGGGACACTCATAGTAGGTATGGATTCTCGCAACCATTTTCACGAGAATCCAAATGGATTCTCACAAATTTAGACGAAATATAAGCCCTGAATTGCTTGTATGGGTAAACTTGCATAACTGGAAATATATCACTCTTGTAATTATGTCTCTCAGACAACCCTTGTGTAAAATCAAAAATTCTAAATTTAATGTAATTTGTATATTTTTATACTTACCAATGGACCAGACTAGCTGGTGCTTAACTCAAAGTTATTAAGGGCCAAACACAAATTTTGAACCCCCCCCAATCCCCAAAATTTGCTTGCAAAACCAAAAATTAAAAGTCCTATCTAGCCCTCCATACATTTACTCTCTGCGCATGCACAGACGTCAGGAAGTGACTGGAATTGGCGCCAACATCATTCTTTGTAGAAGAGAGTACTACATAATAATTCAGCGGGGAAGAATGAGTGCCCACTCATGGGAGGGCCATCTCTGTCTGGGCCATTGGTAAGTATAAAAATATTCAAATTACGTTAAATTTATAATATTTTTACACTGTAAACCAATGGCCCAGACGAGCTGAATCGTAAAAAGACGGAGGGCCTAAGACTTCAGAATTAGTAGACCAACATACATATGTAGTTCCAATCCTGTAATCCAAGGTGAAAGGAAATTAAAATTAATTAGGAATTACATGTATGCCTCTCTATACAGTAATAGAGAAGACATATCATACAAAACGAGCCCAGTTCAAGTAATTCTGTATACTTAGCATGAAGACTATGCTAATTGGCTGTAACAAGTTCCCAATTTTTGAGGTTAGCCTGGACTTAGCCCCCCAAAATTAGGATGGCGTATTTGAGAATGAGAGAATATCCCCCACAAACATATGCAATATACAATAAAAACTCCAGCTGTATGCAGGATATAATTACGGACAAAACAACTTCCCTCATAGTTACATACCTACCAAGCGGGAGGAGAGATAAAAAAAAAATCCCCCCCCCCCCTTTTCTTTTGAAGGCATCTTCAAAAAGAAAGGGGAGCGCTCTGGAATCAGTAAAAAGTGGTACCAAAAAACAATATAAATATTCGTCGAACAGGCACTCATGTATTAATCTATTATTAATAAATGGTGCTTAATGCCACTTCAAAAGTTAAAGCTATAGCGATGATCCGGTAATTTATATTGCCCGCTATATAACATACACCGGAGAAGGCATACGCAGATAGGTCGAAAACCGGTGATATAATATATAACATACACATGTCCAATCGAACCACAATGAACGATCTCTGGAGAGTAAACACACTTCCGAGGTAACCTGCAGGCGAACCCATTCAGGTGTACAATAAATTTCAGTAACAACACTCCCCAATGTGTACTATCCGATATCTATGACTCTATAAACGT